>LR738709.1:502303682-502319600 GCA_902687465.1 Secale cereale | reverse complement strand
AAATCCCGCGCCCCCCAAATCCCCAACCGAAACCGCTCGCACTCCACTCCACCCAGATCCACCCCCGCCAGGCAGAGGCAGCCGCGATGCTCGTCCAGGACCGCGTGCTCCCGGAGCACGCCGGGAGCACCAAGTCGCCCAGGTCCCCGCGCGCCGCGCCGGGCTCCGACCGGCGCCACCCGCGGCCCTTCGCCAAGAGCCTCGACTTCAGCAACTGGGCCGCCGACCACTCCTCCAAGCTGCTGCTGCTCCTCTTCGCCGTCGCCTCCGTCGCCGCCGTCTTCCTCCTCCGCGGCGCCGGCCCGGACGCCGCCGCGCTCCTCTGCCTCGACCGCTCCAGCTCCCGCTCCGCCTCCGGCCCCACCAAGCTCCCCTACCCGGACGTCGCCTGGTCCAAAATCCCGCCGCTCGCCATCGCCTCCGCCGTCCCCTTCGCCTCCTTCCGCGCCGAGAGGTGGATCGTCGTCTCCGTCTCCTCCCCGCCCACCGCCGCGCTCGCCGCGCTCGCCCGCGTCAAGGGCTGGCAGCTCCTCGCCGTCGGCAATTCGCACACCCCCTCCGACTGGGACCTCAAGGGCGCCATCTTCCTCTCCCTCGACCTGCAGGCGCTGCTCGGCTACCGCTCGGTTGACTTCCTGCCCTACGCCTCCCACGTCCGCAAGACGGCGGGCTACCTCTTCGCCATCCAGCACGGGGCCAAGCTCATCTTCGACGCCGATGACCGCGCCGAGGTGCCGGGGAATGATCTGGGGAAGCATTTCGATGTTGATCTCGGATCTGGCATCGCCAACCACCCCGTGCTGCTCCAGTACAGCCACGCGGATCCCAACCGCACTGTGGTGAACCCCTATGTGCACTTTGGCCAGCGCTCGGTGTGGCCGCGGGGCCTGCCACTGGATAAGGTCGGGGAGGTGGCGCACGAGGCGTTCTACACGGAGATCTTCAGTGGCCGCCAGTTCATTCAGCAGGGCCTGTCTGACGGTTTGCCGGATGTGGATGCCGTCTTCTACTTCACTAGAAAGCCTCCAACAGCGCCATTCGACCTGAGGTTTGATCCGGAGGCCCCCAAGGTTGCGCTTCCACAGGGCATGATGGCGCCAGTGAACTCCTTCAATACATTGTTCCACGCACAAGCTTTCTGGGGCCTGATGATGCCTGTTTCAGTGAGTTCAATGGCGGCAGATGTCATCCGTGGGTACTGGGCTCAGCGGATCTTGTGGGAGATTGGTGGGTACGTGGCTTTCTACCCACCAACTATTTACCGGAAGGATCATGTGCAGGCCTACCCATTTGCAGAGGAGAAGGATCTGCATGTGAATGTTGGTAGACTCATCAAATTCTTGAATGAGTGGAGGTCAAACAAGCAGAGCCTGTTCGAGAAGATTCTTGATTTAAGCTACGCCATGGCTGAGGAGGGGTTCTGGATGGAGCAGGATGTGAGATTGACTGCTGCTTGGCTGCAGGATCTTCTGGCAGCAGGGTATCGGCAGCCTCGGCTCATGTCATTGGAGATTGACAGGCAACGGGCAACCATTGGGGAGGGTGACATGAAGGAGTTTGTGCCCAAGAAGCTGCCATCCGTGCACCTTGGGGTTGACGAAATTGGCACAGTGAACTATGAGATTGGAAATCTGATTAAGTGGAGAAAGAACTTTGGTAATGTTGTGCTGATCATGCATGTTAGTGGACCTGTGGATCGTGTGGCCTTGGAGTGGAGGCTGCTATATGGACGGATATTCAAGACCGTTATCATTCTTGCCGAGAATAGCAATGCAGAGCTTGCTGTTGAACGCTGCGCTCTGTCACACGCATACAAGTGAGTGATTATTACCCTAATAACTCCTCTTTGACTTGCATTTATAGATCTCCAAAACATGATCACCACATGATACAAAAATCAAACTGCATAATGGTTAATTATAAGAATTGAGCTGTATCTTCAGTCAGATCCAATGCCACCGGAAGTTTGGAACCATTTAATCTAAAACAGCTCCCAACTAGATTACAGTGTTGAACCTAGTGCCCATTACATGAATAACTAGATGATGTTCCTATATTATTATTTTAGCTCAGGTTCTTTGAGAATAAACACATTTTTGCTCAGTTAACTACAATATGGTATTTCACTCCCCTCAACCAAAGGGTTTGCATGATGGCACCAATTGTTTGCACTAGATACGCGCCTTAATTATCAGAATTATTGACAGCCATAGATGGTGCCACCCATAACATCTTCTTTCCTTTTCCATTCTTGGCATCTGTTAGCTTATTTATACCTATGAGACGACTAAAGTTAGGTCTGGTTACTAAAGCAAATCAATGCAACAGAAAAAGATATCATCTCCAATTTCCGTTTGCAAGTTCAACTACTGGGCATAAAAGTTAACCTTACCGATGGGCTTTATATCATTGTGATGTTGTCATCATTATAACTAAATAGGGGATATGAAATTGACTTGACATACCTTCTTGACACTCCTTTTAGTTCTATCTTCATATGTGTACAGTACCACCTTATGTGAATTCTGCTAATCATGTGAACAACATTTTGCATTTTGTCATCAGGTATCTTCCCAAGGTGTTTGCAAGATATGGTGGTGCTGATGGATTTCTCTTCCTCCAAGACCACATGATTCTTAACTACTGGAACCTTCTGCAAGCCGACAAGGAAAAACTCTGGATAACTGATAAGGTTTGTAGATCGTATCCAGTTCCTTCCATCCACATCCTTTTGTTTCTGATCATGTTTGTGCTGTCAATCAATGCACATTATACATTAGGATTCACATTACTTTCTCATGTGGCAGATTGCACATTCTTGGGTTACTATTCCACTGGAGAGCAATAAAGAGGAATGGTTTGTTAAGCAAGGTGCTATGGTTAAGCAGGTCGTTGGCAGTTCCCCTGTTCATTTCCAGTCCAAGTATAAAGAAAGCATGGGCGAAGATAAGATTGTATTCTGTGGCAGTGAACTGTTCTACGTGCCCCGGCAGTTTGTTGAGGACTTCGGTGATCTTGTGGGTCTCGTTGGCAATTTGGATCTGCATCATAAGATTGCGGTCCCGATGTTCTTCATGGCGATGGACTCGCCTCAAAATTTTGATTCGGAAGCTCTGGTCGGAACAGTTTTCAAGACCAACTTGGCAGCCAATGAGACTTTCTCAAGTATTTATACAGCCCAGTCACCCGCTGTTTACCCAGTTAAAGTGATGAACGAGATTGATTTCATAAAGGTAATTCGGCTGATGTCCAAGGGAGACCCTCTTCTGATGGAGTTGGTATAAATATTCATTCATGTAGTTGAAATGCAAACATTATTCCTCCGGACGCGGCAGAGTAGACAGCGATAGTTTTGAGTTTTCAGGGGTTTCTCTGTTGTAATTGCATTTATTCTGTAGCTGTTCATTTTCAAAGGTGTTGTATATTGTGTTGTATCAATAGTGACAAGGTTACTGGGGTTCAGCTCGGTCCAGCTGTCCTACTGAAGGAAAGAAAGGATAGCTACGACTTGGCTGAGAAGGGCCTCGACATGGGCATGGGTTTTGCAAGAGTTTTGATGGTTGGTTATAGTACAGATTCACACTTGAGCAGTCTATTGTACCCGTCAAACATTGGCAAATGAAAATCAGCCACACTCTCTGGCTTGTGTTTGGACGAACATGCTTTTCTGGACTGTGACAGAGAGTATCTGGATTGCAGAATTTTGTGGTCTTGGTGCTTGTTTTAATTGTGCTAAGCTTTATTCTAACCCGAGCAATTATCTAGTACTCCCTCCGTCCCATAATATAAGAACGTTTTTGACACTACACTAGTATCAAAAACGTTCTTATATTATGAGACGGAGGTAGTAGCATATTTGTGCTAGTGGTTCATTTTTCTGGAAAAGGTTTGGAAGTACTATTCACTTTTGGAGTGCAGTGTTTCTGCTCCCGAGCTCATCTGCATCCGTCCTGACAAAAAAAAAATTCAAAACAATGACTATTTTTAAAAAAAAATTCAAATATTTTTGTGTGGTAGATAATTCTATGTGTTAGGTGCGCTCCAAGTTTCAACACATTTGGATATCCGAGCAACTCTCAGTAAAAAAAACAAATTCAGGGTCTATAAAAAAGTTTACTGTTCTGATCCGATTTTTTTTTTTGCTGAGAGCAGCTCAGATGTTCAAATAAGTTGCAATTTGGAGCGAACCTCACGCATAAAATTATCTATCACACACCAAAAAAATGGATTTTTTTGAATTTTTGTAGTATTTGTTTTGATTTGTTTTCTGACCGGGTGCAGATGAGTCTGGGCACCGAATTGGATTGTCGTCACTTTTGTCTCTATTTTTGTTGTTTAGCAAACGATCTAATTTTACTATTCACCTAAACATATTGCCAGATCCAACAAATGAAACAAAGACGAATGACAGAGATCTGTGATGTCGGTGCAACAAACCCTGGGTCTGTTGCCCAACTGTGCACAGGCACAAGACCAAGGATGAAGCACCAGCTCAAGCCCAAGAATGAAGAATCAATAGATTCGAAGAAACAACACGCAGCCAGAGAGACCAAGGTCAAGCCAGAAGAACGAGATATCGACAAGAGAAGAGCCTCCCTTGCCGGGCAGGTGAGCCCGACAAGGGGCAAGGCCACCACCAGAACAAGCTATCAGAGACTCCCTGGCAGAGCCTACCGGGGGTCGCGGGGGGTAAACCACCCCGCCAACCACTCAAGCACGACCCACGTCGTCAATCAGTGCGGTGTCAAGCCGCCAAGTGATTAAGTGGCAGCCATTCGCCACATGGCCGTCATTTCCTACGAAAGAAACCCACAAAGGACACCCGTCCTGCGACGTGTCAAGGGAACATATGTGGAGCTGGCAAGACAGCCCAGCATGCCTTGTCGGTCGACCAGTGATGTGACCCTAAGCGGTGCATTTAATACAACCTGTCAGCCCACAGAGTTAGGTATGATAGCACTGTTTGCTATCATATCAGTTGGTAATGACCATTTTGCCACTGTGGTGACCCCTTGATCTATAAAAGAAGGCCCATGGCACCCGTAGGAAGGGTTGGAAAGTTGATGAACCCAAGCCACCATACGTGCGGAGTCGCTGCGGCCCTAAGGCACGTCTTGCCTGGCAAGTGTACTACGCACCACCACATTCATTCCACCATCAATCCACCAAAGCAGGAGTAGGGTCTTACGCCTCACGGCGGCCCGAACCTGGGTAAATTGCTTGTGTGCTCTCAGCTGTGCTGCCGTGCGCCGTTCTGCTCTTTGTGCAACACGCCGTCCATGATACGTCTCCAACGTATCTATAATTTTTGATTGTTCCATGCTATTATATTATCCTTCTAGGATGTTTATGGGCTTTTATATACACTTTTATATGATTTTTGGGACTAACATATTAATCCAGAGCCCAGTGCCAGTTTATGTTTTTCCCTTGTTTTAGAGTATCGTAGAAAAGGAATATCAAACGGAGCCCAATTGACCTGAAACTCAACGGAGGTTATTTTTGGACCAGAAGAAACTCAGGAAGTGCCGGAGGGGGACCAGAAGGTTCCCGGGCTGGCCACGAGGGTAGAAGGCGCAGTAGGGTGATGCAGCACAGTAGCGTAAGTATTTCCCTAAGTTTTTGAGAACCAAGGTATCAATCCAGTAGGAGACCACGCGCGAGTCCCTCGCACCTGCACAAACAAATAAGAACTTCGCACCCAACGTGATAAGGGGTTGTCAATCCCTTTACGGTCACTTACAAAAGTGAGATCTGATAGATATGATAGTTTCATATTTTTGGTATTTTTGGATATAAGAACAGAAAGTAAAAACGGTAAAGTAAAGTAGATTGTAGATTGATATGTTGAGAATAGACCCAGGGGCCATAGGTTTCACTAGTGGCTTCTCTCATGATAGCAGAATTCTACGGTGGGTGAACGAATTACTGTGGAGCAATTGATAGAAAAGCGAATAATTATGAGAATATCTAGGCATGATCATTATATATAGGCATCACGTCCGTGACAAGTAGACCGAAACGATTCTGCGTCTACTACTATTACTCTGCACATCGACCGCTATCCATCATGCATCTAGAGTATTAAGTTCATAAGAACAGAGTAATGCCTTAAGCAAGATGACATGATGTAGAGGGGTAAACTCAAGCAATATGATATAAACCCCATCTTTTTATCCTCGATGGCAACAATACAATACGTGCCTTACTGCCCCTACTGTCACTGGGAAAGGACACTGCAAGATTGAACCCAAAGCCAAGCACTTCTCCCATTGCAAGAACTATAGATCTAGTAGGCCAAACCAAACCGATAATTCGAAGAGACTTGCAAGGATATTATAATCATACATAAAAGAATTCAGAAAAGAACCAAATATTTCTCATAGATAATCTTGATCATAAACCCACAATGCATCGGATCTCGACAAACACACCGCAAAAATAGATTACATCGAATAGATCTCCTCGAAGACCGAGGAGAACTTGGTATTGAGATCCAAAGAGAGAGAAGAAGCCATCTAGGTACTAACTATGGACCCGAAAGTCTGTGGTAAACTACTCACAACTCATGGTGAGGCGATGGTGTTGATGTAGAAGCACTCCGTGGTAGATCCCCCCCTCAGGCGGAGCTCCGGAATAGGCCCCGAGATGGGATCTCACGGGAACAGAAGGTTGCGGCGGTGGAACTAGGGTTTTCTCTTCTCTTCTGATGTTTTCGGGGTACATAGGTATATATAAGAGGAAGGAGGGCACCGGGGGACCAATGTGGGGCCCACGAGGTAGGGGTGGTTCTCAAGTCTCCCGTGAAGGTATTGCTACTTCTCCAACTTGCGTTGTATTCCTCAAAGAGGAAATGGTGATGCAGCACAGTAGCATAGAACCGAAGATATGCCGACGGCTATGCCGTCGACATAGCCCTGCCCCAGGTGCTACCAGAGAGTGCCACGTAGCATGTGTATGCCGACGGTTTAGCCGTAGGCATAGTTCGAAAGCTATGCCGATGGCTAGGCCGTCGGCATAGAGGTGCCACATGGCTGCTCCTTTATGGACAGCACTTGACGGCGGCGCCGGCGGTTACCGTTAGGTGCGGAGCGTTGCCGACGGCCGGGCCGTCAGCATAGTTGTACGAACGCCGTCGTCATAGACGTCTATGCCGATGGCCTTTCTATGCCAATGGGACCCTAGGGTACGCCGACGCATATGTTGCCGACGGCCGTATGCCGACGGGGGCCGTCGACATAGCCCTATGCCGACGGAAATCAGGGCTATGCCGACGGCCTGGGCCGTCGGCATAGGGGCTCAGTGTGGTAGTGTGAGTGCATTTGAGTAGTGGCCGGCTGCCCGAGTGAGCCGCGGCCTGTAGAGATTCGAGGACGTGTTAGTTGCATGAGAATATGTTTTAGTTGGTTGGTGGCGTGAGTAGCATGGCCGCATGAGTGCTCGCCCCGTGTATTTATGCTGCACTTTGAGTTAATGAAAGAAGAAGACCGTGAGGGCTAGAAGAAAACATGTAGTTTTTGTGTCCACCACGGAGAAGAAACTCTCGGTAAAGCTTTGTGCTCCTCCTTATACATGTGTATACGTGTGTGTGTTCTTGAGAGAACCCAAGAGAGAGCGAGAGCGAGAGAGAGAGAGAGAGAGAGGAGGGAGGGAGGAGGGAGATTTAGAGAACAGATGGTTGTGCGAGGAAGCTTGAGGTAGAAGAAGAGGCGCTGTGGTGCCGGCTCGACTCGGCGAATGGAAGCCACACCCAAAGGGCCAAGCTACCTCGTTGCCGCTGCCCACAGCCGGAGCCGCAACCACGCCGGGCCGGAGCACCAACCCGCGCATCACCACCACGACCACCATGCCGCCAATGACGAGCGCATCACAGGTTCATGCAGATCCAGGCCAGCCCCTGCTCCAGCTGCACCACCCGGCCCCTGCGCCGCCCGCATGCCCTTGCTACCTCAGCCCGCGTCGTCTGCTGGCCGCCGGCCAGGGCACATGCCCGATCCGAATCTGGCCGGGATGCCCACAACCGCCACCCGCGCAAGCCCGCCCCAACGCGCCTCCGATAAGCAGTCGCTCGCACCGCCACCCTAGAACGCCACCGCCGTGCCGCCCCGGCCGCAGCCACACCGCACCGTCCTGCAGAACCATGCGCCTTCGCGCCGTGTCGCTGTCTTGCACAACCCACAATGAGGAAGGGGAAGATTCCCTGCCCCCATTGACGTCGTCCGGGCTTTGCCCGGCGGCGGCGAGGGCGGGGGGGCTGGAGGAATCTTGCCTCCGGATCTCGTCAACTACCGAAGGTACATCCATAGCGCCCCGCGGGACACCTGTTTTCAGGACGAGCATGACCTGCAGCGACAAACATTTTTGCCGGCCGTTCTCCAAGCCCGCCTCAGACACATTCTACTGCACCCGTGTGTATGCTCCTAGACTGGCCCTATCATGCAGTCGTGCGCGGGTGCGCGCATGCCCAGGCCACCGCCCCTCGCCGTCCGTGCCACCACCAGCTCCTACCATGACCGCCGAGGAGGAGGAGGAGCTAGTGAGGAAGGTCTTCAAGGACTCCGAGAGGGAGTACTAGCCCAGCTAGTGGGACGGCTTCGATGTGATGACGGCATTGTCGGCTGCCGACGACATCACCATACCCGAGCTGGAGGTGAAGGAGGAGGTGGTTGAGTAGCCTCCCGCCCCGCCCAGGAACGCGGCTCTGGTCGATTAGTTTTGGATATGGACATCCATGGTGCCATGCAGCCCACCTTCACCACCGACCTCGTGGGTAGGCCCCGAGCCGTAGTCACCGGCCCAGCCACAGCCACAACAGGCGTCACTCGCCCCACTTTGGCAGCCAATGGAGGCGCCGCCCCGCCCACGTTTGGTAGCCACCACCGTACATTGACCTCGCCATGGACAAAGGTGATAGTATAGCTGAAGATGACCATCACGACGGCGACGGCCCGATCTAGGGTTTCTTAGTTTTTATTGTTTTTTTATTTCAAGTTCAATGTCAATGTTGGCAATGACCTTGTGGGCATTTTAAGTTAATGTAATATATGTATATCGTTTCTAATTATCTGTATTGTCCTTTTTGTCTAAATTTAAGCCCATAATGCGGAAAGATATTTGAAATGCGGTTGGGCGCACCGAAGGGTGGACGGCCGCAAATGGACACTCGAGTCTGTTTTGCCGCGCAAATGGACAGAAACCGAACAAAACCCATGTCCGTTTCTGGTCATGTGTTAGAGTTGGCCTTAAGAGAATCGTTGAGTGGCCAAGCCTATGACCATAATGACTTTCAAGTCCATTGCAGTTAAAAATAAAAAAATAAGTGGGGCATCTATTAGATCTCATCAAATCTCATGAGGATAGCGACGCAAGAGAAACACACACCCCTATGAGTACCATTGAGGTAGGACAAGCAACCAACCACCCTAACTTTTAAGTCTACTGGAAAGAAGCACTAACTGGGGCATCTATTAGATTTCATTAGATCTCATGAGGAGAGCGACCCGAGAGAAACACACATCCCTATGAGTATCATTAAGGTGGGACAAGAAATCAACCACAATGACTTTTAGGTCCACTAGAAAGAAACATTAAGTGGGGCATATATTAGATCTCATAAGATCTCATGAGAGTGACCCAAGAGAAACACATATCCCTATGAGCATCATTAGGTGGGACAAGCAACCAACTACAATGACTTTTAAGTCCGCTAAAAAGAAACACTAAAGTGGGGCATATAGTAGATCTCATTAGATATCATGAGAGCGACCCGAGAGAACACTGTTCCTATGAGTATCATTAAGATGTGACAAGCAACCAACCACAATGATTTTTAAGTCCACTAGAAAGAGACACTAAGTGGGCACATATTTAGATTTCATTAAATCTCATGAAAGCGACCCGAAAGAAACACATATTCCTATGAATATCATTAAGGTGGGATAAGAACCAACTACAATTACTTTTATGTTCACTAGAAAGAAACATTCAGTGCGGCATCTACTAGATCTCACGAGGATAGTGGCCCGAGAGGAGGGCAGCACTTTGAATATTGTAAAAGCACCATCAGTTTCTCACGGCGTCAGCGTGTCGCAAAAATAAAATAGATGCGTATTCCCTCGACCTCGATCAGCAGCTCCGATACGCTGAAGCAGCTGGCCACATATATACATGTCCCCGTCCCACCGCTGCAACAATAGCATTGCGTATACGTTTGTAAGGCACTGGTGCTGCATCTCCCCACAGCTTGCCGCTGCGATCAGCTCGGCTGGAATTCATCAGACGGTGAGAAAATTCAACGAATTATCACACAATTATTTACACACATGTACTCCCTCCGTTCCTAAATATAAGTCTTTTTACACATTTCAAATGGATTACAACAAACGGATGTATGCAGACATATTTTAGTGTGTAGATTCACTCATTTTACTCCGTATGTAGTCACTTGTTGAAATCTCTAGAAAAACTTTATATTTAGGAACAGAGGGAGTAGTACCTAGTAAACTTTCAAGATTTTCAACTGTAATACATCAACTGGAAAAGTTGCTTAGTCATGTCATTGGTTGTTTCAACAGGTCAAGAATATTCCTTTTGCAAGTGGACAACGGAAGAGATGACTACACTGGTATTGAAGATTTTGGCGCTGGGCGATGGACTAAAAGTTGAAGATGCCCGTGGATCAACACATACATGGAGAAAGAAGAACACGCAGGGAATTTTTGTGGCACACACGCACTTTTCTTCTTGTTCACTTCTCAACAAACTCAGCTGATTATAAGTCCTTAAGTACCCTAACTAACCACAACACACATGCACACACTTCTGCATGCAGCCACGGTCAAGCCACACACATCGGTTGAACCATGAGTCCATGACTAGCTCTACTAGCCGGTAGAAACGGCAGTTGATAACCACCTCTCTGGCCGCTCAGTTTCCGCCGCTCTCCTCGCACTTGGAGACGTACAACACGGTTGATTATCAGGTCCACAATTAAGCCATTCTAACAATTAATCTTATCCATGCAGTACGTGCATGCTTACTCACTTAACGGACACCCACACATACATTCACTTTCTTCTAAGACTGACTAAAAATTAAACATAATCTAATTAATCATCTACACTTAGCATTGATAATAGATTAGTTCCAACACTGTGTGCGCGTTTGTTTCAGAAGCAGACGAAGGAAGCAGACAAAAAAATCTGAGCGCGTGCCTTTCTCTCCTTGCCCATCTCTCTCTTCTTCTGCACCTTTTCTCCTCTTCTTCTCTCTACCTCTCTCTCTCCTCACTGCACGCACCTTCTCCTCCATCCCACCTCCTGGGCACACCACCATTGATCCATCTAGAGAAGAGAGAGAGAGAAGAGAGTGCGTTTTTGCTAAGAGAGATGCTGTGAGATGTGAGATACAGAATGGGAGAATGGTGTTGTACTGTTGTGTGTGAGAGAGGAAAGGAAGAGAGAGAGAGAGAGAGAGAGGTGATGTGGGAGACATAACAGAAGGGGGAGAGAGGCATTGTGCGAGTATGCGAGAGAAAAAGAGAGGTGTCGTGAGAGAAGGGAGATATGTGTTGGGCATGAGAGAGAAAGAATTAAAGAGAGGGAAGCGTGATGATGGTGGGCATCTTTTCAGTACAGCCAAGCGGGAGTAACTTGGGAACGACCCCCAACCACTAGCCCCCTATCCCCCGCCGTGCGCTACTCCGGCACCGGCGTCCACAGCCCCCCCGGTCGCCTGCCACTATGGACGCGGCGGCCACCCACCCCCTCCCCCCCTCGCCCCCTTTCGAGCTCCCTCCCGATCCCCGCCATGGCCGTGAGCCCCCAGTCCGTCTTGTTGACCTACTGCCGGGAGGGGGAGCGACCCGTGGTGTCCGGTCTTGGCCTTTCCTTCGGCTCTGAGTCCTCTGCCGCACCGGCACCGGCCGTGCTCGGGGAGGTGGATAGCCCCACCGCTCTACGCCGTCTGCCGACTGGCTGGGTGGAGTCCTGGCCTTCCAAGGAGCTATGGAGGCGCCGCCGCGGGAGTGTCAGGCGGCCCAGTCCTCACGCATGCCTTCGCCCCGCCGGGAGATCTTGTCGGGCACGGAGAACAAGTGGTTCAGGTGTCTGCTCTAAGGGCACTACCGCAATGACTGCACGAATGACATTGTCTGCATCCGCTGCGGGCTCCCAAGGCACATCTCGCGGGACTGCAAGTGCCCTCGCAGCCCCTCGCCGGCGGATGACCTCAGGCGCGACGCGGCCGCCGAGGTGGTGAGGCGCGTCCCTGCGGCCTCGGGCCTGGGTGCCGGGTTGATGCTGGGCGGTCCGTCTGCTGCGGCTTGCACTTGGGCTAGAGCGTCCTCGCCGCCGCCACCCCCGCTGGCCTCTAGTCCTCCCCCTGCCGTCGTCTGGTCGTCTATACCGGCCCCGAGGCTCGAGTTGCCGGTGGAGATCGTGTTCACCCCGGCAGACCTGTGCATCGTGCGCCGTTCGCAGTCCATGGAGGACCTGGAGCGGCACCTGCAATTTGCCATGGTGGCCTATGTGGGTGGCGCACGTCGGGATGTCTCGCCTGAGTTCGTGCTGGAGGCCTGATACGTCCAAAACGTATCTATAATTTCTGCTTGCTCCATGCTTCTTTTGTGTGATATTGCTATGATATTGATGCACTTCCATACACTTTTGATCATATTTGGACTAACCTATTAACTCAGTGCACCACAGTGCCAGTTCTTGTTTTCTGCTGTTTTTCTATTTCAGGTTTCCCCCATATTAAAAGTGCTCCAAAAATTCCAGGAAAAATATAGGAAAAATCAGCGTACAGGAAGCTTCGCGAAGAACCAAACATGGGCCAGAGGGGAGCCAGGGGAGGCCCAGGCGGCCACCTGGCGCGGCCCCACCCCTGGCCGCGCCAGGGGGGCGCCTAGGGCCCCTGCTCCGCCTCTGGCTGCCCCCCCTTCGCATATATATCCCTCTCGTCCCGAAACCCTCGAGGACAGAACCCTTTTTCGCGATCTCGCCTCTGTTCCGCCGCCGCAGCGCTTCCAAGATCGGGAGCATCAGGAGAACTCTTCTCGGCACCCTTCCGAAGGGGAGAACCACCACCGGGAGCTTCTCCACCACCATGGACGCTTCCCGGATGAGTCGTGAGTAGTCCACCTTGGACCATGGGTCCATGATCAGTAGCTATGTGATGTTCTCCTCCCCTCTTTGCTCTTCATGGTTTAGACCTCGTGAGCTGCCCTACATGATTGAGGCACATATGTAATCTTTCTGCTGTTGCTTTGCTGAGTTTGCTGGGATCTGATGGATTATGAGACTATGTTCAGATTGTGTTTGAGTAATATATTTGATTCACCTCTTTTATATCTTTGTTCTTGAGTAATTCTTGCATGTTCTCCGTTGCTGTTTATTGCTTTGGCCAAGTAGTAGGTAGTAACTCCAAGAGGGAGCGTTATGCTTGATTGTGGGTTCATGCCCCCTGATGACTAGCTTGAGTGACAGAAACATGAGTCTAGGGGATGTGCTGTTGCCACAAGGGAGAAAACAACGGTGCTTGTACTTGCGGGTGCAAGGATTGTTTACTTTACGCAAAGTTCTTTTAATGCAGTTGTCTGTTGCTTTGAGTTTACACTTTGGGTGGGATTCGCAACTTAATACCAGCGAGATTTTCTGGATAGATATCTCAAGGTGGATGATTAGTAGTAGATGCAGATGGATTTCGGTCTACTTGCCTTGGCGCACCGCCCATGCTTTTGAGCCTCTACCTTTCTTTGCAGCATAGTTAGCATTGATTTGCGCACATAATCCTGTCAATTGCCCAGCTGTAATTTGTTTACCTCGGTTTGCTGTTTTATCGTCTTTTGGGAGAGAGACATCACTAGTGAACATCATGGGATCCCGGTCCATATTACCACCGCTGATCACACCTTCTATTTACTTCCTGTTTTTATTTCCTAGTTGCAGTCATAGCTATCATTATTATCTCTTGTGTTTGATCCTTTGTAAACAACAAGGCCGGAGGGATTGACAACCTCTCTGTACTCGTTGGGAGCAAAGTTATCTGTATCTGTGTGCAGGTCCCGTCAACCGCTAAGTTTCTGGCGCCGTTGACACCTACTTGTCGACCCTCGGAGTCTCACGGGATTCGATCCTTGGTATCTTTGCCAAGGGAAATTTGCCGCTACGCTACACCTCAACCTTCCATTTGGGGTAACCAACGAGGGGCGAGAAGCCATCAAACAAGTTTCTGGCGCCGTTGCCGGGGACTCCACTCTTCAAGATAGGGGAGTTGCACGCTATCTTTTATCTTTGCTTTTTAGTCTTGTTAGTTTACCTTTCAGTTTTTGCTTTAGTGTCCCTTACCAAAAATCACAAAAATAGTTATCTTGCTTGCTGCTGCTATGGGTTCCACCGAGAACACCAAGTTGTGTGACTTCACTAGTCATAACAACAATGACTTTATCTGCACGCCTATTGCTACACCTGCCACTTCAGCACCTTCTTATGAGATTAAACCTGCTTTACTGAACCTAGTTATGAAAGATCAATTCTCCGGTGCTGGAGATGATGCTGCTTTGCACTTAAATAATTTTGTTGAGCTCTGTGATATGCAAAAGTATAAAGAAGTAGATGGTGATATTGTTAAGCTTAAGCTTTTTCCTTTCTCCTTGAGAGGAGGAGCTAAAATCTGGTTTCAATCCTTGCCTAGGAATAGCATAGATTCTTGGGACAAGTGCAAGGATGTCTTTATTGGGAAGTACTATCCCCCTGCTAAAATTATCCAATTAAGGTGTAACATAATGAATTTTAAACAATTGGATAATGAACACGTTGCCCAAGCTTGGGAACGCATGAAATCTCTTGTCAAGAACTGCCCTACTCATGGTTTGACTACTTGGATGGTTATCCAAACTTTTTATGCAGGCTTGAACTTTACCTCACGGAACTTGTTAGATTCGGCCGTGGGAGGAACCTTTATGTCAACTACACTTGGTGCTGCCACGAAACTTCTCGACGAGATGATGACCAATTATTCCCAATGGCACACCGAACGCGCTCCAACAGGTAGGAAGGTAAACTCTGTCGAGGAGATTTCCTCCCTAAATGAAAAAGTTGACTTGATCATGTCTCTACTTTCCAAGAAATCTTCTATTGATCCTCATGATGTTCCTTTAAATTCTTTGATTGCTCAAGATCAAGTAGATGTGAACTTTATCTCTAGAAACAATTTCAATAACAATGCTTATAGGAGTAATTTTGGTAGCAACCCTAGACCGTTCCCCTCTAATTCCTATGGGAACAACAATACTTATCCTAGCACCAAGAACTCCACTTCTGAACTAGAGATTATACTTAAAGACTTCATCACTACCCAAAAGGCCTTCAATAAGGGTGTAGAAGAAAAACTAGACAAACTAGATAATCTCTCTTCGAAGGTAGACAATTTAGCCCATGAGGTAGAGTTGCTTAAAATTAGAACTTCTCCTCTTGAGGAGAGGAAGACCACTCCTATGAATGCTATTCAAGTGCAAATTAATGAAAATATTAGGATGATGGCTAAACTTAAAGAGAGATGGGCTAGAGAAAAGGAGGAAGAAGATAGAATTAAGAGCCTTCCTACCCACCACACTGTTGCTACTATCCAAGTTGTTGAGGATATCCAAACTCTTAGCACCCAATGCACTCCTAGTCCCATTGGACCTATTAATGGTGATGCTATGACCTCAACCGTAGAAGAAGAAACTCCTATGACTATAGAAGCTACCAAACAAGTGAGCCTAAAGGACACCACTACCACTTTACTTGATAGTAGTGACCTTGATTTTGATAATTGCACCCTTTCTGAAGTTATTGGTTTTCTTCACAAGATGTCTAGAGATCCCCACACTAGCACACTTAATCTTGCCTTCACGGAGCATATCACTAATGCTCT
>LR738709.1:502276987-502303672 GCA_902687465.1 Secale cereale | reverse complement strand
TCCGTAAAGAAACCTTTGGGGAAGATCGACGATGTTCTTATCATTGTCAATGACAATTATGTTCCCGTTGATTTTACTATTATGGATATTGAATGTGAACCTTCATGTCCAATTATTTTGGGACGTCCTTTTCTTCGCACCGTTGGTGCTATCATTGACATGAAAGAGGGGAATATAAAATTCCAATTCCCTCTCAAGAAAGGGATGGAACACTTCCCTAGAAAGAAGATTAAGTTGCCTTTTGAGTCCGTTACACGGGCTAGCTATTCTCTTACTCTTGATAAAACTTGATCTTCTCTTTTTGCATCATGCCTAGCTTAAAGGCATAAAAGAAAGCGCTTTTGGGAGGCAGCCCACAATGAATTAGGTTTTATTTTGCTTTTGTTGTGTCTTGATGTTTGTTACTACAGTAGCATCATCATTGTATCTTTTCTTTTCAGCTTTGTGCCAAGTTTAGCCTCCCATTGCAAGAAAGTTCAAAAGTTGTGACGTGCTGTCCAGAAAACAGATTCTGTCCTTGGACAGAAAAATTCGAATAAAATCACCAGATCATATTTTTGATCTGAATTTTTTTTGACAGCGTGCTCTATACAATTGGCTTTCGAGCGTCTGTTCTGAGTTTTTTGATTTGAGTTGCAGAAGTGCCCCGAAAAAATTATTTACTAACTGCTGGTCTGTTTTTCACAGATTCTGTCCTGTTTTGCCTTTTCTTCGTTTTGCAAACCTTGAGCTTGCTTTTTCTTTGCAAAAACCTTTTGACAATCTTGAGAAACAGTAGCTCTTCAAGATTATCTTTATTTCCAGTAGGGAAAAATTATTTTATTGTGGGTACTAACCTCGCTAATCAGATTATGATGAGTTATGTATGAAGGGAGTTTTCAAGTGTGCGAGGGAAAATGATAAAAGAAGATTCAGGAGGGTCAAACGCTCAAGCTTGGGGATGCCCCCGTGCACCCCCAAGAAATATTCAAGAAGACTCAAGCGTCTAAGCTTGGGGATGCCCCCATGCATCCCCTTCTCCATCAACAATTATCAGTTCGTCTTTCGTTCCACTATATTATCACTTCATGCGTTATGTGCTATGCTTGGAGCGTCTTGCTCTTAGTTTCTTTTTTTAGTTTTCTTTAGCTTTGCTTGCTGTTCATAACAAGTTAGAACCTAGCTTTCTTTGTGTGGGAGAGAAACACGCTCCACTTCAACCTAGAACACAACATAGGATTTTCATGCTTATCTTTGCTGTGTGTGTTCTTTGTCTTTCCATAGCTGCTGTCATGTTTAGCTCTTAGTTTTCATGCTTTTCTTTTTAAAGAGCTTTTGTTTAGTTGGTTGCTGAACTCTCTTGAGTTTTCATGTTTATCTTGTTAAGAGAGTTTGCCTGTTGCACTGAGTTGTGTGTCTTAACTTAAAGTAGGTAATTGAGGTTGCTATTTAATTTTAGTAGTAACTTGCAATAGTTTTGAGGTATTGCCATGAGTAATTTCTGAACTTTTGGTGTCAAGAGCTTTAGCCTATTAGTGATAGATGTCGTATTTTGGGCAATCCGTGTTTATTTTCGAAAACCTACAAAATAGTTGAGAACTTTAGCTACTAGATGGATCACTAATCTTTGGAGGGATCGAATATTAGAGTACACTCACGTACCATGAGTCGAGGATGCGCAAGGATAACCAAACCCCCATACACTCCTCCTCGGCGTACTTGTCTCTTTGTGAACCTCCTAATTAGATTGAGAGTTACCGATAATAAGTGCATGAGTTCTTCAGACTAATGTGAGTATTCGAAAGTTGACACTTCCACCTAGCCATATTTTTCTAGCCTCTTCGGTACCGTGCATTGCCCTTTCTCACCTCGAGAGTTGGCGCATACTTCGCCGGTGCATCCAAATCCTTGGCATGATACGCTCTGTCATCATAAGCCTCATTATATCCTTCCTCAAAACAGCCACCATACCTACCTATCAAGGCATTTCCATAGCCTTTCCGAGATACATTGACATGCAACATCCATCTTCTCATGACTTGATCTTCATGTCATACATGCTTTTGCTTGATCGATGAGATGCATGCTAGTTGGGCCTTGCCCTAATCATTGCTACATGATGCGCTAGTATCATTGCATATCCTGCTACACCGGCAGAGGCATACATTTGCATACATCATGATAGTTTCATTTTCTTTATGTTGAGTACTTTTGTAAAGTGTGAAAGATCTTCTATACTTCTTGTAATATATAGAGTGTTGCCCCTAAAGTGAGGAAAAGATCCCAAAGAGGACAAAATCAAAAGATCCCAAAGAGGACAAATGAGAGTTAAATAGAAAGAGCCATTGAGGCCACAAAAAAATAAAAAAAATATAGAAAAAAGAGAAAAAGAAATAAAAAGAGAGAAGGGGGCACACTACTATTCCTTTTGAGAGATCCACACTCGTACTCCATCTTATACCTTGTACTCCATAGAGATTATCATTCATGCATATAGCTATGTGGGGACCTTCACACTATAGAACTTGGCTTGTATAATCCAATGATGAACCTCCTCAAAAGAGCTCTAGGTCTTCTTGAGCGAGCAAGTTGGATGCACCCCCACTAGTTCCATTGGAGAGCTTACCTTAGCTCATATGTGCATCCGTTGCATGGCAATCCCTACTCCTCACATCATATCTATCATTTGGCTTTCTCTCGCCTATGATTGTCCTCATTGATGTGAGCCTTTCACACCTTTTTTGTCTTCCCCCTTCATCATTTTTCTCTCTTTGCCATCCTAAGTGTCAACTTTCTTGCTTACGCTCATCCATTGCATGAGTGCTCAAAATATCGAAAGGGAGTGGATCATTTTGACTTGTACCTGGCTAGTGGTCTGGGGATGAGTCAAGATAAGATTCCAAAGAAGACCAAGTGTGAAACTTTAGTAGATTAAGTTCTCAACAATACAAAAACTATGTTTTACTCTCTCGTATATCCCTATCCCCTTTCTTGCACGCAAACACCATTTGGAGACATTCGAGTCACGGACAGCGAGAGCTCTTGCACCTTTATGTTCTTATGTTGCTTGTTACAATGCTAATATAGACTCTTGCTTGTTATGACTTGAATTGAATTACATGCCTTGATTGCTTTACTTAAAAAGTTCTTATATGGTTGTTAGCATGTCACCACAGAAATTATGCTTGTTATCATTTACCTACTCGAGGAGGAGCAGGAATTAAGCTTGGGGATGTTGATACGTCCAAAACGTATCTATAATTTCTGCTTGCTCCATGCTTCTTTTGTGTGATATTGCTATGATATTGATGCACTTCCATACACTTTTGATCATATTAGGACTAACCTATTAACTCAGTGCACCACAGGGCCAGTTCCTGTTTTCTGCTGTTTTTCTATTTCAGGTTTCCCCCATATTAAAAGTGCTCCAAAAATTCCAGGAAAAATATAGGAAAAATCAGCGTACAGGAAGCTTCGCGAAGAACCAAACATGGGCCAGAGGGGAGCCAGGGGAGGCCCAGGCGGCCACCTGGCGCGGCCCCACCCCTGGCCGCGCCAGGGGGGCGCCTGGGGCCCCTGCTCCGCCTCTGGCTGCCCCGCTTCGCATATATATCCCTCTCGTCCTGAAACCCTCGAGGACAGAACCCTTTTTCGTGATCTCGCCTCTGTTCCGCCGCCGCAACGCTTCCAAGATCGGGAGCATCAGGAGAACTCTTCCCGGCACCCTTCCGGAGGGGAGAACCACCACCGGGAGCTTCTCCACCACCATGGACGCTTCCCGGATGAGTCGTGAGTAGTCCACCTTGGACCATGGGTCCATGATCAGTAGCTATGTGATGTTCTCCTCCCCTCTTTGCTCTTCATGGTTTAGACCTCGTGAGCTGCCCTACATGATCGAGGCACATATGTAATCTTTCTGCTGTTGCTTTGCTGAGTTTGCTGGGATCTGATGGATTATGAGACTATGTTCAGATTGTGTTTGAGTAATATATTTGATTCACCTCTTTTATATCTTTGTTCTTGAGTAATTCTTGCATGTTCTCTGTTGCTGTTTATTGCTTTGGCCAAGTAGTAGGTAGTAACTCCAAGAGGGAGCGTTATGCTTGATTGTGGGTTCATGCCCCCTGATGACTAGCTTGAGTGATAGAAACATGAGTCTAGGGGATGTGCTGTTGCCACAAGGGAGAAAACAACGGTGCTTGTACTTGCGGGTGCAAGGATTGTTTACTTTACGCAAAGTTCTTTTAATGCAGTTGTCTGTTGCTTTGAGTTTACACTTTGGGTGGGATTCGCAACTTAATACCAGCGAGATGTTCTGGATAGATATCTCAAGGTGGATGATTAGTAGTAGATGCAGATGGATTTCGGTCTACTTGCCTTGGCGTACCGCCCATGCTTTTGAGCCTCTACCTTTCTTTGCAGCATAGTTAGCATTGGTTTGCGTACATAATCCTGTCAATTGCCCAGCTGTAATTTGTTTACCTCGCTTTGCTGTTTTATCGTCTTTTGGGAGAGAGACATCACTAGTGAACATCATGGGACCCCGGTCCATATTACCACCGCTGATCACACCTTCTATTTACTTCCTGTTTTTATTTCCTAGTTGCAGTCATAGCTATCATTATTATCTCTTGTGTTTGATCCTTTGTAAACAACAAGGCCGGAGGGATTGACAACCTCTCTGTACTCGTTGGGAGCAAAGTTATCTGTATCTGTGTGCAGGTCCCGTCAACCGCTAAGTTTCTGGCGCCGTTGACACCTACTTGTCGACCCTCGGAGTCTCACGGGATTCGATCCTTGGTATCTTTGCCAAGGGAAATTTGCCGCTACGCTACATCTCAACCTTCCACTTGGGGTAACCAACGAGGGGCGAGAAGCCATCAAGGCCTTGTGCATCAAGGCGCAGGTTGACAAGGATTGGGATTCGGTCATCCGCTACAGACCTGAGGATTTTCTTGTTGTGTTCGCTAGTGTTGAGTATCGAAACAGAGTCAGTGCGCTTCTGATGTCGCTTAAAGCTACGCCGTTTTTTCCCCAAATAGGAAGGGATGATGCAGCACAGCGGCGGTAGGTATTTCCCTTAGATGGGAAACCAAGATTATCGAACCAGTAGGAGAACCAAGCAACACAACATAAACAGAACCTGCACACAAATAACAACACCTCGCAACCCGACGTGTTAAAGGGGTTGTCAATCCCTTTCGGGTAACGAACGTGAGAGAGATATAAATATTGGTAGATTGGTTGATATATAAGATAAATTGCAGCAAGGTATTTTTGGGTTTTTGGTTTATTAGATCTGAAAATAAAAGCAAAGGCAAATATATGAGAAAGAAGACCCGGGGGCCGTAGGTTTCACTAGTGGCTTCTCTCGAGAAAAATAGCAACGATGGATGAACAAATTACTGTTGGGCAATTGATAGAACTTCAAATAATCATGACGATATCCAGGCAATGATCATTACATAGGCATCATGTCCAAGATTAGTAGACCGACTTCTGCCTGCATCTACTACTATTACTCCACACATCGGCCGCTATCCAGCATGCATCTAGTGTATTAAGTTCATGAAAAAACGGAGTAATGGATTAAGAATGATGACATGATGTAGACAAGATCCGTATATCTATGGCTTTAGATATGAATATCTTCTTTTCATCCTTAGTGGCAACGATACATACGTGTCGGTTCCCCTTCTGTCACTGGGATCAAGCACCGTAAGATCGACCGCACTACCGGGCACCTCTTCCCATTGCAAGATAAATAGATTAAGTTGTCCAAACAAAACCAAATATCGGAGAAGAAATACGAGGCTATATCAATCGTGCATATAAGAGATCAAAGAAAATTAAATAACTTTCATGGATATAAAAAGATAGATCTGATCATAAACTCAAAGTTCATCGGATCCCAACAAACACAACGCAAAAAGAGTTACATTATATGGATCTCCGATTGTATTGAGAATAAAGAGAGAGAGAGGAAGCCATCTAGCTACTAACTACGGACCCGAAGGTCTACAAAGAACTACTCACGCATCATCAGAGAGGCACCAATGGAAGTGGTGAACCCCTCTGTGATGGTTTCTAGATTGGATCTGGTGTTTTTGTAATCTGCGGCGGCTGGATGAATATTTCTCGACTCCCCTAGGGTTTTGGGAATATTGGGGTATTTATAGAGCAAAGAGGCCGTCCGGGGGGCACCCGAGGTGGGCACAATCCACCAGGGCGCGCCTGGGCCTCCAGGCGCGGCCTAGTGGGTCGTCCCCTCCTCGGGACTCCCCCCAGGCGCCACCAGGGCCCAATGTCTTCCTTCTGGCCCAGAAAAAATCACAAAAATAGTTTCGCGGTGTTCGGGCTCCGTTTGATATTGATTTCCTGTGATGTAAAAAACATGCAGAAAACAACAACTGTCACTTGGCACCATGTCAATAGGTTAGTACCAAAAAATGACTATAAAATGATTGTAAAACATCCAAGAATGATAATATAACAGCATGGAACAATAAAAAAAATTATAGATACATTGGAGACGTATCAACATCCCCAAGCTTAACTCCTACTCATCCTCGAGTAGGTAAGTGATAAAAACATAATTTTTGATGTGGAGTGCTGTTTATCAAGTCATATCATATTCTTTTCTTTATAGCATGGACATTTGGACTTTTATATGGTTCAAAGCAATAGTCTAGTTTTGACTTAATAATTTAGATACTCAAGCATATCAACAAGCAAGCATGTCTTTCAAAATATCAATGCTAAATAAGTTATCCCTAGCCCATTATGCTCTACCATTGATCCATTCATGAAACACACTCGCATATTAGTTACATCCAATGCTCAAGTATGATCATATCGTTTCCTAGTTAGTGCTTGTAAGAGAAGATGGAGACTCAATTGAAAAATAAAAATTGTATAAGTAAAAGAAAGGCCCTTCATAGAGGGAAGTACGAATTTGTAGAGGTGTCAGAGCTCAAAGCTTAAATCGAGAGATATTTTTTTGGGAGGTATACTTTTCCCAACAACAAGAACGACTTGAGGTTCCCAACACTTTCCATGCTAGATATATCGTAGGCGGTTTCCAAACAGAAAATAAAGTTTATTCCTTTTCCACCAAACTTTCACAAGCCATGGCTAGCCGAATCCACGGTTACCTTCCATACCAACACTTTCCAAGGAATTTATTATTTGACAACATAAAGTAAATTATTTTTTCATTTCGGGACTGGGCTTTCCTAATACCTTTGCCGTACTCTCGTGCAATGACAAGTGAATAAACACTCATCGTGAGAATAACACATCCAGCATGGAAAATATTGGCCACCCCTCACCGCCTCGCGAGCGGTACGGGCACACAAAAGGGAAATTTATTTTGACAATTTGAGATGGCACATACAAATTTGCTTAGAATGGCAAGGAAATACCGCATATAGGTAGGTATGATGGACTCATGTGGCAAAACCGGGATAAAGGATTTTGGATGCACAAGGAGAGATCATACTTAGTGCAAAATGAAGGCTAGCAAAAGACTGGGAGGCGAACAACCATGAAGCAAATAATCTCGTAAGCGAATAGTGAGCATAAATAACACCGAATAATGCACCAGAAGTAGGATATAATTTCATTGCATAATTATTGACTTTCGTGCTTGCATAGAGAATCACAAACTTTAACACTAATATTCTTACTAGAGCACAATTACTCATCAACATGACTCAGATATCATATCATCATGTCTCAAAACTATTACAAGGAATCAAGTATATTTTGTCCAATGATCTTCATGACATTCTTTTCTTTATCCGTCTTGAATATCTATCACTTTGCGACTAATTTTCATGTGTTGCTTTTGATAAGCTCGAACAAATATAAGTGAAGATCATGATCATTTTTTTCTTTCTTCTCTCAAAATAATATAAGTGAAGCAAGAGAGAATTTCTTTAAAATTTACTAACTCTCAAATAAATCTAACTGAAGCAAGAGAGTATTTCTTCAAAAATACTAAGCACACCGTGCTCAAAAAGATATAAGTGAAGCATTAGAGCAAGTCCTAGCTCATAAAGAATTTAAGTGAAGCATAGAGAGCTATTCTAGCAAGTCATGGCATAATTTTGGCTCTCTCAAATAGGTGTGTACAACAAGGATTGATGAATTAAAAATCAAAATAAAACAAGCAAAGACTCATATCATACAAGACGCTCCAAGCAAAACACATATCATGTGATGAATAAAAATATAGTTTCGAGTGAAATACCGATAGTTGTTGGAAGAAAGCGGGGATGCCACTCGGGGGCATCCCCAATCTTAGTTGGTTGCTCATTTGTGGATTAATAGCTTGGGATGCCGGGACATCCCCAAGCTTAGGCTCTTACATCCTTCCTTCATCCGTCGTAAGCTAACCCAAAACTTGAAAACTTCAATCACACAAAACTTCAACAAAATTTTCGTGAGATCCGTTAGTATAAGAAAGCAAACCACTACTATAAGTGATGTGTCAAACCAATTCATATTTTGTTTTTGTATTATATCTAATTTATTCCAACTTTTCTATGGCAAAAACTCATCAAAGAAAACGATAGAGCCATCAAAATAAGCACATAACACAAAGAAAACAGAATCTGTCAAAAACAAAATAGTCTGTAGTAATCTGGAAGTTTCGAGAACTTCTCTAACTCTAAAAATCTTTAAATAAAATAGGGCCACGTGAGCAATTTGTATATTAATCTTCTGCAAAAATAATCAACTAAAAAACACTTTTCTGTAAAAAATGAGAATTTTTCTTGTGAGTGCAAAGGTTCTGTCTTTTTCAGCAAGATCAAACAACTATCACCCAAGAAGATCCTATCGGTTCTACTTGGCACAAACACTAATTAAAACACAAAAAACACAATCATACCAGTAGCATAATTGTGTAAACACTCATGAACAGAAAGCAAAAAGCAAAAATAAATTTTATTCATTGGGTTGCCTCCCAACAAGCGCTATCGTTTTACACCCCTAGCTAGGCATAAGATTTTATTGATGCTCACATAAAAGATAATAATTGAAACACAAAGAGAGCATCATGAACCATGTCACAAACACATTTAAGTCTAACTCTCTTCCTATGCATAGGCATTTTGTAGGCAAACAAATTATCAAGGCAAGAAATATCTAGCGTATGCAAGGAAGAAGAAAGAAACAATAGCAATATCAAAATAACGAGAGGTGATTTAGTAACATTAAAATTTCTACAACCATATTTTCCTCTCTCATAATAATTACATGTAGGATCATAGTCAAATTCAACAAATTAGCTATCATATAAAATTATCTTTTCATGATCCACATGCATAAAAAGTTGACACTCTTCCAAAATAGTGGGATTATCATCAAATAAATTCACGTCCTCTCCAAACCCACTTTCAATATCTTTGCAATCATAGTTATCAATAACATATTCATCATGATGCATAAATAAATTTTCAGGATCGTAACAAGAATCACCCCAATCATGATCATTGCAATAAGTAGAGGACATAGGAAAATTAGCATCCCCAAGCTTGGGGTTTTGCATATTATTAGCACAATTTACATTAATAGAATTTATAATAAAATCATTGCAATCATGCTTTTCATTCAAGGAGCTATCATGAATCACTTCATAAATTTCTTTATCACAATTTTCAGATTCATGAATCTCAAGAAAAACTTCATAAAGATAATCTAGTGAACTCAATTCACTAGCAATGGGTTCATCATAATTGGATCTCTTCAAAATATTAGCAAGTGGATGAGGATCCATATCAATAGATTTTTAGCAAGCGAAGATGCAAGCGAATAGAAGACACATGGCAACACAAGCATACATTATTTTGGTGTTGGAAAATTCACACAACTTAGTGTTCTCCCGTGTCATCTTGACCAGTTGTAAACAAGAACACAAGTAGGCGATAGATCCGACCGGAAAACAACGAATGAAAAAGAGGGCAAATAAAAACGGCAAATATTTGTGAAGTGGGGGAGAGGAAAACAAGAGGCAAATGGTAAATAATATAATTGCAAGGAGATGAGATTTGTGATTAGGAACCTGGTTATGTTGAAAATCCTCCCCGACAACGGCGTCAGAAATTCCTTTTGATATCGCTTAAAGCTACGTTGGTTTTTCCCCAAAGAGGAAGGGATGATGCAGCATAGCGGCGGTATGTATTTCCCTGAGATGTGAAACCAAGGTTATCGAACCAGTAGGAGAACCAAGCAACACAAGATAAACATCACCGCACACAAATAACAACACCTCACAAGCCGACGTGTTAAAGGGGTTGTCAATCCCTTTCGGGTAACGAACGTGAGAGAGATATAAATATTGGTAGATTGGTTGATAAATAAGATAAATTGCAGCAAGGTATTTTTAGGTTTTTGGTTTAGTGGATCTGAAAATAAAAGCAAAGGCAAATAGATCGCAAAGGCAAATATATAAGAAAGAAGACCCAGGGGCCGTAGGTTTCACTAGTGGCTTCTATCGAGAAAAATAGCAACGGTGGGTGAACAAATTACTGTTGGGAAATTGATAGAACTTCAAATAATCATGACGATATCCAGGCAATGATCATTACATAGGCATCACGTCCAAGATTAGTAGACCGACTCCTGCCTGCATCTACTACTATTACTCCACACATCGACCGCTATCCAGCATGCATCTAGTGTATTAAGTTCATGGAAAAACGAAGTAATGCATTAAGAATGATGACGTGATGTAGACAAGATCTGTATATCTATGGTGTTAGATATGAATCTCGTCTTTTTATCCTTAGTGGCAGCGATACATACGAGTCGGTTCCCCTTCTGTCACTGGGATCAAGCACCGTAAGATCGAACCCACTACCGGGCACCTCTTCCCATTGCAAGATAAATAGATCAAGTTGGCCAAACAAAACCCAATATCGAAAAATACGAGGCTATAAGCAATCATGAATATAATAGATCAAAGAAACTCAAATGACTTTCATTGATATAAAAAGATAGATCTGATCATAAACTCAAAGTTCATCAGATCCCAACAAACACACCGCAAAAGAGTTACATCATATGGATCTCCAAGAGACCATTGTATTGAGAATCAAAAGAGAGAGAGGAAGCCATCTAGCTACTAACTACGGACCCGAAGGTCTACAAAGAGCTACTCACGCATCATCAGAGAGGCACCAATGGAAGTGGTGAACCCCTCCGTGACGGTGTCTAGATTGGATCTAGTGTTTATGGACTCTCCGGTGGCCGGATGAATATTTCGTCGACTCCCCTAGGGGTTTTGGAATATTGGGGTATTTATAAAGCAAAGAGGCGGTCCGGGGGGCACCCGGGGTGGGCACAACCCACCAGGGCGCGCCTGGGCCTCCTGGTGCGCCCTGGTGGGTTGTCCCCTCCTCGGGACTCCCCCCAGGTGCCACCAGGGCCCAATGTCTTCCTTCTGGCCAAGAAAAAATCACAAAAATAGTTTCACGGTATTTGAGCTCCATTTGATACTGATTTCCAACGATGTAAAAAACATGCAGAAAATAGCAACTCGCACTTGGCACTATGTCAATAGGTTAGTACCAAAAAATGATATAAAATGATTGTAAAACATCCAAGAATGATAATATAACAGCATGGAACAATCAAAAATTATAGACACGTTCGAGACATATCAGCTTCCTTCAATTGATCACCACGGAGTCAAGCTCTTCTTCAGGCCTTGGAACATGCAAGCGCAGGCAGTGCACTCTGTGCTCACATACAAAGTGTACTTGGAGACCGAGTGCATCCCCCTCATGGCTAGGAGTGGGAGATGACGGAAGCTCTGCTTGGATCGGCATGCCTAATCGACATGGTCGCCCTGGAGACGCACTCCCGCTCTGATCTGTCGTCGTTCAAGGTCTCAGCTTGGACTGCGGATCCGGAGGCGATCTCGTCCCGTCGCTCGTTGGTCGCTCCGGAGACGGACCTGTTCTCTCCCCTCTCGGAACCGCCGCTACTCCAGTACCGGATTCTGATTCACCTTGACACTGTCATCGATGCGGCAGAGTTTGAAGAGCCATGGTTTCTCAGAGGTTCTTCTAGCAGCGGGCTGAGTGGCTTGCCAGACTCGGACGGACTGCCCGGTGGTGGTGGAGGCGCAATTCCAAGGCGCAGGCAATGGCAGTTCGGGGTTCATGATGCTCGGGTCCACCCGCCGGCGCCGGACGGTGGAGGTGTGCAGCATTCGTGGCGGAGGGAGAACACGGCAACGCCGGCGATGGACGGGCAGGGATGGAGGTTGCCGCCCATGGGCCCACATGTGGCGGTAGTCGGATCGAGGCCCAGGCTCAGGGTGCAGGATAGGGTTGCCGTCAGAACCTCGGCTTTTGACCGCCTTTCTAGACCCACCACGCGGACCAGGACAAATTCAAATCCCAAGGGCACAACTATCTAGGAGATTCCTACCTTATGCTCGACGGAAGCCTCGGGAGCGGGCGCGCAGCCGTTGGAGGCGCCAATCATTGGCCCTCAAGCACCCCCCTCGGCTGGGACTGGGATGCAGGAGGCCGGGTTGGGACCGATGCTAGATCGCCAGCTGGCGGTTCAGGAGAGGAGGCATGATCAGAGCAGCCTACCGCCAATCAGGGAACACCTTGGGGATCCCGAGGCTGTCGGTACCCGTGTGGCGATGGATGGTGGGGACGTACCACCTGTTGCTAGGATGGAAAGAGACAGGCAGACAGCGGTAGACACGGTGGACCCACAAGGTCAGCTGCCTCTTGGTGATGGCCACGTGTTGGCCTCGCCTGATGGAGCTGTGGCCCTTTCGGCATCTTCTCCTTGTGGACAGGAGGCCACTTGTTCTGATGGACTGGAAGATGGGCAGCTGGGACCCACCGCGCACTCACCTGACCCGCAGCCTATGAGAGAGACATGCAGAGACATGCATGATGGGAATCATGCAATGGCTATCATCTAGCATGTACCCACGGATGAGCACGTACACACTGATGCCGCCGCTGATTCCTCTTGTCCCATGCTGTGTGCTAGGGAAGCTGACCTGGGAGAGGAAAACACGGGCGGGATGACTGCGCGGGAGGTGGTGGCCTACAGGAAGCTTAAAAGTTTTTGTTCCAATATCATCAAGAAGCATGTCCCGCCGCTCCTTCGCGAAGTACAGGTTTCTCAGTTGCGGCCTGAAGCAGAGCCTTTCACCCCAAGACGCATGACTCGAGCGACCAAGAAAGCTTCCGCCCCTAGGAAGCCCAAGGAGAACCAAGTGGAGAATGTGTTGTTGCACGTGTTGGGGTTGGTACCAGAATATCTAGAGGTGGATGATGGGACGGTGCTCGAGCTTAAAGCGCTGTTTGACTCGCCCTCCGTGAGCAGCACGTCCGGGTCATAGCAGCCTTGTTTGGCAAGACCATTCCACCGAGGGAAGAGATTGAGGCGAGCAGCGCTGTGGTCATTTGCGCGCAGTGAGGGCTGCGGCTCGATGGGGAGTTGATCTTTTCCATGTATCTACACCCACATGTGATCAGCTGGAATGTTAGGGGCCTCAACAATCCAGCGAAGAGGAAAGCGGTTAGAGAATTCCTAGGCTCGGTGAAGGTGAACTTAGTGTGTCTGCAAGAGACCAAGCTAGATGTAATTGATCAGTTTATTGTAATGCAATGTCTTGGACCATCCTTTGATGGTTCTGCGTACTTACCGGCCATAGATACACGAGGTGGAGTTCTTATTTCTTGGTATAGCTCTGTGCTAACCATTGAAAATATACATTTTAACGCAAAATTTGTCACGAGCCTAGTGCACTCTAAGGTCGCGGTGCCATGGTGGATTACTGCTGTCTACGGGCCACAGGGAGATGAGCTTAAGACGCTATTTTTGGAGGACTTAACAATGAGGCGCACAATTTGTCATGGGCCTTGGATGGTGGTGGGTGACTTTAACATGATCTTCTGCGCTTTGGAGAAGAATAACACTAACCTCAACCGAGCAATGATGAGAAAGTTCAGAAGCTTTGTGGACGATCATGAGCCGAAGGAGATGTATATGCACGGAAGACGTTTCACTTGGTCCAATGAACGGGAGACACCCACTCTAACCAAGATTGATAGACTTCTTATCTCGGTAGACTGGGAGCTTGAGAATGCGGAGTATCTATTACAGGCACTATCTACTAATGTCTCCGATCATGCGCCACCGCACCTTTCCACTAGTGTTGGCTTCTGTCCAAAACGAAGATTCAGGTATGAATTGTTCTGCACAAAGCTCGATGGATTTGAAGACGCGGTGAGGGCAGCCTGGACTTGTGACCCGGTGATTGTGGGCCCCTGCAAGAGAATGGATGCGCTGCTTAGGAACTGTGCTTGCTCTTTACAGTCATGGGGGCAAAGGAAAGTCGACAATGTCAAACTGCTCATGAGGGTGGCATCCCGGGTCATACAAAAACTCGACATTGCGCAGGAGGACAGAGGGCAGAATGAACTTGAGAGCTGGTTGTGGCGTGATAACCCACAAGTATAGGGGATCAATTGTAGCCTCTTTCGATCAGTAAGAGTGTCAAACCCAACGAGGAGCTAAAGGTAGAACAAATATTCCCTCAAGTTCTATCGACCACCGATACAACCCTACGCACGCTTAACGTTTACTTTACCTAGAACAAGTATGAAATTGGAAGCACTTTGTAGGTGTTGTGGGAAAGGTTTGCAAGAATATAAAGAGCATGTAAATAAAAACTAGGGGCTGTTTAGGTAAAAAAGCAATAAAGTTAGTATGCCGAGTGTGGAAAAGTGGTGGTAGGAGTTGCGAAACTGTCCCTAAGCAATTGACTACGTTACTAGACCGATAGGACAACGGAAATCTACTCACACATCATAGGATGGCAACACATCATTGGATAATAATATGAAGTATAAAGCACCATGTTCAAGTAGAGGGTACAACGGGTTGAGGGAGAGTGGACTGCTATAGATAGATGGAGGAAGGTGATGAAGATGTTGGTGAAGATGACGGAGGTGTTGGTGTAGATCGCCGTCACACGATAATGGCCTCGGCAATGTTCCGGCGCCATAGGGAGAGAGGGGGAGAGAGTGTGACGACCCCGGCTCGACCGTGTACTAATCATACACGCAAATGCACACGATCAAGCCTAAGGACTCACGTGAAGGAATCACAGCACAACTCTAAAACATAAATAAACACATACAAGTTATATATTACAAGCCAGGGGCCTCGAGGGCTCGAATACATAACAAGTGTAATACACATAGTCAGCGGAAGCGTTAGGTATCTGGGTACAGATACAACATAGAAGAAGATAGGCCTGTTACACAGGCGGGGCAAAAGAAAAGCTACGATCGAAAAGGCGCAGGCCTCCTGCCTGGGACCTCCGATCCTACTCCTGGTCGTCGTCCGCCGGCTCCTCGTAGAAGTACTCGCCGGCCGGGTAGTAGTAGTAGCCAGCCTCGGGCTGGAAGTAGTAGTCGTCAACTGGGGCTGCAGGCACCATGGCTCCGTCGTCTGGTTTATCATGCGGGTAGGACAAAAGAGGAAGCAAAGCAACCGTGAGTACTCATCCAAAGTACTCAGCAAGACTTACATCAGATCTATACTAGCAATGCATTATTTTCAAAGGAGGCTTTATGTGGGTGGACTAGACTGCAGAAAGCCAGAGTAGAGAGGGGAAAAGCCTAGTCCTGACGAAGACTAGCATCTTCAGCGTCTTGCAGCAATTAGAAGGGAGCAGAATAGTACATCATAATGTAATGGGTTTATAGTAATATCAACTTCATATCTCAAGTCACCAGTTCTAGTTGTACCGAAGTGGATACAACTCCGAGTGTCCGTTACCGTAGGACAGGCTATCGATAGATTGTTTCTTCCCTGCAGGGGTGCACCAAGTTACCCACCACGCTCGCTTAACTCCGGCCGGACACACCATCAGGTCGTGCCCGCCCTCGGCTAAACAATACGACGCAACCCGACCGGATACCGCCAGAGAGGATCGAGCACGTCGGACTAATCCTATGCCCCCGGGGGTCGGGGCCATCGCCCCGGACGCTCCGCACGTTGCGAGGCCGTTCGGTAGCAGACCTAGCAACCCCTTATACAAGCACGCAGTTGCATCCTAAGTCCAATCCGAACAGCCCGCTCAATCGCTGACGTCGTGACGACTCCGGCTGATGTATACGACGCAGAGCACCCACTCACACCCACGTGGTGGTTAGTGCTATCGGACCCGGAGGCCCCTCGGATCAAATATCCAAATCGCTTAGTGTATTGGGAGCGCGCGGTAACGAGCAGAGCCTACGATACTGTTGGCCCCGTCGTCCCGTCTCGAGGACTTGTGACAAGGACTGGAAATGACCGGCCACGCCTCGTAGTTATCTCGCGGGTACCCTCACTGGTCACCCGACTCCACAGCTCACGCCTCAAAGGCACTCGCGGGTACCCCTCTGGGTCAACCCGCCTCCATCCAACATGTGCAGTAGTCTCTTCAAAGTGTCTTCAGACGCACGATACCTCTGGCCGCACGCCTTTGTTCCTGGCGACGTCCGGCCTCGGGGATCGATACGTCTTTAAACACGGTAAACTTCAAAGTGTCTTCAGACGCACGATACCTCTGGCCGCACGCCTTTGTTCCTGGCGACGTCCGGCCTCGGGGATCGATACGTCTTTAAACACGGTATGGTGAAACAGGGCATCCGTGTGGTTTCCATGCCGATGAGGAATCCGAGGAATCACCCTCGTTGGACTCCTAAACGACAAGTCTCGTTAAGGTGATACCGGAGGAATCACCCTCGGCGGTAATCACCATAGCGGATGCACGACAAAAGCTAGGTCGGAAGTGGGAAGAGGAATCACCCTCGGTAACCCACAACGAGCTAGCTATACTACAGGGGCAACATCGGAAGTGAGTTCGGAGGTATCACCCTCGTCACCCGATGTTAACACTGCGGAGTCGAGCATATTAGGGGGTGTGCGGTGATGTGAAGAAGGTCAGGGGAAGGGGCTCGATCGCTTGATCGAGGCAAGGGTACTATGCGAGGCAACTACGAGAGTGCGGGACCATAGCAGTGCTACCCAACCTATACTAAGCAGTTTATGAATAAAGACAGGTATCAACAGTTTAGCAAAAACAGGCTATGCAACAGTAATATGAGCAGTAGCAGTAGCAGCAATTCTAATGCAAGAATAAGAGAGAATAGACATAGGCGATATCGGAATGATCAAAGGGGGGGTTGCTTGCCTGGTTGCTCGGCAAATGAAAAGGAACAACGGCGGTGAAGTAGTCGATCACCAGGGCACCGTCGGCGGTCTCGGGGTCTACCGGGAAGAAAGGGGGAGAGGAAACAATATAAATACACAGTAACAAAAGTAATCACAAAGCGTGACAAACTAACGCAGTGCTACCGATAACGGAGAAGGGGGAACCCATCCGGGAAGTATTCCCGGTTCCGGACGTCTGTCAGACAGATGAACCGGAGGGGAACGGTTGCACGTTAGTGGTGTCAGAGTCAAGTGACAGCTGGGGTGCAGTGCAGGGTTGCCTAAAAACATGTCTAAGTCATATTGGTTATTTTTGGGATTTAACTGGAATTGTTAACCGGGTGTATGTGCACTATTCATCTACCGGAAACAGGCTAAAAGTTGCGGGTTCACCTCCGTAGAGGGACCCGACACGGAAACAGATAGCACGGTTAGGTTCGTCTCGTCGTTCTGAGCAACTTTCATGTAGAAAGTTTTTCCATCCGAGCTACGGATAAAAAGATATGAATTTCTAAGGATTTAAGCAATTTCTGGAATTATTCCTATTTATTAATTCGACATTATCCAGAACAGTAGCATGATGACGTCAGCATGAGGTAAAGGTGATGTCAGCGGTCAACGGTCGGCTGACCAGGTCAAACCTGGCATGTGGGTCCAGCGGGACCCACATGTCAGCCCCTGTTTTGTTAACAGTGAGTTAACTTAATTGCCAGGGTTAACTAGGGGATGGACCCCACCTGTCAGTGAGACATTTATATAACTAATTAACTTTTAATCTTTTAAATGTTTTAACCAGTTAATAAGGCGGGACCCGCATGTCAGTGACACGGGGCCTCCATGTCAGCGCGTTGACTCAGGTCAGCGGGGTCAACGGGACCCACCGGGGCCACTGTCAGTGACCCAGGGTGGACCCCACGCCTGGCCACGTCAGCCACCGGCGTTTAGACGCCGGCGAGCTCGTTCTCGCGGCGGCGCGACTCGGGAACGGCCGGGATTCGCCGTCCGGCGACCAAAATGGCGGCGGTTGGTCGCGTTCGATCGGGGCGAGAGTGCCGCGTCGAACCCTGGCCCCAGCGCGAGCAGCAGCGGCCGGTGACGAGCGCTAGGACCTCGCCGGCGGCGAGATGCTACGGGCGAGCACGGCTACGGCACGGTAGGGCACGACAAGCCACGGGGTCGGTCGCGTTGGCACCGCGGGGAGGTGCTGAGTGCGTTCCCGCACTCGCACAGCCGTGACGCTGAGTGCATCGCCGGCGGCGAGCTCCGCGGCGGAGTCGTTATCTGGTGGCGATGGCTACGGCGCTACGGTGGCGTAAGAGCTCAGGCGAGTGAGGGGAAAGATGCGCACGCTCACCGTGAGGGCACACGTAGGCCCGTTGGCAACTTAGGAGCAGCAGATCGCCGGCAATCGCCGGAGAAGCTCCGGTGGCCGAAGGTTGAAGAAGGGCTCGTGGAGCTCACGGCAACGGCTCCCGACGCCAGCGGCTAGGCGCAGTCGACGGGGAGGACGACGACGGAGCCTCACGTCATGCCGGCGGGGCTCGGGATCGTCGGAGTGCCAGGAATCGACGGTAATGGCGACGGCGGGTTCCAGACGCGGGAGAGATCTAGAGAGCGGGAGGGAGAGGGGAAAGTAGGCTAGGGTTGCGATGGGAGAGAGAGAGAGAGGGGCCGGAGGGGGTCCTTATCCCCTCGGGTCTTCGACGGATGGCCGGCGCGTGGTGAATCGCCGGCGCGGGCGCGTCCGCGGGTGACAGCGAGGAGGGGAGCAGGTAGACGAACAGGGCTTGGGCCGGCTGGGCTCGGCCCATTCCAGGTAAGTTTGCTCCTGGCCTTTCTCTGCTATTCCTTTTCTGTCTTATTTAATAACAGAGGCAGAAAAGGGAAAAATTTATGGCCACCAAAGGACTTTGGAAAAATGTGGGATTAGGCCTATTAAAGACTCTGCATTTTTAGGAACTACCACAAATATTTTTGGAAGGCAGAGGAATTCCCATGCATTTTTCATAAATGCATTTGCATTTTGAATTGCTGGATTTGCTCTGTTTTAGGTGCTACTGTTCATTTTAGCAACATGGTGATGTTGTTTTCCTTAGCAATTAATTGTTGTGGAATTTTTGCAAGATGATGAACATTTTTCCAGCAACTTTTATGTAACTTTGTTTTGCACTTTAATTTGAATTAAATTTCAGAGGGAATTTTGAATTGATTTAGTTAACCACTGTGATTAAGCATTGCAAATGAACATGACATGGCATGATTAAGAGGTGATCACTGTGGTGAGGATCTGGGGGTGTTACAAATCTCCTCCACTACAAGAAATCTCGTCCCGAGATTTAAGTGGGGAAGAGGAGGGTAACTTCGGAAGAACGGACCTCTTACAAGGTCGATTATCTGGCAGATAATTCAAGGGATGTGGCAAAATATTTCTCGAGTTAAAACTTAGGAAACATCGAGAGCAAAGTATGAAGGTGCAATAAGAAGTTTCAAGAAAATGGACATCCGATCGATACCTGAACTTAGTATGAAAAGGGTTCAGGGCATCGGGAAGGGATCAATCCCCGAAAGGTGGCTCGTGATATTATACAAAGCCAAGTGCAAGGATATTTCGGAAACAAGGTTGTACAGGAGGGTCAGGTTCCGGTCCTATAGAACTGTGATGAGGGTCGGTCGAAAATAGAGAGAACGGTGATATCTTATCGGTCACGACAACAAGGTAAGTCAGATGATGACTCGTCAGCTATGTCGGCAACAACTTCAATACCAAGGGCGAGGGACGAAGAGAACCATTTTCCTGCTCGTTAAACGAGGCGGACCAATAGGCAAAGTTCTCGTCCATCGGTGGTTACCGGAATGTCATCAACAATAGTAACAAGGTCTCACTGACAGAGTTGTAGACCGAGATGTTTTCATAAGCAGGGAATTATTCCTGCTTATGTCATAATGATCTTAGAAAAGGTTAAACAAACAAATGGAAAGGAAAATGTGATTAATTGATTAATCACGCCAATGGAAAGAAATATGTGTTTACACACAAGTTTTAGGGGTATATCATTTCCTAAGGACAAGCGGAGCATGATATACATGATAGGACAGCAAGCTCAAAAGTATTTAGTTAAAGGGGCGAGGATTGAATCAGGAGATTACCCATACAGTGCTGTTTGGATAGTAGATCAAGAAACATTTTGTCGAGAGGTTTCACGAGGATGCCATCGAACAGCGACGGCATCGATAGAAGGAATGATGAAGCGAGAGGGTTAATGGAGCCACGGATACGGCACAAGCTCGAAATCAAGCTTGTTGTTCGAAGTGAAAAGATAAGAGGAAGAAGATCAACATAAGCTTAGCTTATCGTCGGAAATGGTGCTCCGGGAAGAAGGACCCGGAAGCACGATTATAATTTAGCAGGATAATGATATAGCTGATCGGGCTAGGAATAGATTGAAGGGTTATTAAACTCGTAAGCAACAAGAGTTACTTAGAGTTATTGAGTCGGAGTGCAAAATTGATTCACTTATCGGTGTTCTCGAGCGACGAACAACTCAGAATCCGGGGAAAATGTAATTGGGGCTCAATGGTAGATGATGATGAACACATACGAAGTTATGTGGCACCTGTGATATACTCGAGATACCAGGGGGTAATACTCGAAGGTAAATTCAAGGTAGAGGTTGAGCAGACATATTGATTAGCAAAAGACAAGTGCCTTAACTTGTCCGGAAATGGGGTCAAAGAAGAACAATCGTGGTCGGAACCGCGATTGCAAAAGATCAAATCCCTGATACAAGATGGACTTATACCAAGGGAGTAATTCTTTTTACGAGCAGCTGCCATGATAAGTCCTACATCGGGTCCATGGGCATGAACACAAAGGTTCAAGGTCGACTCCCACTTATCCAATGCTTAACCTTTCATTCACTTCTCGTCTTCGAAGAAATTGTAGAGTCGAAAATTTATTCGACGGAATGCGAGTAGATATAACCCGCATAGCTCTTGATTCACACAGACTAAGGAAAGCATATGTTCAACCCATCGGGGCATCTTAGGAACATATACCGCATACTTGAAGGAGTAATGAACTCAAGCTCGGAAGCAGAGCATGATTGACAAAGTCAAGGGATACAATGTATCGAAGGCAATATGTATCAGAGGAAAAGCGCTCAAGATTTGTTGAATATAAAGGACTTTGTCGGGTATTAACCCAACGAAATTCAGGTGGTCGACTTAGGATCTGATGTGGGTATCGGTACTCAACCAGAAGAAGAAAGGATGCAAAAAGCATCGGATTATAGAAACATCGAAATAACTCGACGCTTTAGTACAAGGGGGTCAAGATTCCAAAACAAAAGATCAGAAGCAGAGGCTCTGATCAAAGGAAGAATAAGTTGAATAGAGCTAGAGGGACAATCAATTATAACATGATTGGCCGGGATCCAACTCATGACTAAATAACGTCTGAGCCGGAAGGATGAATTAGTAGGAAACAACTGATGATTGCGAGAATTCGCAACATATGTTGAATCAACAGGATCAGAATGATAGGGACAAGGGATATCAATGATGATTACTTGACATATGGAACTAACCATAATGCAAGCAGGTAAGAAGAACCTTAAAAGCAGTAGGCTGCAGAGGATTTTTCTGGAGATCGATTAACAATGGGAAGTATGTTGCGAAGCACATGATCAGCTAGGGATGGACGAATCCCCGGTAAGTATGAGAAGTTATTCGTAAGTGTAATCATGCGGAAAGGATCTGCAAGGCAGCAGGTTCAAAGAATTCTCGAGATATCGAAAAGTATTTCGATATGTCAGATGGAGCAGGAGGGTAACTGGAAAGAATATATGAACGACGAGTGCAAGTAGTTAAACATCAGAATTTATCGGTGGTCAGGAACTGCAAAGCAGTGGGTACAAGGGTCTCGACAAACTTCGAGGAGTATCTTCGGAGTCTTCTGATGATGACACATCATCTTCTGAATGAGGGCTCTCCGAGAAGAAGTGGTCACGAGAACCTAGTGTCCGAGTTAGCAAAATCATTTAACCCGAATAGAAGAGAGATTCAGAGTCCCAGAGTAAAGACGAGGAATAAAAGAAGCTACACCACCCAATTGGCGACGTGGGGCCATAAGCCACACAGCCAAGTTAGTAAAACATTTTTGGACCTCTAGACTCGACTTCGGCCAAGGAGTTGGAAAGGGGGTTCCTACAGGCAGTCGGCTCTGATACCAACCTGTGACGACCCCGGCTCGACCGTGTACTAATCATACACGCAAATGCACACGATCAAGCCTAAGGACTCACGTGAAGGAATCACAGCACAACTCTAAAACATAAATAAATACATACAAGTTATATATTACAAGCCAGGGGCCTCGAGGGCTCGAATACATAACAAGTGTAATACACATAGTCAGCGGAAGCGTTAGGTATCTGGGTACAGATACAACATAGAAGAAGATAGGCCTGTTACACAGGCGGGGCAAAAGAAAAGCTACGATCGAAAAGGCGCAGGCCTCCTGCCTGGGACCTCCGATCCTACTCCTGGTCGTCGTCCGCCGGCTCCTCGTAGAAGTACTCGCCGGCCGGGTAGTAGTAGTAGCCAGCCTCGGGCTGGAAGTAGTAGTCGTCAACTGGGGCTGCAGGCACCATGGCTCCGTCGTCTGGTTTATCATGCGGGTAGGACAAAAGAGGAAGCAAAGCAACCGTGAGTACTCATCCAAAGTACTCAGCAAGACTTACATCAGATCTATACTAGCAATGCATTATTTTCAAAGGAGGCTTTATGTGGGTGGACTAGACTGCAGAAAGCCAGAGTAGAGAGGGGAAAAGCCTAGTCCTGACGAAGACTAGCATCTTCAGCGTCTTGCAGCAATTAGAAGGGAGCAGAATAGTACATCATAATGTAATGGGTTTATAGTAATATCAACTTCATATCTCAAGTCACCAGTTCTAGTTGTACCGAAGTGGATACAACTCCGAGTGTCCGTTACCGTAGGACAGGCTATCGATAGATTGTTTCTTCCCTGCAGGGGTGCACCAAGTTACCCACCACGCTCGCTTAACTCCGGCCGGACACACCATCAGGTCGTGCCCGCCCTCGGCTAAACAATACGACGCAACCCGACCGGATACCGCCAGAGAGGATCGAGCACGCCGGACTAATCCTATGCCCCCGGGGGTCGGGGCCATCGCCCCGGACGCTCCGCACGTTGCGAGGCCGTTCGGTAGCAGACCTAGCAACCCCTTATACAAGCACGCAGTTGCATCCTAAGTCCAATCCGAACAGCCCGCTCAATCGCTGACGTCGTGACGACTCCGGCTGATGTATACGACGCAGAGCACCCACTCACACCCACGTGGTGGTTAGTGCTATCGGACCCGGAGGCCCCTCGGATCAAATATCCAAATCGCTTAGTGTATTGGGAGCGCGCGGTAACGAGCAGAGCCTACGATACTGTTGGCCCCGTCGTCCCGTCTCGAGGACTTGTGACAAGGACTGGAAATGACCGGCCACGCCTCGTAGTTATCTCGCGGGTACCCTCACTGGTCACCCGACTCCACAGCTCACGCCTCAAAGGCACTCGCGGGTACTGTCAGGGATACGGTTAGTAAGTATAAACCGGATATTATAAACCGGTTTAGTTATATTGTACTTGGTTCATTATTTTAGTAGAGATTACGGCCTATGAGATTTCAAGGCCCATGTATAGAAATACGGTTGTAAACCGCCAAGGAGATATAACTTGGGAGATAAGAAAGAAAGGACAGAGACCGAGGCGGACACGATTATGAGCCGGCCTCGGGACTCTGTAAACCGGACCAGGCGTCACCTCTATATAAAGGGACGGCCCGGCACCGGTTCAAGGACAAGCAACAATCGATACGTCGAGACGCAGGCAAGCGATTCCGCTCCCTGTAAATCGACGCCCAAGCAATACCAAACCAACTAGACGTAGGCTTTTACCTTCTCAAAGGGGCCGAACTAGTATAAAATCCTTTGTGTCCTTTGTGCGCCATGAATCCTTTCAAGCTAACCCGTGCGATGGTTCCATCATCAAGTCCGTTAAACCGGACATCTGCCGTGTTAATTCCACGACAGTTGGCGCCCACCTTGGGGCTCGCGCACGATGGTTTCGAGTTCTTGAAAGGCGGCTTCGAAGGGTTAAAGGGTTACGCGGTCGGCCGGATGACCAAGAGTCGTCGCGGCCGGATCTACATCGACGACGCAGGTTGGGGACCGGAGGCCGATTCAATCGAATACGGGTACCGGGTCCCCTTCGGCAGCATCCAAGTCTTCATCGGAAAAATTGGCGAACCGGGACCTGAGCCGGACACCCTCCCCAGCATCGTCGAGCCGGCTCAGCGGGCGAGATCGCCCCGGATCCAGTCTGCCATGAGGCATGTGTTTGTGGGGGCAATTCACGGAGGTCGAACCGAGGACGGTTCGGAATCTGATGGGGCAACAGTCATCTACTCAGATGGCGAATCTTCATCCGGGGAAACTGAATCTCTGTATCAGTTGCGGGACGGCCGGTCTGAGGGCGAGTCCGATGGGAACAGTATTCCGGACCCCTTTGACCCGCCAAACCGGGTGGCGGTCTTCATGGCCGGTTCACAACCCCCGGTGAACGGGACAACAGCGGAAGCCGGCGCAGGGGGAAGTGGTTCAAATCCCCCCCTCACGGAAGTTCTATCCGCCTTGATCGAAGAGCTCGCAGCTAAAGCAATAGAGGTCGTGGCTCCAGCAGACAAGGTGCAGCATGATGCAGTGCTTCTTCAGTTAACGACCCGGATCAATCAATTGAAGGAGGATTTAAAGGCAGAAGGAGAGATGTTAGCTATCAGACAAGCAGAATTGGATGATCAAGCTTTTCACTTGAGGATGGAGCAAGCTTCGGTGGAGGCAGTCAGGGGGAGAAAGTATCGATCCCGCCTACCGCCGGGTTACGAATCTGCGAATTTGTTTAGAACCCCGGGGACGGGGGCTAGCAACAATCCGGCCTTAAACCGGAGGAGTCCGCCGGCTCAGGAGGAGCCGGTTCTGCAGCCCACTGCCGAACGAGAGCGGCGGGTTACGTCGGTGCCTTATGTGCCTGTCCCTCCGGGTCATTATTCAAACCCTGTGGATAACATTGCTGCTGCGGCCGCACGGTTGGCCGCCTTACCTGCGGAAGGAACATCTCCGGTGGCGATAGAAGCGCGCAGGGTCCAGAAGCTGCTTAATACGGCATTAATACAGCATCAAGCATATTCTCATAGCAGGGAGAGGTTGCATTCAACACCGCGTCCCAATCGAAGTTACACCAGACATTGGGAAGAGCCTGAAGTTTCTAGCAGTGAGCGGAGGAGGCATCAGCGTAGGCAGAATAATCCGGCGGGGGCAGAGATACCGACTCCGGATCAAAACCGGCCTAGATCGGAGGCCCGAGAGGAGATCCGCCAGTCGACGCCGGTTTACGCCGGCACCACGGGGGCAGGAGCCACAGCGAGCAGTTTTGGGATACAATGTCTTGTCCCTGCCCTGCGGAGCGTCAAGCTGCCCAAGGATTTCAAAGGACCTCGCAAGGTGCCTAATTACACCGCCGATTTACCACCCGAAGCTTGGGTGGAGAGTTATGAGATGGCCATGGAGATGCTGGATGTGGATGAGTCGGCTTGTGCTAAATATTTCACTATGATGCTGGAAGGCACGGCCCGGACTTGGTTAAAGGCATTACCACCAAATTCCATTGGATCATGGGCAGAGCTGCGCAGCCAGTTCATCAAAAATTTCAAGGATACATGCAAGCAACCTATGTCGATAATAGATTTAGCAGCATGTGTGCAAGGAGAACAGGAGTCTACAGCAGCGTGGGTACGCAGAGTGGCCGAGATCTTGCACTCCTCAAACGGCATTAACCCGAGTACAGCGATTGTAACTTTGGAGAACAATTGCCGGTTTGAATCCTTGAAATTAAAACTCGGACGACTCAAACGGGAGTGCAATGATATGGGGACTTTGATGAGCGCCCTGGTGAAGTACGGGGACTCAGATAATACTAAGTACCCGGAGCCAGAAGGAGATAAAATAGGGAAGGCCAGTAAGCCTGGTAAGCCGGCGCCGGTTAATCCGGTTACTTCAAGCTTCTTGGGCAAGCGAAAGGCAGAGAATAGCTCCGATTTTGTGGCTAATACACAGGTTCAAGGTGGTTTCCGGGTCAACCAGCAAGGTCCCACTCGCCAAGCTGGGGGAGGAAACCCGGGTTGGGAGCAGGATCCGGATCAACCCTGTCTAAGGCATAGCGGAGCAAGGGGGCCTGCAAAGCACACTGGAAGAGAGTGCATGGGCCCAGGGTACAGCCGTTTTAATCCCTTTAGCCGGCCCCCAAGTGGCGGTTCGGGGCCCGGGTTTCATGGTCCGGGTTACCAAGGGAACAGCTCCGGTTCAGGATATAGGGGCAGCAGCGGTTAT
>LR738709.1:502236515-502272627 GCA_902687465.1 Secale cereale | reverse complement strand
AAAGATATACTTGTTTATCGTATCAAAAGAGCAAGTTAATCCGTCCGGTGGTCATACCACTAGGGCATATTTTTTCATCTCTTTTTTTTGAACAGGGCAAGAGATTCGCAGCAATCAACAAATCAGTAAAAGAATATTTATAAAATGGCCAAAAGCCGGATCACAGTACATTGCAACTTCAGTCTAAGCCTATTACAAGGCATGAAAGCCAGATAGCCAGAAGCATTGTTTATGGGTTACAGCAATAAGTGTTCAAGATTCCGTTCCTCCTTGCCGGGATGACTGGCCACCATCTGGTTCCGGAACGTCTTCTTCTTCATGAAGCGGAGGGAAATCTGGTGCACGCCAGTCAATCTTGGCCAAAGCACGGAAATACACTTCATCGTTGATCAACTCGGTAGGTTCAATATCAGGAGCATAAGTGTGAGGACGAACCGGCGGAGTTAAATTTGACACATCATAGACCGGACGTTCCACACGCTCGTTTTGAAGGTTGTACGTAGGGTGGTACCGGGATAAATCCGCTTCCACCGCTATCTTGCTCGCGAGTGGACGCATTTCCTTCGTCAGAACATACAGATCTTTTTCACCAAAAGCTGAACCGTCTTCCTTTGTGTCTGGAAACCCGGTTAGCACTTCGGCCGGATCAATGTCTGGAACCCAAGCCTTAGCTCTTGTCAAGGCCAGAAGAGCACCTCCTCGAGCAGCTGATTTCTTCACCTCCTCAAGACGGGTTGGAAGAATTGACAAACTGTTCAAAGTAGCCTTGATGGTTGAAGGAGCCGGTTTACCAAAAGAGGTAGCGCTGATGATCCTTTGCGCCCCAGAATATAATTGCTCCACCAAAGTATAACAAGCTTTCAGTTTCTTCCGTACGTCGTCTCCAAGATGGGAGACGCGGCGTCCTACATACAACAAGAAAAAGTTAAACCGGTGCGGGTTATAGGTTACAAAGATAACAAACGAAAGTTACAGTTATGGTTACCAAAGATAGCAGAGATCATCAAATTAACTTGGTGTTTTAATCCGGCCAATTCTTCAGTGACCGGGTTAAGAGCTCCTTCGGCATCTTGAACACGCTTTTCAAGATCCTTCTTCTGGACTTCAAAGGCAGTCCGTTCCTCATCAAAGAACTTCTTCAAGTCTTCAGCAGTTTTCAAACTTACTTTAAGTTCTTTTTTCGCCTTTGAAGCAGCTGCCTCGGTCTCTATGAGCCGGGTTCGAAGTTCGCTATTTTCTACAGCGTTCCGGTTTAACTCAGCCTGCAGACAAGTTCAAAAACACAGTTAGCAAATACAAGTCTCAAGCACACAACCAAGTTGTCTACTTGACACTTGGGGGCTAATGGCAGTTGAAGTAATCCGGCAAAGATGAAATGCAAGTCTCAAGCACACAACCAAGTTGTATACTTGACACTTGGGGGCTAATGGCAGTTGAAGCAATGCGTTGGAGACAAGATTTTTTACAAGTATCAACTACATAATCAAGTTATCTACTTGATACTTGGGGGCTAATGTATTAGACAGCAGTTCAAGCCTACAAAAGTTCCGGATCATCTGCTATAAAGCAGATAAACCGGAACTTGGGGGCTGTCATAAGGTAAAGATACGTTGAAAAAAGCAAGGTCAGAACAGGAAAATTTACCTCGTATTTCTCTCTCATGAGATTCACCAGGCTAGCTTCATAGTCACGGCTGCTGTGAAGCCGGTTCAGATATCCGGAATAAATATCCTGGGGACTCAGGCTGGAAAGGCTGGAGATATCCGCATTTAAATTCCCTTTTTCCTGAGTTACCTTCTCCGTTTTGGCAGTGTGTTTTGCCAAAACGGTGGGTTCGGCTGGCGCAACATAGGCAGCGCCAGTAACCACAACGTCAGGGGAAGAAGGTGCATTGGGAGGAATAGTTTTATCTTGAGCCGGATCAGGAGAGCCCGGATTAACTTGAGGAGAGCTAACCCGGGCTGGGCTTGGTGGATCTTGGGCAGCATCAGTAGCAGGAATATCAAGAACAGGTTCTTGAACCGGTGTAACAGGAGTACCTTTAGGAGGAACAGCTGTCGACGGTTCGATTGCTGGTTCATCGGCAGAAGGATCAACAGCGGGCTTCTTACCCTTAGCCTTTTTGCTGGGTTTCGGTTTACTGGAGAAACGAACAAAGATAGGTCAGCATTATAAAGAAAAAGGAAGGATTTAAACCGGAAAAGGTGAAGAGAATTACCCTGGAGCTGTCTTCAAGGGTGGAAGCTGTGTCGCAGTTGACTCGCCCGATGAAGATAGTGGAGTTTCCTGATAATCAGGATCAGTCGGTTTAAGTGGTTTTCTAATAAGGCCGGCCTTGGGATGAAGAAGTGTTGGAGAAAGTATCACCTCAGCACGGCGTTTCCGAGCCGGGGTTAAGGAGATTCCAGAAGATTCCACTGCTAAACCGGAATGGCGAGTGGTCCGGCGCAAGGCTTCGTGCTGTTGCTTCTTCAAATCAAAATTGGGATCCAACTTAGCATAAGGGTGAGAAAATTGATACTTTCTAACAGTCCGACGGATCTTTTGAGGAGGGGGTTCTGAATCGGAAGAAATAAGGGTTACCTCAATCTCCACCGGGTTATCACCTTCGAGTGGATCCTGTGAAAAAGGCATCATCAGAGATAAGGATAAATATATTAAAACAAATGTAAACCGGAGTAAAGCATACCTCGGAGTCCGGATCATCATCTTCAGAAGGTGAACCGGCGTCAACGGCTGCCTTCCTTTTCTTGTTTGCAGGAGTTTTTCGGCGAGTTTGTTTTACAGGTTTGTCCTGAAGTTTCCTTCTCCAGAAGGGGTTATCAGCCTGAATAAAAATCAACAGCAAGTAAAGGACGGTTCAAAGAAGGACGGTTTATGAAGCACGGGTCAAGGAAAACTTACATCAGGCTGTGTGTTCTTCTTAAAGTATGGAGCCAAGCCAACTTTGGAGCAGTCTGTTGAGGCAGGGTTGACGATCTTTTTGGCCGATTCTATCACCTCCGATTCAGAAAGTTCCTCTCTGGTAAACCTCTGAGGGTCTTCCGGTTCACCGGAATAATTGCACATTAAATCAGAGCGCCGGCTTAAGGGGAGGATGCTCCATGACAACCAGCAGCGAAGGAAATCGGTTCCAAGAAGTCCATTAGCCATGAAGGCTCTCAGTTTGGAAAGTTGAGGTGAAAATTGAATCCGTTCAGTAGCACTTAACCGTTGCGGCAGAGGATGATTCGCCGGGATACGAGTCTCACGATAACCCGGCAGCGGATTTTCACCTTCAGGAGACGTGTCTATACAATAAAACCAAGACTTATTCCAGTCCTTGGGGTGAGTATGTAAGGAAGCGTGCGGGAAAACTGCATCCCTCCTTTTCTGAATACTGATACCGCCAAGTTCTTGGTGAGGCCCGCTAGTGAATTCAGTGCGCCGGTTCGCATGGAAGAAATCCCGGAATAGATCAACTGAAGGTTCTTCTTGCAGATACACTTCAGAAAAAACTTGAAAGTCACAAATATTGGAAACGGAATTTGGTCCGATGTCTTGTGGATGCAGTTGGAAGGTGGCAAGGACGTCCCGGAAAAATTTTGAACCGGGGGGAGAGAAACCCCTGGAGATATGATCCATAAATACTATGACCTCTCCGGACCTGGGAGTAGGAGGGCGTTCATTACCCGGAGCGCGCCATTTCAACTCGGCCCGAGGACCTAATGTACCGATACTCGACAGCTTGACTAAGTCTTCTTCAGTCACAGCTGAGCGAACCCAGTCACACGAAACGTATTGCTTGGCAGCCATTTAAACAAAATGCTGAAGAGAAGAAGGTACAGAACAAATTATGAACATACAAAAGATTTGGGACCTATATATGTGTATTGCGCAAGAGAGATAAGAACTATCTAGCAAAGTTAAACCGGCAATCATAAATACAAGATGTATCATTTCCGGTTTAAAAATGGCAGTTGAAGAGGAATAACTACGTCATGGCATCAGTCTACGTCATTTCCGGTTTATGGTATGGGGATCTAAACCGAAGCATACTTAGCAGATTTATTGAAGGGAAAAACAAGTTTTCGCTGCGTTGCTAAGAAAGAATAGATCTGAGCATAATGAGATAAAGAAATAAAAATTACACGGGAAATATACAGAGGACCAATCCAGAGCAGATAAGGTTACAGGATGTGCATAAAGAAGAGACTTAAAACAGGTAGCAACAGAAATACAAGCAGCAAGATCTAAAATATCAGACGCATTTACGGCAAGATCAGGAAGGTAAGAATATTACGAAGTTGCAGGTCTCAGAGAATGAACAGCGTAAAGCTTGTGAAGAACCCTAATGGCGGAACGGATAAACGCAGTAGAGGCATTACAGCAAGATTCAATCTGGTGTTAAGTGAGATCTACAGGTTAAGGCTTAAGGGGATACGAGGTTCCTATGATATGAGTATCTACAAAGAACGGAGCTTCATCGGGAGTTCTAATGGCGGAAGAACACGGGCAAGGCAATGGCGAATAGGATAAGATCTACAGTGAGGAGGAAGAACATACCAGGGACGGTGAGGAATCGGCGGCACAGAAAATCTGGTCAAAGTTCAGGTTGATGCAGCGGCCGGTCGAAGACGGAAGATCCGGTGGTCGTCGGCGGTGTTCTCGGGCTCAGGCAACAATGGAGGTCTAGAGGATCAGGAGGAGAAAGGAGGAAGACGACGCGAGAGGGGATAATGAATGGAGCAGAGCGGTATTTATAGACGAAGAGGCGGATGTGAAACGACAGGTGCGGTAATCAAGGAAGAAAATCGGATAAAGATCCGTTGAAACGCCTCGATTCTCGGGATAACCATTAAAAATAAGCTACAATACAGCTCGCGGTGGTAAATGCGGAGCTGATGTCATTGTCAGACTTTAATGATTTCGGAAGATGACGTCAGAGCCGATTTACAGGAACAAATGAAGACAGAAGAAAAGTCGCGGAAGACAATGAAGACTGATATGAACAAGTTCAAATCATTCTGGGGCCTAATGTCAGGGATACGGTTAGTAAGTATAAACCGGATATTATAAACCGGTTTAGTTATATTGTACTTGGTTCATTATTTTAGTAGAGATTACGGCCTATGAGATTTCAAGGCCCATGTATAGAAATACGGTTGTAAACCGCCAAGGAGATATAACTTGGGAGATAAGAAAGAAAGGACAGAGACCGAGGCGGACACGATTATGAGCCGGCCTCGGGACTCTGTAAACCGGACCAGGCGTCACCTCTATATAAAGGGACGGCCCGGCACCGGTTCAAGGACAAGCAACAATCGATACGTCGAGACGCAGGCAAGCGATTCCGCTCCCTGTAAATCGACGCCCAAGCAATACCAAACCAACTAGACGTAGGCTTTTACCTTCTCAAAGGGGCCGAACTAGTATAAAATCCTTTGTGTCCTTTGTGCGCCATGAATCCTTTCAAGCTAACCCGTGCGATGGTTCCATCATCAAGTCCGTTAAACCGGACATCTGCCGTGTTAATTCCACGACAGGTACCCCTCTGGGTCAACCCGCCTCCATCCAACATGTGCAGTAGTCTCTTCAAAGTGTCTTCAGACGCACGATACCTCTGGCCACACGCCTTTGTTCCTGGCGACGTCCGGCCTCGGGGATCGATACGTCTTTAAACACGGTAAACTTCAAAGTGTCTTCAGACGCACGATACCTCTGGCCGCACGCCTTTGTTCCTGGCGACGTCCGGCCTCGGGGATCGATACGTCTTTAAACACGGTATGGTGAAACAGGGCATCCGTGTGGTTTCCATGCCGATGAGGAATCCGAGGAATCACCCTCGTTGGACTCCTAAACGACAAGTCTCGTTAAGGTGATACCGGAGGAATCACCCTCGGCGGTAATCACCATAGCGGATGCACGACAAAAGCTAGGTCGGAAGTGGGAAGAGGAATCACCCTCGGTAACCCACAACGAGCTAGCTATACTACATGGGCAACATCGGAAGTGAGTTCGGAGGTATCACCCTCGTCACCCGATGTTAACACTGCGGAGTCGAGCATATTAGGGGGTGTGCGGTGATGTGAAGAAGGTCAGGGGAAGGGGCTCGATCGCTTGATCGAGGCAAGGGTACTATGCGAGGCAACTACGAGAGTGCGGGACCATAGCAGTGCTACCCAACCTATACTAAGCAGTTTATGAATAAAGACAGGTATCAACAGTTTAGCAAAAACAGGCTATGCAACAGTAATATGAGCAGTAGCAGTAGCAGCAATTCTAATGCAAGAATAAGAGAGAATAGACATAGGCGATATCGGAATGATCAAAGGGGGGGTTGCTTGCCTGGTTGCTCGGCAAATGAAAAGGAACAACGGCGGTGAAGTAGTCGATCACCAGGGCACCGTCGGCGGTCTCGGGGTCTACCGGGAAGAAAGGGGGAGAGGAAACAATATAAATACACAGTAACAAAAGTAATCACAAAGCGTGACAAACTAACGCAGTGCTACCGATAACGGAGAAGGGGGAACCCATCCGGGAAGTATTCCCGGTTCCGGACGTCTGTCAGACAGATGAACCGGAGGGGAACGGTTGCACGTTAGTGGTGTCAGAGTCAAGTGACAGCTGGGGTGCAGTGCAGGGTTGCCTAAAAACATGTCTAAGTCATATTGGTTATTTTTGGGATTTAACTGGAATTGTTAACCGGGTGTATGTGCACTATTCATCTACCGGAAACAGGCTAAAAGTTGCGGGTTCACCTCCGTAGAGGGACCCGACACGGAAACAGATAGCACGGTTAGGTTCGTCTCGTCGTTCTGAGCAACTTTCATGTAGAAAGTTTTTCCATCCGAGCTACGGATAAAAAGATATGAATTTCTAAGGATTTAAGCAATTTCTGGAATTATTCCTATTTATTAATTCGACATTATCCAGAACAGTAGCATGATGACGTCAGCATGAGGTAAAGGTGATGTCAGCGGTCAACGGTCGGCTGACCAGGTCAAACCTGGCATGTGGGTCCAGCGGGACCCACATGTCAGCCCCTGTTTTGTTAACAGTGAGTTAACTTAATTGCCAGGGTTAACTAGGGGATGGACCCCACCTGTCAGTGAGACATTTATATAACTAATTAACTTTTAATCTTTTAAATGTTTTAACCAGTTAATAAGGCGGGACCCGCATGTCAGTGACACGGGGCCTCCATGTCAGCGCGTTGACTCAGGTCAGCGGGGTCAACGGGACCCACCGGGGCCACTGTCAGTGACCCAGGGTGGACCCCACGCCTGGCCACGTCAGCCACCGGCGTTTAGACGCCGGCGAGCTCGTTCTCGAGGCGGCGCGACTCGGGAACGGCCGGGATTCGCCGTCCGGCGACCAAAATGGCGGCGGTTGGTCGCGTTCGATCGGGGCGAGAGTGCCGCGTCGAACCCTGGCCCCAGCGCGAGCAGCAGCGGCCGGTGACGAGCGCTAGGACCTCGCCGGCGGTGAGATGCTACGGGCGAGCACGACTACGGCACGGTAGGGCACGACAAGCCACGGGGTCGGTCGCGTTGGCACCGCGGGGAGGTGCTGAGTGCGTTCCCGCACTCGCACAGCCGTGACGCTGAGTGCATCGCCGGCGGCGAGCTCCGCGGCGGAGTCGTTATCTGGTGGCGATGGCTACGGCGCTACGGTGGCGTAAGAGCTCAGGCGAGTGAGGGGAAAGATGCGCACGCTCACCGTGAGGGCACACGTAGGCCCGTTGGCAACTTAGGAGCAGCAGATCGCCGGCAATCGCCGGAGAAGCTCCGGTGGCCGAAGGTTGAAGAAGGGCTCGTGGAGCTCACGGCAACGGCTCCCGACGCCAGCGGCTAGGCGCAGTCGACGGGGAGGACGACGGCGGAGCCTCACGTCATGCCGGCGGGGCTCGGGATCGTCGGAGTGCCAGGAATCGACGGTAATGGCGACGGCGGGTTCCAGACGCGGGAGAGATCTAGAGAGCGGGAGGGAGAGGAGAAAGTAGGCTAGGGTTGCGATGGGAGAGAGAGAGAGAGGGGCCGGAGGGGGTCCTTATCCCCTCGGGTCTTCGACGGATGGCCGGCGCGTGGTGAATCGCCGGCGCGGGCGCGTCCGCGGGTGACAGCGAGGAGGGGAGCAGGTAGACGAACAGGGCTTGGGCCGGCTGGGCTCGGCCCATTCCAGGTAAGTTTGCTCCTGGCCTTTCTCTGCTATTCCTTTTCTGTCTTATTTAATAACAGAGGCAGAAAAGGGAAAAATTTATGGCCACCAAAGGACTTTGGAAAAATGTGGGATTAGGCCTATTAAAGACTCTGCATTTTTAGGAACTACCACAAATATTTTTGGAAGGCAGAGGAATTCCCATGCATTTTTCATAAATGCATTTGCATTTTGAATTGCTGGATTTGCTCTGTTTTAGGTGCTACTTTTCATTTTAGCAACATGGTGATGTTGTTTTCCTTAGCAATTAATTGTTGTGGAATTTTTGCAAGATGATGAACATTTTTCCAGCAACTTTTATGTAACTTTGTTTTGCACTTTAATTTGAATTAAATTTCAGAGGGAATTTTGAATTGATTTAGTTAACCACTGTGATTAAGCATTGCAAATGAACATGACATGGCATGATTAAGAGGTGATCACTGTGGTGAGGATCTGGGGGTGTTACAGAGAGCCCCCTTCCTTCTTCTTCCCTGACCTTTCCCCTAGATGGGAGAAGGGTTTCCCCTCTGGTCCATGGCCTCCATGGCGGTGGAGGGGCGGGAGCCCCTCCGAGATTGGATATGTCTCTCTGTCTCCTCTGCGTTCCCAGATGTTGGCATTTCACCGTTTCTTAAATTCTCGGAGATCCGTAACTCCGATTGGGCTGAAATTTTAACACGATTTGTATAAGATATTGGCTTTCTTGCGGCAAAAGCAGGGCACCAACCGCCTTACGGGGTGGCCACAAGGGTGGGGGGCGCGCCCCACCCCCCTGGGCGCACCATCCGTCCTTGTGGGGCCCTCGGGCATCGTCTCGCGTTGATTCTTCTTCCCAAAAATCACATATATTGCAAAAAAAATCTCCGTAAGTTTTTATCCCGTTTGAACTCCATTTGATATGGATTTTCTGCGAAACAAAAAACATGCAACAAACAGGAACTGGCACTAGGCACTAGATCAATATGTTAGTCCCAAAAATAGTATAATTTTTTTTTGCCAAAAGTATGTAAAAGTTATAGAATATTGGTAAGGAACAATAAAAAATTATAGATACGACGGAGACGTATCAGCATCCCCAAGCTTAATTTTTGCTCGTCCTCGTGTAGGTAAATGATAAAAAAGATAATTTTTGATGTGAAATGCTACCTAGCATAATGTTGATCATGTAATCTAATAATGGCATGAATATTAAGACACGAGTGATTCAAAGCAATAGTCTATCATTTAACATAAAAGAATTTAATACTTGGGCATCCCAACAAACAATTTTATTGTCCATGAGATCTAATAGATGCCCCACTACAGTTAAAAATAAAAAATAAGTGGGGCATCCCAACAAACAATGAATTTCAAGTTCACTATATTTAAAAATAAAAAATAAGTGGGGCAACAAAAAATAAGTGATACCCACCAATGGAATTTCCCCCACCAACGTGGGACATATAGGGCGTGGATTTTTACTAATTAGTTGCGCGCGCAACTTGTATCTCTGCCGCACATCCGTCATAGCGTCAAATCATTCAGGCCCATTGTGTTGTCAGCGTTGCAGGGTATTTCAGTGCCCAACAACTTTCACAGCGGGTGTATGGAGTTGTATTCCAATTGATTGGACATGCGGGTGGGACCAGGTCTATAGATTCTATCTTAAAAAGTCTATTGATTCTGCTGTCACCAGATCCTTCACAGTCCAGCATGTGATCGTGCGCCCAACAACTTTTACAGCGGATGTATAGAGTTGTATTCCAACTGATTGGACATGCGGGTAGAACCAGGTCTATAGATTCTACCCTAAAAAGTCTATAGATTCTGCTATCGCCAGGTCCTTCACAGTCCATGCATGTGATCGTTGTCGCCAGCGATCACATGCATGGACTGTGAAGGATCTGATGACAGCAGAATCAATAGACTTTTTAGGGTAGAATCTATAGACCTGGTCCCACCCCCATGTCCAATCAGTTAGAATACAACTTCATACACCCGCTGTGAAAGTTGTTGGGCACTGGAATACCCTGCAACGCTGACAACACGGTGGGCCTGATTGAATTGACGCTACGATGGATGTGCGGCAGAGGTACAAGTTGTGCGCGCAACTAGTTAGTAAAAATCCACGCCCATTGTCACAGCGTTTGGAGTTCACGCTATAAGATGCTATAAGATGCCCAATAATAAAACCAGAAGAAAAGGTATTGGTCCTAAAAAATTGATTAGTGTAAGATGGTTGCCCGGGTGGAAACATATATAAAGCGAACAGGTGTGTGAGTTCACGCTACAGGCCCAGAGTGGCTGGTGCACCCGGAGCCCCTCTCTCTCTTTCTCTCTCTCTCTGCTAGCCAGGTTAGTATTTCCTTCCCTTGGCTTGATCAGGTCTTGTGTAGAACAAGGGAACAAGCGTTGCATGCGCAGCTCCGAGAGGTCGAAGAGATTAAGCGCTCCCGAGGCCGGCAGCAGAGGAAGACCCGCGCGCGCGACATTGCCTTGGAGAAGGTGGAAAAGCTACCAGCGCGCGCGGCGTTGCCGTGGCCAAGGTCGGGGAAGAACGCCGTCGCGGTGGAGGACGAGTGCTGCCGCGGCAAGAGCAGAGGTGGGGGAGCGAGCTCCGGTGAAGGTGGTGAAGGAGGCGGTGGAGGTGAAACAGAGGTCTAGCGCCCCAGCGCCGGCGTCCGCGGTGCACGGCCGGAAGTGTTGAGACATGCCAACGAAGAGGGGGGACGGAATCACGGAAGGGAGGGCTCAAGGACGTCCATTCCATTCCTTGGCGGCAAGAGTGAGGGGACGGAGGGGAATTGCTTGGAGTCTTCCAGTTGAACTTGCTGGTGCTCACCGTGTGCGTGCACTCTGCTGTATGCATTGCAGACAGAGCTTCAGACTTTGTAGCCAGTAGAGCACGTCTGCAGACAGAGCTTCAGACTACGTATAGAAAATCAGTATACAAAAATGTGCCGATCAGTATAGTTCAAATGTGATACACGTTCATTTGATTTTAGCAAGTCTGGCTTTGTTATAGTATTTTGCTGCGGGCTAATCCAAACCGCGATGTGAATTTAACATGCATTTTCGTTATTCACAGATGGGCGCTGGACTTTCTGTGGAGACCCGACGTATAATTGAAGCACCTCGAGCTGAGCGTGAGGAAGATCTTAAACAAGTGTTGGAAGAAGAAGGTACATGCTAGTTTATTGCTGTCTGAACTTTGTTATAGAAACCCCAAAATAAATGTATCTATGCATGGTTTCCGATTTCGAGAAGATGGAGGCCGATCTGCAGCTCCACTCGGTCCTCTTACTTACATGAACCAGTCGAACTTTACTCACGACCAGGCGCCAGCCACCATGCTGCCAGGGAGGGAGGGCCTCCCGACGATAGGCCTGATAGGTATGCTATGAAGTGTGAATGATCCAGTAGCAATGATGTATTACACCACTTGTCATTTTCCTGCAAAAAAAGTGGACGCAACATGTTGTGTGATTGATTCAGGGCACATACCGGAGCTTGACTGGTGGTGCAAGTGCGTGAGAGGAGGCCCTCGCAAGAGAAGAACATATTCTCAGGTTGAAATTCAACAAATTACACACACACACACACACACACACACACACACACACACACATGTATTTAGTGCTTTCTATATGGTGTGCACTCTTTTGAGATTCAGAATTTCCATCTGTTATTAATCCGTCAAGGCGAAACAACCAAAGAATTATTTGGTGTTGGTTGTTTTAACAGGATACGTCTTGCCTCTGGTATGCACCTTCTGCAAGTAAAGGCCCAAAACGTGGACACAGAACCAACCACAAGCATTGGACAAAAGAAGAGGTTACTGCACTGGTTGATGGTCTTGAAAAATATCGGGGTCGACGATGGTCTAAGATAAAGAAGTATTATTTTCCAAAGTCAATTCGAACTGCGATGAATCTTAAGGTTTATGTTTGGTGCATTTGTCACATGTTGATGTTATCTTGTCTCGCCGGTATCAAATTATTTGCCCTGGGTCCACTGCTAATACAATCTATCATATATATTTTTAGGATAAGTGGGAAAATTTGCGAGAATCATACACGGTAAGACCTGCCTGTGAAAAAAAGTGCAATTTCATAAGCTCTTGAACTAATTGTGGAGCACCACTGATTTTCATTTCTTACATTTCTTATAAATTGCAGGGAAATGCAGAAAGAAGATGCTATCTGCTTCTTCCTAAGGAACTGATCAAACGAATCAAGAGGCTAGCCATCAACATCCCGTAACCGGAATGAGGATGCCCTGATGAACGGTACAATAGCCATTGTTTAGGACTTTTGTTGTACAGAATGGACAATAGCTAGCTAGCCTGAGACTTACTAATGAAGTAGAGGGAGGTCTCCTGCTCCACTTTAATAGCCCAATGTTGAGCAGACCTTATTTCAAGAAGACATTATGTTGTAGCAGTTCCTGAAAAGTGAAAACCGATGTTGTAGCAGTGCCCGAAAACATGATGTGTGGCTACCTTCAACAACCGAAGATGTGAGAGTTGTCCCCTATTTTACTATACAGATCGTTTAACAATTGTGATGTTTAGACAGGGCTCGCCACCGGCCGCATCGGCGATGGCGTCTCCCTGCCTACATCCTTCCCCAGCGCAGCTACACGCACTAGGTGTGCAGCCACGACCGTCGGGCCGTGCGGCTTCTCGGGCGTTGCCGCTGCTACCGGTGTGGACCGGCCACACCCTACTGCTACCACCGGCAAGTGTTAGACAAACTACCTTCTCTCTACAGTGCTCTAAATCTCAAGGAAAGTGCTTGTAGGCTCGCTAGAGCGGTATGGACAAGGTGTGCAGATTTATTTATCCATTTTGTTCATGCTATGATTCTTTTAATTAAGCTCATAACTAGGAATGAACCAGTGAATCCCTTTTTTTATGTGTGGTAACCAGTGAATCCCTACTGTTAAAGACTTCTTGATTAAAAATCTATGAGTGACAAGTTATTGCTTGTGATGGTTAGGTGCTGCCACAAATTAAATCTAAAGGTTGCTTCTACTGTGTGTGTGCCCGCACTCATTTCTGAACCCCACCACAGTCAAGTGAACATTGACATTGATCACTCAAATAATACTTAGACAGGGAATCAGGAAAGGGAAATAACAGGAATTTATTTGTACAAGATTTGCACAAAATATGATTATTATTATTGTTTTCAGAATGAGGCATGTGCAAATGAGACATGGCAAACATTAGCCAAACAGTGTTCAATACAACTAGGCAGGGATCATTAGGATGAGTAGCATACCGAGGAAGCTCGAGCTATTAGCTGTACATGCAAATCCTAGCAAGTTAATATTTGGGATTTAATTCTCAGCATGACATATCTATTATATACATAGATCTAGTACAAGACAGATGGACATTCATAGAAGTTTTTTTTTAAAGGGACATTCATAGAAGTTTTTTTTAAAGGGACATTCATAGAAGTTTTACATCTATACATGCACTGCAATGTATCAATTTGCCTTCATCTAATATATGTGTTTTCTTTCACTAAGTATCATTTCCTGTTTTTTTTACAGCAGTCCAGGTGATTAGATGCATATTCTAATCTAAGCAAAGGTGAAGGTACATCAAGCATCAAGCAAACAGAGCTGCAAAAATAAGGTACTTGAATATGATGGCAACTCAGCATGCAAGATGCAACCAAATAAGACAATGGAGATGTGAAAAGTTGATGGGAGAAAGGTGGGCTGCTTCAAGGAATGATGTGCGTGTGTGTGGTGTGAAATGCACAGTGAAGAGATGGCCTCCTATCTATAGCTGGGTAGATAGCTAGGTCGGTTTGGGAGGAGGAGGTGGCGGGCATGCATGGCTCTATGCGCATGCAAGTCTCTTGTATTCTTGCAAGCTGTATTATGGACAAAGTGTACAATGATTAGTTGTCTATTAGTTGGTGTTTTCTTCATGCGTAAGTATATATGGCACAATGGTTGTTTGTAAAATTTAATTTTACATTGAGGCTTAGAAAAAAAAACGTTGTATAAAAAAGTAAACATCAAAGTTTTGTTGTGATACAAATTAAGATCAATTACTCGAGTGTTGTTCATGGCGATTCTAATATTTATGTACCAATATGGATGTATCCCATCGTTGTTGTTCGAGGGTTTTTACATTGCTTTTTCTGTGGGTAAGAAATGAAACAACGGTTCAACTGTAAATTTGCAAACTATAATGAGATTTGGAGAAGAAATGTTGTATGTAACTAAATACTGGATTTTTAGTTGCGATAAAATTTTAAGATTAGTGTTGTCATTAATCATAATTATTTGACTAATTATGCCTTGTGACGCCGGTATAACCTAACGTCGTCAAAAATGGCGTTATCTAATTTTGAGATTTTTTTACACGAGAGCCTCCTTTCTTTGGTGTCCGCCGTGGCTACATATATTCTCCAGCCCTCACAGCCTTCTTTTTCGTTCATCTGATCCTCAATTAAAATAGCATGTACAAATGATTTCACACCTAGCCACTAAGGGCCAATTTTTTTGGGCGGCTTAAAAATAAGCCGCCTCTCCCTAGTTTTTTTCATAAGCCCATTCTTATATTAATTGAGGATTTTAAACTAGTCATGTGATATCTAATTTAGAAGCCTAAAAAAATTAGCAATGACTTATTTTTTTTAAGCCAAGAAGACGTAGCTTATTTTTTAAGCCTCACGAAAGAACTGGTCCTAACTCACCCACGCATTAGCCACAAACTCTCTCGGCAACTAATCCCACTTAGGCATCCACTAACAGACTCATGTACCCAACCACCACATGCGGACATCACGTCTCAACTAATTCCTATACCCTACCCTCCGCCTTTTGGTCCCGGGAGAAAGCCTAAAGTCTCTGGATTGGGCGGCGATGGCGCATCGACGTCGCTTACTTCTTGTAGGTGCCCCTTTCGGAGCTCAATTCACCAATCGCCGATAGGACAATGATAATCTACCCAGACATCATAGGGTGGCAACATATCATTGGATAATAATATGAAGCATAAAGCACCATGTTCAAGTAGAGGGTACAACGGGTTGCGGGAGAGTGGACCGCTGTAGATAGATGGGGGAAGGTGATGAAGATCTTGGTGAAGATGACGGAGGTGTTGGTGTAGATTGCCGTCACATGATGATGGCTCCGGTGGCACTCCGGTGCCACCGGAAGCGAGGGGGAGAGAGCCCCCCTCCTTCTTCTTCTTCTTCCTTGACCTTCTCCCTAGGTGGGAGAAGGGTTTCCCCTCTGGTCCATGGTCTCCATGGCGGCGGAGGGGCGAGAGCCCCTCCGAGATTGGATATGTCTCTCTGTCTCTCTCTGTTTCTGCGTTCCCAGATTCTAGCCCTTCACCGTTTCTTATATTCCCGGAGATCCGTAACTCCGATTGGGCTGATTTTTTGACACGATTTTTATCCGGATATTATCTTTCTTGCGGCGAAAGAAGGGCATCAACTGCCTTACGGAGTGGCCACGAGGGCCCAGGGCGCGCCTGCCCCTGGTGGGCGCGGCCCCCTGCCTCGTGGCCCACTCGGGCATCGTCTCATGTTGGTTCCGCTTCCCAAAATTCACATATATTCCAAAAACAATCTCCGTCCGTTTTTATTCCGTTTGGACTCCGCTTGATATGGATATTCTGCAAAACAAAAAATATGCAACAAGCAGGAACTGACACTAGGCACTGGATCAATATGTTAGTCCCAAAAAATAGTAATTTTTTTTGCCAAAAGTATATGAAAGTTGTAGAATATTGGCATGGAACAATAAAAAATTATAGATACGACGGAGACGTATCATCATCCCCAAACTTAATTCCTGCTCGTCATCGAGTAGGTAAATGATAAAAAAGATAATTTTTTATGTGGAATGCTACCTCACATAATCTTTATCATGTAATCTAATCATGGCATGAATATTAAGACACGAGTGATTCAAAGCAATAGTCTATCATTTGACATAAAAGAATTTAATACTCGGCATCTCAACAAACAATCAAGTCTTTCAAAATATCAATGCTAAAGAACGTTATCCCTACAAAATCATATAGTCTTTTATGCTCTCTTTTCTTAACACAAGGTACCCCTCATACCTATCCCGGTGTCAGCAAAGCAATTGTTTTCATACTTTACTTTTTTGAACCTTTTCAACTCTTCACGCAATACATGAGCGTGAGCCATGGACATATCACTATGGGTGGAATAGAAGGTGGTAGTAGACAATAGGAGGGAGAAAGTCTCACATCAACTAGGCGTATCAATGGGCTATGGAGATGCCCATCAATAGATATCAATGTGAGTGAGTAGGGATTGCCATGTAACGGATGCACTGGAGCTATAAGTGTATGAAAGCTCAAAAGAAAACTAGTGGGTGTGCATCGACTTGCTTGCTCATGAAGACTTAGGGCATTTGAGGAAGCCCATCGTTGGAATATACATGCCAAGTTCTATAATGAAAATTCCCACTAGTATATGGAAGTGACAACATATGAGACTCTCTATCATGAAGATCATGGTGCTACTTTGAAGCACAAGTGTGGAAAAAAGATAGTAGCATTGTCCCCTTTTTTCTTTTTTTTCTCTTTGTTTTTGTTTTTTTGGGCCTTCCTTTTTTTGCCTTTTCTCCTTTTTTATTTGGCCTTTCAGTTTTTTTTCAAGGGACAATGCTCTAATAATGATGATCATCACACTTCTTTTACTTACAACTCGATACTAGAAAAAAAATGACTCTATGTGAATGCCTCCGACGTTGTACGGGGATGTGCAATGATCTAGCGTAGCATTGACATCAAAAAACGGACAAGCCATGGAAACATTATGCTAGCTATCTTACGATCATGCAAGGCAATATGACAATGATGGTGCATGTCATAATAAACGGAATGGTGAAGTTACATGGCAATATATCTCGGAATGGCTATGGAAATGCCATGATAGGTAGGTATGGTGGCTGTTTTGAGGAAGGTATATGGTGGGTGTATGGTACCGGCGAAAGTTGCGTGGTACAAGAGAGGCTAGCAATGGTGGAAGGGTGAGAGTGCGTATAATCCATGGACTCAACATTAGTCATAAAGAACTCACATACTTATTGCGAAAAATCTATTAGCCCTCGAAGCAAAAATACTATGACGCGTGCTCCTAGGGGGGGAGGTTGGTAGGATTTAACCATCACGCGCCCCCGACCTTCACGCAAAGATAAACAATCAAAATACAATGCGCGCCAATTTGGTTACATAGTTAGGAGACGATACATGCATGCTTTGGGAATCACAAACCTTAACACCAATATTTTTACTAAACCATAATCATTCACTAGTTCCTCCCACATATTAGCATCTCTATATTGCAAAACTATTGCAAGGAATCAAACATATCATATTCAACGATCTAAAAGTTTATGTAGGATTTTATGATCAACCATGTGAATGAACAATTCCTGTCAACTCTCTAAATAGATATAAGTGAAGCAAGAGAGTTTTAACTCTTTCTACAAAAGAAATGCCCACGCTCTAACAATTATAAGTGAAGCAAAAGAGCATTCTACAAATGGCGGTTTTCTATGTGAAGAGAAACATGCAATCCAAACTTCAAATGATATAAGTGAAGCACATGAAGCATTCTATAAAGCCATACTCAAAAGATATAAGTGAAGTGCAAAGAGCATTCTATAAATCAACCAAGGACTATCTCATAGCAGCATGGTGCATTTATTAAAAGAAAAAGAAGAAGCACACGACGCTCCAAGAGTTTACGCATACATGTGAACGAAACGAATCCGAAAACATACCGATACTTGTTGAAGAAAGATGGGATGCCTTCCGGGGCATCCCCAAGCTTAGACGCTTGAGTCTCCTTGAATATTTACTTGGGGTGCCTCGGGAATCCCCAAGCTTGAGCTCTTGCCTCTCCTCCTTCTCCTCATATCGAGACCTCCTCGATCTTCGAACACTTCATCCACACAAAACTTAACCAAACTTTTAGTGGCGGGGTTAGTGCATATGATCAATAAAATCCCATCATGTACTGCTCTAACATTATTGTATAATTATGAACAAACATTACCTACTGTATTCTATCACAATTCTATGGCCCCAAGTCAAGGAGGCATCAATAAGAATTCAAACATATGCAAATAATGAAGCTATAACAGCAATCTGTGAAAACAGGACAGTCTGTAGTAATCTGAACATTAACCATACTTCTGTAACCCTAAAACTGATGGAAAAATTAGGAAAAATCAACAATTTGTATAGCAAGACTTTGCAAAAAGTTTCAGATCCTTTCGACGTTCCAATAAAAAAGGTAAAATCGCGCACTACAGCGATTTTTTTTGTTTTTGCACCGTACAAACCAACAAGCAGTTTAATCATCCTAAAGGAAACTCTTGGCACATTATTTTTATAATACAATGGAATTGGACAAGGGGATAATTATTTTTGTTGAAAAGTTTCTGTAATTAAGATTTGCAAAGTTTCCATGGGCATGAACAAAGTTCAAGGAGCTCCCCCATTTCAACGGTGCTCGTCCTTCATACTTTCACTTTTCTTTTTGTAAAAGTTTTAGGTTCCCCTCTTTATTTTTTTTGTTTTTAAACTTTATAAAAGCACACAACAAAAATAAATGACTCTCTAAAACTTCCGGGTTGTCTCCCTGGCAGCGCTTTCTTTAAAGCCATTAAGCTAGGCATATAGTGCTCAAGTAATGGATCCACCCGGATCACAAGGTATATCAAAGCCAATTTTAATTAGCAATAATTTGGCATTTAGTAGTGAGCACAAAGTGATATGTGTCATGCGAAAACGAAGTCTAACTCTCTTCGGATGCATAGGCATGTCATACAAAAACAATTCATGCACATCAAGTAAAGGCCAATGCATAGTATACGCAGTTTCTTGCAATTTTATCGTGTTGGAAACATAGACATGCGGAGATGTAGTTCCTCTCTCATAATAATTGCAAGTAGGAGCACCAAGCACATGCATATTATATTCATCAAAATCATCATGTGTAACGGAAAAAGGCAACCCATCAATATAATCCTTAATAAATGCAAACTTCTCCGATATAGTGTAGTTTGGAGAATTCAAAAAGATAATAGGACTATCATGCGTGGGTGCAATAGCAACAATCTCATGTTTAACATAAGGAACTATAGCAAGTTCATCTCCATAAGCATAATTCATATTGGCATCTTGGCCACAAGCATAGCAAGCATCATCAAAAAGGGATATTTCAAAAGAATCCAAGGGATCATAGCAATCATCATAGCATTCGTCCTTCGGTAAGCACGAAGGGCAATTAAACATTGTATGAGTTGAAGAGTTACTCTCATTAGAAGGTGGGCATGAGTAGATAATCCGCTCTTCCTCCTTTTGTTCTTCGCTCTCCTCGTCATCTTTTTCATCCAATGAGCTCACAACGTCGTTAATTTCTTCCTCCATAGACTCCTGCAAAATATTAGTCTCTTCTTGGACAGCGGAGTCGTCCTCAATATATGCTTTAACATAGACATTAGAAGCATACTTATCATAACAATATTTAAATATGGCAAAATTTTCAGATTTGGAAAGAGTAGCATCATACTTTTCAATCAAAGAAGCAATTTCATAAGCACCCTTAAAAGCAACAAATTCTTCAATTTGTTGAACATCATAGTAACTATAAACACCCTTAGCATACGAATATACAATTCCATTATCACTAAACTCACATTCGTAGGGAAGGTGTTTCTTAGGGTCTTCAGAACAACAAGTAAAATCATATATTTCACATAAATTCCAAGAATAACATTGCGAACGATGAATTTGATCTAGTAAAAGTTTCCCTTCTTGAGATAAGCGGTGTCGCACATAACAAGCATGATCATCTAAAGATTTGCCCTCAACTAAGCTAGTTGGGGTTTCAACACGAGCACATAGGGATCGAAGACGATCCAAGTAAAAAGCTTCAGGAGTGTGATAGATTTTGAGTGGTTCTTCAACCATTGGTTCAGCAGGTACCACTATTGTTTTTGGTATTTTGCGTTTCCTACCCATAACTAAAGATATAAAACAACTTAGAACAGCAAATAAAATCTACTTACTGATAAAGCAAACAAGCACACAAGAGCATATTCACCCCACGCTATTGCTCCCCGGCAACGGCGCCAGAAAAAGGTCTTGATAATCCACAAGTGTAGGGGATCAGTTGTAGCCTCTTTCGATAAGTAAGAGTGTCGAAACCAACGAGGAGCTAAAGGCAGAACAAATATTCCCTCAAGTTCTATCGACCACCGATACAACTCTACGCACGCTTGATGTTTACTTTACCTAGTACAAGTATGAAACTAGAAGTACTTTGTAGTTTTTGTGGGATAGGTTTGCAAGAATATAAAGAGCGCGTAAATATAAACTAGGGGCTATTAAGATAAAGAAACAATAAAGTTAATAATAGCGAGTGTGGAAAATTGGTGGTAGGAGTTGCGAAATTGGCCCTAAGCAATTGACTACGTTACTAGACCGATAGCAAGTTTTATGTGGGAGAGGCCACTGCTAGCATGTCATCCCTGACTTGGAATTCTATGCACTTAAGATTGGAACTATTAGCAAGCATCCGCAACTACTAATGTTCATTAAGGTGAAACCCAACCATAGCATTAAGATATATTGGTCCCCCTTCAATCCCGTATGCATCAATTTCTACGATAGGTTGAAGCTTCTGTCACTCTTGCCCTCCAATACGTAGACCTATCAACATACAACTAACCCTATGGTGTGATCCATGCACGCGCTCATATGATGGGCACCAAAGGACAGCAACATAACCACAAGCAAATTAAATCAATCATAGAATTCACCAATCACTGATAGGACAACGATAATCTACTCAGACATCATAGGATGGCAACACATCATTGGATAATAATATGAAGCATAAAGCACCATGTTCAAGTAGAGGGTACAGCGGGTTGCGGGAGAGTGGACCGCTGTAGAGAGATGGGGGAAGGTGATGGAGATGTTGGTGAAGATGACAGAGGTGTTGGTGTAGATCGCCGTCACACGATGATGGCCCCGGTGGCACTCCGGTGCTACCGGAAGTGAGGGGGAGAGAGCCCCCCTCCTTCTTCTTCTTCTTCCTTGACCTTCTCCCTAGGTGGGAGGAGGGTTTCCCCTCTGTTCCATGGTCTCCATGGCAGCGGAGGGGTGAGAGCCCCTCCGATATTGGATCTGTCTCTCTGTCTCTCTCTATTTCCGCGTTCCCAGATTCTGGCCCTTCACCGTTTCTTATATCCCGGAGATTCGTAACTCCGATTGGGCTGATTTTTTGACACGATTTTTATCCGGATATTAGCTTTCTTGCGGCGAAAGAAGGGCATAAACCGCCTTACGGAGTGGCCACGAGGGCTCAGGGCGCGCCTGCCCCTGGTGGGTGCGGCCCCCTGCCTCGTGGCCCACTCGGGCATCGTCTCATGTTGGTTCCGCTTCCCAAAATTCACATATATTCCAAAAAAAATCTCCGTCCGTTTTTATTCCGTTTGGACTCCGTTTGATATGGGTATTCTGCGAAACAAAAAACATGCAACAAACAGGAACTGGCACTGGGCACTGGATCAATATGTTAGTCCCAAAAAATAGTATAAAAAGTTGCCAAAAGTATATGAAAGTTGTAGAATATTGGCATGGAACAATAAAAAATTATAGATACGTCGGAGACGTATCAAGCACATAGAGTATTCTAATAAATTCTAAATCATATTTATCTCTCTCAAAAGGTGTGTCCAGCAAGGATGATTGTGGCAAACTAAAAATCAAAGACTCAAATCATACATGACGCTCCAAGCAAAACACATATCATGTGGTGAATAAAAATATAGTCCCAAGTATAGTTACCGATAGATGAACACGAAAGAGGGGATGCCTTCCCGGGGCATCCCCAAGCTTAGGCTTTTGTTTGTCCTTGAATTTTACCTTGGGTTGCCTTGGGCATCCCCAAGCTTAGGCTCTTGCCACACTTTGTTCCATAGTCCATCAAAGCCATACTCAAAACTTAAAAACTTCACAACACAAAACTTAGCCAAAAGTCTCGTGAGCTCCGTTAGTATAAGAAAACAAACCACCACTCAAAGGTACTGTAATGAACTCATTCTTTGTTTATATTGGTGTTAAACCTAATGTATTCCAACTTCTCTATGATTCATACCCCCCGATACTACTCATAGATTCATCAAAATAAGCAAACAACACACGAAAAACAGAATCTGTCAAAAACAGAACGGTCTGTAGTAATTTGTAACTTTCGAATACTTCTGTAACTCCAAAAAATTTGAAATAAATTGGTAAACGTGAGGAATTTGTCTATTAATAATATGCAAAAAGAATCAACTAAATAGCACTCTCCAGTAAAAAACTACATCCAATCTCGTGAGCGCTAAAGTTTCTGTTTTTACAGCATGATCATATAAACTTCACACAAGTCTTCCCAAAGGTTCTACTTGGCACAAACACTAATTAAAACACAAAAACACATCTAAACAGAAGCTAGATGCAATATTTATTCCTAAACATAGGAAAAAACAAAGAAAATAAAATTGGGTTGCCTCCCAACAAGCGTTATCGTTTAACGCCCCTAGCTAGGCATGATACAAGAATAGATCTAGGTATTGCCATCTTTGGTAGGCAACTCTTCGATTAAGCACTTATAATTCTTAGGAACTTCTTTATTTCTACTGATAATCAAACTTCTAGGCAAGAATTCAAGAAATTCATTTGTAGCAAAAGGTTCCCTTGCAAAAGTGATAAAGTTGGGGTGAACACTTATGGATTTGAGATCCGCAATTTCCTTACTAGATGATTCACCCTTATTTTTAGGAACATACATAAACTTGGCCAATTTAGTGGTAGAGGGATTCAAAGTATTTTTCACAGCAGAAAGAGCGGACCCTACATTAGTGATAATATCCTCGTGTTTATCGATTCTTGTGGAATCTTGATCTATTCTCTCTTTAACTATAGGTTCTTTTTCTTAAAAAAAAATCAGAATAACTCCTACCTTGGATCCATACTGGGTAATTTGGTTGTGGATCTTTCTATCCAAACTCTCAACCAACTCTACAGTGGCAACTTTGTTTTCAATAATTTCAAGCCTTTGCATAACATGTTCCAGAGTTAAAACGGTTCCATTAACAAGAAGAGGTAGTGGCCCAAACAATTCTGTCATAGCATTATAAGAATCAAAAGTATGGCTACCCAAGAAATTCCCTCCGGTAATGGTATCTGGAATGTATCTATTCCATCGAGTTATGCCAACATAAAAATTGCGAAGAAGCACAGAAGTGGAAAGCTTCCTAATAGATCTATTTTGAGCATTGCAAATTCTATACAAGGCATCTTTTAGGTTTTCCTCCTCCATTTGTTTAAAATTAAGAACATCACTCTCGGGAGTATTGATAATGATAGGCGTGCTAGCCATGACGGCAAGGCGAAGCGAACGGTAAACACACGGAAGAAGAAGGGCAAATAAAACGGCAAGGGTGAAGTGGGGGAGAGGAAAACGAGAGGCAAATAATGTAGTGCGAAGGATAAGGGTTTGTGATAGGTACTTGGTATATGACTTTTGCGTAAGCCTCCCCGGCAACGGCGCCAGAAATTCTTCTTGCTACTTCTCGAGCTTGCATTGTATTCCCTCGAAGAGGAAAGGGTGATGCAGCACAGTAGCGTAAGTATTTCCCTCGGTTTTTGAGAACCAAGGTATCAATCCAGTAGGAGACCACGCGCGATTCCCTCTCACCTACACAAACAAATAAAAACTTCGCAGCCAACGCGATAAGGGGTTGTCAACACTTACGAAAGTGAGATCTGATAGATAGAATAGTATAATATTTATGGTATTTTTGATATAAGAACATAAAGTGAATAAAGCAAATAAGCAACGGCAGCAGAAATTGGCTAGTTGATGGAAAAGTAATATGATAAAGATAGACCCGGGGGCCATAGGTTTCACTAGTTGCTTCTCTCATGATAGCAGAATTCTACAGTGGGTGAACAAATTACTATCGAGCAATTGATAGAAAGCGCATAGTTATGAGAATATCTATGCATGATCATTATATATAGGCATCGCGTCCGTGACAAGTAGACCGAAACGATTCTGCATCTACTACTATTACTCCACACATCGACCGCTATCCAACATGCATCTAGAGTATTAAGTTTATAAGAACATAGTAATGCTTTAAGCAAGATGACATGATGTAGAGGGATAAACTCAAGCAATATGATATAAACCCCATCTTTTTATCCTTGATGGCAACAATACAATACGTGCCTTGCTGCCCCTGCTGTCACTGGGAAAGGACACCGCAAGATTGAACCCAAAGCCAAGCACTTCTCCCATTGCAAGAGCTATAGATCTAGTAGGCCAAACCAAACCAATAATTCGAAGGGACTTGCAAGGATATTATAATCATACGTAAAAGATTTCATAAAAGAATCAAATATTGTTCATAGATAATCTTGATCATAAACCCACAATTCATCAGATCTCGACAAACACACCGCAAAAAGATTACATCAAATAGAACTCCTCGAAGATCGAGGAGAACTTTGTATTGAGATCCAAAAAGAGAAAATAAGTCATCTAGCTAATAACTATGGACCCAAAGGTCTATGGTAAACTACTCACAACTCATTGGTGGGCTATGGTGTTGATGTAGAAGCACTCCGTGATGGATCTCCCCTCCGGCGGAGCTCCGGAACAGGCCCCAAGATGGGATCTCACGGGAACAGAAGGTTGCGGCGGTGGAATTATGGTTTTCCATGTTTCCTCGATGTTTTCAGGGTACATGGATATATATAGGAGGAAGGAGGGCATCTGGGGAGCCAGAGGGGGCCCACGAGGGTGGGGCGCGCCCGCCCCCTGGTCGCGCCCTGGACCCTCGTGGCCACCTCTCTCGTTCCCTCGCGTGTACTCCAAGTCTTCTGGGTAGATACGGTTCCAAAAATAACTCTCCCAAAGGTTTCATTCCGTTTGGACTCCGTTTGATATTCCTTTTCTGCGAAACTCTGAAATAGGCAAAAAACAGCAATTTGCACTGGGCCTTGGGTTAGTAGGTCAGTCCCAAAAATAATATAAAAGTGTATAATACAGCCCATTAAACATCCGAAACAGAATATATAATAGCATGGAACAATAAAAAATTATAGATACGTTGGAGACGTATCACACCCCGTCGCAATACAACACGAGCAGGAGTAGGTTATTACCCCCATCGAGAGGTCATGAACCTGGGTAAATCAGGTCGCTTGTTTCCCATCCGATCTATTCATTTAGCTAGGATAACCTATAGTGGGATCTGCAGGATTCTACTCTGACAATTATAAAGCAAACATGTAGTCATCAAACCCTACATTTTCTATGTGCATTGTTCTGATTTCTCAACAAGATTAACATTTGTGTCCACATTGGAACCAAAGGGTGGAATCAAAGGATGGACACACAACTCATCGAATTTTCTGATAACTTCAACATCTACACCCCTTCCTCGACCACCCAATGTCTTTTATAGTCTTGCACTCCCTTTTACGTATCATAACATGTTTTGCTTTTATCTACTCCTTTGTCCACATGGCAGCATTACATATTACAACTAACAAATACTACAATCAACTTTACAGCTAAAAAGGAGAAAAGAACTACAATCAAGGTTAGTCTAGTTCAATACAAGCTTCACAACGAGTGTACAATTGTACAACGATTAAGTGACATCAATCTTAATACACACAAACTCTGGTGAATTCAAAGAGACATCAAGTGCCCTATTTTCCCGAACTATGAAGAACTTCAATTAGGTTTCCAGATTATCGTGTGTGGCTCAACAACTGTTCACAACTTTCACTGTCAGTTCAGTTTGTGTATATGTTTGGCCTTTAATTTCATCAATTGAGTCATGTTGGGATATCAAGATGCAAAAGGTGAAGCTAGAGACGTTGACTTCTGTCGGATGTGGGGTTCCGGCAAAACCCTTGTGGTTCGAACACTAGGGTGCGCACAAAGATCTCTCCTTCTGCCCTAGCTCATCTACTCAACAGCCCTAGGCCTAGCTCGTCAGATCCTATGAACAAGAGACACGAGATTTATACTGGTTCGGGCCACCGTTGTGGTGTAACACCCTAATCTAGTGTGGTGTGGTGGATTGCCTTGTAGGTGATACGTCTCCAACATATCTATATTTTTTTATTGTTCCATGCTATTATTTATGAAGTCTTCGATGTTTAATGGGCTTTATCATTCACTTTTACATCATTTTTGGGACTAACCTACTAACCCAAAGGCCCAGTCCAGATTGCTGTTTTTTTGCCTATTTCAGGGTTTTGCAGAAAAGGAATATCAAATGGAGTCCAAACAGAATGAAACCTTTGCAGGAGATATTTTTGGAGAAAATCACACGAGATAAACTTCGGGGCCAAGTCAGAGGACAGGGGACCCACCCTCGAGGGTGGGGGGCCCGCCCCCCTTCCCAGGGTGCGCCCCCTGCCTCGAGGACAGGCCCGATGGCCCCTGGTGCCCCTCTTCCTCCTATATATGCCTACGTACCCCAAAAACTCCATACACAGAGAGAAAACCCTAATTCCACCGCCGTAGCTGCTGTTCCCATGGAGATCCCATCTTGGAGCCTGTTCCGGGAGGGGGATCCATCACGGAGGCCTTCATCATCATCATCATCGCCCTCACCATGAGTTGTGAGTAGTTTACCACAGACCTTCGGGTCCATAGCTAGTATCTAGTTGGCTTCTTCTCTCTCTCCGGATCTCAATACAAAGTTCTCCTCGGTCTTCGAGGAGATCTATTGGATGTAATCTCTTTTTGCGGTGTGTTTGTCGAGATCCGATGAATTGTGAGTTTATGATCAAGGTTATCTATGAAAGATATTTGGTTCTTCTCTGAACTTTTTATGTGTGCTCATAATATCCTTGCAAGTCTCTTCGAATTATTGGTTTGGTTTGGCCTACTAGATCTATAGTTCTTGCAATGGGAGAAGTGCTTGGCTTTGGGTTCAATCTTGCGGTGTCCTTTCCCAGTGACAGTAGGGGCAGCAAGGCACGTATTGTATTGTTGCCATCGAGGATAAAAAGATGGGATTTTCATCATATTGCTTGAGTTTATCCCTCTACATCATGTCATCTTACTCAATACACTAGATGCATGCTGGATAGCGGTCGATGTGTGGAGTAATAGTAGTAGATGCAGGCAGGAGTCGGTCTACTTGTCTCGGACGTGATGCCTATATACAATGATCATGCCTAGATAATCTCATAATTATTCGCTTTTCTATCAATTGCTCGACAGTAATTTGTTTACCCGCCGTAGAATACCGCTATCATGAGAGAAACCACTAGAGAAAACTATGGCCCCCGGGTCTATCTTTATCACATTTCTTTCCCGTCAATTTCTATCGCCGTTGTTTATTTGCTATTTTATTAAACTACAAATACCAAAAACATTATCTATCATCTCTATCAGATCTCACTATCGTAAGTGACCGTAAAGGGATTGACAACACCTTATCGCGTTGGTTGCGAAGTTCTTATTTGTTTGTGCAGGTGCGAGTGACTTGCGCGTGGTCTCCTACTGGATTGATACCTTGGTTCTCAAAAACTGAGGGAAATACTTACGCTACTGTGCTGCATCTCCCTTTCCTCTTTGAGGGAATACAACGCAAGCTCAAGAGGTAGCAAGAAGAATTTCTACCACCGTTGCCGGGGAGGCTTACGCAAAAGTCATATACCAAGTACCTATCACAAACCCTTATCCTTCGCATTACATTTATTTGCCTCTCATTTTCCTCTCCCCCACTTCACCCTTGCCATTTTATTTGCCCTTCTTCCGCCGTGTGTTTTTTGTTCACCTGCTTCTTGTTTGCTCGTGTGTTGCTTGCTTGCTTGTCATCATGTCTAGCACACCTATCATTATTACCACTCCCGAGAGTGAGGTCCTCAACTTTAAACAAAGGGAGTAAGAAAACTTAAAAGATGCCTGGTATAGAATTTGCAATGCTCATAGCAGATCTAATAGGAAGTTTTCCAATTCCATGCTTCTTCGCAATTTTTATGTTGGCATAACTCCGTGGAATAGATTTATCTTCGATACCATTACCGGAGGGAATTACTTGGGTAGCCACACCGTTGATTCTTATAAAGCTTTGACTGAATTATTTGGCTCACCACCTCTTATGGTTAATGGGACCGTTTTAACTTTGGAGCATGTTATGCAAAGGTTAGAAATCATTGAAAACAAAGTTGCTACGATAGAATTGGTAGAAAACTTGGATAGAAAAATTCATAATGAAATCACCCAATATGGATCCAAGGTAGGAGTTGTTCTAAAAAATCTTAAGGAAAAGGAGCCCATAGTTAAAGAAAAGCTAGATCAGGATTCTACTAGAATCAATAAACTTGAGGATGTTATCACTAATGTGGGTTCTGCTCTTTCCGCTATAAAAACTACTCCAAATACCTCTACTAAATTATCTAAGTTCATGTATGTCCCTAAAGACAAGGGTGAAACATCTAGACTTGCGGATCTCAAATCCATAAGTGTTCACCCTAATTTTCTTAATTTTGCAAGAGACCCTTTTGACACTTTAGAATTTCTTGATTTCTTTCCCAAGAGTTTGATTATTCATTGGGGCAAAGAAGTGCCCAAGAATCATAAGTGCTTAATCAAAGAATTGCCTTCCAAAGATGGCAATACCTATATTTATCTTGTATCGTGCCTAGCTAGGGGCGTAAAACGATAGCGCTTGTTGGGAGGCAACCCAATTTTATGTTTTTTTGCTTTTGCTGCTGTTAGGGAATAAATATTGCATCTAGCCTCTGATTAGATGTGTTTTCATGTTTTGTTTAGTGTTTGTGCCAAGTAGAACCTTTGGTAAGACTTGTGTGAAGTTTATTTAATCTTGCTGTGAAAAAACAGAATCGTTAGCGCTCGCTAAAGTAGTCTTCAGATTTTACTGGAGCGTGCTTTTTAGTTGATTCTTTTTGCTGCTGATTGGTAGACAAATTTCGCAAATTTAACAATTTAGTTTGAATTTTTAGGAGTTCCAGAAGTAGGCGAACCCAGCAGATTACTACAGACTGGTCTGTTTTCGACAGATTCTGTTTTTCGTGTGTTGTTTGCTTATTCCGATGCATCTATGAGTAATATTGGAGGATATGAACCATAGAGAACTTGGAATACAGTAGGTTTAACACCAATATAAACAATGAATGAATTCCTTGCTGTACCTTTAAGTGGTGGTTTGCTTTTTCTTACTAACGGAGCTCACGAGATTTTTTGTCTAAGTTTTGTGTTGTGAAGTTTTCAAGTTTTGAGTATTGCTTTGATGGACTATGGAACAAGGAGTAGCAAAGGCCTAAGCTTGGGGATGCCCATGGCACCCCAAGTAAATTCAAGATAATCAAAAGCCTAAGCTTGGGGATGCCCCGGGAAGGCATCCCCTCTTTCGTCTTCATCCATCGGTAACTATACTTGGAGCTATATTTTTATTAGCAACATGATATGTGTTTTGCTTGGAGCGTCTTGTATAATTTGAGTCTTTGCTTGTTAGTTTGCCACAATCATCCTTGCTGGACACACCTATTTGAGAGAGTTAAATATGCCCTATAAATTGTTAGAACACTCTATATGCTTCACTTTTATCTTTTGAGTTGAATAGTTTTTGCTCTAGTGCTTCACTGATATCTTTTAGAGCACGGTGGTGGTAATATTTTGTAGAAATTTCTGAACTCTCATGCTTCACTTAGATCTATTTGAGAGTATATTAAAACAGCATGGTAAAGTGTTTAGGCTAAAGGAACTAGTCTTCACATGATAAACATCCAATGTCAATGTAGTAAAAAAATCACATCAAGTGCATTGAGTAGAAGGAGATGTTGGATGCTTGATAAATGTTTTGAGACATGAAGATAGTGATATTAGAGTCATGCAAGTGGAGTAATTATGAAATTGAAAAATATTTGTGTTAAGGTTGATGATTCCCGTAGCATGCATGTATGGTGAACCGTTGTGTGACTAAGTTAAAGCATGAGGTATTTGTAGAGTGTCAACCTTTGTGTGGAGGTCGGGGGCGCGCGATGGTTAACTCCTACCAACCTCCCCCTAGGGGCATGTGTTGATTGCTTTGTTTTGATGACTCGTAGATTTTTGCAATAAGTATATGAGTTCTTATGACTAATGTTGAGTCCATGGATTATACGCACTCTCACCCTTCCACCATTGCTAGCCTCTCTTGTACCGCGCAACTTTCGCCGGTGCCATAAACCCACTATATATCCTTCCTCAAAACAACCACCATATCGTTCCTCAAAACAGCCACCATACCTACCTATCATGGCATTTCCATAGCCATTCCGAGATATATTGCCATGCAACTTTCCACCATTCCGTTTATATGACACACATCATATTGTCATTGTGCCATTGCATGATCATGTAGTTGACATCGTATTTGTGGCAAGGCCACCATGCATAATTTTTTATACATGTCACTCTTGTTTCATTGCACATACTGGTACACCGCCGGAGGCATTCATATAGAGTCATACTTTGTTGTTGTAGTATCGAGTTGTAATCTTGTATTGTAATGAAAGTGTGATGATCATCATTTATAGAGCATTGTCCCATGGGAGGAAAGGCTGAATCTATAAAGCCCCTCCGCAAAAAAAAAAGAAAAAAAAGAAAGGCCAAAGAAAAAAAAGGCCCAAAAAAGGAAAAAAAGAAAAAAAGAAAAAAAATGGGACAATTTCTACTATCTTTTTCCACACTTGTGCTTCAAAGTAGCACCATGTTCTTCATTGTAGAGAGTCTCATGCTTAGTCACTTTCATATACTAGTGGGAATTTTCGTTATAAAACTTGGCTTGTATATTCCAACGATGGGCTTCCTCAAATGCCCTAGGTCTTCGTGAGCAAGCAAATTGGATGCACACCCACTAGTTTCTTTTGTGGAGCTTTCATTCATATTTAGCTCTAGTGCATCCGTTTCATGGCAATCCCTACTCACTCACATTGATATCTATTGATGGGCATCTCCATAGCCCGTTGATACGCCTAGTCGATGTGAGACTATCTCCCTCCTTTTGTCTTCTCCACAACCACCTCTATTCCACCCATAGTGCTATGTCCATGGCTCACGCTCATGTATTGCGTGAAAGTTGAAAGGTTTGAAAAGATAGAGCATGAAAACAAATGCTTGGCTGAAATCGGGGTTGTGCATGATATGAATATTTTGTGTGATAGCAAGGGAGCATAGCCAACACTATATGATTTTGTAGGGATAACTTTCTTTAGCCATAGTATTTTGAGAAGACACGATTGCTTTGTTAGTATTGCTTGAAGTATTGTTATTTCTTATGTCAATATAGACTTTTATCTTGAATCCTTCAGATCTGAACATTCATGCCACAATTAAAAGAATTACATTGAAAAATTATATTGGTTAGCATTCCACATCAAAAATTCTTTCTTTATCACTTACCTACTCGAGGACGAGCAGGAATTAAGCTTGGGGATGCTTGATACGTCTCCAACGTATCTATACTTTTTGATTGTTCCATGCTATTATATATGAAGTCTTAGATGTTTAATGGGCTTTATCATTCACTTTTACATCATTTTTGGGACTAACCTACTAACCCTAAACCCAGTCCAGATTGCTGTTTTTTGCCTATTTCAGGGTTTTGCAGAAAAGTAATATCAAACGGAGTCCAAACGGAATGAAACCTTCACAGGAGATATTTTTGGAGAAAATCACGCAAGATAAATTTCGGGGCCAAGCCAGAGGACGGGGGACCCACCCTCGAGGGTGGGGGGCACGCCCCCCTTCCCAGGGCGCACCCCCTGCCTCGAGGGCAGGCCCGGTGGCCCCTGGTGCCCCTCTTCCTCCTATATATGCCTACGTACCCCAGAAACTACATATGCAGAGAGAAAACCCTAATTCCAGCGCCGTAGCTGCTGTTCCCGTGGAGATCCCATCTTGGAGCCTGTTCCGGGAGGGGGATCCATCACGGAGGCCTTCATCATCATCATCATCGCCCTCACCATGAGTTGTGAGTAGTTTACCACAGACCTTCGGGTCCATAGCTAGTATCTAGATGGCTTCTTCTCTCTATCCGAATCTCAAGACAAAGTTCTCCTTGGTCTTCGAGGAGATCTATTGGATGTAATCTCTTTTTGCGGTGTGTTTGTCGAGATCCGATGAATTGTGAGTTTATGATCAAGGTTATCTATGAAAGATATTCGGTTCTTCTCTGAAATTTTTATGTGTGCTCATAATATCCTTGCAAGTCTCTTAGAATTATTGGTTTCGTTTGGCCTACTAGATCTATAGTTCTTGCAATGGGAGAAGTGCTTGGCTTTGGGTTCAATCTTACGGTGTCCTTTCCCAGTGACAGTAGGGGAATCAAGGCACGTATTGTATTGTTGCCATCGAGGATAAAAAGATGGGGTTTTCATCATATTGCTTGAGTTTATCCCTCTACATCATGTCATCTTGCTTAAGACGTTACTCTGTTCGTATGAACTTAATACACTAGAGTGCATGTAGGATAGCGGTCGATGTGTGGAGTAATAGTAGTAGATGCAGGCAGGAGTCGGTCTACTTGTCTCGGACGTGATGCCTATATACAATGATCATGCCTAGATAATCTCATAAATTCGTTTTTCTATCAATTGCTCGACAGTAATTTGTTTACCCGCCGTAGAATACCGCTATCATGAGAAAAGCCACAAGAGAAAACTATGCCCCCCGGGTCTATCTTTATCATATTTCTTTCCCGTCAATTTCTATCGCCGTTGTTTATTTGCTATTTTATTAAACTAAAAATACCAAAAACATTATCTATCATCTCTATCAGATCTCACTATCGTAAGTGACCGTAAAGGGAATGACAACCCCTTATCGCGTTGGCTGCGAAGTTCTTATTTGTTTGTGCAGGTGCGAGGGACTGGCGCGTGGTCTCCTACTGGATTGATACGTTGGTTCTCAAAAACTGACGGAAATACTTATGCTACTGTGCTGCATCTCCCTTTCCTCTTCGAGGGAATACAACGCAAGCTCAAGAGGTAGCAGTAGGCTGAGGAAGAACTAGTACATGGATGAACTACCTCCTGAGGAGAGGTGTTCTTGAGTTCGGGTGAGCTTGTGGTGTGTGAGAGGTCTCGATGATCCGATCCCCTCTATGATGGTGGCTAGGCCCTATTTATAGTGGCTAGGGTCCTCTTCCCTAATATTGAGCGGGAAAGAATCCCACAATGGCCAAATTTGAAGGGGGACAACTAGTACAAGCTATCCTCACCAAAGGTGGTCTTCGCCTGCCAAAGGCTCTGGTGGTGACGCCGCCGTGGGCTCCGTGATGACCTCCGTCCTGCCGGTCCTGGTCTCATTGCACCGATATGGAAACCTTTGCCCGACGCCTCGGGACTCCTCGCCTGCACATGCTCCTTTAGCACCAAAGAGGAAACTGGCACTCTGCGCCCGCTGGCGCCTGCCTGGCATCGGTCTACACTTCTCACGTCACGAGGACCTCGCGAGGTGCCCCTTGCCTCGATATCTCCGATCCTCACGAGCCGGCCTGGCGAGGCCACCCCAGGCGATGCCTTGTGTCGTCCCCCTCGCGAGGCTTGGCCCCTCGCGAGGGTCTTGAGTGGTTGCTGAAGATGCTGGGCCGTACCAGGCCGCCTTGTGATCCACGCCCTGTGCCGCAGGCAGGCAAGTCTGGGTACCCCCATTCCCAGGACGCCGACAGTAGCCCCTGGGCCCAAGGCGCGTTTGGGCTTGGCTTCGCGGTGAAGCCAAGGGCCAAGTGCGGAGCGCCGAGGGCCCCAAAGCCTGCGGCCTTGTTTGAAGCGTGGGACTCGATAGGACGTGGGCGTCTCCACTTCCCCACGCAGCCTCGGTAACTGCGCGACTCGTCAAGTCTCTGCGTGCATAGCGGACCATCATTACCTGCATTTATGGGGCCGGGGGTTGGCCTTCCTCTGGCTATAAATAGGGAGGCAGGCTGCGCCCTCGCCGCGCATCTTCTTCCTTCGTTCCCCTTGCTCCTTCGCTTGACCGAACCGCCCATGGCGCCGCCCAGGAAGTACTCGTCCGTGGAGAAGGGGAAGGCTCCGCAGGAGGGGCTTGGCTCACCACCGGCTAAGAGAGGGCGAGGCTGTCCTCGTAAGTGTGTCGCGACCCCCATCGGGGCCGCGAGCGGGTGTGGGCGGACCCCCCCAGCGCTCGTAGCCGCCCTTGGCAGCCGCGACGGCGGTCCTTTGAGTGGCGGGGGCTGTCGTGGTGTTGGCCATCCGATGAACGGAGGGAGGCGCTCTGGGGTTGTCAGACCTCCCCAGCCGCATTCCCACCTGGCAGAGGCGGCGCTGGAGTTCATCATGTGGTCGGAGAGCCCAGCCGGCACCAGGCTCCAGCTCTCGCGCTCCTTGGCCGGCTAACTCCTTGATGCAAGCTCCGGTGGCTTTTGGTTGCAGGCAGATGGTTGTTGCAGCAGGGCATCGTGGGTCGTGGTGGAGGTCTCCGCCTCGGGCGCTGTGACTTTGGCCCAAGGCTGGCAGACGTTCGCCCGCTCGCGCGGTTTGGGCGACCGATGCACCCTTCACTTCAAGTCCGGCGACGACTCGGCCCTCTTCGTGAGGGTGTTTGGAGAAAACGGGCGCCGCGTTGAGTGCTTCCCCAAGGACAACGGTGGCGGCGAGGTGCTTGTCCTAGGCGATGGGCATAGCTACGGCGGCTCCTCCTTCAGTGGCAGCTCCAGCAGCGGTGGCTATGATCAGCCGCCACGCCTCCGCGCCCGCGTGGAGGGCGGCGCTGGGTCGTCTCGTCGTCACGCTCGGGTGAAGCGTGAAGAGGGCTCTGCCTGAGCCCGAGGCGTAGGTTCTCGCGAGCAACCGTGCCACGAGGGTCGCTGTCAGCCATTCTAAGTCTCTCTTCTTTTGTCCTGCATCGTTTGATCAAACTAGCATGGAGCCCTAGGGGGCATGTAACGAACTATGGCTTCATGACATTTAGCACCATGCATAATGTTCCTGCCTATTGTTGTACGATTCGTGTTTTACATGTCCTTAGGGTGAGGAGACTTATCTTGATGCGCTCAGGATTTCTCTCATCTCATGTCGTTCGACCCTTCGTGAGGCTGCAAAAACTCGTTAGGTTGTTATCTTTTACTGCTCGAGGCCTTTGATGCGGGTCGAGCATGATCGTCTGCCCCTTGTCGCGGTACCCGTGGGGCACAGACGTAAGAATGGGGGGCGCGTCAGTTACGAGCCCCTGTTCGGGCGCCTCGTGACGGCTAAAGAGGAGGGCGCGCCGGGGAGAGCACCGTGCAACTGCCGCTCTCCCTGGGCTATCCCAAAAGCTAGGGGAAGAACCACAGGGAATCTGAGAGAAGAACTGCAGAGGGAGATCAAAACGAAGCAATCGAGGAACACCAGAATCTTCAACATCCATTAAAAGGGAGAAGATAGGAACAAGCCAACTCCAGAAAGCAAATGAATGGCTGCGTCCGGCACCTAATCTAGTCTTCTCACTAGCGCGGAGCTAAGTGCTGCCACTAGGACATGGGAGGGAACCCCCGAGGCCCGAGGGCGGCTCTCCGGAGACTCCGGGGCGTGTACAGCCCCACTCATTATTACGTGAGAGTGTCACGAGCGGAGATCTTCACAGGCCTGAGCCTTGCTTCAAAGGCACCGGGCCTTGGCTTCTCAGGCGCGAGGGCCTTGTTCCTCGCAGGCACGGAGCCTAGTCTTCTCAGGCGCAAGGGCCTTGTTCCTCGCAGGCACGGAGCCTAGTCTTCTCAGGCGCAAGGGCCTTGTTCCTCGCAGGCACGGAGCCTAGTCTTCTCAGGCGGAAGGGCCTTGTTCCTCGCAGGCACGGAGCCTAGTCTTCTCAGGCGCAAGGGCCTTGTTCCT
>LR738709.1:502167538-502236410 GCA_902687465.1 Secale cereale | reverse complement strand
AGCCTAGTATTCTCAGGCGCAAGGGCCTTATTCCTTGTAGGCACGGAGCCTAGTCTTCTCAGGCGCAAGTGCCTTGTTCCTCGCAGGCACGAAGCCTAGTCTTCTCAAGCGCAAGGGCCTTGTTCCTCGCAGGCACGGAGCCTAGTCTTCTCAAGTGCAAGGGCCTTGCTCCTTGCAGGCATGGAGCCTAGTCTTCTCAGGCGCATGGGCCTTGTTCCTCGTAGGCACGGAGCCTAGTCTTCTCAGGCGCAAGGGCCTTGTTCCTCGCAGGCACGGAGCCTAGTCTTCTCAGGTGCAAGGGCCTTGTTCCTCGCAGGCATGGAGCCTAGTCTTCTCAGGCGCAAGGGCTTTGTTCCTCGCAGGCACGGAGCCTAGTATTCTCAGGTGCAAGGGCCTTGTTTCATGGATAGAACCTCCGGAGGTGCCGGATATTCCATGCGTTTAGGACGGGGATGCCGTCTCCTGTTTCTAGGCGCACAACGCCGGGTCTAGAGATGTGGGTGATCGTGAATGGCCCTTCCCACATGGGCGAGAGCTTGTGCAGTCCTTCTCTGGAGAGGACTCTCCTTAAAACGAGGTCACCTACCTCAAGCATCCTGGGGCGAATGTTGCGGCAATGGTACCGCAGCAACGCCTGCTGGTATCTTGCCGCTCGGAGTGAAGCGTCGCGCCGGCGCTCCCCCCCAGCACGTGGTATGTCCCCTGCACAACGCCTTGTTGCGCCTCGTCAAATGCCAAGACCCGCGGTGACCGGTGCCTGACCTCGTGAGGGAGGACCGCCTCAGCTCCGTAGACGAGGAAGAATGGGGTCTCGCCCGTCGGCTTGGTGGCGGTGGTGCGGATGGACCACAACACAGACGGGAGCTCTTCGTGCCATCCTCTTACGCAGGCTTCGAGCTTCTTCTTGAAGGTCCTGGTCTTGAGGCCCCTCAGGACCTCTGCGTTGGCGCGCTCGGCCTGGCCATTGCTTCTGGGGTGCGCTACAGAGGCGTAGCAGATCTGCGTTTCAAGGTTAGCACAGTATGTCTTGAAAAGGTTACTGGTGAACTGTGAGCAGTTGTCGGTGATGATGCGATTAGGGACCCCGAACCGGTTTACGAGGCCCTTGATTAACTTGACTGCAGAGCCGGCTGGGATGTTTCGGACTGCCTCCACCTCAGCCCACTTGGTGAACTTGTCAACGATGACGTAAAGGTATCGATAGCCCCCGGGCGCTCGGGGGGAAGGGCCCAGGATGTCCAGCCCCCAGACTGCGAACGACCAGGAGAGTGGGATGGTTTGCAAGCCCTGGCCTGGTTGGTGGATCTGCTTGGCGTGGAACTGGCAAGCCTCGCATGACTTTACCAGCTCGGCGTCGTCGTTTAATGCCGTGGGCCAGTAGAAACCACTACGGAACGCCTTGCAGACCAAGGTGCGCGATGATGAATGACGCCCGCAGTCCCCGGCGTGGATGTCAGCTAGCAGCTCGCCTCCCTGCTTCCTGGAGATGCATTGCTAAGAAACGTCATTTGGCCGTCTCCTGTAAAGCTCACCGTCCTGGATGCAGTATGCCGTGGCCTGCCGGGCTACACGCTCGGCATCTTCCTCCTTTTCGGGCAACACTCCTCGCACCAGGTATGACTTAAATTCTTCGGTCCAGCACCCCTCCTGAGGCTCGAGCGCCAGGAGCAAGCGAGCTCCTAAGGCCGGGACGCACGCCGGGGCTCCCGAGGTCGGCGGCTGGGGGAGTTCTTCCTAAGGCTTCGCCGGCCCTTCCCGCAGGGGTGACGGCGAGGGCTTGAGGATCCTTTCCTCGAAGACGCCGGGCGCCTAGGGCAGTTGCCTGGACGCTTTCTTGGCGATGTCGTCAGCCTCCTTATTGGTGCCGCGGGGCACGTGCTCCAGCTCCAGGCCCAAGAACTGCTTCTCCATCTTGCATACCTCTGCGAGATATGCCTCCATATGCTCGTCTCTCGGCTCATACACCTTGTTGGAGAAGTTGACGAGGAGCTAGGAGTCACCTCTGATGACGAGGCATTTCACCGCCAGGGCTATCGCCGCCCTGAGGCCGGCGATGAGCCCTCGTATTCTGCGATGTTGTTGGAGACATTATCACCTGGCTGAAAGCAGAGTTGCATGGCGTAGTAGAGCTTGTCTTGAGTGGGTGAGATGAGCACAGCCCCTGCCCCAACGCCCTGGCTAGCGGACGAGCCGTCAAAGTACATGACCCAGCCATCAGGTGTGCTACCTCTTGAGCTTGCGTTGTATTCCCTCGAAGAGGAAAGGGAGATGTAGCACAGTAGCGTAAGTATTTCCCTTAGTTTTTGAGAACCAAGGTACCAATCCAGTAGGAGACCACGTGCGAGTCCCTCGCACCTGCACAAACAAATAAGAACTTCGCAGGCAACGCGATAAGGGGTTGTCAATCCCTTTACGGTCACTTACGAGAGTGAGATCTGATAGAGATGATAGTTTATATTTTTGGTATTTTTGGTTTAATAAAACAGTAAATAAAAGCGGTAAAGTAAAGTGGATGTAGATTGATATGATGAGAATAGACCCGGGGGTCATAGTTTTCTCTAGTGGCTTCTCTCATGATAGCGATATTCTACGGCGGGTAAACAAATTACCGTCGAGCAATTGATAGAAAAGTGAATAATTATGAGACTATCTAGGCATGATCATTGTAAATAGGCATCACATCCGAGACAAGTAGACCGAAACGATTCTGTATCTACTACTATTACTCCACACATCGACCGCTATCCAGCATGCATCTAGTGTATTGAGTTCATACGAACGGAGTAACGCCTTAAGCAAGATGACATGATGTAGAGGGATAAACTCAAGCAATATGATGTAAACCCCATCTTTTTATCCTTGATGGCAACAATACAATACGTGCCTTGCAGCCCCTACTGTCACTGGGAAAGGACACCGCAAGATTGAACCCAAAGCCAAGCACTTCTCCCATTGCAAGAACTATAGATCTAGTAGACCAAACCAAACCAATAATTTGAAGAGACTTGCAAGGATATTATGAGCACACATAAAAAGTTCAGAGAAGAACCAAATATCTTTCATAGATAACCTTGATCATAAACTTACAATTCATCGGATCTCGACAAACACACCGCAAAAAGAGATTACATCGAATAGATCTCCTCGAAGACCGAGGAGAACTTTGTATTGAGATCCAGAGAGAGAAGAAGCCATCTAGATACTAGCTATGGACCCGAAGGTCTATGGTAAACTACTCACAACTCATGGTGAGGGCGGTGATGATGATGATGAAGGCCTCCGTGATGGATCCCCCTTCGGTGGAGCTCCAGAACAGGCTCCAAGATGGGATCTCCACGGGAACAGAAGATCTGGCGGTGGAATTAGGGTTTTCTCTCTGCGTATGGAGTTTCTGGGTACGTGGATATATATAGGAAGAAGGAGGGCACCGGGGGCCACACGAGGGAGCCTCAAGGCAGGGGGCGCGCCCTGGGAAGGGGGGCGCGCCCCCCACCCTCGAGGGCAGCCCCTCTGTCCCCTGACTTGGCCCTGAAGTTTCCTGTGCGTGATTTTCTCCAAAAATATCTCTCGTGAAGGTTTCATTCCGTTTGGACTCCGTTTGATATTCTTTTTCTGCACAACCCTGAAATAGGCAAAAAACAGCAATATGGACTAGGCCTTTGGGTTAGTAGGTTAGTCCCAAAAATGATATAAAAGTGAATTATAAAGCCCATTACACATCCAAGACTTCATAAATAATAGCATGGAACAATAAAAAATTATAGATACGTTGGAGACGTATCAAGGTGCTTCACTCCCTGATAAGAGGGACTGGTCTGGGCTCGCTTCGGGTCCTGGGGCGTCGGTCCATTCCGGCACGAAGTCAGCAAGCGCGCCCCCCTTGATGACTCTGGTGGTGCTGAACTCTAGCTAGAATGCCTGCAGCTTTATATTCCATTCCGCGACCCTTCCTGCCGCGTTTGGGCTCCGGAGTACCCTTTCTAGGGGGTAAGCTGAGACGACCTTGATGGGGTGGCCTTGGAAGTAGTGACGCAGCTTACGTGAAGCAACGAGGAGCGCAAGCAAGAGCTTCTGCGGCATGGGGTAGCATGCTCAGGCATCACGGAGCATCGTGCTGACGAAGTATACCGGGTGCTCGACGAGGGTGGAGTCCGGACTCTCCTGCGGCTATGTGATCTGGGAAGGTGTCCCAGGAGTTTGGTCGTGGGTTGGGGCAGCCTCAGCCTCAGATAGGTCGGCTTGTATATCGTGGCCATATTCCGGCCCTGTCGGGACCTCGGGAGTGCCTTCCTTGGGCTGCAAGGTCTTGTCTTGACGCTCCTCTCGAACAGCCACCAGCGCCACACTAGCTGAATGTGGCGTCGCGGCCAGGTAAAGTACCAATGGCTCTTGAGGCTTGGGTGCTACCATCACTGGAGGGCTGGTGAGGTATCTCTTGAGGTCTTCGAACGCTGCATCAGCCTGAGGGGTCCATTTGAACGGGCCCTTCCTTTTCATCAGCTTGAAGAAAGGGAGGGCTCTCTCCCCTAGCTTGGAGATGAAACGCCCCAGCGACGTTACACAGCCAGCCAGCTTCTACATCTCCTTGAGGTTCCTGGGCGGACTCATCTTTTCTATGGCCTTGACCTTCTCGGGGTTTGCCCCTATTCCTCAGTGCGACACGAGGAAGCACAAGAGCTTTCCTGAAGGGACTCCGAACACGCACTTCTCTGGGTTGAGCCGCAGGTCTACCTTGTGTAGGTTGGTGAAAGTCTCTTCCAGATCTATGATAAGGGTTGAGGCCTCCAGAGATTTTACCACGTTGTCGTCCACATACGCCTCAGCGTTCCTCCCGAGCTGCTTTCCCAGTGCAATGTGCATTAACCGCTGGAAGGTTGCTCCTGCATTCCGTAACCCAAACGACATGCAGGTGTAGCAGTACACCCCGCATGGGGTGAGGAAGGCAGTCTTCTCGACGTCTTGCAGCGCCATCTTGATCTGGTGGTAACCTGAGAAGGCGTCTAGGAAACACAGCAAGTCGCACTCGGCAGTGGATTCGACAATTTGATCGATGCGTGGCAGAGGGAACGGATCTTGCGGGCAAGCTTTGTTGAGGTTGGTGAAGTCGACACACATGCGCTCTTTTCCTCCTTTCTTGGGTACGATGACGTGATTTTTCAGCCACTCCGGGTACCGGACTTCGCGGATGACACCTGCTGCCTCTAGCTTACGAGTCTCCTGCACGATGAAGGACTGCTTCTCCGTGGATTGGCGCCTGGCCTTCTGCTTGACGGGGCGTATGTTAGGGCATACATTTAGCTGATGCTCGATCACCTCTCTTGGGACTCCCGCTAGATCCTTGGGTTCCCAGGCGAACGCGTCCCTGTTCGCGCGCAGGAATCCAACCAGTGCCTCCTCTTGAGCTGGGGGAAGGCCAGCTCCTATGGTGAAGGCGACGCCTGACGGCTCATCTTCATCCACCGGCACCTGTTTTGTCTCGGCTTGGTCTTGGGAGAAAAGTTGCTTATTCTTGGCGGGGGCATCCCCCTTGGTCCCAGGGGCGGCTTCCTCGGTAGGGCGCGCTGCCGCCGCGGTGCGGAAGACGCACTTGATGGCCGCCAGGGCTTCTTTGGTGTCCCCCGTCACGGTAAGGACTCCGCGGCTCCCCGACATCTTCATGAGGTTATAGGCTTGGTGGGTTGCGTCCATGAACCGAGCCAGCGCCGGGTACCCGAGGATAGTGTTGTACGAGAGACCGATTCGAGCGATGTCGAAGTCGATCAGCTCGGTGTGGTAGTTGTCTCGGGTGCCGAAGGTGACCGGGAGGCGGATCTGCCCTAGGGGGCTGGTAGAACTGCTGCCGACCCTAGAGAAGGGCTTGGTGGGGCGTAGCCGCTCGAGTGGCACTTGGAGCAAGGTGAAAGCTTCCACCAAGAGCACGTTGAGGCTAGCCCCGCCGTCGATGAGGGTCTTGGTGACTGCCACGTTGCAGATGGTGGGGGTGCAGAGCATCGGGAGAGCGCCGGAGCCCGCAGTGGAGGCGGGGTGGTCTCCCAAGTCGAAGGCGAGGTCGACCTTGGGAGTCACCCACCCAGGAGGATCCCCCTTGCGTAAGGAGGCGACACCCATTTGGCGAAAGATTTGCTTGATGTGTCGGCCGAAGGGTGGTGCTTGGGAGCCGCCGAGGAGGGACGCGACGGCGTGGGGCGCCGGCGACCCGAAGCGCGCGAGGAAGAGGTCCCGTAGCTCTTCCCATGATGCCACGAACAATTCTGGCAAGCTGAAAAACCAGGCACGTGGCACGCTGTTGAGTGCGATGGGGAGCCAGCTGGCCATGACCTTGTCGTCGCCGCCGGCCGCCGAGATGGCCTCTTCGTAGGCCTGGAGGAAGACAAACGGGTCGGCCACCCCGTCGTAGCACGGTGGTAGATTCGGCCTGAACCTGGGCGGCCACTGTACCTACCGCAAGGCGGGGGTGAAGGCCCGGTGGCCGGGAGTGCTGCTGCGTGCGGCCGCCAAGCCCGTCGGAGGAGGGACGCCCGCCATGAGAACTTGATGAGCGGAGAGTGGGACGGACGGGGAGAAAACTTCGGCACACCCCTACCTGGCGCGCCAAATGTCGGATGTGGGGTTCCGGCAAAACTCTTGTGGTTCGAACACTGGGGTGCGCACGAAGATCTCTCCATCCGCCCTAGCTCGTCTACTCAACAGCCCTAGGCCTAGCTCGTCAGATCCTATGGACACGAGACACGAGATTTATACTGGTTCGGGCCACCGTTGTGCTGTAACACCCTAATCCATTGTGGTGTGGTGGATTGCCTTTTAGGCTGAGGAAGAACTAGTACATGGATGAACTGCCTCCTGAGGACAGGTGTTCTTGAGTTCGGGTGAGCTTGTGGTGTGTGACAGTTCTCGATGATATGATCCCCTCTATGATGGTGGCTAGGCCCTATTTATAGTGGCTAGGGTCCTCTTCCCTAATAATGAGCGAGAAGGAATCCGACAACGGCCAAATTTGAAGGGGGGCAGCTAGTACAAGCTATCCTCACAAAAGGTTGTCTTCGCCTGCCGAAGGCTCTGGTGGTTACGCTGCCGTGGGCTCCGCGATTACCTCTGTCCTGCCGTCCTGCTGGTCCTGGTCTCATTGCATCGATAGGGAAACCTTTGCCTGACGCCTCGGGACTCCTCGCCTGCATCTGCTCCTTTAGCACCAAAGAGGAAACTGGCACTATGCGCCCGCTGGCTGCTACTTCTCGAGCTTGTGATGTATTCCCTTGAAGAGGAAATGGTGATGCAGCACATCAGCGTAAGTATTTCCCTCAGGTTTTGAGAACCAAGGTATCAATCCAGTAGGAGGCCACGCGCGAGTCCCTCGCACCTGCACAAACAAATAAGAACTTCGCAGCCAACACGATAAGGGGTTGTCAATCCCTTTACGGTCACTTACGAAAGTGACATCTGATAGATAGGACAGTTGATATTTTTGGTATTTTTTGGATATAAGAACAGACAGTAAAAACGGAAAAGTAAAGTAGATTGTAGATTGATATGTTGAGAATAGACCCGGGGGCCATAGGTTTCTCTAGTGGCTTCTCTCATGATAGCAGAATTCTATGGTGGGTGAACGAATTACTGTCGAGCAATTGATAGAAAAGTGAATACTTATGAGAATATATAGGCATGATCATTATATATAGGCATCACGTCCGAAACAAGTAGACCGAAATAATTCTGCATCTACTACTATTACTCCACACATCGACCACTATCCAGCATGCATCTAGAGTATTAAGTTCATAAGAACGGAGTAACGCCTTAAGCAAGATGACATGATGTAGAGGGATAAACTTAAGCAATATGATATAAACCCCATCTTTTTATCCTCGATGGCAACAATACAATACGTGCCTTGCTGCCCCTACCGTCACTGGGAAAGAACACCGCAAGATTGAACCCAAAGCCAAGCATTTCTCCCATTGCAAGAACTATAGATCTAGTAGGCCAAACCAAACCAATAATTCGAAGAGACTTGCAAGTATATTATAATCATACATAAAAGAATTCAGAAAAGAACCAAATATTTCTCATAGATAATCTTGATCATAAACCCACAATTCATCGGATCTCGACAAACACACCGCAAAAAGAGATTACATCAAATAGATCTCCTCGAAGACCGAGGAGAACTTGGTATTGAGATCCAAAGAGAGAGAAGAAGCCATGTAGATACTAACTATGGACCCGAAGGTCTGTGGTAAAATACTCACAACTCATGGTGAGGCGATGATGATGATGTAGAAGCACTCCGTGGTAGATCCCCCCTCTGGCGGAGCTCCGGAACAGGCCCCAAGATGGGATCTCACAAGAACAGAAGGTTGCAGCAGTGGAACTAGGGTTTTCTCTGTTGTTCTGATGGTTTCGGGGTACGTAGGTATATATATAGGAGGAAGGAGGCCACTGGGGGCCAAACGTGGGGCCCACGAGGCAGGGGGGCGCGCCTTGTAGGGGGGGCGCGCCCCCCACCGTCGTTGACGCCACGTTAGTCCTATTCCATGGTTCTCAAGTCTCCCGTGAAGATGTCGCTCCAAAAATATCTCTCCCGAAGGTTTCATTCCATTTGGACTCCGTTTGATATTCCCTTTTTGTAAAACCCTGAAATAGGCAAAAAAAAACAAAAATCTGGAATGGGCCTTTGGGTTAATAGGTTAGTCCTAAAAATAATATGAAAGTGTGTAACAAAGCCCATTAAAAATCCAAAATATCATAAATAATACCATGGAACATGTCGGGGAAACTGGTCGCCCACGAACACCTATGGGACCGGAGCCCCTTTTCGGTACAGCAAGGGAGCGGAGGGAGCACAGAGAGCAGATCGAGGCGAGCACGCAGGCAGTTTACCCATATTCGGGCCGCACGGATGCGTAAAACCCTACTCCTGCCTTGGTTGTATTGAGTTCTTTGCTGGGGAGCAAGAAGATCTACAGTGCTTGAGGCTAGCTACACCGAGTGTGGGAGTGATCGAGAGTTCGGAACCCCCCTCTACGTTGCGCATGGGCCTCCTTTTATAGGTCAAAGGGGTCACCGACAGGTGGCAACGCAGGTGAGGGTAAAAACGTAAAATGGGTGGTAGATGGAACAGTGAATGTACAGTGCTTTGTACCTAACCCTGACGGTGGGGGACAAGGGCATTGAATGCCCGTCGCCGTCGCCCTAAACAGTGCAAAAAGCGTCCGTCCGGGCGTCTCCGTTTGCCACGACGGTAGCCTCATCATCGTGGCTCGCCACCGTGTCCCTCGGGCTGCACAGCCTCCCGCCACGTGCCCCTGGAAGGGCCCCAGGCCGACGCGTGGCCGGATGAGCTGGAGCGCAGGTACACAGTGAAAGCTTGCCGCGGTAAGCACCTTGCCGCGCCCGGAAGCTTGTCGCTCTCCGGGCCTTGCCGGGGCGCGCGATGCGCCCCACGGCAAATCTCCTGAAATGCCATGTTTTGGCCCTCCTAGCAAGCTCCTCTTGCCAGGGTCGTGTGCTAAAGGGGTGGTCTTGAGCCTGGAGCGGCCTTCCCGGCAAGCTCCTCTTGCCGGGGCCTTGTTTCTTTGTCTTGAATACTTTGTTCTTGAATGGTTCCAAAGGAACTAGAGTGGGCCTCGGCGAGCGCGTGGCAAGCCCTGCCACGGGACGCTACTACTGCCCGTGCACAAGTTGGGATACTAGGGTACCCCTACTTTAGTACACCGACAGGAGCCCCCGGGCCTGGGCCACACACGGTGCCGAGCGCTGTTGGGCCAGGCCCAAAACAGTGCACGGGCACACGCGGCCCACGGCGCGCCGTTTCCCACTCCGTATCCGCCGCATCCCTCCCTAACGACACGCGTTGATTGCGGCGTCCTGGGAGAGATCGTGGCCTGTTTCTTTAATGGGAAAATGCGGAACGTCCCCCTCTCCCCCTTAAAAGCAGAGGAAACAGGGGCAGTTTCCCCCATTGCTTCATTGCGTCTTCAACCTCCAGAAACCCCCGCCGCTCTCCTCCTCCCCAAAGGTCGAAAGAGAGCTGAGCTCCACCCTTGCTCCGCCGCCGCCAGCCTCCCAAGCGCCGCCGGCCTCCCTTGCCATCCCCGCCATGGCCCCGAAGAGCGACAAGGCGAAGGCTGCAAAGACCGAACGGGCGGCGAAGCTTGCAGCAATGCGGAAGAGGATGGTGGTCTTCCCGCTGAGGCTCGGCGCGAGGGAGCTGAAGGACAAGTACTACCTCTTCTGGGCAAGGGAAACGAAAGCTCACCCACGCACCAAGGTTCTCCCCGCCGAAGCCTACGACATGTTTCCCGGAGGTTATCCTTACTTCGCTCTGTTCTTCCATTGCGGACTCTGCCCTCCATACTCTGAGTTCTTCTGCGACGTTATGAACACGTATGGATTCCATCTCCTTGATTTCACCCCGAACGCAGTCTTAACCTTGGCCGTTTTCGCACATCTGTGCGAAAACTTTGTCGGAGTCACCCCCAACGTAGCTCTCTTCCGCCATTTCTTTACGCCTCGGGTAGAGTCTGGATCCCCTTTGTCCGGCGGGATCTCTTGGATCTTTAGGCTCAACAAGAAAGAGGCATACTTGACTGGAGAGCTTCGCGGCAAGTGGGAGGAGTGGAGGGCTGACTGGTGCTGGGTCATGGAGGATGAACCCCAGCAGTTTACTTCCCCGCGCCGAGCTGCAATAGTGCGCGGCAAGGACTGGAGTGATCTGGCCCCGGAGGATGAGAAGCTGAAGATTGCCCTCACTAGGATCATTCGTCTCCGGCAAGCCAATCTTACTGTAGGCGAGGTCGGGGCAGATTTCCTTCGCCGCCGCATTGCTCCCTTGCAGGAGAGGAAGAGGCCTGCTTGGGAGTTCGGCAACGCGGCAGACCACATGAGGCTGCGCCCCGGCCTCAACTACAACTTCACTGTCCTGGAGCTCAAGGGGATGATCCGGGAGCTATTCAAGCATGACCCCAAGCACCCGGAGTGGTTTGCCCCGTCGCGGGGAGTAGTTCCACTATGCAACAACTCGTCACTTAGCGCCATTCGCGCGGCAATGCCGCTGTGCGACTCCCACGGGGTTGATCCCACTTGGCTAGCGCCTTCTGATGAAGCCGCGCAAACCTTCTTCGACAACTTGGTTGAGCTGCCGATCAATCTCGATGAGAAGAAAGGTCTCACCCGCGACACCACCGACCGGGATTTGGCGTATATCGCCACCAGGATGGAGGAGGCGGCCGTAGCCGATGCCGCGGGCGAGTTTGGGTACTCCTTGGACGAGGCAGATGCAGCGGATGCAGTGAGTCGGGCCGAGGAGGAAGAGATCCTCAAGTTGTTGAAGCCTGCCGGGGAGCCTGCCGGGACGAGCGAGGCTGCCGGGCAGGGCACAAAGTCAAGTGAGCCCGCCGAGGAGGGCGATGAATCAGGTGATTCCGCCGAAGACTCGGGCGGATCTCTGGGCCTCGACGGTTCCTCTTCATCCTCGGGGAGTTCTCCGCCACCATCAAGTCCTCCGCCTCAGCCAAAGGAACGCCTCCGCAAGGCCACTGACACGGCGAGGCAGCCGGCGGTCCAGCAGCAGCCGCATCGTCGCTCGACGCGCGCCACCATGACGAGCAAGGCCGTCAAGGGGGCGCCTCGCGCCTCAGCGGCAGGCGGAGGAGGATCTTCCCGAACTGGTTCTGGCGTTCCTTCCGCCCCTCGGGCTTCGGCGACGACCGGAGCGGGGTCTTCTCAGACCACGGCTCCGGAGCCCGCCAAGCGCCCGAGGGAGCCTACTCCTCCAGCTCCTCGCGCCGGGACGCGTGAGGCGGACTTCGACTTCTCCGTCCTTAGTTCCGACGAGGAGGAGGAAGAGTAAGCACTTGCAACCCTCATTTCTTTTGATTTTTGTTGCTCTTGTCTTGAATTTTCCGTCTGATTTTGTTTGATGTATGTATTCCAGGACCCTGGCCCAAAAGGTGGCGAAGAGGGCCAAGATCCCGGTGGTCGATCTCGAAGAGGAGCCCGTCGCAGCAGCGGGGGATGCGCCAGCGACGAGCTTGCCGGACGAGCCTGCTGCTCCGTAGAGCAGCCCCCAGCGTAAGTCTTTTGTTCACTTCTCTGCTTGTCGGGTGCGCGTGGGTTTCTTATCCTTGTTAATAGTCTTGTTTGTTTGCTGATTCGTGCAGAAGCAGAGCCGCAGCCTCAGGAGCGTCAAGAGACTGCTCCCGAAGAGCCGCTCGTCTCAGCTTCCCCGCCAAGGAGGAGCTCCCCGGCGAGGGAGAACACCCCGCCAAGGGCGAGTACTCCGCCAAGGGCGAGCACCCCGCCAAGGGAAGGCGCCAGCGGCCCTCCGCCAGCGGGGGATACCACCACGCTGCCGAGGGAGGACCCCCCGGCGAGGAACCTCGTCGAAGAAGAGGCCCGCGCAGGTAACCCTTGTGCTTTTCTTTTCTTGAACTTCTCTTTTTGGATATTTGCTTGACACTTCTTTCTTTCTTCTTTTCTTGTCTTCAGATTCATCCGCCCCGGAACCAATGGAGACGGAGGCCACCGTCGATGAGACCGACGCGGCTACTGACGCGGCAGCTGAGGAGGGGACCGGCGACCGCACTGACGGCCCTGAGGCCGCAGGAGCGCCGGCCGCTGCGCCCGCCGCCGACCCTCCTGCTGCCGCGACCGAGCCGGGCGTCTATCTGGAGGCCGCCAACGGGGTCTTTATCCAAGTCCCGTGGGCTTCTACGTCGAGGGCGCCCGTGGAGGGGGAGGTCTTCGATGGGGAAGTCCTGGCCTCCGCCGGGCTGAGGCTTGTCGACGCGCCCGGCAGCAGCAGCGAGCCCGAAGAGGAGCAGCTCCTGCGGAAACTCCTGGCTCTGTACCACGCCAGGCAGGCCAAGCTGGAGTCCTGAGAGGCTCTGGCTGCCAAGGCAGGCGTCGATCTGGAGAAGCGCGCCGAGGAGCTCCGCGCCGCCAACCAAGCGGCTCTCCGGAACTTGGCGGAGGAGCGGGAGGAGCTCGCCGAGGCGCACCAGGCGTTCATCCTCGAGAAGGCCGAGGTTGAGGAGCAGCAACGATTAGCCGCCGAGGATCTGTCTCGGCGGGAAGGAGAGCTGAGGCAGCGGAAGGTCGACCTCGATAGCCATGAGGACGACCTTACCACGCGCGACAGTCCGTTGGCGGGGCTCTGCAAGAGGCGAGGGACGCCACTGCCGCCGCAGAGACCGCCAAGAGAGACTTGGAGGCGAGGGTGGCGCAGTTGGAGGCGAACTTGAAGACGAGCGAGGAGAGGGTTGCCGCGCTCATGTTGGCGAGGGAGAAAGACGCCCACAGCCATTCGGAGCTGCAAGTCCGTCTCTCCGACAAGGGCCAGGAACTCACCGCCGCCAAGGATTCCATCGCGGACTTGGAGCTGAAGCTGTCCACCCTCACTGAGTCGCTTGACGGCGCCCGGAACCGTGAGACAAAGCTGAAGGAGGACCTCCGCGTCGAGAGGGCATTGCTGGACAGCGCCGCCGTCACGCAAAATAACTTCAGGCAGACGGTGGATTAGTGGACCGAGGAGCTCGTCGCTGCCGCCGCTGACATCGACAGGGAGTTGGCGGCGTTGGGGACAGAGCACCTCGTTTACTCCCCCGATGCGAACCTCCCCCACAGCGCCAAGCTGAGCTTATTCTTCAGGGGAGTGGCGCCGGCTCTCGAGCAGCTCCGGGAGAGGATCCCCACGCAGCTGGCAAATGAGGCGCGCAGGCTTTGCACGGGTACTGTGGAGCGAGTGCTGACGAAGATCATCTACCGCAACCCCGGGATCAACCTTGCCAACGTCCTCCGGACCTTGCCGCCCGACGCTGACCAGGAAGCGCTGAAGGCTCAAGTTGCCCACATCGTGGCCAAGGTGGGCAAGATTAGGAGAGTTGACGGCGACCGCGTCGACTAGGCTGCTTTCTTTCCGCTTTCCTTGTCGCTGCCAATTAAGTCATGGGCAGTAGTTTATTAGAACAGCGACAAGTCATCTTGTAATATAACTTTATTTTGGGTAGTCAATGCAGTGTTATCTCCCTTGCTCGATTCCTTTACTTTGTATGCTTCTCACCCTACGTTTTTAGGGAACTTGCCGGCAAAGGGACCCTTGCAGCGAGCGCCGAGTGCGGAACTTCAGCAGCCTGCTGGCAGTGCCCTCGCAGGCAAGAAACCTTGCTGCAGCTAGTCGCAGCACACTTAGGTTGCTGAGCGAACTCGAAAACGAAGTAAGGGCGCGACACTTGTCGCAGCTCACTTAAGCCGTTGAGAGTGCTCGAAACAAAGTAAGGGCGCGGCTAGCTACGGGTTGGTTCCTCTGCGCACAGGTTTTCCATACAAAGCGTTGTCGTTCAAGGAAGATAACTCTAAAATTTAAAAAAATTGAATGCTCAAACTTTGGCAACTTAGCTTTTGTGTGCGGTTTGCTTCCCGGCGAGGTAAGGCTTTCTTGAACGGCGCTTGGTCGATATTACGGTCTCCTTCCCCCCCGGCAAACTTGTGCGCGAGGAATCCTTCTTCTGCTTGAGAAAAGAAAGAAAATGGAAGAAACATAGATATGGAGCCCTGCGGCTCGTTATTGCTTACCGGAAGTGTGTGCTGCACAAAGTGTCAGATAATACATGCAAGAAAAATGTCAAGGCATGAAACGACAAGTTGTGTAAGGCACAAAAGCTTTACTGATGCACGGGATCTGCGCCCGGCTTTGTACAAAGGTTTACATGCAACAGCGGCAAGACTTGTACAAAAGGTGGTTGCCGGAGCGGATCACGGCAACCGCGCTTCATGGGTGAAACTTGCGAAGATGCTCAATGTTCCAGGAGTTGCTCACCGGTAAGCCTTCTTCGCTCTCAAGGCAGACAGCGCCGGGCCTTGTGACTTGTCTCACCCGATAAGGGCCTTCCCACTTCGGCGTCAACTTGTTGGAATTCTTGGCGGACTGAACACGCCGAAGAACAAGGTCACCTTCCTCGAGACTTCTGGCCTTGACTTTGCGGCTATGGTAGCGGCGCAAAGCTTGCTGGTATCGAGCAGCTCGTACAGCAGCCTGAAGACGGTTCTCCTCGAGGAGCAGTGCGTCATCTTGCCGCAGCTGCTCTTGCTCGAGCTCATCGTAAGCGAGTACTCGAGGAGACCCGTATACGAGTTCCGTGGGGAGAACTGCCTCTGCTCCATAGACAAGAGCAAAGGGTGTCTGTCCGGTGGCTCGATTTGGTGTCGTCCTGATCGACCAAAGAGCCGCCGGCAACTCCTCAATCCAGTTTCTTCCGCATTTGTGCAGCCTGTCAAAAGTTCTTGTCTTGAGCCCGCGCAGCACTTCAGCATTTGCCCTCTCCGCTTGACCGTTGCTCCTTGGGTGAGCAACAGAAGCGAAGCAGACCTTGGCGCCAAGGTCTTGGACGTATTGCATGAAGGTGCGGCTTGTGAACTGTGTGCCGTTGTCGGTGATGATCCTGTTAGGGATTCCGAAACGGCAAACAATTGACCTGAAGAACTTGACTGCTGACTGTGCGGTCACCTTTCTCACTGGTTCTACTTCCGGCCACTTTGTGAACTTGTCGACGGCGACGTACAAGTACTCAAAAACCCCGACCGCGCGGGGAAAGGGGCCGAGGATATCGAGCCCCCAGACCGAAAATGGCCAGGACAAAGGGATCGTCTGGAGAGCTTGAGCTGGCTGATGTATTTGCTTGGCATGGAACTGGCACGCTTCACACTTGGTTACTTGTGCAGTTGCATCTTGGAGGGCTTCTGGCCAGAAGAAACCTTGCCGGAACGCCTTGCCGGCAAGCGCTCTTGCGCCAATGTGGTGTCCACATATGCCTCCATGTATCTCTGCCAACAACTTCTGTCCATCTTCCCGGGAAATGCACTTCAATCTGACACCATTGAGTCTCCTTCTGTATAGTTCATTGCCGACGAACTGGTACATACTCGACTGCCTGGTTATTCTCTCTATCTCTTCTGGCTCTTCGGGAAGTTCTCTAGTTTGAAGAAAACAGGCAATTTGCTGTGCCCATACTGGAGCCTGAGGCTCAACAACAAGGACTAAAGGCATCAGTGCTGCTGCGGGAACGTCAGCTTCTATGGCAAGAACCTGCGGTTCTGCCGGAGCTGGACGCTCCCCGGCAAGCTTGCCGGAACAAAACTTGTCGGGAACGTCTGCTTCAACTATACAAACCCTAGGGTCTGCAGGAGCAGACTGTTCCTCAGCGACTCTATCGTTGATCTTGGGGACCTTGTTGGCGGCGGCTTCGGGAAGCTCTGCCGGCAGGTAGTCACCGGAGACCAACTTTCTCTTCTTGCTTTGCCCACTTGATGGTGTAACAGATGGCTGAGTTAGCTTGAGCATGAAGGTTCCTGGTTCCACAGGTAGCTTCAATGCAGCACACTTTGACAGGCCGTCTGCGATGTCATTTTGAGCTCTTGGAACGTGTTCCATTTGTATGCCTTCAAAGTGTTCTTCAAGCTTTCTCACTTCGTCGACGTAAGCTTCCATCAATGGGCTCTGGTAGCTCTTGTTCACTTGGCGGACAACTAACTGCGAATCTCCCCGCACAATCAGCTTCTTGATCCCAAGTTCTGCTGCAATTCTGTGGCCGACAAGCAAACCTTCATACTCTGCAGTATTGTTTGTCGCTTGCTGCTTGGGAAAGTGCATTTGGACAACGTACTTGAGGTGCTCTCCGGTGGGTGCGACAAGTAGCACACCAGCACCGGCGCCTTGCAGCGAGAAGGCACCATCGAAGTATGTTATCCATTCTTTGCTTGCTTCTTTGACGGGGATGTTTGTCTCTGGAACTTCTTCGTCTGGTGTTGGTGTCCATTCTGCTATGAACTCTGCCAATGCTCTGCTCTGGATAGTTGAAGTACTTTCAAACTTAAGACCAAAGCTCGACAGCTCCAGTGCCCACTCGACAATTCTCCCTGTTGCTTCTGGATTTTGCAATATCCTTTTTAACGTGACCACTGTTATCTCATGTGCTTGGAAGTAATGACGCAGCTTTCTCGAGGCCATGAGGAGGCCAAAAAGCAGCTTCTGCACCCCAGAGTATCTTGACCTAGCCCCCTGCAAGAGGGAACTGACAAAATAAACCGGGCGCTACACCATCTTTTTTCGCACTTCTCCTTGCATCTGCACAGATTGATCCTTGTCGGGGCCAGAGCTTGTCGGGGAAGCCCCCTGCCTGTCGCTAAATGTGCCTGTCGGGTCTGCTGGCTCTTCCTCTGCCTCCCTCTCCGCTACCAACGCAACACTAACCACTTGATTGGTTGCTGCTAAGTATAGCGACAACTTCTCTTGCGGCTTAGGTGCGACAAGTATTGGAGTAGAGGATAGGTATCCTTTCAAGTCTTGCAGTGCTGTCCCCGCTTCCGGAGTCCACTTCATTGGTCCTGCCTTTTTCAAGATTTTGAAAAACGGCAGGGTGCGTTCTGCAGACTTAGAAATGAACCTGCTAAGGGCAGCCACACAACCAGCAAGCCTCTGTACATCCTTGACACGCTTCAGAGCTTCGATCTGCTCGATGGCTTTGATCTTGTCGGGATTAGCTTCAATCCCCCTCTGGGACACAAAGAACCCGAGAAGCTTGCCGGAGGGGACTCCTAAGACGCACTTCTCGGGGTTCAGCTTGAGTTGTATCTTGCGCAGATTTGTAAAAGTTTCGTCCAGGTCTTGGATCAGGGTATCCTTGTCCTTGCTCTTGACCACTATATCATCCATGTAAGCTTCTACATTCTTGTGTATTTGTGGCTCAAAAGCAGTGTGGACTACCCTTGCAAATGTTGAACCCGCATTCTTCAATCCAAAGGGCATGCGTATGAAGCAATAGGTGCCGCATGGAGTAATGAATGCGGTCTTCTCTTCATCTTCCTCAGCCATGAATATCTGGTGATACCCGGAGTATGCATCAAGAAACGAAAGCAACTCACATCCAGCCGTGGAGTCAACGATCTGGTCAATACGCGGCAAGGGAAATGGATCCTTGGGACAAGCTTTATTCACATCCGTGAAGTCTATGCAAAGCCTCCACTTCCCGTTTGCTTTGCGCACGACAACAGGGTTGGCCAACCACGTGGGATGAAGCACACCTCTAACAAGGCATGCTGCTTCCAACTTCTTGATTTCCTCGGCAATAAACTCTAGGCGCTCCACCGCTTGCTTTCTGACCTTCTGCTTGACGGGCCGCGCGTGAGGACAAACGGCAAGCTTGTGCTCAATCACTTTCCTGGGAACGCCGGGGATGTCGGACGGTTGCCATGCAAACACGTCGACATTTGCCCGCAGGAAAGCAACGAGCGCGCTTTCCTATTTAGGATCGAGCGTGGCACTGATGGTAAAAGTACCACCAGTGCCGTCCTCCTTGGCGGACACCTTCTTGGTTGCAGGTGGAGCTGCCATTCCCTTCTTGCACTTGCCGGTGGAGCTCGATGGTGCGTCCTCAACGGCAGCGCAGCACTTCGAAGAGGTGCGTTTGCCGGAGTGGGCCCCAGAGCTCTTGCCGGACTTGGTCTTGTTCTTCCCCCCGGGAGCTTCAGCGGCAAGTGTCTTGCTATCTGCTGCGGCTGTTGCGTCCCGGTAGATCTTGTCGGCGCAGATAAGCGCGTCCTTCTTGTCGCTGGGGACAGAGATGACGCTTATCGGGCCAGGCATCTTGAGCATGTTGTAGGTGTAGTGAGAGGCTGCCATGAACTTGGCGAGCGCCGGACGACCAAGTATCCCATTGTATGGCAATGGGATATCGGCAACGTCGAAGGTGATCCTCTCAGTCCTGAAGTTTAGCTCTCCGCCAAAGGTTACTGGCAACATAATCTTCCCCTTCGGCTTGCTCCTTCCCGGGTTGATCCCTTGGAACGTGCCGGTCTCCTCGAGCTCGCTGTCGGGGATCTGCAGCTTCCGGATCACAGCGGAGGAGATCAAGTTTAGGCCGGCCCCGCTGTCAACCAGCATCTTGGTGACCTTGAGGTTGCGGATGGTTGGTGAAACCAACATCGGCAAGCACCCGACCGCAGTTGTGCGGTCAGGGTGATCCTCAATGTCAAAGATGATGGGCGTGCTGGACCATTTCAGGAGCTTGCGCGACTCGACGGGTGGCTCTGCTGCATTTACTTCTGAAGGAAATATGCCCTAGAGGCAATAATAAAGTTGTTATTTATATTTCCTTATATCATGATAAATGTTTATTATTCATGCTAGAATTGTATTAACCGGAAACTTAGTACATGTGTGAATACATAGACAAAACAGAGTGTCCCTAGTATGCCTCTACTAGACTAGCTCATTGATCAAAGATGGTTATGTTTCCTAACCATAGACATGAGTTGTCATTTGATCAACGGGATCACATCATTAGGAGAATGATGTGATGGACAAGACCCATCCGTTAGCATAGCACTATGATCGTTTAGTTTTACTGCTATTGCTTTCTTCATGACTTATACATGTTCCTATGACTATGAGATTATGCAACTCCCGAATACCGTAGGAACACCTTGTGTGCTATCAAACGTCACAACGTAACTGGGTGATCATAAAGATGCTCTACAGGTGTCTCCGAAAGTATTCGTGGTGTTGGCATAGATCAAGATTAGGATTTGTCACTCCGAGTGTCGGAGAGGTATCTCTGGGCCCTCTCGGTAACACACATCATAATAAGCCTTGCAAGCAAAAGACTAATGAGTTAGTCACGAGATTATGTGTTACGGAACGAGTAAAGAGACTTGCCGATAACGAGATTGAACTAGGTATAGTGATACCTACGATCGAATCTCGGGCAAGTAACATACCGATGACAAAAGGAACAACGTATGTTGTTATGCGGTTTGACCGATAAAGATCTTCGTAGAATATGTAGGAGACAACATGAACATCCAGGTTCCACTATTGGTTATTGACCGGAGATGAGTCTCGGTCATGTCTACATAGTTCTCGAACCCGTAGGGTCCGCACGCTTAACGTTTGATGACGATATGTATTATGAGTTTATGAGTTTTGATGTACCGAAGGTAGTTCGGAGTCCCGGATGAGATCACGGACATGACGAGGAGTCTCAGAATGTCCGAGACATAAAGATTGATATATTGGACGACTATATTCGGACACCGGAAGTGTTCCGGAAAAGTTTCGGATTTAACGGGATTGCCGGAGGGGGTTACCGGAACCCCCTACGAGGGGGGATGGTCCATAGTGGGCCTTAAGGAAAGGAGAGAGGCAGCCCATAGAGGCTGGCCGGCGCCCCACCAGGGGATCCTAGTTGGACTAGGATTGGGGGCGCCACCTCTCCTTCTCTTTCTTTTTCCCTCTCTTCCTTCTTGGTGGACTCCTACTAGGAATAGGATTGCAATCCTATTCCTAGTAGGATTACCCTAGCCGCACCATAGGAGGCCGGCCGGCCCTCCCCTCTTGCTCCTTTATATACGGGGGCAGGGGGGCACCCAAAGACACACAAGTTGAATTGTTCCAGCCGTGTGCGGTGCCCCCCTCCACAGAAACACACCTCGGTCATACCGTCGTGGTGCTTAGGCGAAGCCCTGCGCCGGTGAATACATCATATCCGTCACCACGCCGTCGTGCTGATGAAACTCTCCCGTGAAGCTCAACTGGATCAAGAGCTCGTGGGACGTCATCAAGCTGAACGTGTGCTGAACGCGGAGGTGCCGTACGTTCGGTGCTTGATCGGTTGAATCGCGAAGAAGTTCGACTACATCAACCGCGTCACTTGACGCTTCCGCTTCCGGTCTACGAGGGTACGTAGACACATTCTTCCCTCTCGTTGCTATGCATCTGGTAGATAGATCTTGCGTGATCGTAGGAAAATTTTAAAATACTACGTTCCCCATCAGTGGTATCAGAGCCAGGTCTATGCGTAGATGATATGCACGAGTAGAACACAATGAGTTGTGGGAGATACTAGTCATACTGCTTACCAGCATGTCATACTTTGCTTCGGCGGTATTGTGAGATGAAGCGGCCCGGACCGACATTACGCGTACGCTTACGCGAGACTGGTTTCACCGTTACGAGCACTCGTTGCTTAAAGGTGACTGGCGGGTGTCTGTCTCTCTCACTTTAGCTGAATCAAGTGTGGCTACGCCCAGTCCTTGTGAAGGTTAAAACAACACATACTTGACGAAACATCGTTGTGGTTTTGTATGCGTAGGTAAGAACGGTTCTTGCTAAGCCCGTAGCAGCCACGTAAAACTTGCAACAACAAAGTAGAGGACGTCTAACTTGTTTTTGCAGGGCATGTTGTGATGTGATATGGTCAAGACATGATGAGTTATACGGTTTTGTATGAGATGATCATGTTTTGTAATGTTATCGGCAACTGGCAGGAGCCATATGGTTGTCGCTTTATTGTATGAAATGCAATCGCCATGTAATTGCTTTACTTTATCACTAAGCGGTAGCGATAGTCGTAGAAGCAATAGTTGGCGAGACGACAACGATGCTACGATGGAGATCAAGGTGTCGCGCCGGTGACGAAGGTGATCATGAAGGTGCTTTGGAGATGGAGATCAAAAGCACAAGATGATGATGGCCATATCATGTCACATATTTTGATTGCATGTGATGTTTATCTTATTATGCTTCTTATTTTGCTTAGAACGACGGTAGCATTATAAGATGATCCCTTACTAAATTTCAACGTATAAGTGTTCTCCCTGAGTATGCACCGTTGCGAAAGTTCGTCGTGCCGAGACACCACGTGATGATCGGGTGTGATAAGCTCTACGTTCAAATACAACGGGTGTAAGCCAGTTTTGCACACGCAGAATACTCGGGTTAAACTTGACGAGCCTAGCATATGCAGATATGGCCTCGGAACACTGGAGACCGAAAGGTCGAGCGTGAATCATATAGTAGATATGATCAACATAAGATGTTCACCATTGAAACTACTCCATCTCACGTGATGATCGGACATGGTTTAGTTGATTTGGATCACGTGATCATTTAGATGACCGGAGGGATGTCTATCTAAGTGGAAGTTCTTTAAATTAATATGATTAAATTGAACTTTAATTTATCATGAACTTAGTCCTGGTAGTATTAGCATATCTATGTTGTAGATCAATAGCTCGCGATGTTGCTCCACGTTTATTTTTTATATGTTCCTACAGAAAACCAAGTTGAAAGATGTTAGTAGCAATGATGCAGAATTGTTCCGTGATCTGAGGATTATCCTCATTGCTGCACAGAAGAATTATGTCCTTGATGCACCGCTAGGTGACAGACCTATTGCAGGAGCAGATGTAGACGTTATGAACGTTTTGACAAAAGCTCGGTATGATGACTACTTGATAGTTTAGTGCACCATGCTTTACGGCTTATAACCGGGACTTCAAAAACGTTTTGAACGCCACGGAGCATATAAGATGTTACAAGAGTTGAAATTAGTATTTCATACTCATGCCCGTGTCGAGAGGTATAAGACTTCTGACAGTACTTTGCCTACAAGATGGAGGAGAATAGCTCAACCAGTGAGCATGTGCTCAGATTGTCTGGGTACTACAATTACTTGAATCAAGTGGGAGTTAATCTTCCAGATAAGATAGTAATTGACAAAGTTCTCTAGTCACTATCACCAAGTTAGTAGAACTTCGTGATGAACTATAATATGCAAGGGATGACGAAGGTAATTCCCGATCTCTTCGCAATGCTGAAATCGGCGAAGGTAGAAATCAAGAAAGAACATCAAGTGTTGATGGTTAATAAGACCACTTGTTTCAAGTAAAGGGCAAAGGGATAGAAGGGGAACTTCAAGAAGAATGACAAGCAAGTTGTCACTCCCATGAAGAAACCCAAAGCTAAACTCAAGTCTGAAACTAAGTGCTTCTACTGCAAAGGAAATGGTCACCGGAAGTGGAACTGCCCTAGATACTTGGCGGATAAGAAGGATGGCAAAGTGAACAAAGGTATATTTGATATACAGATTATTGATGTGTATTTTACTAGTGTTCATAGCAACCCCTCGGTATTTGATACTGGTTCAGTTGCTAAAGAGTAGTAACTCGAAGTGGGAGTTGCATAATGAACATAAACTAGTTAAAGGATGAAGTGACGATGTGTATTGGAAGCAGTTCCAAGATTGATATGATCATCATCGCACACTCCCTATACTTTCGGGATTAGTGTTGAACCTAAATAAGTGTTATTTGGTGTTTGTGTTGAGCATGAATGTGATTTGATCATGTTTATTGCAATACGGTTATTCATGTAACTTAGAGAATAATTGTTGTTCTGTTTACATGAATAAAACCTTCTATGGTCATACACCCAATGAAAATAGTTTGTTGGATCTCGATCGTGTGATACACATATTCATAATATTGAAGCCAAAAGATGCAAGGTTAATAATGATAGTGCAACTTATTTGTGGCACTGCCGTTTAGGTCATATTGGTGTAAAACGCATGAAGAAACTCCATAATGATGGACTTTTGGAATCACTTGATTATGAATCACTTGGTGCTTGCGAACCATGCCTCATGGGAAAGATGACTAAAACTCCGTTCTCCGGAACTATGGAGCGAACAACAGATTTGTTGGAAATCATACATACTGATGTATGTGGGCCAATGAGTGTTGAAGCTCGCGGCGGGTATCATTATTTTCTGACCTTCACTGATGATTTGAGCAGATATGGGTATATCTACTTAATGAAGCACAAGTCTGAGACATTTGAAAGGTTCAAAGAATTTCAGAGTGAAGTAGAAAATCATCGTAACAAGAAAATAAAGTTTCTACGATCCGATCGTGGAGGAGAATATTTGAGTTACGAGTTTGGTCTTCATTTGAAACAATGTGGAATAGTTTCACAACTCACGCCACCCGGAACACCATAGTGTAATGGTGTGTCTGAACGTCATAACCGTACTTTATTAGATATGGTGCGATCGATGATGTCTCTTACCGATCTACCACTATCGCTTTTGGGGTTATGCATTAGAGACAGCTACATTCACGTTAAATAGGGCACCATCTAAATCCGTGGAGATGACACCGTATGAACTGTGGTTTGACGAGAAACCTAAGCTGTCATTTCTTTAAATTTGGGACTGCGATGCTTATGTGAAAAAGTTTCAACATGATAAGCTCGAACCCAAATCGGAGAAGTAAATCTTCATAGGATACCCAAAAGAAACTGTTGGGTACACCTTCTATCACAGATCCGAAGGCAAGGTCTTTGTTGCTAAGAGTGGATCCTTTCTAGAGAAGGAGTTTCTCTCGAAAGAAGTGAGTGGGAGGAAAGTAGAACTTGATGAGGTAATTGTACCTTCTCCCAAATTGGAAAGTGGAACATCACAGAAACTAGTTCCAGTGATTCCTACACCAATTAGTGAGGAAGCTAATGATGATGATCATGAAACTTCAGATCAAGTTTCTGCTGAACTTCGTAGATCAACCAGAGTTCGTTCCGCATCAGAGTGGTACGGCAACCCAGTTCTGGAAATCATGTTACTAGACCATGATGAACCTACGAACTATGAGGAAGCGATGATGAGCCCAGATTCCGCAAAATGGCTTGAGGCCATGAAATCTGAGATGGGATCCATGTATGAGAACAAAGTGTGGACTTTGGTCGACTTGCCCGATGATCGGCAGGCCATCGAAAATAAATGGATCTTCAAGAGGAAGACCGACGCAGACGGTAATGTTACTGTTTACAAAGCTCGACTTGTTGCGAAAAGGTTTCGACAAGTTCAAGGAGTTGACTACGATGAGACTTTCTCACGTGTAGCGATGCTTAAGTCTGTCCGAATCATGTTAGCAATTGCCGCATTTTATGATTATGAAATCTGGCAAATGGATGTCAAAACTGCATTCCTGAATGGATATCTCAAAGAAGAGTTGTATATGATGCAACCAGAAGGTTTTGTCGATCCAAAAGGTGCTAACAAAGTATGCAAGCTCCAGCGATCCATCTATGGACTGGTGCAAGCATCTCGGAGTTGGAATATACGCTTTGATGAGGTGATCAAAGCATATGGTTTTATACAGACTTTTGGAGAAGCCTGTATTTACAAGAAGTGAGTGGGAGCACTACAACCTTTCTGATAAGTATATGTGAATGACATATTGTCGATCGGAAATGATGTAGAATTTTCTGGAAAGCATAAAGGAGTGTTTGAAAGGAGTTTTTCAAAGAAAGACCTTGGTGAAGCTGCTTACATATTGGGCATCAAGATCTATAGAGATAGATCAAGACACTTGATAAGACTTTCGATAAGTACATACCTTGATAAGATTTTGAAGTAGTTCAAAATGGATCAGTCAAAGAAGGAGTTCTTGCCTGACTTGTAAGGTGTGAAGTTGAGTAAGACTCAAAGCCAGACCACGGCAGAAAAATATAGAGAGAATGAAAGTCATTCCCTATGCCTCAGCCATAGGTTCTATAAAGTATGCCATGCTGTGTACCAAACATGTTGTGTACCTTGCCATGAGTTTGTAAGGGGGTACAATAGGGATCCAGGAGTAGATCACTGTACAGCGGTCAAAATTATCCTTAGTAACTGGATGACTAAGGAAATGTTTCTCGATTATGGAGGTGATAAAGAGTTCGTCGTAAAGGGTAACGCCGATGCAAGCTTTGACACTAAATCCAGATGACTCTAAGTATCAATCTGGATGCGTATTGAAAGTGGGAGCAATTAGCTAGAGTAGCTCTATGCAGAGCATTGTAGACATAGAAATTTGCAAAATACATACGGATCTGAATGTGACAGACCCGTTGACTAAACTTCTCTCACAAGCAAAACATGATCACACCTTATTACTCTTGGGTATTAATCACATAGCGATGTGAACTAGATTATTGACTCTAGTAAACCCTTTGGGTGTTGGTCACATGGCGATGTGAACTATGGGTGTTATTCACATAACGATGTGAACTATCGGTATTAAATCACATGGCGATGTGAGCTAGATTATTGACTCTAGTGCAAGTGGGAGACTGAAGGAAATATGCCCTAGAGGCAATAATGAAGTTGTTATTTATATTTCCTTATATCATGATAAATGTTTATTATTCATGCTAGAATTGTATTAACCGGAAACTTAGTACATGTGTGAATACATAGACAAAACAGAGTGTCCCTAGTATGCCTCTACTAGACTAGCTCATTGATCGAAGATGGTTATGTTTCCTAACCATAGACATGAGTTGTCATTTGATCAACGGGATCACATCATTAGGAGAATGATGTGATGGACAAGACCCATCCGTTAGCATAGCACTATGATCATTTAGTTTTACTGCTATTGCTTTCTTCATGACTTATACATGTTCCTATGACTATGAGATTATGCAACTCCCGAATACCGTAGGAACACCTTGTGTGCTATCAAACGTCACAACGTAACTGGGTGATCATAAAGATGCTCTACAGGTGTCTCCGAAAGTATTCGTGGTGTTGGCATAGATCAAGATTAGGATTTGTCACTCCGAGTGTCGGAGAGGTATCTCTGGGCTCTCTCGGTAACACACATCATAATAAGCCTTGCAAGCAAAAGACTAATGAGTTAGTCACGAGATGATGTGTTACGGAACGAGTAAAGAGACTTGCCGGTAACGAGATTGAACTAGGTATAGTGATACCTACGATCGAATCTCGGGCAAGTAACATACCGATGACAAAAGGAACAACGTATGTTGTTATGCGGTTTGACCGATAAAGATCTTCGTAGAATATGTAGGAGCCAATATGAACATCCAGGTTCCACTATTGGTTATTGACCGGAGATGAGTCTCGGTCATGTCTACATAGTTCTCGAACCCGGAGGGTCCGCACGCTTAACGTTTGATGACGATCTGTATTATGAGTTTATGAGTTTTGATGTACCGAAGGTAGTTCGGAGTCCCGGATGAGATCACGGACATGACGAGGAGTCTCGGAATGTCCGAGACATAAAGATTGATATATTGGACGACTATATTCGGACACCGGAAGTGTTCCGGAAAAGTTTCGGATTTAACGGGATTGCCGGAGGGGGTTACCGGAACCCCCTACGAGGGGGGATGGTCCATAGTGGGCCTTAAGGAAAGGAGAGAGGCAGCCCATAGAGGCTGGCCGGCGCCCCACCAGGGGATCCTAGTTGGACTAGGATTGGGGGCGCCACCTCTCCTTCTCTTTCTTTTTCCCTCTCTTCCTTCTTGGTGGACTCCTACTAGGAATAGGATTGCAATCCTATTCCTAGTAGGATTGCCCTAGCCGCACCATAGGAGGCCGGCCGGCCCTCCCCTCTTGCTCCTTTATATACGGGGGCAGGGGGGCACCCAAAGACACACAAGTTGAATTGTTCCAGCCATGTGCGGTGCCCCCCTCCACAGAAACACACCTCGGTCATACCGTCGCGGTGCTTAGGCGAAGCCCTGCGCCGGTAAATACATCATATCCGTCACCACGCCGTCGTGCTGACGAAACTCTCCCGTGAAGCTCAACTGGATCAAGAGCTCGTGGGACGTCATCAAGCTGAATGTGTGCTGAACGCGGAGGTGCCGTACGTTCGGTGCTTGATCGGTTGAATCGCGAAGAAGTTCGACTACATCAACCGCGTCACTTGACGCTTCCGCTTCCGGTCTACGAGGGTATGTAGACACACTCTTCCCTCTCGTTGCAATGCATCTGGTAGATAGATTTTGCGTGATCGTAGGAAAATTTTAAAATACTATGTTCCCCATCAACTTCCCGCACCCATTGTTTGAGTTGCCGGTGGGAAGTATGCAGAGAGGCACCTCCATCGACGCACAGAACTTCTGTGGCCTTCTGGAACTCCTGCTCGCTGTTGTCTCCGTCATCCATGTCCTCGTCGTCGTCTTCGTCGTTGTCCTTGTCGCGGCCGCAGGGAGGTCTATCTCCTTGCCGCTGCTTGGCCTTGCCGCGGCGTCCTCCCCGGCCATTGAATGGCCGTTTCTTGCCGGTCTCTCCTCCGCCTCCTTGGGCCTTCTCCTTGTCGCGTCGCTCGTACTCAGCCTTCTGCTGCTCGACGAGGTATTCGACCCCCTTGTAGTTCTGGAGATCGTGGCCCTTGGTGCGGTGGATCTTGCAGTACTGCTTGTCGGAGCCGTCCTGCTTGTGGTGGCGGCTAAGTGGCAGCTTCCTTGCCGGAGCCACCAGCCTGTGCTTTCTTGGCGCCTGCCTCCTTGCCGGACTGCTCGACAGCCAATACTTCCTTGTTCTTCTTCTTCTTATTGTTCCGCCGCCGGTTTTTCCTTGCCGGGGCGGCATCCTCACTGTCCGTTCCTCCTGCTCCAACATCCTCTCCGGGGAGTCTCCTCCCCTCTTCAGCGCGTGCGCACTTGTCGGCCAGGGCATAGAGCTCACTGACGTCCCTTATCTTGCACATCGCCATTTCCTCCCTCATCCGGCGGTTACGCACGTTCTGATGGAACGCGCTAATAACCGTGGTAGGGTGGACGTCCGGGATGTTGTGCTGAACGCGGCTGAATCTCTGGATGTATTTCCGCAGGGATTCTCCCTCCTTCTGGGCAAGTATATGGAGATCACTTTCCTGGCCATGGGGCTTGTGGCCGCCCGTGAAGGCGCCGACGAACTGATGGCACAGGTCGGCCCAAGAAGAGATGGAGTTTTCCGGCAAGTGCATAAGCCAAGATCTGACGTTTGGCTTAAGCACGAGCGGGAAGTAGTTTGCCAGAATCTTCTCATCCCGTCCCCCGGCAGCCTGCACCGCAATGGTGTAGATGCTAAGGAACTCTGAGGGATGGGTCTTGCCGTCGTACTTCTCGGGTACGTCGGGCTTGAAATTTTTCATGCTGGGCCACTGGACTTGCCGCAGCTCACGGGTGAACGCAGGGCAGCCTGCCGCGTATGGCAAGTCGCCTGGTTCACCGGGCGCGTGCATGTCGACAGCGTTCCCAGCGCGCTGGTCGGACTGTCGTCGCGCTTCTCTTCGACGCTCGATACGAGTCCGAGCGTCTTCTTGCCGCCTGTCGTCGAGGACTTGGCGTTGATCACGGCGAACCCGCGGATCCGACGACGTCGTGGAGTCGTCGTCGACGTTGATCCGGCGAGTCGGCGATTTTTGCTTCCGCGGCGGGGAGTGCACGGTAGTTGCACCCCCGGCGGTCTTGTCTCCATCAGCCCGCGCCTGGCCGACTTGCCGCGGCCGTGATGTTGTCGGCTGCTGCGGCGTGTCATTGTTGGCAAAGGCGATGAGGCTTTGGATGGTGACCCTCCAGTCTTCGGCCTTGTCTGCCGCTGGAGGGAAATCGAGGAGCAGCTGAGCTCTGGCTAGAGCTTCTGCTGGAGTGGAGGGAAGCGGTGGCGAGCGGTGCGAGGAGCGAGATATGCTCGGACTTCTAACAGCGTTAGAAGGAGCAGGTTCTCGTCCCGGCGACCGTACCTTGCTCGTGCCGGCGCGCTGGCCTTGAGCGTCCCGCGACCCGCCAGCTTGTCCTTGGCCCAGCAAGCGGATGGTACCCTGCGTACCACGCCGCTACCGTTCCGGCACCTCTTGAGAGGGGCGCGGTGCGTGCACGGATGCCGAGGTCTTGGAGTGAGCTCGGTCGTCCTTCTTGTCTTTGGACTTGGCGGCGCCGTGAGTTTCCTCGCCGGCGTCCGTCCTTCCGCCAGCGTATACCCCACCAACCGTTGGTTCTGGTGGCGGTGGGATCGACGTAGACGGGCCTCCTACCTCCGAAGCTTTCTTCTTCGGCGGCATGTCGATGAAGTTTACGAAGTTGGTGAAGTTGCTGAAGATTGCGCCCGCGTGAACGCCGGATCAGGTTCGCACAACCTCGACGCCCCCTACCTGGCGTGCCAAAGATGTCGGGGAAACTGGTCGCCCATGAACACCTATGGGACCGGAGCCCCTTTTCGGTACGGCAAGGGAGCGGAGGGAGCACAGAGAGCAGATCGAGGCGAGCACGCGGGCAGTTTACCCAGGTTCGGGCCGCACGGATGCGTAAAACCCTACTCCTGCCTTGGTTGTATTGAGTTCTTTGCTCGGGAGCAAGAAGATCTACAGTGCTTGAGGCTAGCTACACCGAGCGTGGGAGTGATCGAGAGTTCGGAACCCCCCTCTACATTGCGCATGGGCCTCCTTTTATAGGTCAAAGGGGTCACCGACAGGTGGCAACGCAGGTGAGGGTAAAAACGTAAAATGGGTGGTAGATGGAACAGTGAATGTACAGTGCTTTGTACCTAACCCTGACGGTGGGGGACAAGGGCATTGAATGCCCGTCGCCGTCGCCCCAAACAGTGCAAAAAGCGTCCGTCCGGGCGTCTCCGTTCGCCACGACAGTAGCCTCGTCATCGTGGCTCGCCACCGTGTCCCTCGGGCTGCACAGCCTCCCGCCACGTGCCCCTGGAAGGCCCCCAGGGCGACGCGTGGCCGGATGAGCTGGAGCGCAGGTACACAGTGAAAGCTTGCCGCGGCAAGCACATTGCCGCGCCCGGAAGCTTGTCGCTCTCCGGGCCTTGCCGGGGCGCGCGATGCGCCACGGCAAATCTCCTGAAATGCCATGTTTTGGCCCTCCTGGCAAGCTCCTCTTGCCAGGGTCTTGTGCTAAAGGGGTGGTCTTGAGCCTGGAGCGGCCTTCCCGGCAAGCTCCTCTTGCCGGGGCCTTGTTTCTTTGTCTTGAATACTTTGTTCTTGAATGGTTCCAAAGGAACTAGAGTGGGCCTCGGCGAGCGCGTGGCAAGCCCTGCCACGGGACGCTACTACTGCCCGTGCACAAGTCGGGATACTAGGGTACCCCTACTTTAGTACACCGACAGAACAATTAAAAAATCTAGATAAGTTGGAGACGTATCAAGCATCCCAAGCTTAATTCCTGCTCGTCCTCGAGTAGGTAAATGATAAAAAACGGAATTTTTGATGTGGAATGCTAACAAACATAATTTTCAATATAGTTATCTTTATTGTGGCATAAATGTTAAGATCTGAAAGATTCAAGACAAAAGTCTATATTGACATAAGAAATAATAATACTTCAAGCATACTAACAAAGCAATCATGTCTTCTCAAAATACTATGGCTAAAGAAAGTTATCCCTACAAAATCATATAGTCTGGCTATGCTCCCTCTTCATCACACAAAATATTCATATCATGCACAAACCCGATTTCAGCCAAGCACTTATTTTCATACTCTATTCTTTCAAACCTTTCAACTTTCACGCAATAGATGAGCGTGAGCCATGGATATAGCACTATGTGAAATAGAGTGGTGGTTGTGGAGAAGACAAAAAGGAGGGAGATAGTCTCACATCGACTAGGCGTATCAACGGTCTATGGAGATCCCCATCAATAGATATCAATGTGAGTGAGTAGGGATTGCCATGCAACGGATGCACTAGAGCTAAAAATTTATGAAAGCTCAACAAAAGTAACTAAGTGGGTGTGCATCCAACTTGCTTGCTCATGAAGACCTAGGGCATTTGAGGAAGCCCATCGTTGGAATATACAAGCCAAGTTCTATAATGAAAATTCCCACTAGTATATGAAAGTGACTAAACATGAGACTCTCTATCATGAAGAACATGGTGCTACTTTGAAGCACAAGTGTGGTAAAAAGGATAGTAGCATTGTCCCTTTTCTTATATTTTTTGGAGGGGCATTCTCTTTTGTTTGGCCTTTCCTCACATGGGACAATGCTCTATAATGATGATCATCACACTTTTATTGATTTACAACTCGAATACTAGAACAAAGTATGACTCTATGTGAATGCCTCCGGCGGTGTACCGGGATGTGCAATGAATCAAGAGCGACATGTATGAAAAATTATGAATGGTGGCTTTGCCACAAATACGATGTCAACTACATGATCATGCATGGCAATATGACAATATGAAGCGTGTCATATGAACGGAACGGTGGAAAGTTGCATGGCAATATATATCGGAATGGCTATGGAAATGCCACGATAGGTAGGTATGGTGGCTGTTTTGAGGAAGATATATGGTGGCTGTTTTGAGGAAGGTATATAGTGGGTGTATGGTACCGACGAAAGTTGCGCGGTACAAGAGAGGCTAGCAATGGTAGAAGAGTTAGAGTGCGTATAATCCATGGACTCAACATTTGTCATAAAGAACTCATATACTTATTGCAAAAATTTACGAGTCATCAAAACAAAGCAATCAACGCATGCTACTAAGGGGGAGGTTGGTAGGAGTTAACCATCACGCGCCCCAGACCTCCACACAAAGGATGACACTCTACAAATACCTCATGCTCTAACTTGGTCACATAGCGGTTCACCATACGTGCATGCTACGGGAATCACAAACTTTAACACAAGTATTTCTCAATTTCATAATAACTCCACTAGCATGACTCTAATATCACTATCCTCATATCTCAAAACAATTATCCAGCATCCAACTTCTCATCATATTCAATGCACTTAGTATGAAAGTTTTTACCACATTCATCTTGGATGCCTATTATGTGAAGGCTAGTTTTATAGCCAAAGCACATTACCATGCTGTTCTAATAGACTCTCAAAAGGATATAAGTGAAGCATGGGAGATCAACAATTTCTACAAAATAAAATCACCGCCGAGCTCTAAAAGATATAAGTGAAGCACTAGAGCAAACTAGTTAGCTCAAAAGATATAAGTGAAGCACATAGAGTGTTCTAACAATTCCTAGGCCATATTTATCTCTCTCAAAAAGGTGTGTCCAGCAAGGATAATTGTGGCAAACTAACAAGCGAAGACTCAAATAATACATGATGCTCCAAGTAAAACACATATCATGTGGTGAATAAAAATATACGAGTATAGTTACCGATAGATGAAGACGAAAGAGGGGATGCCTTCCCGGGGCATCCCCAAGCTTAGGCTTTTGGTTGTCCTTGAATTTTACCTTGGGGTGCCTCAAGCATCCCCAAGCTTAGGCTCTTGCCACTCTTTGTTCCGTAGTCCATCAAAGCAATACTCAAAACTTGAAAACTTCACAACACAAAACTTAGCCAAAAATCTCGTGATCTCCGTTAGTATAAGAAAACAAACCACCACTCAAAGGTATTGTAAAGAACTCATTCTTTGTTTATATTGGTGTTAAACCTACTGTATTCCAACTTCTCCATGATTCATACTCCCCAATACTACTCATAGATTCATCAAAATAAGCAAACAACACACGAAAAACAGAATCTGTCAAAAACAGAACAGTCGATACTAATCTGTAACTTTTGCATACTTCTGTAACTCCAAAAAAATTGAAATAAATTGGTAAACGTGAGGAATTTGTCTATTAATCATCTGCAAAAATAATCAACTAAATAGCACACTCCAGTAAAATCTGGTGACTATTCTAGTGAGCGCTAACGATTCTGTTTTTCACAACAAGATCATATAAACTTCACACAAGTCTTCCCAAAGGTTCTACTTGGCACAAACACTAATTAAAACACAAAACCACATCTAAACAGAAGCTAGATGCAATATTTATTCCTAAACAGAAGGAAAAACAAAAAAATATAAAATTGGGTTGCCTCCCAATAAGCGCTATCGTTTAACGCCCCTAGCTAGGCACGATACAAGGATAGATCTAGGTATTGCCATCGTTGGAAGGCAATTCTTTAAATAAGCACTTGTGATTCTTAGGAACTTCTTTATTCCTATTGATAATCATACATTTAGGCAAGAAATCAAGAAATTCATTCGTGTCAAAAGGTTATCTTGCAAAAGTAAGAAAATTAGGATGAACACTTATAGATTGAAGATCCGCGATTCCTTTACTAGATTGTTCCCCCTTGTTTTTAGGAACATACATGAACTTAGACAATTTAGTGGTAGAAGGAATTGAAGTAGTTTTCATAGCAGAAAGAGCAGAACCCACATTAGTAATGATATCCTCAAGTTTATCGATTCTAGTAGAATCTTGATCTAACTTTTCTTTTAACTATAGGTTCCTTTTCTTAAAAAAATCAGAATAACTCCTACCTTGGATCCACATTGGGTAATTTCATTGTGGATATTTCTATACAAATTCTCTACCAATTCTACCGTAGCAACTTTGTTTTCGATGATTTCTAGCCTTTGCATAACATGTTCCAGAGTTACAACAGTCCCATTAACCATAAGAGGTGGTGAGCCAAATAATTCAGTCATGGCATTATAAGAATCAAAAGTATGGCTACCCAAGAAATTCCCTCCGGTAATGGTATCTAAAATATATCTATTCCACGGAATTATGCCAACATAAAAATTGTGAAGAAGCACGAAAGTGGAAAGCTTCCTAATAGATCTATTTTGAGAATTGCAAATTCTATACCAGGAATCTTTTAAGTTTTCTTCCTCCCTTTGTTTAAAATTAAGAACCTCACTCTCGGGAGTATTGATAATGATAGGTGTGCTAGACATGATGACAAGCAAGCAATCCAACACACAAGCAAACAAGAAGCAAGCGAACGGTAAACACACGGCAAAAAGAAGGGCAAATAAAACGGCAAGGGTGAAGTGGGGGAGAGGAAAACGAGAGGCAAATAAATGTAATGCGAAGGATAAGGGTTTGTGATAGGTACTTGGTATATGACTTTTGCGTAGCCTCCCCGGCAACGGTGCTAGAAATTCTTCTTGCTACTTCTCGAGCTTGCGTTGTATTCCCTCAAAGAGGAAAGGGTGATGCAGCACAGTAGCATAACTATTTCCCTCAGTTTTTGAGAACCAAGGTATCAATCTAGTAGGAGACCACGCGCGAGTCCCTCGCACCTGCACAAACAAATAAGAACTTCGCAGCCAACTCGATAAGGGGTTGTCAATCCCTTTACGGTCACTTACGAAAGTGAGATCTGATAGATAGGATAGTTATATTTTTGGTATTTTTTTGGATATAAGAACAGAAAGTAAAAACAGAAATGTAAAGTAGATTGTAGATTGATATGTTGAGAATAGACCACGGGGGCATAGGTTTCTCTAGTGGCTTCTCTCATGATAGCAGAATTCTACGATGGGTGAATGAATTACTGTCGAGCAATTGATAGAAAAGCGCATAATTATGATAATATCTAGGCATGATCACTATATATAGGCATCACGTCCGGAACAAGTAGACCGAAATGATTCTACATCTACTACTATTACTCCACACATCGACCGCTATCCAGCATGCATCTAGAGTATTATGTTCATAAGAACATATTAACGCCTTAAGCAAGATGACATGATGTAGAGGGATAAACTTAAGAAATATGATATAAACCCCATCTTTTTATCCTTGATGGCAACAATACAATATGTGCCTTGCTGCCCCTACTGTCACTGGGAAAGGAAACCACAAGATTGAACCCAAAGCCAAGCACTTCTGCCATTGCAAGAACTATTGATCTAGTAGGCCAAACCAAACCAATAATTCGAAGAGACTTGCAAGGATATTATAATCATACATAAAATAATTCAGAAAGAACCAAATATTTCTCATACATAATCTTGATCATAAATCCACAATTCATTGGATCTCGACAAACACACCGCAAAAAGAGATTACATCAAATAGATCTCCTCGAAGACCGAGGAGAACTTGGTATTGAGATCCAAAGAGAGAGAAGAAGCCATCCAGATACTAACTATGGACCCGAAGGTCTGTGGTAAACTACTCACAACTCATGGTGAGGTGATGATGATGATGTAGAAGCACTCCGTGGTAGATCCCCCCTCCGGCGGAGCTCCGGAACAGGCCCAAAGATGGGATCTCACGGGAACAGAAGGTTGCGGCGATGGAACTAGGGTTTTCTCTATTGTTCTGATGGTTTTGGCGTACGTAGGTATATATAGGAGGAAGGAGGGCACTGGAGGCCAAACGTGGGGCCCACGAGGCAGGGGGCGCGCCCTGTAGGGGGGGGGGGCGCCCCCACCCTCGTGGACGCCACGTTAGCCCTATTCCGTGGTTCTCAAGTCTCCCGAGAAGATATCGCTCCAAAAATATCTCCCCCGAAGGTTTCATTCCATTTGGACTCCGTTTCATATTCCTTTTTTGTAAAACCCTGAAATAGGGAAAAAAACAGCAATCTGGACTGGGCCTTTGGGTTAATACGTTAGTCCCAAAAATAATATAAAATTGTGTAACAAAGCCCATTAAACATCCAAACTTACGGGCATCCTTGAAGAGAGTAGGCCAATAAAAACTAGATTGCAGTACCTTATGTGCAGTTCTATCTCCAACTTGGTGTCCTCCATAAGCCTCGGATTGGCACTTGCATAGGATATGTTCCTGTTCATGCTAAGGTACACAACATCTAATAATACCATCGACACCTTCTTTATAAAGGTGTGGGTCATCCCAGAAGTAATGTCTTAAATCATAGAAGAACTTTTTCTTTTGCTGGTATGTGAAACTAGGTGGTATAAACTTAGCAACAATGTAATTAGCATAATCAGCATACCAAGGAGCAGTACGAGAGGTATTTATGAAAGCTAATTGTTCATCAGGAAAGCTATCATCAATAGGTAGTGGGTAATCAACAATATTCTATAACCTAGACAAGTTGTCTGCAACGGGGTTCTCAGCTCCCTTTCTATCAGTATATGCAAATCAAATTCTTGCAGCAGGAGAACCCATCTAATAAGTCTAGGTTTAACATCTTTCTTTTCCATAAGGTATTTGATAGCAGCATGATCAGTGTGAATAGTTACTTTAGAATCAACACTATAAGGTCTACACTTATCACAAGCAAATACGACTACTAAAAACTCCTTAGTAATAGCATAATTTCTCCGGGCACTGTCTAGAGTTTTACTAGCATATTGGATAACACTCAATTTCTAATCAACTCTTTGTCCTAGAACAGCACCTACAACATATTCACTAGCATCGCACATAATTTCAAAGGGTAAATTCCAGTCAGGAGGCTGGACAATAGGTGCAGATATCAATGCTTTCTTAAGTATTTCAAATACTTCTACACAATCATCATCAAAGACAAAAGGAACAACTTTTTGTAAGAGATTAGTCAGAGGCCTAGAGATTTTGGAGAAGTCCTTAATGAACCTCCTATAAAACATGACATGACCAAGGAAACTTCTTAAACCTTTGATGTCCTTGGGACACGCATCTTTTCAATAGCATCAACTTTAGCTTTATCAACTTCAATACCTCTTTCAGAAATTTTATGACCCAAGACAATGCCTTCATTAACCATAAAGTGGCACCTTTTCCAATTCAAGACAAGATTAGTTTCTTCACATCTCTGCAAAACTCGATCAAGGTTGCTCAAGCAATCATCAAAAGAAGTTCTGTAAACGGAAAAGTCATCCATGAAAACCTCAATAATTTTTTCACAAAAATCAGAGAATATAGCCATGATGCATCTTCGAAAGATAGCAGGTGCATTACATAAACCAAAAGGCATACATCTATAAACAAAGGTACCGAAGGGACAAGTAAAAGTGGTCTTTTCTTGATCCCCTTTTGACACATGTATTTGAGAGAAACCAGAATAGCCATCTAGAAAGCAAAAATGTGTATGTTTGGATAACCTTTCTAGAACTTGATCAATAAAAGGTAAAGTGTAATGATCTTTCTTAGTGGCTTTATTTAATTTGCGGAAATCAATTACCATACTATAACCTGTAACAATTCTTTGCGGGATCAATTCATCTTTATCATTAGGAACAACAGTAATGCCTCCCTTCTTAAGGACACAATGGACATGACTTACCCACTGGCTATCAGCAACTAGATAAATTATACCTGCCTCTAGAAGCTTTAGTATTTCCTTCCTTACCACTACTTTCATCTTAGGATTTAACCGTCATTGATGATCGATAATTGGTTTCGCGTCCTCTTCCAACTTTATCTTGTGTTGGCATAAAGTGGGACTAATGCCCTTAAGATCATCCAGAGTGTATCCAATAGCAGCACGGTGCTTCTTGAGAGTTTTCAATAGTTTCTCTTCTTCCTGCTCTGAAAGGTTAGCACTAATAATAACAGGATATATCTTCTTTTCATTGAGATAAACATACTTAAGAGTATCAGGTAAAGGTTTAAGTTCAAACACGGGATCACCCTTGGGTGGAGGAGGATCCCCTAGAATTTCAACAGGCACGTTGTTTTTTAGTAAGGGTCCCTGTTTAAAGAATATTTCATCTATTTCCCTTCTCTCATTCATATACATATCATTTTTGTTGTCTAGCAGATATTGTTCCACAGGATCGTTGGGAGGCACAGCAGTAGAAGCAAGACCAATAATTTCATCCTTACTAGGAAATTCTTTATCACGGGGTTGTCTACGAAATTTGGCAAAGTTAAAGTCATGAGACATATCCTTAATCCAACAGTAACAATACCTTTTTCGTAGTCTATCTTAGCATTAACAGTATTTAAGAAGGGTCTACCAAATATAATGGGGCAAAAATCATCTAGTGAGGAACCAAGAACAAGAAAATCAGCAGGGTATTTAACTTTCCCACACAAGAGTTCAACATCTCTAACAATCCCAATTGGTGAAATAGTGTCTCTATTAGCGAGCTTAATAGTGACATCAATATCTTCTAGCTCAGTAGGTGCAATATCATGCATAATTTCATCATATAAGGAAACGGGTATTACACTCGCACTAGCACCATGCCACATAAACCATGATAGCAATGATCTCCTATTTTAACAGAAATAACAGGCATGCCTACAACAGGTCTATGTTTATTCCTAGTATCGGGTTTGGCGATTCTAGCAGCTTCCTCTTGGAGGTAAATAACATGCCCATCTAAATTATCGACCAAGAGATCCTTAACCATAGCAACACTAGGTTCAACTTTAATTTGCTAAGAGGGTGTAGGTGTTCTAGTATTACTCTTACGAACCACAGTTGATGCTTTAGCATGATCCTTTATTCTAACAGGGAAGGGTGGTTTCTCAATATAAGCAGTAGGAACAATAGGATCAACATTATAAGTGATGGTCTTTTCTTCAACTTTAACAGGTGCAACTACTTTTACTTCAATGGGAGGATGGTATTTAAACCACTTCTCCTTAGGGAGATCAACATGAGTAGCAAATGATTCACAGAAAGAAGCTACTATCTCAGAGTCAAGTCCATATTTAGTGCTAAATTCACGGAAAACATCGGTATCCATAAAAGATTTAACACAATCAAACTTAGGGGTTATACCTGACTCCTTACCTTCGTTGAGATCCCAATCCACAGAGTTGCGTTTAATTATTTCCAATAAATCCCATTTGAATTCAATAGTCTTCATCATAAAAGAACCAATACGAGAAGTATCGAGCATGGAGCGATTATTGAGAGAAAGCCAAGCATAAATTTTTTGAATGATCATTTCTCTTGAGAGCTCATGAATGGGGCATAAATATAACATTGACTTAAGCCTCCCCCAAGCTTGAGCAATACTTTCTCCTTCACGAGGCCAAAAATTTATATATATAATTACGATCACGATGAACCTGATGCATAGGATAGAACTTGTGATGAAATTCCAACTTCAATCGATTGTAGTTCCATGATCCAATATCACCACATAGCCTAAACCATGTCAATGCATCTCCCTTCAAAGATAAAGGGAAGACCTTCTTCTTGATCACATCCTTGGGCATACCTGCTGATAACCCAGAAGTGTAGGGGATTGCAACCGTTTTTGAGGGTAAAGTATTAAACCCAAATTTGTTGATTCGACACAAGGGGAGCCAAAGAATACTCTTAAGTATTAGCAGTTGAATTGTCAATTCAACCACACCTGGAAACTTAGTATCTGCAGCAAGATAGTTTAGTAGCACAGTGATATGATAGTGGTGGTAGCAGCAATAAAAGTAAAGATAGTGTTTTTGTAGTTTTTGTGATAATAGCAACGGAAAAGTAAATAAACGGCAAACAATATAGGTAAAGCTCGTAGGCATTGGATCGGTGATGGGAAATTACGTCGGATGCAATTCATCATGTATAAGTTATAACCTAGGGTGACACAGAACTAGCTCCAGTTCATTAATGCAATGTAGGCATGTATTCCGAATATAGTCATACGTGCTTATGGAAAAGAACTTGCATGACATCTTTTGTCCTACCCTCCCGTGGCAGCGGGGTCCTATTGCAAACTAAGGGATATTAAGGCCTCCTTTTAATAGAGTACCGGACCAAAGCATTAACACATAGTGAATACATGAACTCCTCAAACTATGGTCATCACCGGGAGTGGTCCCGATTATTGTCACTTCGGGGTTGCCGGATCATAACACATAGTAGGTGACTGTAGACTTGCAAGATAGGATCAAAAACACACATATATTCATGAAAACATAATAGGTTCAGATCTGAAATCATGGCACTCGGGCGCTAGTGACAAGCATTAAGCATAGCAAAGTCATAGCAACATCAATCTCAGAACATAGTGGATACTAGGGGTCAAACCCTAACAAAACTAACTCGATTACATGATAGATTCCATCCAACCCATCATCGTCCAGCAAGCCTATGATGGAATTACTCACACACGGCGGTGAGCATCATGGAATTGGTGATGGAGGAAGGTTGATGATGATGATGGCGACGATCTCCACTCTCCGGAGCCCCGAACGGACTCCAGATCAGCCCTCCCGAGAGAGATTAGGGCTTGGCGGCGGCTCCGTCTCGTGAAACGCGATAATTATTTCTCCTCGATTTTTTCTCCACGAAACGGAATATATAGGACCTGGGGATACGTTGGTGGGGCATCGGGGTGCCCTCGAGGCAGGGGGCGCGCCCTGGGAAGGGGGGCGCACCCCGCACCCTCGAGGACAGCCCGTGGGCCCCCAGGTGTGGATCTTCTGACAGGTAATTTTTATATTTTCTGAAATACTCCATTGATTTCCAGGCGATTCCGAGAACTTTTTATTTCTGCACAAAAATAACACCATGGCAGTTCTGCTGAAAACAGCGTCAGTCCGGGTTAGTTCCATTCAAATCATGCAAGTTAGAGTCCAAAACAAGGGCAAAAGTGTTTGGAAAAGTAGATACGTTGGAGACGTATCAACTCCCCCAAGCTTAAACATTTGCTTGTCCTCAAGCAATTCAGTTGATAAACTGAAAGTGATAAAGAAAAACTTTGAAAACTCGGTTTGCTCTTGTTGTTGTAAATATGTAAGCTAGCATTCAGGTTTTCAACAAGATCATGAACTAACCACATTCACAATAACTTCCAGGTCTCAAGACTACTCACATCAATAGCGTAATCAACTAGCGAGCAATAATAATGAACCTCGGATGACAACACTTCTCAAAACAATCATGATATGATATAACAGGATGGTATCTCGCTAGCCCTTTCTGAGACCGCAAAACATAAATGCAGAGCACCTTTAAAGATCATGGACTTACTAGACATTGTAATTCATGATAAAAGAGATCCAGTCATGATCATACTCAATGAAAATTAATAGTAATACATGCAACGATAGAGGTTCTCTCCTACTGGTGCTTTTTGATAAGAGGATGATGACTCTGCATAAAAGTAAATAGATAGGCCCTTCGCAGAGGGAAGCAGGGATTTGTAGAGGTGCTAGAGCTCGATTTTTAAATAGAGATTGAATAACATTTTGAGCGGTATACTTTCATTGTCAACATAACAACCAAGAATCTCGATATCTTCCATGCTACGCACATTATAGGCGGTTCCCAAATAGAATGGTAAAAGTTTATACTCCCCAACCACCAACAAGCACACTCCACGGCCAGCCGAATCCACGGGTTACCATCCAAACAAGCAACAGCCCTGGGGGAGTTTTGTTTAATTATTATGATTTTGAGCATGGGATTGGGCATCTCGATTACCAGCCATTTTCTCGTGAAAGATGAGCGGAGTCCACTCATCATGAGAATAACCCACCTAGCATGGAAGATATAGACAGCCCTAGTTGATACATGAGCTGTTCGAGCATACAAAACAGAATTTCATTTTAAGGTTTAGAGTTTGGCACATACAAATTTACTTGGAACAGCAGGTAAATACCGCATATAGGAAGGTATGGTGGACTCATATGGAATAACTTTGGGGTTTATGGAAGTGGATGCACACGCAGTATTCCCGCTTAGTACAGGTGAAGGCTAGAATAAGACTGGGAAGGGACCAGCTAGAGAGCAACAACGGTCATGAACATGCATTAAAATTAATCAACAATGAATGCAAGCATGAGTAGGATATAAATCACCATGAACATAAATATCTTGAAGGCTATGTTGATTTGTTTCAACTACATGCATGAACATGTGCCAAGTCAAGTCACTTAAATCGTTCAGAGGAGGATACCACCCATCATACCACATCACAACCATTTTAATATCATGTTGGCACGCAAGATAGACCATTATAAGCTCTCAGCTAATTAAGCATGGCATAAGCAGCTATGATCTCTAATTGTCATTGCAAACATGTTTCATTCATAACAAGATGAATCAAGAACGACGAGCAATCATATTTACAAAAACAAGAGAGGTCGAGTTCGTACCAGCTTTTCTTATCTCAATTAGTTCATCATATATCATCCTTATTGCCTTTCACTCGCACGACATAACGGTGTGGATAATAAAAATAGTGCACGTGCATTGGACTAAGCTGGAATCTGCAGACATTTGATACAAGAGAGAAGACAAGGTAATGTGGCTCAAGATTAAATCAACAATAAAGCATATGAGAGCCACTAAGCATTTTCATCATGGTCTTCTACTCTTAACCCCTAAAGAAAAGAAAAGAAACTATTTACACGGGAAAGCTCCCAACAAGCAAAAGAAGAACGGAAATCTTTTTGGGTTTTCATTTTTAGTTACTACTACAAGCAAAGAAAGTAAACTAGCTAGAAGCTACAACTAATATTTTTTATTTTCTAGGTTTTTCTAGCACACAAGAAAAAGACTAAGAAAAAGAAATTTAAACTAAGCATGGATGGTACAGTGAAAGAGTGTGAGCACCGAAAACTAGAATAAGTGTGAACATGAATGTAAGTCGGTGAGAAACATGTACTCCCCCAAGCTTAGGCTTTTGGCCTAAGTTGGTCTATGGCCACGGATCGAAGCCACTCTGATGTAGGGTGGAACCCTAATCGGCAGATCTTTCACGAAAGGAGGTTATCCCACGATGAACACGGAGAACACAAGGAAGATATGGAGGAAAACACGAGGGGGGGGGACACTCAAATCAACACAAATACGGTCACACAGTGCTAGATCCACGATACACATCAAGATACACGATCCATAGTCAACAACGGTGGTACAAAGATAGTCTTCTCCCGGAGGAGGTCTTGGATATCCCTTGGGATCTTCCCCGATGTGGAGGTCTTGAATCCGAGGTGGATCTTCTCCGAAGAGGCCGCGGTCTCGTAGGAGAGAATCCACAGAGGTGTCTATGATGAGCTATCCAAAAGCTGACCCTAGTACGGAGCTAGGAAATGAGTACTTATAGTCCAAGGGGGTAAGTTGGGGGGATACATGGGTGAAAACCCTTCAACTGCGCGCAAGCAGGGCGGTAGTACCGGTCCTGGGACCGGTAGTACCGGTCTTGGCAGATTTACCGGAAGTTCCGGCCTTGCACCGGCCTTGCTCCGGTCGATCACAGAAGGTCGGGCGGGAGTTGGCCGGTAGTTGGACCGGTACTACCGGTGGACCGGTAGTTGGACCGGTAGTACCGGTTTCTCTGCGCTGGGAGAATCCTAGTTCATGCTCTGGGCCTCCATCTTGCACCGTAACTCCTCCTTGGCACCTAAGCACACAAAGTGTTTCCGTTTGAGGTAGCAGCCATGTCTCAAGGTGGTCAAATGGGAATTCAACAAGGAGAGAGTTAACCTGGGATTCAAATGCTCTAGCACGAGCACGTGTCATAGGTCCTTGGAGCACTTGGTGAGGTGATTGATGGTCCATGGGGATGAGCTTGGGATGCTCCGCATCATCTCCCCTCCCTTGGGAAAGATCCGACCTCGGATCGAAATCTTCATCACCATGGAAAGGAGAGAGATCCTTGACATTGAAGGTGTCGCTCACGGAGTACTTGTCTCGTGGGATGTCGATCTTGTAGGCGTTGTCGTTGTAGCGTGCTAGCACCTTGAAAGGTCCGTCGGCGCGAGGTAGTAGTTTGGACTTGCGCTCGTGTGGGAAACGGTCCTTGCGAAGATGAAGCCAGACAAGATCTCCCAGTTGGAACACCATTGGTGCCTTGTTGACGTTGAGCTTGTTGGCGAGACGATGGACTTGTCGCTCGATCATTGCCCTTGTATCTTCGTGCACCTTCTTGAGATAGCTTGCTCGTGCACTTGCGTCCATGTTCGTGCGTCTTGGAGAGGTAGAGGTAGGATGTCCAAAGGGGACAACGGGTTGAAGCCGTAGACGATCTCGAAGGGGGACTTGCCGGTTGTCGAGTGTCTTGCGCGGTTGTAGGCGTACTCGGCGATGGGCAAGCATTGTTCCCATTCGTTGATGTTCTTCTTGATCAACACGCGAAGAAGCGTCGAAAGCGTGCGGTTCGTCACCTCCGTTTGGCCGTCCGTTTGTGGATGGTACGCCGAAGAGAATAGTAGCTTGATTCCGAGCTTGGCACATAGGGTTTTCCAAAAGTAGCTCAAGAACTTGACGTCCTGGTCCGACACGATCGTTTTGGGCACGCCGTGTAGACGAAGTATCTCCCTACAAAAGAGAGTGGCAACATGTGAAGCATCGTCGATCTTGTTGCAAGGAATGAAATGAGCCATTTTAGAGAATCTATCTACCACGGCAAGCACGGAATATTTGCCATTTGGAGTCCTAGGCAACCCAAGAACAAAATCCATGCTTATGTCTTCCCATGGATGGTATGGAATAGGAAGAGGCATGTAAAGACCATGAGATTGAGCTTTGGACTTAGCTTTGCGGCATGTAGAACATCGGTTTGTGAAGCGTGAGACGTCACGTAGCATCTTTGGCCAAAAATAGCTCTTAGAGAGGGTAGCAAACGTCTTGTCGCGTCCAAAGTGTCCCATGAGTCCGCCTCCATGAGATTCCTGCAAAAGGAGCAAACGAAGCGAAGACTCGGGAATGCAAAGTTTGTTAGCTCTCATAAGATATCCATCCTTGATGTAGTAATGTTCCCAAGACGTGTGAGTCAAGCACTGAGCATAAGCATTTGCAAAGAAAGGATCATGCTCATATAAATCTTTTATGTGCTCAAAGCCAATCACATTCAACTCAAGTTGTGTTACAAGCATGCATTTGCGGGAAAGCGCGTCCGCCACAACATTTTCTTTGCCTTTGATGTACTTGATGACATAGGGAAAAGACTCAATGAACTCACTCCATTTAGCATGATGCTTGTTCAACTTAGTTTGACCTTTGAGATACTTGAGTGTCTCATGGTCCGTATGAAGAATGAATTCATGAGGTCTAAGATAATGTTCCCAAACACGTAAAACTCTCACCAAGGCATAAAGCTATTTGTCATAAATGGGATAGTTAAGTTGCGCTTCGGATAGCTTCTCGCTAAAGTACGCAATTGGGCGCTTTTCTTGCATGAGCACGCCACCTATGCCGGTACCACTAGCATCACAATGAATCTCAAACGGTTTGTCAAAGTTTGGTAGGGCTAGAAGTGGTGCGTGTGTAAGCAAGCTCTTAAGCTCATTGAACGCGGTGTCTTGCGAGGGACCCCAAATGAAGGGTGCGTTCTTCTTGCTCAAGGCGTGTAGAGGCATAGCAATGGTGCTAAAGTCCTTCACAAAACGTCGATAGAAACCGGCTAGACCAAGGAAACTACGCACTTGCATGAGATTCGTTGGTTGAGGCCAAGTTTTAATTGCTTCAATTTTAGTTTCATCAACATGAACACCTTGTGAAGAAACGACAAATCCTAGGAAGACAACCTTGTCAACGCCAAAAGTGCATTTTTCCATAGTAGCATATAAGCGCTCTTTCCGAAGGGTTTGTAAAACCAAACGAATGTGTGTCACATGGTCCTCTAGCGTCTTGCTAAAAACGAGGATGTCGTCAAAGTAAACCACTACAAAGATGCCTATGTAGGGTCGTAGACAAAAAAGCATGAGACGCATAAAAGAACCGGGTGCTTCCGATAAGCCCATTGGCATAACAAGCCACTCATATAACCCAAACTTGGTTTTGAAAGCCGTTTTCCACTCATCACCCTCTTGAATGCGAATCTGGTAGTAACCACTTTTAAGATCAATTTTTGAAAAGATGGTGGCACCACATAATTCATCAAGCATATCGTCTAAGCATGGGATAGGATAACGGTATCTAACGGTGATAGCATTTATGGGTCGACAATCAGAGCACATGCGAAAACTTCCATCTTTCTTAGGCACGAGAATAACGGGAACGGCACAAGGGCTTAGACTTTCACGTACATGACCCTTGTCGATGAGTTGTTGTACTTGCCGTTGTATCTCCTTTGTTTCCTCGGGGTTGACTCGGTAAGGAGCCTTGTTTGGAAGTGGTGCGCCGGGTATGAGGTCGATGCGGTGTTCGATTCCGTGAAGTGGAGGTAGACCCGGAGGTAGTTCATCGGGAAAGACGTCCGAGAATTCCTGCAACAATTGAGACAATACTAAAGGTAGAGGTGGTGAAGTGTTAGTAGGTTTGGCTTCCCCTTTGCATAAAAGCACAAGGTGAAAGACACTCGATGGGTTCTCACACACTTCTCTCATCTCACTTTTGGTGGCAAATAGGACTAGTTGCTTCTTGTCGCTCATCGTGGAGTCGCTCATATTTGGCTTGTGGCTCTCACTCTCTTTTTGGAGGCTCACTCTCTCACCATTCTCTCCACGATGGTTGGTAGGTAAAAGCTTGTCGGCGGCTACTTGACTTGGAGACATTGGTCGGAGCATGAATTCCTTGCCCTTCATTTTGAAATGATAGTGATTTGTCCGTCCATTGTGTGTGACTCCATGATCATATTGCCATAGACGTCCGAGAATAAGGTGGCACACGGACATGGGAATCACATCACATTCAAGAGTGTCCTCGTAGGCGCCAATCTTGAAAGAGACTTGCTTGGGATCTTCCCCGATGTGGCACACGGACATGGGAAACACTCAAATCAACACAAATACGGTCACACAGGTGCTAGATCCACGATACACATCAAGATACACGATCCATAGTCAACAACGGTGGTACAAAGATAGTCTTCTCCCGGAGGAGGTCTTGGATATCCCTTGGGATCTTCCCCGATGTGGAGGTCTTGAATCCGAGGTGGATCTTCTCCGAAGAGGCCGCGGTCTCGTAGGAGAGAATCCACAGAGGTGTCTATGATGAGCTATCCAAAAGCTGACCCTAGTACGGAGCTAGGAAATGAGTACTTATAGTCCAAGGGGGTAAGTTGGGGGGATACATGGGTGAAAACCCTTCAACTGCGCGCAGGCAGCGCGGTAGTACCGGTCCTGGGACCGGTAGTACCGGTCTTGCCAGATTTACCGGAAGTTCCGGCCTTGCACCGGCCTTGCTCCGGTCGATCACAGAAGGTCGGGCGGTAGTTGGCCGGTAGTTGGACCGGTACTACCGGTGGACCGGTAGTTGGACCGGTAGTACCGGTTTCTCTGCGCTGGGAGTATCCTGGTTCATGCTCTGGGCCTCCGTCTTGCACCGTAACTCCTCCTTGGCACCTAAGCACACAAAGTGTTTCCGTTTGAGGTAGCAGCCATGTCTCAAGGTGGTCAAATGGGAATTCAACAAGGAGAGAGTTAACCTGGGATTCAAATGCTCTAGCACGAGCACGTGTCATAGGTCCTTCGAGCACTTGGTGAGGTGATTGATGGTCCATGGGGATGAGCTTGGGATGCTCCGCATCACACTCCCTCCAGTGTACTGAGATGTGTCCTCTGGATGCCACTGGTTGGCGAGCTCGTCCAGATCCCACCCATAAACAGATTGACGGGAAGGATCAAATGGTGGTTCTGGCTCAGGCTCTGAAGCTTGTGCCTGGCCTTGGCACTTGTAGAAGGCATCTGATGTAATGAGGTACTTGCCTGTGGACAGATCAAACAGAGATGGTGCAGGCAAGGTAACAATTTAACAGTATATTTCATCAAACCTCAATTTATAAAGTAGCTGCATATTTTTGTCTTTAACAATAAAGTCATGAGCTACCATGCTCTTGTAGTCTAGATAAACAGGGGCAAACAAATTTTCTTCCTTCTCATGATGCCTAATAGGTATATTAAAATGTTCAGCAAGGCGAGAAGCAAAGATGCCTCCAAAGACGGGCCCCTTTGAGCGGTTCAGACTCAATCGTTTGGCAACGACGGCGCCCAAGCTAAAATTTGTGTCGTGAAACAAAGCATGGCGTAAAATGATAATATCAGGGGCATTAACATTTCCACTGTTCCCGCGACCAATTAAACACCTACTAGCAAATAAAGCAAAGTAGCGCAGAACAGGGAAGTGTATACTGGTGATTCTTGCCCGTGAAACTTGTCTAGTTTCACCTACGGCTATCATATCAATAAACCCTTTGAAGTCTTCATGACGTGGTACATCTAGTCTACCTTCAAAGGGTACTTTGCATATTTCACAAAAATCTAACAGTGATATGTCCTTAACCACATCATATAAGTGAAACTCCACCGTAGGTGGTGTTTTCCTAGAATGAAAATGAAAGCTTTGCGTACAAATATTGGTGAGTAAGAGATACTGCTCTTTTTGGTCGTTGAGGAAGTCGGTGAGGTCTGCATTATTCGCCATCCAATAAAAGTCTTCGTAAATACCGGCGGACATCATGAAATTATTACAAGGCCACTCGCACGGTCGAACTTCCGCCATGCGAGGAAGATGATATTTGGGCTTCTTGTTTTCTTCTTTCTTCTTCTCCTCTGAGCTCTTGCTGGAAGAGCCCCTCAATATTCTTTTTAACATTTTCCTTTTCTAAAAATTTCTGAAATTTTTAGTAACTCACAATAAAAGTTAAACAAACTCAACAAGATTGATAGCAACAACTCCTACAAGTGCCTAGAGGCTATATCATGCATTAGAACTACTTGGGACCAAGAAAATTTGACATGCAAGCTCAAGAACAAGGTCACCACAGTAGCACAAATTTGCAACAAATAAAGCACTAGAGCAAAAACTAATTGGACCAATGGAGGAGTCCCATACCAAGGAACAATCTCCCCAAACAGTTTGGTGAATGGTGCTTTGAGCAAGGAGATCGACAATGGCAGCAAAATGAGCTAGAACTCGGGTTTGAGATGGTTGGGGATTTTTTTTGGGAGGAAGAAGAAGAGTATGGGTGAAAGGATAAGTGGAGGGGGGCCACGTGGGGCCCTCGAGGTAGGGGGCGTGCCCTGTGCCCTCGAGGCCACGTGCTAGCTCCCCTCGATATGTGTTCAGTGCCATATTTTCTTAAATATTCTAGAAAAAATCATATTTCATTTTCATGGCATTTGGAGAACTTTTATTTTCGGGATATTTTTTTATTGCACGGATAAGTCTGGAAACAGACATATAATGCTATATTCTTTTATTTAACCTAATTAACAGAAAGTAAAAGGGGGGTACAGAAGGTTTGTGCTATCTAGATTCACCTATCCCATGTTCATCAAAAGGAATCCATTAACAAGGTTGATCAGGTCTTGTTAATAAACTCTTTCCGAGTAACATGAAACCGGAGAATTTTCGAATAACACTATGTTACCTCAATGGGGATATGTATGTCCCCAACAATAAGTATGTCATATGCCTTCTTGATAGTAGGAATAGGAAACTCAACACCTCCAATAGTAATAGTTGAAGTTTTTCCAATATAATTGATACTATGAACCTGAGGTTGTTTCCTTGGAAAGTGTACCGTATGCTCATTACTGTTGACATGAAAAGTGACATTGCCTTTGTTGCAATAAATAACAGCCCCTGCAGTATTCAAAAAAGGTCTTCCAAGAATAATAGACATACTATCATCCTCGGGAATATCAAGTATAACAAAGTCCGTTAGAATAGTAACATTTGCAACTACGATAGGCACATCCTCACAAATACCGACAGGTATAGCAGTTGATTTATCAGCCATTTGCAAAGATATTTCAGTAGGTGTTAACTTACTCATGTCAAGTATACAACATAAAGAGAGAGGCATAACACTAACACCGGCTCCAATATCACACAAGGCAGTTCTAACATAGTTTCTCTTAATGGAGCAAGGTATAGTAGGTACTCCTGGATCTCCTAATTTCTTAGGAATTCCACCCTCAAAAGTGTAATTGGCAAGCATGGTGGAGATTTCTACATCGGGTATCTTTCTTTTGTTGGTAATAATATCTTTCATATACTTGGCATAAGGATTTCTCTTAAGCACATCAGTCAAACGCATATGCAAAAAGATAGGTCTAATCATTTCAACGAAGCGCTCAAAATCTTCATCATCCTTTTTCTTGGATGGTTTCGGAGGAAAAGGCATGGGTTTCTGAACCCATGGTTCTCTTTCCCTACCGTGCTTCCTAGCAACAAAGTCTCTCTTATCATAACATTGATTCTTTGATTGTGGGTTATCAAGATCAACAACAGGTTCAATCTGTACATCATTATCATTGCTAGGTTGAGCATCATCATGAACATCATTATTAATATTATCACTAGGCTCATGTTCATTACCAGATAGCGTCTCAGCATCAAAAAACAGATATATCATTGGGATTCTTTGGTGGGTGAGCTACAGGTTTACTAGAAGCATGCAAATTCTTATCATTTTGTTTTTCTTCTTTTTAGAAGAACTAGGTGCATCTATATTAGCTCTCTGAGAATCTTGCTCAATTTTCTTAGGGTGGCCTTCAGGATACAGAGGTTCTAGAGTCATTCTGCCACCTCTAGTCACAACTCTAATGGCATTATCATTATTCTTACTGTTTAATTCATTGAGCAAATCATTCTGAGCTTGAAGTACTTGTTCTACTTAAGTTGTGACCATAGAAGCATGTATGCTAATGAGTTTCAGTTCATCTTTAGCACTAGACAGATAATCACTCCATCGTTCAATCATATGAGCATTGTGTTGTAATTGTCTACCAACATAAGCATTGAAGTTTTCTTGTTTCACAATGAAATTGTCAAACTCATCTAAGCATTGGCTAGCAGACTTATAACGAGGAATGTCACCTTCATCAAATCTATAAAGAGAATTACCTTTACTAGTTGTGTCGGGTTAACAAGACCATGTATTTCTTCAATAGGTGGTAAATTCTTAACATCTTCAGCTTTAATACCTTTTTCTTTCATGGATTTCTTTGCCTCTTGCATATCTTCAGGACTGAGAAATTGAACACATCTCTTCTTCGGAGTTGGCTTAGGGGCCGGTTCAGGAAGTGTCCAATTATTTTCATTGGCCAGCATATTATTCAATAGAAATTCAGCTTGTTCCACTGTTCTTTCCCTGAAAACAGAACCAGCACAACTATCCAGGTGGTCTCTGGAAGCATCGGTTAGTCCATTATAAAAGACATCAAGTATATCATGCATCTCAAGAGGATGATCAGGCAAAGCATTTAGTAACTGGAGAAGCCTCCCCCAAGCTTGTGGGAGACTCTCTTCTTCAGTTTGCACAAAGTTATATATTTCCTGTAAGGCAGCTTGTTTCTTATGAGCGGGAAAATATTTAGCAGAAAAATAATACATCATATCCTGGGGACTATGCACACAACCAGGATCAAGAGAATTAAACCAAGTCTTAGCATCACCCTTTAACGAGAACGGAAACAACTTAAGGATATAGTAATAGCGAATCTTTTCATCATTGGTAAACAGGGTGGCTATATCATTCAACTTGGTAAGATGTGCCACAATAGTTTCAGACTCATAGCCATGGAAAGGATCAGATTCAACCAAAGTAATTAACTCAGGATCAACAGAGAATTCATAATCCTTATCAGTGACACATATAGGTGAAGTAGCAAAAACAGGGTCATGTTTCATTCTAGCATTCAAGGACTTTTCTTTCAGCTTACCTAATAACTTCTTAAGATCATATCTATCATTGCAAGCAAGAAAGTCTCTAGCAGTTTCTTCATCCATAACATAACCCTCAGGCACAACAGGCAATTCATATCTATTGGGAGTAGTTTCATCATCACTTTCATAAATATCATCAACATTTGCACTCTCCCTAACCTTAGCAATTTGTTCATCTAGAAATTCACCTAGTGGCACAGTATCAGGCATAGAGATAGTTTCATCATACATAGCAGAAGTAGCATCATCAAGAACATACGACATATCAGATTCAATAGCAGGAGTAGGTGTCGCAAGTTTACTCATAACAGAAGGAGAATCTAGTGCAGATCTAGATGGCAGTTCCTTACCTCCCCTCGTAGTTGAGGGTAAGATCTTGGTTTTTGAGTCCTTGAAATTCTTCATAATGATAGGCAGATATAAATCCCAAGTGACTTAAAGAATAGAGCTATGCTCCCCGGCAACGGCGCCAGAAAATAGTCTTGATAACCCACAAGTGTACGGGATCGCAACAGTTTTCGAGGGTAAAGTATTAAACCCAAATTTGTTGATTCGACACAAGGGGAGCCAAAGAATACTCTTAAGTATTAGCAGTTGAGTTGTCAATTCAAACACACCTGGAAACTTAGGATCTGTAGCAAGATAGTTTAGTAGCACAGTAATATGATAGTGGTGGTAGCAGCAATAAAAGTAAAGATAGTGTTTTTGTAGTTTTTGTGATAATAGCAACGGAAAAGTAAATAAGCGGCAAACAATATAGTTAAAGCTCGTAGGCATTGGATCAGCGATGGGAAATTACGTCGGTTGCAATTCATCATGTAGAAGTTATAACCTAGGGTGACACAGAACTAGCTCCAGTTCATCAATGCAAAGTAGGCATGTATTCCGAATATAGTCATACGTGCTTATGGAAAAGAACTTGCATGACATCTTTTGTCCTACCCTCCCGTGGCAGCGGGGTCCTATTGGAAACTAAGGGATATTAAGGCCTCCTTTTAATAGAGTACCGGACCAAAGCATTAACACATAGTGAATACATGAACTCCTCAAACAATGGTCATCACCGGGAGTGGTCCCGATTATTGTCACTTCGGGGTTGCCGGATCATAACACATAGTAGGTGACTATAGACTTGCAAGATAGGATCAAGAACACACATATATTCATGAAAACATAATAGGTTCAGATCTGAAATCATGGCACTCGGGCCCTAGTGACAAGCATTAAGCATAGCAAAGTCATAGCAACATCAATCTCACAACATAGTGGATACTAGGGATCAAACCCTAACAAAACTAACTCAATTACATGATAGATCCCATCCAACCCATCATCGTCCAGCAAGCCTACGATGGAATTACTCACACACGGCGGTGAGCATCATGGAATTGGTGATGGAGGAAGGTTGATGATGACGATGGCGACGATCTCCACTCTCTGGAGCCCCGAACGGACTCCAGATCAGCCCTCCCGAGAGAGATTAGGGCTTGGCGGCGGCTCCATCTCGTGAAACGTGATAATTCTTTCTCCTTGATTTTTTCTCCATGAAACGGAATATATAGGACCTCGGGATACGTCGGTGGGGCATCGGCGTGCCCTCGAGGCAGGGGGCGCGCCCTGGGAAGGGGGGCGCGCCCCCCACCCTCAAGGACAGCCCGTGGGCCCCCAGGTGTGGATCTTCTGACAGGTATTTTTTATGTTTTCTGAAATAAATCTCCGGTGATTTTCAGGCGATTCCGGGAACTTTTTATTTCTGCACAAAAACAACACCATGGCAGTTCTGCTGAAAACAGCGTTAGTCCGGGTTAGTTCCAATCAAATCATGCAAGTTATAGTCCAAAACTAGGGCAAAAGTGTTTGGAAAAGTAGATACGTTGGAGACGTATCACCTGCAAGCTTAAATAATCCACAAACTTCATCCACATAGATTAGGTGCAAATCGGGATGCAGTGTTCCATCTCCTGTAAAGGGATTAGCTAGCAGTTTATCTAGCATACCCGAAGGAATTTAATGCAAACATTTTCAGTAGGTTCAGTAGGATGAGTAGCAACTCCTTGCCCTACTGGTCGGGGTGAAGATACCCCGAACAAGCCCCTCAAAGGATTACGAGCCATAGTAACAAGTAACAGTAAATTTCAGCACACTATATAAATTTTTCCTTACCAAATTTCACTTACCAAAGGCGCTTCACTCCCCGGCAACGACGCCAGAAAAGAGTCTTGATGACCCACAAGTGTAGGGGATCTATCATAGTCCTTTCGATAAGTAAGAGTGTCGAACCCAACGAGGAGCAGACGGAAATGATAGGCATATTTCAGTAAGGTATTTTCTGCAAGCACTGAAATTATCGGTATCAGATGGTTTTGTGATAAGGTAATTGGTAACAAGTGACAAATAGTAAAAGTAAATAAGGTGCAGCAAGATGTCCCAATCCTTTTTGTAGCAAAGGACAAGCCTGGACAAACTCTTATATAAAGGAAAGCACTCCCGAGGACACATGTGAATTATCGTCAAGCTAGTTTTCATCACGTTCATATGATTCACATTCGTTACTTTGATAATTTGGTATGTGGGTGGACCGGTGCTTGGGTGCTTCTCTTACTTGGACAAGCATCCCACTTATGATTAACCTCTATTACAGGCATCCGCAACTACAAAAGAAGTATTAAGGTAAACCTAACCATAGCATGAAACATATGGATCCAAATCAGCCCCTTATGAAGCAACACATAAACTAGGGTTTAATCTTCTGTCACTCTAGCAACCCATCATCTACTTATTACTTCACAATGCCTTCCTCTAGGCCCAAAAGTTGGTGAAGTGTCATGCAGTAGACATTCACATGACACCACTAGAGGAAAGACAACATACATCTCATCAAAATATCGTACGAATACCAAATTCACATGCCTAATAGCAAGACTTCTCCCATGTCCTCAGGAACAAACGTAACTACTCACAAAGCATATTCATGTTCATAATCAGAGGGGTATTAATATGCATAATGGATCTGAACATATGATCTTCCACCAAGTAGACCAAGTAGCATCAACTACAAGGAGTAATCAACACTACTAGCAACCTACAGGTACCAATCTGAGGTTTTGGTACAAAGATTGGATACAAGAGATGAACTAGGGTTTGAGAGGAGATGGTGCTGGTGAAGATGTTGATGAAGATAACCCTCCACAAGATGGGAGAGTTGTTGGTGATGACAGCGGTGACGATTTCCCCCTCCCGGAGGGAAGTAGCCCCGGCAGAACAGCTCCGCCGGAGCCCTAGATTGGTTCCGCCAAGGTTCCGCCTCGAGACGGCGGCGCTTTGTCCCGAAAGCCTCCTTCTGATTTTTTTTCCAGGTCAAAACACCTCATATAGGAGAAGATGGGCATCGGGGAGTCACCAGGTGGCCCACGAGGCAGGGGGCGTGCCCAGGGGGGCGCCCCACCCTCGTGGACAGGTGGTGGCCCCTCTCTCGTATCTGTTTTGCTAGATATTTTTTATATTTTCTGAAACGGTGTCTCGTGGAGTTTAGGGGCTTTTTGAGTTGTGCAGAATAGGTCTCCAATGTTTGCTCCTTTTCCAGCCCAGAATTCCAGCTGCTGGCATTCTCCCTCTTCATGTAAACCATGTAAAATAAGAGAGAAAAGGCATAAGTATTTTGCCATAATAGGTAATAACAGCCCATAGTGCAATAAATATCAACATAAAAGCATGATGCAAAATGGACGTATCAAAACACAAGAGAAACCGAGAAGGATTAATGCAAAGACTGAAGGAAATATGCCCTAGAGGCAATAATAAAGTTGTTATTTGTACTTCCTTATATCATGATAAATGTTTATTATTCATGCTAGAATTGTATTAACCAGAAACTTAGTACATGTGTGAATACATAGACGAAACAAAGTGTCCCTAGTATGCCTCTTCTAGAGTAGCTCATTGATCACAGATGGTTATGTTTTCTAACCATAGACATGAGTTGTCATTTCATCAATGGGATCACATCATTAGGAGAATGATGTGATGGACAAGACCCATCCGTTAGCTTAGAAACTTGATCGTTTAGTTTTACTACTATTACTTTCTTCATGACATACATGTTCCTATGACTATGAGATTATGCAACCCCCGAATACCGGAGGAACACCTTGTGTGCTATCAAACGTCACAACGTAACTGGGTGATTATAAAGATGCTCTACAAATGTCTCCGAAGGTGTTTGTGGTGTTGGCATAGATCGAGAATAGGATTTGTATCTCTGGGCCCTCTTAGTAATACACATCATAATAAGCCTTGCAAGGAAATGAATAATGAGTTAGCCACGAGATGATGTATTACGGAACGAGTAAAGAGACTTGCTGGTAACGAGATTGAACTAGGTATGATGATACTGACGATCGAATCTCGGGCAAGTAACATACCGATGACAAAGGGAACAACGTATGTTGTTATGCGGTTTGACCGATAAATATCTTCGTAGAATATGTAGGAACCAATATGAGGATCCAAATTCCGCTATTGGTTATTGACCGGAGATGTGTCTCGGTCATGTCTACATAGTTCTCGAACCCATAGGGTCCGCACGCTTAACGTTCGATGACGATCGGTATTATGAGTTAATGTGTTTTGATGTACCGAAGGTAATTCGGAGTCCCGGATGTGATCACAGACATGACGAGGAGTCTCGAAATGGTCGAGACATAAAGATCAATATATTGGAAGCCTATGTTTGGACATCGGAATGGTTTCAGGTGAGTTCGGGCATTTACCGGAGTATTGGGGGGCTACCGGAACCCCCGGGGAGTGTATGGGCCTTATTGGGCCTTAGTGGAATAGAGGAGGAGGCAGCCAAGGTGAGGGGCGCGCCCCCCAAGCCCAATCCGAATTGGTGGGGGCCTTTCCTTCTTCCCTCTCTCCTCCTTCCTTCCTCTCCTACTCCAACTAGGGAAAGGGGGAATCCTACTCCCGGTGAGAGTAGGACTCCCCAAGGGCTCGCCATAGAGAGGGCCGACCCCTCCCCTCCTCCACTCCTTTATATATGTGGGGAGGGGGCACCCCATAGACATACAAGTTGATTTCTTAGCCGTGTGCGGTGCCCCTCCCCACAGTTATACACCTCGGTCATATCGTTGCAGTCCTTAGGCGAAGCCCTGCACTGGTAACTTCATCATCACCGTCACCACGCCGTCGTGCTGACGAAACTCTCCCGTAACGCTCAACTGGATCAAGAGCTCGTGGGACATCATGGAGCTGAACGTGTGCTGAACGCGGAGGTGCCGTACGTTCGGTGCTTGGATCGGTTGGATCCCGAAGACGTTCGACTACATCAACTGCGTCACTAGACGCTTCCGCTCTCGATCTATGAGGGTACGTGGACACACTCTCCCCGCTCATTGCTATGCTTCTCCTAGATAGATCTTGAGCCAGGTCTATGCATAGATGATATGCACGAGTAGAACACAATGAGTTGTGGGGTATAATAGTCATACTACTTACCAGCATGTAATACTTTGATTCAGCTGTATTGTGAGATGAAGCGGCCCGGACTGACATTACGTGTACGCTTGCGCGAGACTGGTTTCACCGTTATGAGCACTCGTTGCTTAAAGGTGAATGGCGGGTGTCTGTCCCTCTCACTTTAGTTGAATCGAGTGTTGCTACGCCCGGTCCTTGTGAAGGTTAAAACAACACACTTGACAAAAATCGTTGTGGTTTTGTATGCGTAGGAAAGAACGGTTATTGCAAAGCCCGTAACAGCCACATAAAACTTGCAACAACAAAGTATAGGACGTCTAACTTGTTTTGCAGGGCATGTTGTGATGTCATATGGTCAAGACGTGATGAGTTATACGTTATTGTATGAGATGATCATGTTTTGTAAATTATCGGCAACTGGCAGGAACCTTATGTTTTGCTCTTTATTGTATGAATTGCGAAGGCCATGTAATTTCTTTACTTTATCACTATGAGTTAGCGATAGTAGTAGTAGCAATAGTTGGCGAGACGACCACGACGCTACAATGAAGATCATGGTGTCAAGCTGGTGACGATGGAGATCATGATGATGCTTTGGAGATGGATATCAAAAGCACAAGATGATGATGCACATATCATGTCACATATTTTGATTGCATGTGATGTTTATCTTATTATGCTTCTTATGTTTCTTAGTATGGCGGTAGCATTATAAGATGATCCCTTACAAAATTTCAAGGTACAAGTGTTCTCCTGGAGTATGCACCGTTGCGAAAGTTCATCGTGCCGAGACACCACGTGATGATCGAGTGTGATAAGCTCTACGTTCAAATACAACGGGTGTAAGATAGTTTTGCACATGCAGAATACTCAGTTTAGACTTGACGAGCCTAGCATGTACAGACATGGCCTCAGAACACTGGAGACCGAAAGGTCGAGCGTGAATCATATAGTAGATATGATCAACATAAGATGTTCACCATTGATTAATTGAACTTTAATTTATCATGAACTTAGTCCTGATAGTTTTTGCATATCTATGTTGTTGTAGATCAATGGCCAGTGCTACCGTTCCCTTGAATTTTAATGCATTCCTAGAGAAAGCTAAGTTGAAAGATGATGGTAGCAACTAGACGGACTGGGTTCGTAACTTGAGGATTATCCTCATTGCTGCACATAAGAATTATGTCCTGGAAGCACCGCTAGGTGACAGGCCTGTTGAAGGAGCAACTCCGAACATTATGAACGTCTGGCAAGCTTGTTCTGATGACTACTCGATAGTTAATTGTGCCATGCTTTATGGCTTAGAATCGAGACTTCAACGATGTTTTGAATGTCATGGAGCATATAAGATGTTCCAAGAGTTGAAGTTAATATTTCAAGCAAATGCCCAAATTGAGAGATATGAAGTCTCCAATTAGTTCTATAGCTACAAGATGGAGGAGAACAGTTCTATCAGTGAACACTTGCTCAGAATGTCTGGGTACTACAATCATATGACTCAACTTGGTTGCAAAGTTGATGAAGATAGTGTTATTGATAGAGTTCTTCAATCACTGCCACCAAGCTATAAAGGCTTCGTGATGAACTATAATATGCAAGGGATGCAGAAGATAATTCTCGAGCTCTTCGCTATGCTCAAAGCTGCGGAGGTAGAAATCAAAAATGAGCATCAAGTGTTGATGGTTAACAAGACCACTAGTTTCAAGAAAAAGGGCAAGGGAAAGAAGGGGAACTTCAAGAAGAATAGCAAGACAGTTGCTACTCCCGTGAAGAAACCCAAGTCTAGAGCCAAGCCTGAAACTGAGTGCTTCTACTGCAAAGGGACTGGACACTGGAAGCGGAACTGCCCCCAAGTATTTGGCGGATAAGAAGGATGGCAAGTTGAACAAAGGTATATTTGATATACATGTTATTGATGTGTACCTTACTAATGCTCGTAGTAGCACCTAGGAATTTGATACTGGTTCGGTTGCTAATATTTGTAACTCGAAACAGGGGCTATGGATTAAACTAAGATTATCTAAGGACGAGGTGACGATGCGCATGGGAAATGGTTCCAAAGTCGATGTGATCGCCGTCGGCACGCTACCTCTACATCTACCTTCGGGATTAGTTTTAGACCTAAATACTTGTTATTTGGTGCCAGCGTTGAGCATGAACATTATATCTGGATCTTGTTTGCTGCGAGACGGTTATTCATTTAAATTGGAGAATAATGGTTGTTTTATTTTTATGAGTAATATATTTTATGGTCATGCAACCTTGAAGAGTGGTCTATTCTTGTTGGATCTCGATCGTAGTGCTACACATATTCATAATATTGAAGCCAAAAGATGCAAGGTTGCTAATGATAGTGTAACTTATTTGTGGCACTCCCATTTAGGTCATATTGGTGTAAAGCGCTTGAAGAAACTCCATACTAATGGACTTTTGGAATCACTTGATTATGAATCACTTGGTGCTAGTGAACCATGCCTCATGGGCAAGATGACTAAACCTCCATTCTCCGAAACAATGGAGCGAGCAATAAATTTGTTGGAAATCATACATACTTATGTATGTGGACCGATGAGCGTTGAGGCTCGCGGCGGGTATCGTTATTTTCTAACCTTCACTAATGATTTGCGCAGATATGGGTATATCTACTTGATGAAAGACAAGTGTGAAATATTTGAAAAGTTTAAAGAATTTCAGAGTGAAGTAGAGAATCATTGTAACAAAAAAATAAAGTTTCAACGATCTGATCGTGGAGGTGAATATTTGAGTTACGAGTTTGGTCTTCATTTGAAACAATGTGGAATAGTTTCACAACTCACGCCATACGGAACACCATAGCGTAATGGTGTGTCCGAACGTCGTAACCGTACTTTAGTAGATATGGTGTGATCTATGATGTCTCTTACCGATTTACCACTATCGTTTTGGGGTTATCCTTTAGAGACAACTGCATTCACTTTAAATAGGGCACCATCTAAATCCGTTGAGACGACGCCTTATGAACTGTGATTTGGCAAGAAACCAAAGTTGTCATTTCATAAAGTTTGGGGTTGCGATATGATATGTCTCCAACGTATCTGTAATTTTTTATTGTTCCATGCTATTATATATTCTGTTTTGGATGTTTAATGGGCTTTATTATACACTTTTATATTATTTTTGGGACTAACCTACTAACCCAAGGCCTGGTGCAGATTGCTGTTTTTTGCCTATTTCAGTTTTTCGCAGAAAAGAATATCAAACGGAGTCCAAACGGAATGAAACCTTCGGGAGAGTTATTTTTTGGACCGTATCTACACAGAAGACTTGGAGTACACGCGAGGGAACGAGAGAGGCAGCCACGAGGGGGCAGGGCGCGCTCAGGGGGGCAGGCACGCCCCCCACCCTCGTGGGCCCCCTCTGGCTCCCCCGGTGCCCTTCTTCCTCCTATATATATCCACATACCCTGAAAACATCAAGGCAACAGATGAAACCCTAATTCCACCGCTGCAACCTTCTGTTCCCGTGAGATCCCATCTTGGGGCCTGTTCCGGAGCTCCGCCGGAGGGGGGGGGTCGATCACGAAGTGCTTCTACATCAACACCATAGCCTCGCCAATGAGTTTTGAGTAGTTTACCAAAGACCTTTGGGTCCATAGTTATTAGCTAGATGGTTTCTTCTCTCTTTTTGGATCTCAATACAAAGTTCTCCTCGATCTTCGAGGAGATCTATTTGATGTAATCTTTTTGTGGTGTGTTTGTCGAGATCTGATGAATTGTGGGTTTATGAACAAGATTATCTATGAACAATATTTGATTCTTCTCTGAAATCCTTTATGTATGACTATAATATCCTTGCAAGTATCTTCGAATTATTGGTTGGTTTGGCCTACTAGATCTATAGTTCTTGCAATGGGAGAAGTGCTTGGCTTTGGGTTCAATCTTGCGGTCTCCTTTCCCAGTGATAGTAGGGGCAGCAAGGCACGTATTGTATTGTTGCCATCGAGGATAAAAAGATGGGGTTTATATCATATTGCTTGAGTTTATCCCTCTACATCATGTCATCTTGCTTAAGACGTTACTCTGTCCTTATGAACTTAATACTCTAGATGCATGCTGGATAGCGGTCGATGTGCCGAGTGATAGTAGTAGATGCAGGATCGTTTCGTTCTACTTGTTACGGACGTGATGCCTATATATAATGATCATGCCTAGATATTCTCATAACTATGCGCTTTTCTATCAATTGCTCGACAGTAATTTGTTCACCCACCGTAGAATTCTACTATCATGAGAGAAGCCACTAGTGAAACCTATGGCTCCCGGGTCTATCTTTATCATATTACTTTCCCTTCAATTTCTCATTCCGTTGCTTATTTGATTTATTTACTTTCTGTTTTTATACCAAAAATACTATCCTATCCTATCTATCAGATCACACTTTCGTAAGTGACCGCTAAGGGATTGACAACCCCTTATCGCGTTGGCTGCGAAGTTCTTATTTGTTTGTGCAGGTGTGAGGAAGTCGCGCGTGGTCTCCTACTGGATTGATACCTTGGTTCTCAAAAACTGAGGTAAATACTTACGCTACTGTGCTGCATCACCCTTTCCTCTTTCAGGGAATACAACGCAAGCTCGAGAAGTAGCACTATACTTATGTGAAAAAGCTTCAACCTGATAAGCTCGAACCCAAGTCAGAGAAATGTGTCTTCATAGGATTCCTAAAGGAAACTATTGGGTACACCTTCTATCACAGATACGAAGGCAAAATATTTGTTGCTAAGAATGGATCCTTTCTAGAGAAGGAGTTTCTCTCGAATGAAGTGAGTGGGAGGAAAGTGGAACTTAATGAGGTAACTGTACCTTCTCCCGAATTGGAAAGTAGTACATCACATAAACAAGTTCCAGTGATTCCTACACCAATCAGCGAGGAAGCTAATGATGATGATCATGAAACTTCGGATCAAGTTACTACTGAACCTCGTAGGTCAACCAGAGTACGTTCCACACCAGAGTGCTACGGTAACCCGGTTGTGGAAGTCATATTACTAGACCATGATGAACCTACGAACTATGAGGAAGCAATGATGAGCCTAGATTCCGCAAAATGGCTTGAGGCCATGAAATCTCAGATGGGGTCCATGTATGAGAACAAAGTGTGGACTTTGGTTGACTTGCAGATGATCGGCAAGCCATTGAAAATAAATGGATTTTTAAGAGGAAGAATGACGCCGACGGTAATGTTACTATCTACAAAGCTCGACTTGTTGCGAGAGGTTTTCGACAAGTTCAAGGAGTTGACTACGATGAGACTTTCTCACCCGTAGCGATGCTTATGTTCGTGCAAATCATGTTAGCAATTGCCGCATTTTATGATTATGAAATATGGCAAATGGATGTCAAAACTGCATTCCTTAGTGGATACCTCAAAGAGGAGTTGTATATGATGCAACCAGAAGGTTTTATCGATCCTAAAGGTGCTAACAAAGTGTGCAAGCTTCAGCGATCCATCTATGGACTGGTGCAAGCATCTCGGAGTTGGAATATATGCTTTGATGAGGTGATCAAAGCATATGGTTTTATACAGACTTTTGGAGAAGCCTGTATTTACAAGAAGGTGAATGGGAGCTCTGTAGCATTTCTGATATTATATGTGGATGACATATTGTTGATTGGAAATGATATAGAATTTCTGGATGGCATAAAAGGATACTTGAATAAGAATTTTTCAATGAAAGACCTCGGTGAAGCTGCTTATATATTGGGCATCAAAATCTATAGAGATAGATCAAGACGCTTAATTGGACTTTCACAAAGCACACACCTTAATAAAGTTTTGAAGAAGTTCAAAATGGATCAGTCAAAGAAAGGGTTCTTGCCTGTGTTACAAGGTGTGAAGTTGAGTAAGACTCAATGCCCGACCACTGCAGAAGATAGAGAGAAAATGAAAGTCATTCCCTATGCGTCAGCCATAGGATCTATCATGTATGCAATGCTGTGTACCAGACTTGATGTGTGCCTTGCTATAAGTTTAACAGGGAGGTACCAAAGTAATCCAGGAATGGATCACTGGACAGTGGTAAAGAACATCCTGAAGTACCTGAAAAGGACAAAGGATATGTTTCTCGTTTATGGAGGTGACAAAGAGCTCATCGTAAATGGTTACGTCGATTCAAGATTTGACACTAATCCGGATGACTCTAAGTCACAAACCGGATATGTATTTTTATTGAACGGTGGAGCTGTTAGTTGGTGCAGTTCCAAGCAGAGCGTCATGGCCGGATCTATGAGTGAAGCAGAGTACGTAGCTACTTTGGAAGCAACAAATGAAGGAGTCTGGATGAAGGAGTTCATATCCGATCTAGGTGTAATACCTAGTGCATTGGGTCCAATGAAATTCTTTTGTGACAACACTAGAGCAATAGCCTTGGCGAAGGAATCCAGGTTTCACAAGATTACCAAGCACATTAAGAGACGCTTCAATTCCATCCATGATCAAGTCAAGGAGGGAGACATAGAAATTTGCAAGATACATACGGATCTGAATGTCGCAGACCCGTTGACTAAGCCTCTTCCACGAGAAAAACATGATCAACACCAAGGCTCCATGGGTGTTAGAATCATTACAAAGTAATCTATATTATTGACTCTAGTTCAAGTGGGAGACTGAAGGAAATATGCCCTAGAGGCAATAATAAAGGTGTTATTTGTATTTCCTTATATCATGATAAATGTTTATTATTCATGCTAGAATTGTATTAATCAGAAACTTAGTACATGTGTGAATACATAGACAAAACAGAGTGTCCCTAGTATGCCTCTACTAGACTAGCTCATTGATCAAAGATGGTTGTCGGATCTTGGGTTCCGACAAAACCCTTGAGGTTCGAACTCTGGGATGCGCACAAAGATCTCTCCTTCCGCCCTAGCTCGTCTACTCGTCGATCCCTAGGCCTGGCTTGTCAGATCCGAAAAACAAGGGACACAAGGTTTATACAGGTTCGGGCCACCGTTGTGGTGTAATACCCTAATCCAATGTGGCGTGGTGGATTTCCTTGTAGGCTCAGAAAGAACTAGTACATGGATGAACTACCTCCTGAGGAGAGGGGTTCTTGTGCTGGAGTGAGCTTGTGGTGTGTGGCCTTCTATTTGGTCAACTCTAGGTGAGATGAGATGGTGGTGACTAGTCCTATTTATAGTGGCCCGGGTCCTCTTCCCAAATATTGAGCGGGAAGGGATCCCACAATGGCCAAATTTGAAGGGGGACAGCTAGTACAAGCTATCCTGACAAAACGTGGTCTTAGCCTGCCAAAGGCTCTGGTGGTGACGCCACCGTGGGCTCCATGATGACCTCCGCTCCGCCGTCCTGCTGGTCTTGGTCTCGTTGCACCGATATGGAAACCTTTGCTTGGCGCCTCAAGACTCCTCGCCTGCACCTGCTCCTTTAGCACCAAAGAGGAAACTGGCACCCTGCGCCCATTGGCGCCCGCCTGGCCTTGGTCGTCACTGCTCACATCACGAGGACCTCACGAGGTACCCCTTGCCTTGATATCTCCGATCCTCATGAGCCGGCCTAGTGAGGCCGCCCCACGGGATGTATTGCGTCGTCCGCCTCGCGAGGCTTGGCCCCTCACGAGGGTCTTGAGTGGTTTGCTAAAGCGGTTGGGCCATACCAGGCCGCCTGGTGAGCCACACCCTGGGCCGCAGGCAGGCAAGTCTGGGTACACCATTCCCAGAACACTGACAGTAGCCCCCGGGCCCAAGGTGCGCTCGGGCTTGGCTTCGCGGCGAAGCAAAGGGCCAAGTGCGGAGCCCCGTGCTACTTCTCGAGCTTGCATTGTATTCCCTCGAAGAGGACAGGGTGATGCAGCATAGTAGCGTAAGTATTTCCCTTAGTTTTTGAGAACCAAGGTATCAATCCAGTAGGAGACCACGCGCGAGTCCCTCGCACCTGCACAAACAAATAAGAACTTCCCAGCCAACGCGATAAGGGGTTGTCAATCCCTTCAGGGTCACTTACGAAAGTGAGATCTGATAGATAGGATAGGATAATATTTTTGGTATTTTTGGTATAAGAACAGAAAGTAAAGAAAACAAATAAGAAACGGCAACATAAATTGAAGGAAAAGTAATATGATAAAGATTGACCCGGGGGCCATAGGTTTCACTAGTGGCTTCTCTCATTATAGCATAATTCTACGGTGGGTGAACAAATTATTGTCGAGCAATTGATAGAAAAGCGCATAGTTATGAGAATATCTAGGCATGATCATTATATATAGGCAACACATCCGTAACAAGTAGACCGAAATGATTCTGCATCTACTACTATTACTCCACACATCGACCGCTATCCAGCATGCATCTAGAGCATTAAGTTCATAAGAATGGAGTAACACCTTAAGAAAGATGACATGATGTAGAGGGATAAACTCAAGCAATATATTATAAACCCCATCTTTTTATCCTCGATGGAAACAATACAATACGTGCCTTGTTGCCCCTACTGTCACTGGGAAAGGACACTGCAAGATTGAACCCAAAGCCAAGCACTTCTCCCATTGCAAGAACTATAGATCTAGTAGGCCAAACCAAACCAATAATTCGAAGATACTTGCAAGAATATTATAATCATACATAAAAGATTTCAGAGAAGAATCAAATATTGTTCATAGATAATCTTGATCATAAACCCACAATTTATCGGATCTCGACAAACACACCGCAAAAGATTACATAGAATAAATCTCCTCGAAGATTGAGGAGAACTTTGTATTGAGATCCAAAAAGAGAGAAGAAGCCATCTAGCTAATAACTATGGACCCGAAGGTCTGTGATAAACTACTCACAACTCGTTGGTGAGGCTATGGTGTTGATGTAGAAGCACTTCGTGATCGACCCCCCCCCCCTCCGGCGGAGCTCCGGGACAGGCCCCAAGATGGGATCTCACGGGAACAGAAGGTTGCGGCGGTGGAATTAGGGTTTCGTCTGTTGCCTTTATGTTTTCATGGTACGTGGATATATATAGGAGGAAGAAGGGCACCAGGGGAGCCAGAGGGGGCCCACGAGGGTGGGAGGGCGCGCCTGCCCCCCTGGGCACGCCCTTCAACCTCGTGGCCACCTCTCTCGTTCCCTTGCGTGTACTCCAAGTCTTCTGTGTAGATACGGTTCCAAAAATAACTCTTACGAAGGTTTCATTCCGTTTGGACTCCGTTTGATATTCCTTTTCTGCGAAACACTGAAATAGGCTGCACTCGGCCTTGGGTTAGTAGGTTAGTCCCAAAAATAATATAAATGTGAATAATAAAGCCCATTAAACATTCGAAACAGAATATATAATAGCATGGAACAATAAAAAATTATAGATACGTTGGATACGTATCAAGCATCCCCAAGCTTAATTCCTGCTCGTCCTCGAGTAGGTAAATGATAAAAACAATTTTTTTGATGTGGAATGCTAACTAACATAATTCTCAATGTAATTCTCTTTATTGTGGCATGAATTTTCAGATCCGAAAGATTCAAGACAAAAGTCTATGTTGACATAAGAATAATAATGCTTCAAGCATACTAACAAAGCAATCATGTCTTCTCAAAATAACATGGCCAAAGAAAGTTATCCCTACAAAATCATATAGTCTGGTTATGCTCCTCTGCATCACACAAAATATTCGTATCATGCACAACCCCGGTTTCAGCCAAGCAATTGTTTCATACTCAATTTTTTTCAAACCTTTCAACTTTCACGAAATACATGAGCGTGAGCCATGGATATAGCACTATAGGTGGAATAGAGTGGTGGTTGTGGAGAATACAAATAGGAGGAAGATAGTCTCACATCAACAAGGTGTATTAATGGGCTATGGATATGCCCATCAATAGATATCAATGTGAGTGAGTAGGGATTGCCATGCAACGGATGCACTAGAGCTATAAGTGTATGAAAGCTCATCAAAAGAAACTAAGTGGGTGTGCATCCAACTTCCTTGCTCATGAAGCCCATCGTTGGAATATACAAGCCAAGTTCTATAATGAAAATTCCCACTAGTATATGAAAGTGGAAAAATAAGAGACTCTCTATCATGAAGATCATGGTGCTACTTTGAAGCACAAGTGTGGAAAAGGATAGTAGCATTGTCCCTTCTCTCTTTTCTCTCATTTTTTTGGAGGGGCTTCCCCTTTTTTTTAGCCCCTCTCTATTTTTTTGGGGCCATCAATTTTTTTTGGCCTTTCCTCACACGGGACAATGCTCTAATAATGAAGATCATCACACTTTTATTTACTTACAACTCAAAGATTACAACTCGAAGCTAGAACAAAATATGACTCTATGTGAATGATGATGAAGCATGTCATATGGACGGAACGGTGGAAAGTTGCATGGCAATATATCTCGGAATGGCTATAGAAATGCCATGATAGGTAGGTATGGTGGCTGTTTTGAGGAAGATATGGTCGGTGTATGGTACTGGTGAAAGTTGTGCGGTACAAGAGAGGCTAGCGATGGTGGAAGGGTGAGAGTGCGTATAATCCATGGACTTAACATTAGTCATAAATAACTCATATACTTATTGCAAAAATCTACGAGTTATCAAAACAAAGTATTCAACGCATGCTCCTAGGGGAAGGGTTGGTAGGAGTTAACCATCACGCGATCCCGACCTCCACACAAAGGATGACACTCAATAAATAAATCATGCTCCAACTTCGTCACATAACTGTTCACCATACGTGAATGCTACGGGATCACAAACTTTAACACAAATGTTTCTCAAGTTCACAATTACTCCACTAGCATGACTCTAATATCATCATCCTCATATCTCAAAACAATCATCAAGTATCAAACTTCTCCTATCATTCATTGCACTTGTATGAAAGTTTTTACTATACTCATCTCGGAAGCCTATCATATTAGGACTAGTTTTATAACCCAAGCACATTACCATGATTTTCTAAAAGACTCTCCAAAAGATATAAGTGAAGCATGAGAGATCAATAATTTCTACAAAATAAAACCACCACCGTGCTCTAAAAGATATAAGTGAAGCACTAGAGCAAAACTATCTAGCTCAAAAGATATAAGTGAAGCACATAGAGTATTCTTATAAATTCTAAATCATATTTATCTCTCTCAAAAGGTGTGTCCAGCAAGGATGATTGAGGCAAACTAAAAAGCAAAGACTCAAACCATACATGACGCTCCAAGCAAAACACATATCATGTGGTGAATAATAATATAGTCCTGAGTAAAGTTACCGATAGACGAAGATGAAAGAGGGGATGCCTTCCCGGGGCATCCCCAAGCTTATGCTTTTGGTTGGCCTTGAATTTTACCTTGGGGTGCCTTGGGGATCCCCAATCTTAGGCTCTTGGCACTCTTTGTTCCATAGTCCATCAAAACCATACTCAAAACTTGAAAACTTCACAACACAAAACTTAGCCAAAAATCTCGTGGGCTCCGTTAGTATAAGAAAACAAACCATCACTCAAAGGTACTGTAATGAACTCATTGTTTGTTTATATTGGTGTTAGAACTACTGTATTCTAGCTTCTCTATGATTCATACC
>LR738709.1:502048056-502167432 GCA_902687465.1 Secale cereale | reverse complement strand
ACTCATAGATTCATCAAAATAAGCAAACAACACACGAAAAACAGAATCTGTCAAAAACAGAACAGTTTGTAGTAATCTGTAACTTTCGGATACTTCTGTAACTCTAAAAAAATTGAAATAAATTGGTGGACATGAGGAATTTGTCTATTAATCATCTGCAAAAAGAATCAACTAAAAAGTACTCTCCAGTAAAAAATGACAGCCAATCTCGTGAGCGCTAAAGTTTCTGTTTTTTACAGCATGATCATATAAACTTCACACAAGTCTTCCCAAAGGTTCTATTTGGCACGAACACTAATTAAAACACAAAACCACATATAAAAAGAAGCTACATGCAATATTTATTCCTAAATAGAAGCAAAAACAAAGAAAATAAAATTGGTTTGCCTCCCAACAAGCGCTATCGTTTAATGCCCCTAGCTAGGCACGATACAAGAATAGATCTAGGTATTGCCATCTTTGGTAGGCAATCCATTAGTGGCTCTCATAATGGATTCATAAGTTAATTTGATTTTATTTCTAGGAAAGTGTGCCATGCCTTTCCTTAACGGAAATCGGAATCTAGTATTTCCTTCCTTCATATCAGTAAATGCACCAATCGTTCTAAGGAAAGGTCTACCATGAATAATAGGACATGAAGGATTGCAATCTATATCAAGAACAATGAAATATATGGGCACATAATTCTTATTGGCAATAATAAGAACATCATTAATCCTTCCCATAGGTTTCTTAATGGTAGAATCCGCAAGATGCAAATTTAAAGAACAATCATCAAGCTCATGGAAACCTAACATATCACACAAAGTTTTTGGAATTGTGGAAACACTTGCACCCAAATCACACAAAGCAAAGCATTCATGATCTTTAATTTTAATTTTAATAGTAGGTTCCCTCTCATCATAAAGCTTTCTAGGGATAGAAACTTCTAATTCAAGTTTTTCCTTATAAGACTGCATTAAAGCATCAACTATGTGTTTGGTAAAAGCCTTATTTTGACTATAAGCATGTGGAGCATTTAGCACGGATTGGAACAAGGAAATACAATCTATTAAAGAGCAATTATCATAATTGAATCCCTTGAAATCCAAAATAGTGGGTTCATCACTATGCAAAGTTTTAATCTCTTCAACCCCACTTTTAACAATTTTAGCATCAAGATCTAAAAACTCCAAATCATTGGGACGACTTATAACTAAAGTAGACTCATCTCCAGTCCCCTCTTTATCAAGATTCCTACTACAAAACAAGGATCTAATAGGAGACACATTAATCACTTTCATATCTTCATATTTATTTTCATGATAGCTAGAAGAACACGCTTTCATAAAGCAATATTTTTTAGCACGCATCCTAGCGGTTCTTTCTTTGCACTCATCAATGGAAATTCTCATGGCTTTGAGAGACTCATTGATATCATGCTTAGGTGGAATAGATCTAAGTTTCAAAGAATCAACATCAAGAGTAATTCTATCCACGTTTCTAGCCAACTCATCAATCTTAAGCAATTTTTCTTCAAGCAAAGCATTGAAATTCCTTTGCGAATTCATAAACTCTTTAACACTAGTCTCAAATTCAGAGGGCATCTTGCCAAAATTTCCATAAGAGTTATTGTAGGAATTACCATAATTATTAGAGGAATTACTAGGAAAAGGCCTAGCATTAAAGTTCCCTCTATGAGCATTGTTACCAAACTTATTCCTACCAACAAAATTCACATCCAAAGATTCATTATTATTTTCAATCAACGTGGATAAAGGCATAGCATTAGGATCAGAAGAAGCACTCTTAGCAGCAAATAATTTCATAAGTTCATCCATCTTCCCACTCAAAACACTAATCTCTTCAATAGCATGCACTTTTTTACTGGTAGATCTTTCTGTGTGCCATTGAGAGTAGTTAACCATAATATTATCTAGGAGTTTGGTAGCTTCTCCTAAGGTGATTTCCATGAAAGTGCCCCCGCAGGCGAATCTAAAAGATTTCTAGAAGCAAAATTCAAGCCAGCATAAAAGTTTTGTATAATCATCCAAAAGTTCAAACCATCTGTAGGGCAATTATGTATCATTAATTTCATTCTCTCCCAAGCTTGTGCAACATGTTCATGAACTAGTTGCTTAAAATTCATAATATCGTTTCTAAGAGAGATAATCTTAGCGGGAGAAAAATACTTAGAGATAAAGGCATCTTTGCACTTATTCCATGAATCAATACTATTTCTAGGCAAAGAGGAAAACCAAGCTTTAGCATGATCTCTAAGTGAAAACGAAAATAGCTTCAATTTAACAATAGCATCATCAGTATCCCTCTTCTTTTGCATATCGCACAAATAAACAAAGTTGTTTAGATGGGTAGCGGCATCTTCACTAGGAAGGCCAGAAAATTGATATTTCATGACAAGATTCAACAGAGCAGCCTTGATCTCACAAGATTCAGCATCTAAGATAGGAGCGATCGGCGTGCTAATAAAATCATTATTGTTGGTATTGGAACATTCACACAATTTGGTATTATCTTGAGCCATAGTGACAAGCAAGCAATCCAACACACAAGCAAACAAGAGGCAAGCGAACGGTAAAACGCACGGAAAAAGAAGGGCAAATAAAACGGCAAGGGTGAAGTGGGGGAGAGGAAAACGAGAGGCAAATAATGTAGTGCGAAGGATAAGGGTTTGTGATAGGTACTTGGTATATGACTTTTGCGTAGATCTCCCCGGCAACGGCGCCAAATATTCTTCTTGCTACTTCTCGAGCTTGCGTTGTATTCCCTCGAAAAGGAAAGGGTGATGTAGCACAATAGCGTAAGTATTTCCCTCAGTTTTTGAGAACCAAGGTATCAATCCAGTAGGAGACCACGCGCGAGTCCCTCGCACCTGCACAAACAAATAAGAACTTCACAACCAATGCTATAAGGGGTTGTCAATCCCTTCGTGATCACTTACGAAAGTGAGATCTGATATATAGGATAGGATAATATTTTTGGTATTTTTGGTATAAGAACATAAAGTAAAGAAAGCAAATAAGCAACGGCAACAGAAATTGAAGGGAAAGTAATATGATAAAGATAGACCCGGGGGCCATAGGTTTCACTAGTGGCTTCTCCCATGATAGCGGAATTCTACGGTGTGTGAACAAATTACTATCGAGCAATGGATAGAAAAGCGCATAGTTATGAGAATATCTTGGCAAGATCATTATATATAGGCATCACGTCCGTAACAAGTACACCGAAATGATTCTGCATCTACTACTATCACTCCACACATCGACCGCTATCCAGCATGCATCTAGAGTATTAAGTTCATAAGAATAGAGTAACGCCTTAAGCAAGATGACATGATAAAGAGGGATAAACTCAAGCAATATGATATAAACCCCATCTTTTTATCCTCAATGGCAACAATACAATATATGCCTTGCCGCCCCTACTGTCACTGGGAAAGGACACCGCAAGATTGAACCCAAAGCCAAGCACTTCTCCTATTGCAAGAATTATAGATCTAGTAGGCCAAACCAAACCAATAATTCGAAGAGACTTGCAAGGATATTATAATCATACATAAAATATTTCAGAGAAGAATCAAATATTGTTCATAGATAATCTTGATCATAAACCCAGAATTCATCGGATCTCGACAAACACACCGCAAAAATATTACATCGAATAGATCTCCTCGAAGATCGAGGAGAACTTTGTATTGAGATCCAAAAAGAGAGAAGAAGCCATCTAGCTAATAACTCTGGACCCGAAGGTCTGTGGTTAACCACTCACAACTCAATTGTGAGGCTATGGTATTGATGTAGATGCACTCCGTGATCGATCCCCCCTCCGGCGGAGCTCCGGAACAGGCCCCAAGATGGGATCTCACGGGAATAAAAGGTTGCAGCGATGGAATTAGGGTTTCGTCTGTTGCCTTGATGTTTTCAGGGTACGTGGATATATATAGGAGGAAGAAGGGCACCGGGGGAGCCAGAGGGGGCCCACGAGGGTGGGGGCGCGCCTGCCTCCCTGGGCGCGCCCTACCCCCTCGTGGCCGCCTCTCTCGTTCCCTCGTGTGTACTCCAAGTCTTCCGTGTAGATACGGTTCCAAAAATAAGTCCCCCGAAGGTTTCATTCCGTTTGGACTCCGTTTGATATTCCTTTTCCGCGAAACACTGAAATAGGCACAAAAACAACAATCTTCACTGGGCCTTGGGTTAGTAGGTTAGTCCCAAAAATAATATAAAAGTGCATAATAAAGCCCATTAAACATCCAAAACATAATATATAATAGCATGGAACAATAAAAAATTATAGATACGTTGGAGACGTATCACGCCGCGGGCCCCAAAAGCCTACGGCCTTGACTGACCCGTGGCGATTGACGGCACGTGGCCGTTGATACGTCTCCAGCGTATCTATAATTTTTTATTGTTCCATGCTATTATTTATGATGTTTTGGATGTTTAATGGGCTTTGTTATACACTTTTATATTATTTTTGGGACTAACCTACTAACCCAAAGGCCCAGTCCAGATTGCTGTTTTTTTTTTTGCCTATTTCAGGGTTTTACAGAAAAGGAATATCACACGGAGTCCTAACGGAATGAAACCTTCGGGAGAGATATTTTTGGAGAAAATCACGCACGAGAGACTTGAGAACCACGAAATAGGACAAACGTGGCAGCCACGAGGGTGGGGGGCGTCCCCTGCCTCGGGGGCCCCACGTCTGGCCCCCGGTGCCCTCCTTCTTCCTATATATACCTACGTACCCCGAAACTATCAGAACAACAAAGAAAACCCTAGTTCCACCGACGTAACTTTCTGTTCCCGTGAGATCCCATCTTGGGGCCTGTTCCGGAGCTCCGCCGGAGGGGGGATCTACCACGGAGTGCTTCTACATCATCATCATCGCCTCACCATGAGTTGTGAGTAGTTTACCACAGACCTTCGGGTCCATAGCAAGTATCTAGATGGCTTCTTCTCTCTCTTTGGATCTCAATACCAAGTTCTCCTCGGTCTTCGAGGAGATTTATTCGATGTAATCTCTTTTTGCGGTGTGTTTGTCGAGATCCGATGAATTGTGGGTTTATGATCAAGATTATCTTTGAGAAATATTTGGTTCTTCTCTGAACTCTTTATGTATGATTATAATATCCTTGCAAGTCTCTTCGAATTATTGGTTTTGTTTGGCCTACTAGATCTATAGTTCTTGCAATGGGAGAAGTGCTTGGCTTTGGGTTCAATCTTGCGGTGTCCTTTCCCAGTGATAGTAGGGGCAGCAAGGCACGTATTGTATTGGTTCCATCGAGGATAAAAAGATGGGGTTTATATCACTATGTTTGAGTTTATCCCTCTACATCATGTCATCTTGCTTAAGGCGTTACTCCGTTCTTATGAGCTTAATACACTAGATGCATGCTGGATAGCGGTCGATGTGTGGAGTAATAGTAGTAGATGCAGAATCGTTTCGGTCTACTTGTCTCGAACGTGAGATAGTCTCATAATTATTCGCTTTTCTATCAATTGCTCGACAGTAATTTGTTTACCCGCCGTAGAATATCGCTATCATGAGAGAAGCCACTAGAGAACACTATGGCCCCCCGAGTCTATTCTCAACATAACAACCTACTTTACTTTTCCTCTTTTACTTTCTGTTCTTATAATAAAAAATACCAAAAATATCAAACTATCATCTCTATCAGATCTCACTTTCGTAAGTGACCGTAAAGGGATTGAAAACCCCTTATCGCGTTGGCTGCGAAGTTCTTATTTGTTTGTGTAGGTGCGAGGGACTCGCGCGTGGTCTCCTACTGGATTGATACCTTGGTTCTCAAAAACTTATGGAAATACTTACGCTACTGTGCTGCATCACCCTTTCCTCTTCGAGGGAATACAACCCAAGCTCGAGAAGTAGCAAGAAGAATTTCTGGCGCCGTTGCCGGGGAGGATTACGCAAAAGTCATATACCAAGTACCTATCACAATCTTTATCCTTCGCATTACATTATTTGCCTCTCGTTTTCCTCTCCCCCACTTCACCCTTGTCGTTTTATTTGCCCTTCTTCTCCAGTGTGTTTATCGTTCGCTTGCTTCTTGTTTGCTTGTGTGTTGCTTGCTTGCTTGTCATCATGTCTAGCACACCGATCATTATCAATACTCACGAGAGTGAGGTTCTCAATTTTAAACAAAGGGAGGAAGAAAACTTAAAAGATGTCTGGTATAGAATTTGCAATGCTCAAAATAGATCTACTAGGAAGCTTTCCACTTCCGTGCTTCTTCGCAATTTTTATGTTGGCATAACTCCATGGAATAGATTTATCTTAGATACCATTACCGGAGGGAATTTCTTGGGTAGCCATACTTTTGATTCTTACTCCCTCCATCCCAAAATAAGTGTCTTGAGCTTATTACAAATTTGTACATGAGCTAGTACAAAGTTGAGACACTTATTTTGGGACGGAGGGAGTATAATGCAATGACTGAATTATTTGGCTCACCTCCTCTTATGGTTAATGGGACCGTTTTAAATTTGGAGCATGTTATGCAAAGGTTAGAAATCATTGAAAACAAAGTTGCTACGGTAGAGTTGGTAGAGAACTTGGATAGAAAAATCCATAATGAAATTACCCAATATGGATCCAAGGTAGGAGTTGTTCTGAAAAACTTTAAGGAAAAGGAACCCATAGTTAAAGAAAAATTAGATCAAGAATCTACTAGAATCAATAAATTTGAGGATATTATTACTAATGTGGGTTCTGCTCTTTCTTCTAAAAAGATTACTCCAAATCCTTCTACCACTAAATTATCTAAGCTCATGTATGTTCCTAAAGACAAGGGTGAAACATCTAGTAAAGGAATCGCGGATCTTAAATCCATAAGTGTTCATCCTAATTTTCTTACTTTTGCAAGAGAACCTTTTGACACAATTGAATTTCTTGATTTCTTGCCCAAAAGTTTGATTATCAATAGCGGTAAAGAAGATCCTAAGAATCACAAATGCTTAATTAAAGAATTGCCTTCCAAAGATGGCAATACCTAGATCTATCCATGTATCGTGCCTAGCTAGGGGCGTAAAACGATAGCGCTTGTTGGGAGGCAACCCAATTTTATATTTTTTGTTTTTGCTTATGTTTAGGAATAAATATTTCATCTAGTTTCTGTTTAGATGTGATTTTGTGTTTTAATTAGTGTTTGTGCCAAGTAGAACCTTTGGGAAGACTTGTGTGAAGTTTATATGATCTTGCTGTGAAAAACAGAATCGTCAGCGCTCGCTAGAATGGTCACCAGATTTTACTGGAGCGTGCTATTTAGTTGATTCTTTTTGAAGATGATTAATAGATAAATTCCTCATGTTTACCAATTTAGTTTGATTTTTTTTGATTTACAGAAGTATGCGAAACCTGCAGATTACTACAGACTGTTCTGTTTTTGACAGATTCTGTTTTTCATGTGTTGTTTGCTTATTTCAATGCATCTATGAGTAATAATGGAAAGTATGAACCATAGAGAAGTTGGAATACAGTAGGTTTAACACCAATATAAAAAAATAATGAGTTCATTACAGTACCTTTGAGTGGTGGTTTGTTTTCTTATACTAACGGAGCTCACGAGATTTTTGGCTAAGTTTTGTGTTGTGAAGTTTTCAAGTTTTGAGTATGGCTTTGATGGACTATGGAACAAAGAGTGGAAAGAGCCTAAGCTTGGGGATTCCCAAGGCACCCCAAGGTAAAATTCAAGGACAACCAAAAGCCAAATCTTGGGGATGCCCCGGGAAGGCATCCCCTCTTTCGTCTTCATCTATCGGTAACTTTCCTCGTTACTATATTTTTATTCACCACATGATATGTGTTTTGCTTGGAGCGTCATGTATGATTTGAGTCTTTGCTTTTTATTTTGCCACAATCATCCTTGATGGACACACCTTTTTAGAGAGATAAATATGATTTAGAATTTATTAGAATACTCTATGTGCTTCACTTATATCTTTTGAGCTAGATAGTTTTGCTCTAGTTCTTCACTTATATCTTTTAGAGCACGGCGGTGATTATATTTTGAAGAAATTGTTGATACCTCATGCTTCACTTATATACTTTTGAGAGTCTATTAAAACAGCATGGTAATGTGCTTACGCTATAAAACTAGTCTTCACATGATAGACATCCAATATCAATGTAGTAAAAACTTTCACACTAAGTGCATTGAATATGATGAGAAGTTGGATGCTTGATAATTGTTTTGAGATATGAGGATAGTGATAATAGAGTCATGCTAGTGGAGTTATTATGAAATTGAGAAATGATTGTGTTAAGGTTAGTGATTCTCGTAGCATGCACATATGGTGAACCGCTATGTGACGAAGTTAGAGCATGAGGTATTTGTAAAGTGCCAATCTTTGTGTGGAGGTCGGGGGCGCACGATGGTTAACTCCTACCAACCTCCCCCCTAGGAGCATGCGTTGATTGCTTTGTTTTGATGACTCGTAGATTTCTGCAATAAGTATATGAGTTCTTATGACTAATGTTGAGTCCATGGATTATACGCACTCTCACCCTTCCATCATTGCTAGCCTCTCTTGTATCGCGCAACTTTCGCTGGTACCATACACCCACTATATATCCTTCCTCAAAACAGCCACCATATATCCTTCCTCAAAACATCCACCATACCTACCTATCATGGCATTTCCATAGCCATTCTGAGATATATTGCCATGCAACTTTCCACCGTTCCGTTCATATGACACGCTTCATATTGTCAAATTGCCATGCATGATCATGTAGTTGACATCGTATTTGTGGCAAAGCCACCATGCATAATTTTTCATACATGTCACTCTTGATTCATTGCACATCCCGGTACACCGCCGGAGGCATTCATATAGGTCATACTTTGTTCTAGTAATCGAGTTGTAATATCGTGTTGTAATTCAATGAAAGTGTGACGATCATCATTATCAGAGCATTGTCCCATGTGAGGAAAGGCTAAATCAAGAAAGCCCCTCCAAAAAAGGCCAAAGAAAAAAAGAAAGGCCCCCCAAAAAGGGGACAATTGCTACTATCTTTTTCCACACTTGTGCTTCAAAGTAGCACCATGTTCTACATGATAGAGAGTCTCATGTTTAGTCATTTTCATATACCAGTGGGAATTTTCATTATAAAACTTGGCTTGTATATTCCAACGATGGGCTTCCTCAAATGCCCTAGGTCTTCGTGAACAAACAAGTTGGATGCACACCCATTAGTTTCTTTTGTTGAGCTTTCATACATATTTAGCTCTTGTGCATCCGTTGCATGGCAATCCCTACTCACTCACATTGATATCTATTCATGGGCATCTCCATAGCCCGTTGATACGCCTAGTTGATGTGAGACTATCTCCCTCCTTTTTGTCTTCTCCACAACCACCTCTCTATTCCACATAGTGCTATGTCCATGGCTCACGCTCATGTATTGCGTGAAAGTTGAAAGGTTTGAAAGAATAGAGTATGAAAACAAGTGCTTGGCTGAAATCGGGGTTATGCATGATATGAATATTTTGTGTGATGAAGAGGGAGCATAGCTAGGCTATATGATTTTGTAGGGATAACTTTATTTAGCCATAGTATTTTGAGAAGACATGATTACTTTGTTAGTATGCTTGAAGTATTATTATTTCTTATGTCAATATAGCCTTTTGTCTTGAATCTTTTAGATCTGAACATTCATGCCACAATTAAGAGAATTACATTAAAAAACTATGTTGGTTAGCATTCCTCATCAAAAATTCCATTTTATCATTTACCTACTCGAGGACGAGTAGGAATTAAGCTTGGGGATGCTTGATACGTCTCCAACATATCTATAATTTTTTATTGTTCCATGCTATTATTTATGATGTTTTGGATGTTTAATGGGCTTTGTTATACACTTTTATATTATTTTTGGGACTAACCTACTAACCCAAAGGCCCAGTCCAGATTGCTGTTTTTTTGCCTATTTCAGGGTTTTACACAAAAGGAATATCATACGGAGTCCAAACGGAATGAAACCTTAAGGAGAGATATTTTTGGAGAAAATCACGCACGGGAGACTTGAGAACCACGGAATAGGGCAAACGTGGCAGCCACGAGGGTGGGGGATGCCCCCCCCCCCCTACAGGGCACGCCCCCTGCCTCGTAGGCCCCACGTCTGGCCCCCGGTGTCCACCTTCTTCCTATATATACCTACATACACCGAAACTATCAGAACAACAGAGAAAACCCTAGTTCCACCGCCGTAACCTTTTGTTCCCATGAGATCCCATCTTGGGGCCTGTTCCGGAGCTCGAAGGAGGGGGGATCTACCACGGAGTGCTTTTACATCATCATCATCGCCTCACCATGAGTTGTGAGTAGTTTACCACAGACCTTCGGGTCCATCGCTAGTATCTAGATGGCTTCTTCTCTCTCTTTGGATCTCAATACCAAGTTCTCCTCGGTCTTCGAGGAGATCTATTCGATGTAATCTCTTTTTGCGGTGTGTTTGTCGAGATCCGATGAATTGTGGGTTTATGAATGTGGGGACCCGACTTAAGAGTCGAGATCACCGAATGCACATGTATAGTGATCCCAGAGATCAATGCTCGCTGGACACACAGAAGCTGAATAACAAGAGTCTTACATCCATACATACCGTCTTACACAATTTATGGCCATTATGGCCAAGCCTTACATAGATAAAGCCTCAAGGGCTGAATTGCAAATAACTCGAATAGCGAAAGTCTTCGAAGATAAGTAGAACCCATGCCATCTGCCTTAACCCTACAGGCATTCTGACTGGGATAGCATCCTAGTTCGCATGTTCATCTCCATAGAATTCTTCTTCATATTCCTGTTCCTCCATGTCTGGCCAATTAAATAACCAGTGGCAAGCCAATGAGTACTTTGAATGTACTCGCAAGCAACCCATGATTTGGTTCAAGATAATAATGCAATTATACAACAATGAGCAAACTAGCTACAAGCTAGAAAAAATATTCTACCATCAAGTATATGCATCAATAAGCTCAGGTAACCTCGAGGACAGGTTACCGATATCAACATGAATAGGATTCAACTCAACGAGTCAAGTCACTACCTTGACTCAACACACACTCACACAGGGTTTCGCAAACATTGGACGTAGCCCAAGAGCGGTTACCCAACTGTCCTTGACCGTGGACACGGCTATTCGAATAGTTTTACACTCTGCAGAGGTTGCACACTTTACCCACAAGATCCGGGGAACTTCCGTGACATCCACGACCCGCGGTACCTCAAGTACCCGGGGTAAGCACCCGATCACTATCTTTCCCTAGGCGACACTAATATGGAGTCCACTCGATTGGTAGCAACCCCTGTGCCCCACATTTCACATTTTAAGATTTTGGAGCCTCGCTCCCATATTCATCACATACCACAAGCACGGGGTACCAACGGTGTGTCCGGTGCCCTGTAAAGACAGTCATGGCCGCCTATCCAAGCGCGACCCCGTCCCAAGAGTGACCTCATGTCACCCCCGTCACTAGTAATGCGGGCACCATGCTAGAATCGGCCTAGGTAATCAATAATGCCCTTTCCCATATAAGGGTAGAGTGGTTGCGCATGTAAGGTTGGAATAACGGTCGCAACTTAAACCAATTCGTTTGAAAAACATCACACACACTTGTCTTGGTACACCACTTCGTCATCAAGTCGTTACCCATCTCATCTTTTCCCTCGGGCATAAGTGGCACCCGATGGGGTCTTAAAAAGAATGCAATCACGAAGGTATCATGGCACACATGCATCTCTAAGTATCACTACTAATCATTTGCATAGCATCTAAGCATATAGCAAGATCATGAGTAAAGCATGCATCAAGTGGTGGTTCTCAACTAGGTCACCACCATCACTTTTATCATCATGCATTCGGGAATAAATGGGTTCCGAGGAACACAAGGGTATCATGGTCAAAGGGCTGCTTGCTTGGATTGGCTTGGTCTTCAAGGTCTTCAAATCCTTCCCCTCCTTCTTCTTCAACAACCTCGTCAAATACGGTATCTAATCGTCGCAATAAACAACGGGAAAATAAGACCACAATAAAAACAGAAAAATCAAAGTGTTCAGAAAAATGTCAACTTATTTTTGTTAAATACTAGAGGGAAAAATAAGATGGCAAAAAAATTCTTAGTTTGAGTTTTGGAGTGGCAGAATGGGGTACATGAATATTTGAACAAAAGTTTTAATGTTCAAATATGAATTTAAATTTGAACAGAACAGAAAAGGTCCATGGACATGTGTGAAAGTGACATCATTAAATAGGTTGGATTTTTACAAGTTTTTAGGAACTGGAATTAATTCATTTGGACAAATATTTAATTCTATGGAATTATTTGAAAATCCACAGAAAAGAAAAATGAAAAAGGGCCGTGTGCCACTGGCCCAGAACGGCCACAGTGCAGCAGGCCCAGGGCGAACAGCCCACCGCACGGGCGCCAGCGCGCGCGCCAGGGTTTTTAAACCTGACGGGCGGGGCCCGACGTCAGTGAGTGAAGAGAGGGGCGAGGGCGAGGGGAGGCTGACAGGCGGGGCCCGCCTGTCATCCCTAACCCTCTAGCAGAGAGCCGGCGGGCTCACCGGTGGCGTTTCCGGGCACGGCGGGGCGAGCTAAGGGCAGGGATGGATCCAGCGGAGTGTCGCCGATCTGGTGGAGGTGATGCGGGTCGCCGGAGTGGCTTGGTCGCCGATGGCGAGGTCACGCGGCGAAGGAGCTTCGGGCGGATGCTGCTCCGGTCGATTCCGGCAGCTGCGGAGAGGGGAAAGAGGGGGAAACGCGTCAGGGTGATGCAGTGGTGCTAGATCGAGTGCAAGAAGAGGCTGGGCGGCCTGTACCGAGCAGGCGACGGGGAGCCGCTGCGGCGGAGCTCGAGCTCGATCTCGAGCTCGGGCTAGTCCGGAGTGGGGCGAGTGGCTCTGGGGGTAGATTGAGAGAGGGAGAGTGCGACTGGTGAGGAGAGGAGGGGCTCGGGGGGTCTATTTATAGGCGGACGGCGAGGTGCCGTGGACTTGTGCGCCGGCGAGCCTCTGCTCGTCGCCACAGTGCACGGGAGGCGCTGGGGAAGTGTCTGCGGGGTTGCTGGACGAGGTCCAGGGTAGAGGAGAGGAAGAGAGGGAGCGGGGGAAGCTTCTGGTGCTGCGCGCGTGTCAAGCCGACGACTGGGACTCGCGGGCGGCCGGCGCTCGTGCGAGGACGTCCACTGGAGGGAGAAGGAGGAGGGGGACAGCGCCGGGGGGTGTTGCGGACGCCGAGGCGCATCGAACGGCGCAAGGGGAAAGCACGAGGTGGTCGGGGGCGACGGATTGGGCGAGGCTACAATGCGGGTGCGCACTGTAGCGCGCTCTGGAGCGTGCCTTCTGCATGCCAAGGCATGCCGTTGGCTAGCTGTGCGCGTTCACTGTGTCTGGGGGGTCAAACATGAAGTAAACAATCTGGCTGTGGCCTTGGATGCCTTGGCTGTCCAGTGAGAGAGAGGGGAAGCTGAGAGAAGATAAGAACTGGGCTGTCCAGCAAGGTAAATTGGGGTTTTCACCCTTCAATCATTGAACTCTGGTCATGGGGAAGTTAGTGGAGGTAGAAGGTGACTAGGTGAGGCTGTGGTAGAAAGTTGAAGCAAAAGTAAATAGTAAAAGAGGTCAAAATGATGGTTTTGGTAAAATGGCAGAAGGTGTTTGATTATGTTCTGGGCAAGCAAATGATCTCCACTGGCTATGACACTTAACAGGATTAAATGGCATATGGAAATAGTGTGTTTCACCAAGTTTGGGCTTGTTTGAAGAAACTTGCCATTGTAACTCTGGTGAACCCTAGAAATTAACAGAAATGGTTTCACCATGTTTAAGTCAAGCTAATCATCTCCCCTTGATACACCACTTGGTGTAGTGTCATCATTTGGGGTTATGATCATGCCCACAAAGTTTGAAGCCCTAGGTAAAAAGTTGGTAATATAAAGTTGTTCAAATTTGAATTTGAACAGAAATGGTTTTGGGGTACTCTGACCAAGTTACCCTTCTCCAAAGCTTGTGCCATTTGGTCTAGATGCCTTATTAGACCATTCTAGCATGTGCACCAAGTTTGAGGGCATTTGGACAAGTTTGGCAATGTAAAGTTGCTCAAACTTCAGATATGGACAGAATGGTTTTGAGGGGTTTTGATGATGTTTTCTTGCTTCCCAAGGCATGGGGCTTTGCAAGATCATCAAATATGTCATATATGACATGATAGAATTTCCCTGGAATTTTTAGAGAATAATTCCTTTGTAAATATTTCAAAAGCTTGAAATATCCAAAAAGGGTTTCTGAGGGATTAGCCCATTATTTTGAACATGACCAAGTGTTGAAACTCTTATATATGGACAATATATGTCCTATGAGTCTCCCTGAATTTTGGCAAATATTTTTGAAATAATTAAATATTTTTTCCCTATTAAAGACCATTTCTGGCCTTAAGAAAAAGCTTTTAAATAAAATAGGAAAATAAATTTTAAAATTATACTTTTGTGGTTTCTGGGAGTCCTATTACTACCAGGTTTCAAATATACCTTTTGAAATAATTTTCTTACCCTAAATCAAGCACTTGCAGTGCAAATCTTAATTCAGGGGTTTTTGGAATACTAAATTTTGAAAATACATTTTGGCCAAATTAATTTTTATAAGAAAATACTATACTGCTATAAACACTTGGTATGATCATTGGGCAGAAGTTTTGGGTAAGGAGATGAATTCTACAATTGAGCACTTGAAAAACACAAGAAGAAAAACTCAATTCCAAATAAAAGCCAAATGATGCTAAAAAAATTGCTAGTCCAATTTTTCATGCTTCATTGATGCAAATGACATGCTACAAAATGCAGGGTGTGACAATGATCAAGATTATCTTTGTGAAATATTTGGTTCTTCTCTGAACTCTTTATGTATTATTATAATATCCTTGCAAGTCTCTTTGAATTATTGGTTTGGTTTGGCCTACTAGATCTATAGTTCTTGCAATGGGAGAAGTGCTTGGCTTTGGGTTCAATCTTGCGGTGTCATTTCCCAGTGACAGTAGGGGCAGCAAGGCACATATTGTATTGTTGCCATAGAGGATAAAAAGATGGGGTTTATATCACTATGTTTGAGTTTATCCCTCTACATCATGTCATCTTACTTAAGGCATTACCCCGTTCTTATGAGCTTAATACACTAGATGCATGCTGGATAGCGGTCGATGTGTGGAGTAATAGTAGTAGATGCAGAATCGTTTCGGTCTACTTGTCTCGGACGTGATGCCTATATATAATGATCATGCCTAGATAGTCTCAGAATTATTCGCTTTTCTATCAATTGCTCGATAGTAATTTGTTTACCTGCACTAGAATATCGCTATCATGAGAGAAGCCACTAGAGAACACTATGGCCCCCGGGTCTATTCTCAACATAACAATCTACAATCTACTTTACTTTTCCGCTTTTACTTTCTGTTCTTGTAATAAAAAATACCAAAAATATCAAACTATCATCTCTATCAGATCTCACTTTCGTAAGTGACCGTAAAGGGATTGACAACCCCTTATCGCGTTGGCTGCGAAGTTCTTATTTGTTTGTGCAGGTGCGAGGGACTCGCACGTGGTCTCCTACTGGATTGATACCTTGGTTCTCAAAAACTGAGGGAAATACTTACGCTACTGTGCTGCATCACCATTTCCTCTTCGAGGGAATACAACGCAAGCTCAAGAAGTAGCAGCCGTCTCCACTTACCCATACAACCTCGATTCTCGCCCGGCCGGACGACCACTACTACTTGCTTGGCTCCGCCTCCCTTGCCAGTGGCGCGCACTGTGGTTTCGTCATCTTCTGGATCCCCTCCCCTGGCTTGATTCAACACAAACTTCTTATGTCATCATGGCCTCCAGCCGAGAGAAGGAAGAGGGGTGATAACCCTTAACCGTAAGGGATCGAGATAGTCTTCGCGGGTAAGAATAACCCAATTTATAGATTCGACACACGGGGAGCCAAAGAGTATTTATAAGCTTTGACAGTTGAGTTTTCAATTCAACCGCACCTGAAATATACTTACTTGCAACAAAAGATAAGTGGTAACGGTGATATGATAGTGATGTGGTGATAGTAAAAGTAAACAGCAAAAGTAGCAACTAGTAACCAGCAGGATTTAAAACACTGTAGGCTAGGGAGATGGATGGTTGGGCGCTGCATGGATGAAATATATCATGAATCTAACCTGGGGCAAGGCACACGGAAAAGTAATGATCATCTAGGCAATTATCAAACACTAGGCATGTATCCCATGGGTAGTTGTACGTGCTTGCAATAAGAACTTGCACAACATCTTTTGTCCTACCATCCCGCTACGAACGGGGCCAAAAGGAACTTATGGAGATTAAGGTGCTCCTGTCAAAGAGCACCGGAACAAAGCAATAAACTCAATGGATACATGTAATCCTCAAACTATGGACCATCCCCTTTGGTACCCCAAGCTGTCACTTTTGGGATCGCCGGTTCCGGACCGTAATAGGTGCAAACAACTCATAGATAGGATCAAGAACACAAATATATTCATGCAAACACATATGGTTCAGATCTGAAATCATGGCACTCGAGCCCTAAGCGTCAAGCATTAAGAACAACAAGTTGAAACAAAGATGATAAACACCATAGTAGATGATAGGCAACATGCCCCCAACAATCTGATAAACTATTACATGATCTAACTCATCCAATCCCTACCATCCCCTTTGCCTACAGCAGGGAATTACTCACACATGGAAGGAGAAGTCATGGAGGGAGGATGGAGTGGTGATGATGATGACGATGGCGATGATCTCCCCTCTCCGGAGGCCAAATCAGCCTCCAGATTAGCCCTCCCGAAGAAGAACAGAGGGTGGCGGCGGCTCCGCGACGGAAACTGGGAAAACGACCTCTGATCTGGGGTTTTCTCATCACGGGATAAATACGGGTCAAAGTAGGGCACCAGGGGAGGCAGGACCCGCCCAGGCGGCCTGGCGCGGCGGCCAGGGGTGGGGCCGCCTGGGCAGGGCGCCTGGAGCCCCCCTGGCTGCCCTCTGGCCCATCTTCTGGCACAAGGTTCCTTCGGGTGCGTGGATTTTCTGTGATTTTTCGTGGAATTTTCTGAGACACCTAAAAATCTGTTTTCCTGCACACAATAAAACCATACAGGCAGCTCTGCTGAAAACAGCGTCAGTCCGGGTTAGTTTAGTTCAAATCATGCAAGAATGAAGTCAAAAAAATATCAAAAGTGTTTGGAAAAGTAGATACGTTTGAGACGTATCAACTCCCCCAAGCTTAGCATATTGCTTGTCCTCAAGCAATTCAGTTCAACAAACTGGACGCGACAAAGAAAACTTTGACAAACTCTTTTGCTTCATTAGATGTATATAAGCATGTACTACGAAAAGAGTCTAGCAAGTATTGAAACAATGCTATGAGGACAATGCATGGAGCAATCCTTCTTTCAAGTGACCAATCACAAATACCTAGAAGTAAATAATATACTACTGAAAATCAAGACAAGATTACATTGCACATAGCTTGAACATACTATAGTGGTATCTCGCTAGCGTCCATGAGTGAAGCAAAACATAAATGCAGAAACTTCTCTAGAGTTTTAAAGGAGACTAGAACTAAGAACTTCAGAATAAATAATATCACAAGCATGCAGAAGACAATGTAATACTTTGGGACAATGCACATTACACTCAGAATGACAATTATGCTCTCCTAGTTGGTGCTTTGAAGAAAGAAGGTGGAGACTCTCGAACCGTGGAATTTTATGGCGAGGTTGAAAACCCATGGTTGGAAACAAAGACTAAACATGTACCAGAGCTCTTGGTTTTGAAAACAGAAGTAAAAATGTTTTTGAGAGGTGCATATTTCGTCAACGAATGCTAGTAGACAACCCAATTACTTCTCGAGCTGGACAAGTTTCGAGGAACGGCTCCCGCACGGGAACGATCACATCCCCTTAATCTCCTTTGTTTATCACTGCCAAAAGTTTTCTGATTTCTCATGAACAAAGCGTGAAGGAGGGTTTGTTTGTTGTATTATCTTTTATGAGCCGGGCGCACTCTTTGCCAGTTCCTTCTCGTATTAGGGGTTTGCAGATTAGACATGCAATCCCGGGGTGAAACTTGTCCAACTTAAAAAAATCATGAATTAACTACTACTTCCTCATGAGCTAAAACAGAGGCAGAAAAGAGAAATGCTTTTGAATAATTTTGGAGATGGTACACGAAAGTCTTCGTTAGGAATGGCAAGTAAATACCATGTATAGGAAGGTATGGTGGACTCATATGGCATAACTGGTTTAAAGGATTTTGGATGCACAAGCAGTCAGTCCGCTTAGTACAAGTGAAGGTTAGCAAAAGACTGGGAGCGACCAACTAGAGAGCAATAACGGCCATAATCATGCAGAGCGACAAAGCAACATTGAATCGGGCATGAAAGTGATATAACTATTCTGAAACTCAAAGATCATCAAGGCAGAGCAGACTTTTTAGTCTTAAACATGTGTAAACATGTGCCAAGTCAATCCAAGAATTCTCCAAAGGGAAATACCACCTTAGTATACCAAACTATGAGCAGTGCAATGCATGTAAATCATTTCAATAACACATTATATACTCTAGCTATTCGAGACTAGCCACAAGGAAAGCATGAACCACTGGGAGAGCATTGTAAACATAACACTATGTCGCTACAAGCTGGTCTCTAGATCATAAGTACATGCATATGTACAAAAGTAGAAACAAGAAGAGTTCATACCGGTTTTCCCTTGTTGCTTCCTTTCAGTCAATCTTTGTCATTACTGCCTCGTCACTTGCACGATCGAACGTAGGAAATATAATTAAATGCCATCACGGACTCGAGCTGAACTCTGAAAACAAAGCAAACTAAAGAGAGAAAGGAAATCTTTTTGGACTATTTCAAAGGTTGAACGAAAGCAAAAGAAAGAGAAAATCTTTTTGTTGTTTTTGCAAAGAAAGAAATAAAGAAGAACGGGCAAAAACTTCGCAAAGATCAAAGCGAATAAAACGGATAATACAATGGAAAAGTGAGAAGGGCACGTACTCCCCCAAGCTTAGGCTTTTGGCCTAAGTTGGTAGTAGCTACTGCCCCCAGGAGCCTCCTGCTCCGGGGGAATGCTGGTGAGTCCAAGGGTTGTAGAAGGATTCCGGCGCGTACACCGAACTCCTCGGATCCTCCCACGAGGAAGGGTCCGTACTCCAAGCAGAGGAAGACCCTTCACCAAACTGGGTGATGGTCTCCCCCTGAAAAGGTGGTAACTCACCGTGCTCCTCCTCGTCGGGCACAACCCCCTCCATGGGGTTATGAAACTGATGCTGGGCCATGAACTCATCGAACTGGATAACATCAAAGGACCATCCGTTCCTGCGAGAAAAATCAAACAAAAGAGGTGCAGGTAGACGGATCTCGCGTTCCGCGGTAGTTCCGAAACGCAAGATATAAACAAGATTACTAAGCTCAGAAGTCATGGTAACAAACTTATGCCTTTTCATAGCAGCAAGATCAAAACTTAAATAAGTAAAAGGCTCATCATCAGGGTGTGGGGTGCCTTTAAGATATTCTAAGATAACTGTGGCATAAACGCCACCAAATAAATCTCCCCTGTTACCGTTCATAGCAAGGCGTCGAGCAATTAAGGCACCCAGATTATAATCAAACCTCCTTGAAAGGGCGGCTGCCAGGATAGCAATATCCGGCGCAGAAATGTTGCTCGTGTTGTCACGAGCTAATACCCCTCGAGCAACATAATATGCAAAATACCTGAGGTGAGGGAATAAGATGCTCGAGATTTTTGACCGATGAATATCCCTCGTACCCATGCTGCAGAGAGAGTTGAAGACGGTTTTTAGCTCGGAGGGCTGAGAGGTCATCTTAGCCGTCCGCCCAACGTTTGGCACACCTATTATTTCACAAAACTTTCCCAAGGGCATGGTGATAAGATCATTGTAAATTTTAAACTCAATAGCACCAGTATCAGGGTTATATCTAAAACTGTTAATGAAACCGGAGGTGAGTTTTTGATACTGAATAACACGGCACGTGACGAGCCGTGTCAGACCTGCATTAGCACAAAGATTATAAAACTCATCCTTGATTCCCGCAGCTTCAAGGAATTCATCACATGGAAACATCATAGCACGTGCTGGACTTGTATCTTCCAACAACTCTAGGGGCACATGATCTTCATTGTAGCTCACCCTAGCAGTCGAGGGTGAGGCTGGGGCTCTAGTAACTCGATCGGAGTGCGCGGGCCTCTTCTTCTCAAGCCACCCCTTTGCCCTTCCTAACAAACTCATTTCTGAAATTTTTGGCAAATTACAAAAACAAGGATTTAAACAAGGTGGGTTAAGGCAAACTACTCAACTCACTTACCTAAGGCATAAACTTGCATCAAAACTTGGAAAATAAATTTCTAGACATGCATGCAAGCTCATCTACACAGCACCAAGAACTACTAAATACTCACAAATGAAGCCACCAATCAGAAATCTAATTGGAGGGGTGGAGGAGTTACATACCAGGGAGTATTTGTTCAAAATCTCAGCTCGAATGATAGGCTGTAGAGAGAGATCGAAAATCGCCTCCAAGAGCAGCAAGAACGCAAGAACAAGTGCAGAACTCGTGTTTTTGGAGAGAAAGAGAGAGAGAGGAAGAAGACTCACCTGGAGGGGGGTCTTGTGGGCCCAGCCAGGGGGCAGGCCGCGCCAGCTGGCCGCCTGGGCCACTGGTGGCCCCCCCTGGTCAGCCCCAGGTACCTTTGGGTCACTCCCGGCATGGAAATTTTTATTTTTATTTTTCTGGAATTTTTCTGAAAACTTCACTGTTGAAATTTTTTCGAAGTTCAAAAAGCTGCAAGACTTTCTGAAAACTTAAAGCAGTGATTAGTATTGTGAAGCTTCAAAACATAAACACTTGGTACAGCAAGGAGAACAAAAGCTAAAACAAATGAAAACATAACAAGCTCAACTTTTTATCTATATAAAACATGTTCACTAGTAAGGTTGATCAAGTCTTACCAACAAACAGGCGATATATAGAGCAAAAAGTCTCACCTCTTACGAAGTGATCATTGCACCTTTACTTTAATGGACATTGTCCCTACCATAATAGTTTTGTATTTGTGGTGCACATGTAGTAGACAGTCCCATTCTCCAATCTTCACGGTCTCGATATTTTCTATAGAGTTGAGGCCATGCCTCCTGTCGGTCTTCTTTGGAAAATACACCGTGTGTTCTTTATCATTCACATTGAAGGTAACCTTCCCTTTATTGCAATCAATAATAGCACCTGCGGTGTTAAGAAAAGGTCTACCAAGAATAATGGACATGCTCCCATCCTCGGGTATGTCAAGCACAACAAAATCAGTAAGGATCAAACAATTAGCAACTTCTACAGGAACATCCTCACAAATACCTATCGGAACGGCGGTTGACTTGTCAGCCATCTGAAGAGAGATATCTGTAGGGATTAGCTTCTCTAAACAAAGCCTCTTGTAAAGAGAGAAAGGCATAACACTCACTCCTACTCCAAGATCACATAAAGCAGTTTTGACATAATTATTCTTTATGGAGCAAGGAATGGTGGGTATACCTGGATCACCAAGCTTCTCAGGAATCATGCCACTAAAAGAGTAGTTAGCAAGCATAGTAGATATTGCTTCATTAGGAACTTTTCTTTTATTGGTGACAATATCTTTCATATATTTTGAATAGGGAGGTAACTTAATAGCATCAGTCAAAGGGATTTGAAGAAAAAGAGGTTTAATCCACTCACAAAACTTATTGTATTGCTCTTCTTCTTTAGATTTGAGAGACTTACCTGGAAAGGGCATGGGTTTCTGTATCCATGGTTCTCTTTCCTTTCCATGTCTTCTTGCGACGAAGTCTTCTCTAGCGTATTTCTTGCGTTTGTCAGGTGCTTCTTCTTCTCGAACTTCAGGCGGATCATTCTTCTCATTATCCTTACCTTCAGGTTCGGCACTGTCTTCAGTCTCAGCATCGGAGATAGATACACTGTTGGGATCAACAGCTGGCTCTTCACTTGTAATAGGATCATTGGAATTGTCAGCCTTCTTGTGTTTCTTCTTCTTCTTCTTTGGAGAGCCAACAATTTCTTATTCCTGCATTTGAGAATCTTGCTCGATTCTCCTCGGATGCCCCTCTGGATAGAGAGGATCTTGAGTGCTAGTTCCTCCTCGGGTCTTAATCCCGAAGGCCTGCAAATCATCTTGTTTGGCATTGTTAGCAAGCAAATCTTTTTGCACATTAGAAATTTGTTCAAGCTGAGTTTGAACCATATGAAAATGCTTCACAAGACATTTAACATCATTAACTGTTCTACCTAGAACATCAAGCAAACTTTTTATAGCAAGGGAATTATCATGCAATTGACTTTGTATCCTCTCATTAAAATGATTTTGTTTCATAATAAAATTATCAAACTCATCTAAACATTGATCAGGAGGCTTACCATGAGGGATGTCACTTGCGTTGAAATCTAAAAGAGAGTGTACCTCTACCACAGGAGGGTGAGTGGTAGGCTCACACAACTTCTCAATAGGGGGTAGATTCTTCACGTCTTCAGTTTTAATACCCTTCTCTTTAATAGACTTCTTTGCTTCTCGCATATCTTCGGGGCTTAGAACAAACATGCCCCTCTTCTTTGGTGGTGGAGGTGGTTCAGGGACGGACCAATCTTCATGGTTTTTGGCAATCCTGCCCATCAAATCCTCTGCATCGTCCGATGTTCTTTTCCTGAAAACACAACCAGCACAACTGTCCAAATAGGACCTGGATTCATCAGTTAGACCAGCATAAAATATATCGATTAATTCATTCTTAGGGACTCCATGTCCTGGTCTAGCCCAGATCAGACCACAGTACCTCCCCCAAGCTTTAGGGAGGTGCTCATCCTGCAACTGTTTAAAGTTATAAATTCTTTGTAAAGCAGCATGTTGCATACGAGCAAGAAAGTACTTATCAACAAAAGAGTGAGCTAAGTCTTGAGGACTCTTAATGGAACCACATGGGAGTGAATCATACCATGTTTTAGCACCTTCCTTCAAAGAGAAAGGAAGAAGCTTAGTCACATAAAAGTTTCGTTTCTTCTCATCCGTGGTAAACAAGCCACCTAACTCAGTGAGTTTGGTCAGGTGTGCAATAGCAGCATCATTTTCTCTGCCATAAAAGGGGTCAACTTCAACCATAGGTATAAGTGAAAGACCAACAGAGAAATCATAATCAGGATCATCGATGCATATAGGAGATGTAGCAAATTCAGGATCAGGAACAGTCTTGTTCTTTAAGGAGTGTTTTTCAAGCAGCTTCTTAATAGCTTCAGGGTCAGAGCCGGCAAACTCTGTCAGTTCCCTGCATAAATCATCATCAAGCATAATGTAATCATCATCAAGGAGTCTCTCCTTGAGTTTACTCAAATCAGGATAATCATAAGTTCCACCAATAGGGTAGCGAGCAACAGGAATTTCAATTCCAGATTTTTTTGCAGCAGCAGCGATCTGTTTCTCAAGAGCATAACCAAGTGAACTAATATCATCAAGAGTAGTAGAAGCATCATCAAGAGTATCGGACATAGTGACAGATTCAGTAGGAGCATCCTGTGGTGGTGGTGAGGCAAACTTACTCATAACAGAAGGTGAATCAAGTGTAGCACTAGTGTTCAGAACAGTACCTCTTCTTGTAGTGGATAGTAAGATCGGAACCTTGGGGTCTCCTTTCTTACCCATAGCGGATGAAGTGCAGCAGGTAGGATACTTCAAGTAGAGTTGTAAATATTGCTATGCTCCCCGGCAACGGCGCCAGAAAACGGTACTTGATAACCCTCAACCGTAAGGGATCGAGATAGTCTTCGCGGGTAAGAATAACCCAATTTATAGATTCGACACACGGGGAGCCAAAGAGTATTTATAAGCTTTGATAGTTGAGTTGTCAATTCAACCGCACCTGAAATATACTTACTTGCAACAAAAGATAAGTGGTAACGGTGATATGATAGTGATGGTGGTGATAGTAAAAGTAAACAGCAAAAGTAAATAGCAAAAGTAGCAACTAGTAACCAGCAGGATTTAAAACACTGTAGGCTAGGGAGATGGATGGTTGGGCGCTACATGGATGAAATATATCATGAATCTAACCTGGGGCAAGGCACACGGAAAAGTAATGATCATCTAGGCAATTATCAAACACTAGGCATGTATCCCATGGGTAGTTGTACGTGCTTGCAATAAGAACTTGCACAACATCTTTTGTCCTACCATCCCGCTATGAACGGGGCCAAAAGGAACTTATGGAGATTAAGGTGCTCCTGTCAAAGAGCACCGGAACAAAGCAATAAACTCAATGGATACATGTAATCCTCAAACTATGGACCATCCCCTTTGGTATCCCAAGCTGTCACTTTTGGGATCGCCGGTTCTGGACCGTAATAGGTGCAAACAACTCATAGATAGGATCAAGAACACAAATATATTCATGCAAACACATATGGTTCGGATCTGAAATCATGGCACTCGGGCCCTAAGCGTCAAGCATTAAGAACAACAAGTTGAAGCAAAGATGATAAACACCATAGTAGATGATAGGCAACATGCCCCCAACAATCTGATAAACTATTACATGATCTAACTCATCCAATCCCTACCATCCCCTTTGCCTACAGCAGGGAATTACTCACACATGGAAGGACAAGTCATGGAGGGAGGATGGAGTGGTGATGATGATGACGATGGCGACGATCTCCCCTCTCCGGAGGCCAAATCGGCCTCCAGATTAGCCCTCCCGAAGAAGAACAGAGAGTGGCGGCGGCTCCGCGACGGAAACTGGGAAAACGACCTCTGATCTGGGGTTTTCTCGTCACGGGATAAATACGGGTCAAAGTACGGCACCAGGGGAGGCAGGACCCGCCCAGGCGGCCTGGCGCGGCGGCCAGGGGTGGGGCCGCCTGGGCAGGGCGCCTGGAGCCCCCCTGGCTGCCCTCTGGCCCATCTTCTGGCACAAGGTTCCTTCGGGTGCGTGGATTTTCTGTGATTTTTCATGGAATTTTCTGAGACACCTAAAAATCCGTTTTCCTGCACACAATAAAACCATACAGGCAGCTCTGCTGAAAACAGCGCCAGTCCGGGTTAGTTTAGTTCAAATCATGCAAGAATGAGGTCAAAACAATATCAAAAGTGTTTGGAAAAGTAGATACGTTTGGGACGTATCAAGGGGGTGGAGCCATGTGCCTTGGCCCCCTCTCCGCCGGCCTTTGGGACCGCCACCGAGCGGTCGGTGGTGATCAATGAAGAGATGAGTGGGGGCGACGGGGGCTTGGCCCGCTTTCTGCGCCAAGATCGATAGGTCGGCCACCGAGGTCCCCCTCCACCTTCACGCCCTCTGGGCTGGCCTGATCCCTCCCTTTTCCGATTTTTTCAATGTGGTGCTCTCGCACTACCAGATCAGAGCGGTGCATCTTGATCCTCAATCCATCGTCCTCCTTGCTATTTTATCCTTTGTCTGCGAAGCCATGGTGGGCATTGCTCCCTCCGTGGCCTTGCTCCGCCACTTCTTCTCGTTGCATCTGACGGATGCGCTCTAGTGCTCTGGATGCGTGTCCTTCCAGGCCATCGCGGCGACGGCTGGCTCAGGCATCGACTTCGATCTTGTGACGATTGTTGGCGGCTTCAGGAAGCGGTGGGTGTTCGTCGATGTCGGGGTGCGCAGCCCCCTGCTGCTCCCACCACGGATTCCGGCCGCTCCGAGCTCCGGCTGGAACCACGTGAGGCTCGCCGACCGGAGGCTCGCTCCCGTTTGGCTCCGGCTGGCCAGGCTGCAGAGGCTTGGAGTGACGGCGCCCATGGTGGCGAGGGAGTTCATCCATCGCAGCATCGCCCCGCTTCAGCGCCAGTCTCGGCCGATGTGGGCCTTCTCCGACCACGGGGACTGCATGAGGCTGCAAGCGTCTGCCCTCCCTCGTGAGGTACAGCGCACGGTGCTCGAGGTCCTGACGGTCGATCCGACACCAGCCCCCTGCCGAAGGAGGGTTGCCTCCTATACTGGTGCTCAAACATGGTGGAGTTCATGAGGCAGATGGCCTCCTTTCACGAATGGGGGCTTCGTCCGCTGGACCTCGTTAGGTCTCGTGAGAACCCTGTCTGCATGGCTGCCTTGCGTGCCGCTGTCGAGGTGATCGTCCAGAAGGGAGCGCGGGGGACGATCGCTGCTGAGTGCTGGTGGTGCTGCTACTTCCGTGCTGGCGTCTCCTGAGGTTCCTGAAGCGCCGCCATCTGGGGCTCAGGAGAGTCGCCCAGAAGGGGCGGCTGAGGTGCAAGTGCTGCCTGATGCTCCCGAGGCCGAAGCCCCCGTGGCCTCTTCGCATTGTCCTGAGGCAGGGGCGGGGAGCCCCGCCCGACCTAGCGCTCCTCCAAAGATGCCCCAGTTGTGCCTGATGTTGCCGATCGCTTTCGAGGCTTCGGCCGGCTCCGACCGAACTTTGAAGCTCTCCGCAAGAGGAGTAGTTCTCCAAGTTGTAGTGATGTCACCTTCCGGCCATTGAAGCTGAGGAAGTACATCGCCACAGACAAGTGATTAGCTTATCTTTGTAACTTCTTGTGTGTTGCCTTCCTTCCTGACCGCGATTCCTCAGGGCCCCTCCTGCCAAGGCCACGTCATCCACTAAGAAGCTGGCCCCTATGGCCATGAGCTCTTCGTCAACCCAGAGTGCCCTTAGTCGATGCGCCACCTCTGGCGCGAGGCCATCAATGAGGTCGGATGCGCCACCCTCGCGCCTCGACCCCGCGTTCTTGTCGTTCCTTCTTCGCGGCTCCGCCTGGGGACCGAGGGGTGTGCCGAGGGCTCCCCCCATGGTCGTCGAACATAGTGGGGTCGCCTTGGCCCTGGCGTCTTCTTCGAGTGGCGGGTCCCAGCCCCTCCGGGCCCCAGCCGAGGCCCGAGAGACGACTCGGGCGGAGGAGACCCTGGTCCTGCCTCTGGGGGAAGGCGAGTCTCCTGAGGCTTCTTCAATTGCTCTTGGTGCCGAGGAGGGCCCTGGCCTCCTGTTTGAGTCAGCGCGCAAGCGCAGAGCCTCCCGCCGCGAGCTTCTCCGGGAGGCGATGAATGCATTGGGCCGACTTGGGGAAGAGCTTGAGGGAGTTGACGCCTGTCTTGAGGCTGAGGGCCTTCAACTAATGGACGAGTGGCGCCGACTAGGGGTGGCCATTAACCTTGGGCACCTCCAGCACAAGCATGCCAACGCGAAGGTTGACGCGTCCCTCGCAGCCTCGCGAGAGGCCTGCGCCCAAGCCCTGGAATAGGCCAGGGAAGCCGACCTCCGCCGCGAGGCTGCAGAGAGGCGCCTGATACGTCCATTATGCATCATGCTTATATGTTGATATTTATCGCATTATGGGCTGTTCTGACATGTTTTGTCACAATACTTATGCCTTTTCTCTCTTATTTTACAAGGTTTTCATGAAGAGGGGGAATGTCGGCGGCTGAAATTCTGGGCTGGAAAAGGAGCAAACTCTGGAAACCTATTCTACACAACTCCAAAAGCCCCGAAACTCAACAGAACTTCGTTTCGAAAAATATAAAAAATATCTGGCGAACGAAGTCCACGAGGGGGCCCACCGGCTGTCCACGAGGGTCGGGGGTGCGCCCCCCTTCCCAGGGCGCACCCCCCTACCTCGTGGGCTAGCCGGAAGGCCCCCGATGCCCATCTTCTCCTATATGAGGTTTTTTGACCTGGAAAAAAAATCATAAGGAGGCTTTCGGGACCAGACGCCGCCGTCTCGAGGCGGAACCACAGCGGAAACCAATCTAGGGCTCCGGCAGAGCTATTCTGCCGGGGATACTTCCCTCCGGGAGGGGGAAATCATCACCACCGTCATCACCAACAACTCTCCCATCTTGGGTAGGGCTATCTTCATCAACATCTTCACCAGCACCATCTCCTGTCAAACCCTAGTTCATCTCTTGTATCCAATCTTTGTACCCTAACCTCAGATTGGTACCTGTGGGTTGCTAGTAGTGTTGATTACTCCTTGTAGTTGATGCTAGTTGGTTTACTTGGTGGAAGATCATATGTTCAGATCCATTATGCATATTAATACCCCTATGATCATGAACAATATTATGTCTTGTGAGTAGTTACTTTGGTTCCTGAGGACATGGGAGAAGTCTTGCTATTAGTAGTCATGTGAATTTGGTCTTCATTAGATATTTTGATGAGATGTATGTTGTCTCTCCTCTAGTGGTGTCATGTGAATGTCGAGTACATGACACTTCACCATTATTTGGGCCTAGTGGAAGGCATTGGGAAGTAATAAGTAGATGATGGGTTGCTAGAGTGACAGAAGCTTAAACCCTAGTTTATGCGTTGCTTCGTAAGGGGCTGATTTGGATCCATATGTTTCAGGCTATGGTTAGGTTTACCTTAATACTTCTTTGTAGTTGCGGATGCTTGCATTAGAGGTTAATCATAAGTGGGAGGTTTGTCCAAGTAAGGGCAGCACACAAGCACCAGTCCACCCACATACCAAATTATCGAAGTACCGAACGCGAATCAGATGATCGTGATGAAAACTAGCTTGACGATAATTCCCATGTGTCCTCGGGAGCGCCTTACTTTATATAAGAGTTTGTCCAGGCTTGTACTTTGCTACAAAAAGGATTGGGCCACCTTGCTGCACCTTATTTACTTTTACCTTTTGTCACTTGCTACCAATTACCTTATCACAAAACTATCTGCTACCTATAATTTCAGTGCTTGCAGAAAATACCTTACTAAAAACTGCCTATCATTTCCTTCTGTTCCTCGTTGGGTTCGATACTCTTACTTATCGAAAGGACTACGATAGATCCCCTACACTTGTGGGTCATCAAGACTCTTTTCTGGCGCCGTTGGCGGGGAGTGAAGCACCTTTGGTAAGTGGAATTTGGTAAGGAAAAATTTACATAGTGTGCTGAAATTTATTGTCACTTGTTACTATGGCTCAAAATCCTTTGAGGGGCTTGTTAGGGGTATCTTCACCCCGACCAGAAGAGCAAAGAGTTGCTCCTCAACCTACTACACCTATTGAAAATGTTTGCTTTGAGATTCCTTCGGGTATGATAGAGAAACTGCTTGAAAATCCCTTTACAGGAGACGGAACACTGCATCCCGACTTACACCTAATCTATGTGGATGAAGTTTGTGGATTGTTTAAGCTTGCAGGTATGCCCGCGGATGTTATCAATAAGAAGGTATTCCCTTTATCTTTGAAGGGAGATGCATTTACATGGTTTAGGCTATGCGATGATATGGGATCATGGAACTATAATCGTCTGAAGTTGGAATTTCATCAGAAGTTCTACCCTATGAACCAGGTTCATCGTGATCATAATTATATTTATAATTTCTGGCCTCGCAAAGGAGAAAGCATCGCTCAAGCTTGGGGGAGGCTTAAGTCAATGTTATATTCATGCCCCAATCATGAGCTCTCAAGAGAAATGATCATTCAAAATTTTTATGCTCGGCTTTCTCTTAATAATCACTCCATGCTCGATACTTCTTGTTTTGGCTCTTTTATGATGAAGACTATTGAATTCAAATGGGATTTATTGGAAATAATTAAATGCAGCTCTGAAGATTGGGATCTCGACGAAGGTAAGGAGTCAGGTATGACCCCTAAGTTTGATTGTGTTAAAGCTTTTATGGATACCGATGTTTTCCACGAGTTTAGCACTAAATATGGAGTTGACTCTGAGATAGTAGCTTCTTTCCGTGAATCTTTTGCTACTCATGTTGATCTCCCCTAGGAGAAGTGGTTTAAATACCACCCCCCTATTGAAGTAAAAGTAGTTGAACCTATTAAAGTTGAAGAAAAGACTATCACTTATAATGTTGATCCTATTATACCTACTGCTTATATTGAGAAACCACCTTTCCCTGTTAGGATAAAGGATCATGCTCAAGCTTCAGTTGTAGTGTGTAAGAGTAATACTAGAACACCTACACCCTCTGAGCAAATTAAAGTTGAACCTAGTGTTGCTATGGTTAAAGATCTCTTGGTAGAAAATTTAGATGGACATGTTATTTATCTCCAAGAAGAGTCTGCGAGAATAGCCAAACCCAATGCTAGGAATAAACATAAACCTATTGTAGGCTTGCCTGTTATCTCTGTCAAGATAGGAGATCATTGCTATCATGGTTTATGTGACGTAGGTGCTAGTGCGAGTATTATCCCTTTTGATTTGTATAACGAAATTATGCATGATATTGCACCTATTGAGTTAGAAGGGATTGATGTTACTATTAATAAGCTTGCTAATAGAGATACTGTTTCACCAGTTGGGATAGTTAGAGATATTGAATTCTTGTGTGGGAAGGTTAAATACCCTGCTGATTTTGTTGTTCTTAGTTCCCCTCAAGATGAATTTTGTCCCATTATATTTGGTAGACCCTTCTTGAATACTGTTAATGCCAAGATAGACTGCGTGAAAGATATTGTTACTGTTGGATTAGGGGATATGTCTCATGATTTTAACTTTGCTAAATTCCGTAGACAACCCCTTGAAAAGGCACCACCCAGTTAGGATGAAATTATTGGTCTCGCTTCTATTGTCGTGCCACCTAACGATCCTTTAGAACAATACTTGCTAAACCACGAAAATGATATGCATATGAATGAGAGAAGGGAGATAGATGAAATATTCCTTACACAGGGACCCGTATTGAAAAACAACTTGCCTGTTGAAATCCTAGGGGATCCTCCTCCACCCAAGGGTGATCCCGTGTTTGAACTTAAACCTTTACCTGATAATCTTAAATATGTTTATCTTGATGAAAAGAAGATATATCCTGTTATTATTAGTGCTAACCTTTCAGAGCAGGAAGAAGAAAAGTTATTGAAAACTCTGAAGAAGCACCGAGCTGCTATTGGATATACTGTGGATGATCTTAAGGGCATTAGTAACACTATATGCCAACACAAGATTAAATTGGAAGAAAATGCTAAACCAGTTATTGATCATCAGCGACAATTAAATCCTAAGATGAAAGAAGTGGTAAGGAAGGAAATACTAAAGCTCCTAGAGGCGGGTATTATCTATTCAGTTGCTGATAGCCAATGGGTAAGTCTTGTCCGTTGTGTCCCTAAGAAGGGAGGTATGGCTGTCGTTCCTAATGATAAAGATGAATTGATCCCGCAAAGAATAGTTACAGGCTATAGGATGGTAATTGATTTCCGTAAAGTTAAATAAAGCTACTAAGAAAGATCATTACCCCTTGCCATTTATTGACAAAGGCTAGAAAGTTTATCCAAACATACGCATTTCTGCTTTCTAGATGGTTATTCTGGTTTCTCTCAAATACCTGTGTCAAAAGGGGATCAAGAAAAGACCACTTTTACTTGTCCTTTCGGTACCTTTGCTTATAGACGTATGCCTTTTGGTTTATGTAATGCACCTGCTACCTTTCAAAGATGCATGATGGCTATATTCTCTGATTTTTGTGAAAAGATTGTTGAGGTTTTCATGGATGATTTCTCCGTTTACGGAACTTCTTTTGATGATTGCTTAAGCAACGTTGATCGAGTTTTGCAGAGATGTGAAGACACTAATCTTGTCTTGAATTGGGAGAAGTGCCACTTTATGGTTAATGAAGGCATTGTCTTCGGACATAAAATATCTGAAAGAGGTATTGAAGTTGACAAAGCTAAAGTTGATGCTATTGAAAAGATGCCTTGCCCAAAGGACATCAAAGGTATACGAAGTTTCCTTGGTCATGCCGGGTTTTATAGGATGTTCATTAAGGACTTCTCCAAAATCTCCAGGCCTCTGACTAATCTCTTACAAAAAGATATTCCTTTTGTATTTGATGATGATTGTCTAGAAGCATTTGAAATACTTAAGAACTCATTGATCTCTGCACCTACTGTCCACCCTCCTGACTGGAATTTACCCTTTGAGATTATGTGCGATGCTAGTGATTATGCTGTAGGAGCTGTGTTAGGGCAAAGAGTTGATAAGAAATTGAATGTTATCCAGTATGCTAGTAAAACTCTAGATAGTGCCCAAAGAAATTATGCCACTACTAAAAAAGAATTTTTAGCAGTTGTATTTGCTTGTGATAAGTTTAGACCCTATATTATTGATTCTAAAGTAACTATTCACACTGATCATGCTCCTATCAAATACCTTATGGAAAAGAAAGATGCTAAACCTAGACTTATTAGATGGGTTCTCTTGCTGCAAGAATTTGACTTGCATATCATTGATAGAAAGGGAGCCGAGAACCCCGTAGCAGATAACTTGTCTAGGTTAGAGAATATACTTGATGACCCACAACCTATTGATGATAGCTTTCCTGATGAACAATTAGCTGTCATAAATACTTCTCGTGCTGCTCCATGGTATGCTGATTATGCTAATTATATTGTTGCTAAGTTTATACCTCCTAGCTTCACATACCAGCAAAAGAAAAAGTTCTTCTATGATTTGAGACATTACTTCTGGGATGACCCACATCTTTATAAAGAAGGAGTAGATGGTATCATTAGACATTGTGTACCTGAGCATGAACATGAACAAATCCTACACAAGTGCCACTCCGAAGCTTATGGAGGACACCATGTGGGAGATAGAACTGCACACAAGGTATTGCAATCCGGTTTTTATTGGCCTACTCTCTTCAAGGATTCCCGTAAGTTTGTCTTATCTTGTGATGAATGTCAAAGAATTGGTAATATTAGTAGACGTCAAGAAATGCCTATGTATTATTCACTTGTTATTGAACCATTTGATGTTTGGGGCTTTGATTATATGGGACCATTTCCTGCCTCTAATGGGTACACACATATTTTAGCTGCTGTTGATTACGTTACTAAGTGGGTAGAAGCTATTCCAACTAGTAGCGCTGATCATAACACCTCTATTAAGATGCTTAAAGAAGTTATATTTCTGAGGTTTGGAGTCCCTAGATATCAAATGACTGATGGTGGTTCACACTTTATTCATGGTGCTTTCCGTAAGATGCTTGCTAAATATGATGTCAACCATAGAATTGCATCCCCCTATCACCCACAGACTAGCGGTCAAGTAGAACTAAGTAATAGGGAGTTGAAATTAATTTTGCAAAAGACAGTTAATAGGTCTAGGAAGAATTGGTCCAACAAACTTGATGATGCATTATGGGCCTATAGAACTGCATACAAAAATCCTATGGGTATGTCTCCATATAAGATGGTATATGGAAAAGCTTGTCACTTACCTCTTGAGCTAGAACATAAGGCATATTGGGCTGTCAAAGAGCTCAATTATGATTTCAAACTTGCCGGTGAGAAGAGGTTATTTCACATTAGTTGTCTCAATAAATGGAGAACCCAGGCTTATGAGAATGCCAAGTTGTTTAAAAGTTAAAAGATGGCATGACAAAAGGATACAAAAGCGTGAGTTTAACGTAGGTGATTATGTCTTGCTATACAACTCTCGTTTAAGATTTTTTGTAGTAAAACTTCTCTCCAAGTGGGAAGGACCTTACGTTATCGAGGAGGTCTATCATTCCGGTGCCATAAAAATCAACAACTTCGAAGGCACAAATCCGAAGGTGGTGAACGGCCAAAGAATTAAACATTATATCTCAGGTAATCCTATAAATTTTGAAACCAATGTTATTGAAACCGTAACCCCGGAGGAATACATAGGGACACTTTCCAGAACGGTTCAGCCTCCGAAAAGGAAGACGTATGTGATACGGTAAGTAAACCGACTCCAAAACAGTTCTAAAGGAATTTTTTCTCTGTTTTGGAATATTTAGAAAAATAGAAAAATAAGAAGCAGTCCGGAGGGGACACGACGCATCCACGAGGGTGGAGTGCTCGCCCCCCTTCCCAGGGCGCGCCCCCTGCCTCGTGGGCACCCCGTGTGTCCCCTGGACTCCGTTTTCTTGTGGGTTACTCCTTTTGTTCGGTAAAAATTCATTATATATACTCCCGAAGGTTTTGACCTCTGTATCACGTAAAAATCCTCTGTTCTTGTTTAGAGCTGTTTTCTGCTAGGGTTTGCGAAGCCAGGCATCATGTCGTCTCCATCCTCCAACAACGAAGGCAATGCTGCTTGGCTAATGAAGATAGATCTGAAGAGGGAAGGACCCGAGGAGATCCACAAGGAGAAGAAGATCAAGATGGATGTGGAAGATCCGGCTCAGGCATCGGGAGAAGAAGACATCTCTAAATCCCTTCCTAATCTCTTTACCTCAACTGAGATAGAAGCTTTCAGGATGATTGAGTTAGCTCAGATTCGAAACAAGCATCTCACAAGTAAAAATATTTTGTTGAAGGATTACATAGCTGCACTCAAAGGTATTATCCGCAAGCTGGAGGATCTCCTATGCTCGATATATGAGGATCCGCCGTCACTACTTTCAACTCCATCATCACCACCCCCGAAGAAGGAGACATAATCATATGGGTATGGGCACTCCCCTTGGCAACTGCCAAGCTTGGGGGAGTGACCCCGGTATCGTATCACCATCACTCCTATCTTTACCGTTTTACTTAGTTCGATCCTTTTGGTAGTATCTTGATCTAGTAGAATAAAGTTAGCATGATCTAGTTGTGAGTTTTTGCTTTGTGAGCTTTACCCTTTGTATTCGAGTCCGTGAGTTATATAATAAAGATTAGTGTTGAGTCAAGGGCTTGATTTCCTCGCTTAGGTCATGAAAAAAGATAGAAAACATAAAGAGTATCAAAGAGATCATATTGATCTTGTGGGAAGTAATGACTTCACATATAAGAGTATGATAAATAAAAGTTGTTGGAAGTTGACAAACATAGTTTTGGTCATAGTTGCAATTAATAGGAAGTAATAAAAGAAGAGAGGCTTCACATACAAATATACTATCTTGGACATCTTTTATGATTGTGAGCACTCATTAAAGTATGACATGCTAAAGAGTAGATGTTGGACAAGGAAGACACCATAATGGGATATGTTTTCTTATATCCGAAATAAAGTATATTGTCATGGATCATCCAACATGTTGAGCTTGCTTTTCCCCCTCATGCTAGCCAAAATTCCTCACACTAAGTAGAGATGCTACTTGTGCTTCCATATATCCTTAAACCCAGTTTTGCCATGAGAGTCCACCATACCTACCTATGGATTGAGAAAGATCCTTCCAAGTAAGTTGTCATGTTGCAAACTCGCTAAAGTATGTATGATTTATTAGTATGGGAGAAATTAGCTTTATACGATCTTGTGATATGGAAGTAATAAAAGCGATGGACTGCATAATAAAGGTCCTTGTCACAAGTGGCAATATAAAGTGAAGTTCTTCTATGCTAAGACTTTGTGCATCCAACCATATAAACACATGACAACCTCTGCTTCCCTCTGCGAAGGGCCTATCTATTATTCCTGCCTTATAAGAGTCAGGGTGAAATTCACCTTTCCTTTTTACCTCTTATCCTTTGGCAAGCACATTGTGTTGGAAAGATCCTGACATATATACCCACTTGGATGTAAGTTTTCATGATCTATTACTGTTGACATTACCCTTCAGGTAAAAGGTTGGGAGGCAACACCATAAACCCCTATCTTTCTCTGTGTCTGATTAAAACTCCATAAACATAAGTATTGCGTGAGTGTGAACAATTGTGAAAGACTATATGATAGTTGAGTATGTAGGCTTGCTGAAAAGCTCTTACATTGACTCTTTTCGATATTACGATAAATTGCAATTGCTTCAATGACCGAGATCAAAGTTTGTTAGTTTCCAATGAAGTTTATGATTCATACTTGATATTGTGGATGAATTGTTACTTCATTATAAGAATCATATGACTATATTTATATAAGTTGCTGTTATGAGAATGATCATGATGCGCTCATGTCCGTATTTTGTTTTTATCGACGCCTCTATCTCTAAACATGTGGACATATTTTTCGATATCGGCTTTCGCTTGAAGACAAACGAGGTCTAAGCTTGGGGGAGTTGATACGTCCATTTTGCATCATGCTTATATGTTGATATTTATCGCATTATGGGTTGTTCTTACATGTTTTGTCACAATACTTATGCCTTTTCTCTCTTATTTTACAAGGTTTACATGAAGAGGGAGAATGCCGGCAGCTGGAATTCTGGGCTGGAAAAGGAGCAAACTGTGGAAACCTATTCTGCACAACTCCAAAAGCCCCAAAACTCAACAGAACTTCGTTTCGGAAAATATAAAAAATATCTGGCGAAAGAAGTCCACGAGGGGGGCCACCGGCTGTCGACGAGGGTGGGGGCGTGCCCCCCTTCCCAGGGTGCGCCCCCTGCCTCGTCGGCCAGCCGGAAGGCCCCCGATGCCCATCTTCTCCTATATGAGGTTTTTTGACCTGGAAAAAAAATCATAAGGAGGCTTTCGGGACCAGATGCCGCCGGCTCGAGGCGGAACCAAGGCGGAAACCGATGTAGGGCTCCGGCAGAGCTGTTCTGTCGGGGATACGTCCCTCCAAGAGGGGGAAATCGTAACCGCCGTCATCACCAAAAACTCTCCCATCTTGGGGAGGGCTATCTTCATCAACATCTTCACCAGCACCATCTCCTCTCAAACCCTAGTTTATCTCTTGTATCCAATCTTTGTACCCTAACCTCGGATTGGTACCTGTGGGTTGCTACTAGTGTTGATTACTCCTTGTAGTTGATGCTAGTTGGTTTATTTGGTGGAAGATCATATGTTCAGATCCATTATGCATATTAATACCCCTCTGATCATGAACAATATTATGTCTTGTGAGTAGTTACTTTGGTTCCTGAGGACATGGGAGAAGTCTTGCTATTAGTAGTCATGTGAATTTTGTCTTCGTTCGATATTTTGATGAGATGTATGTTGTCTCTCCTCTAGTGGTGTCATGTGAACGTCGGCTACATGACACTTCACCATTATTTGGGCCTAGAGGAAGGCATTGGGAAGTAATAAGTAGATGATGGGTTGCTAGAGTGACAGAAGCTTAAACCCTAGTTTATGCGTTGCTTCGTAAGGGGTTGATTTGGATCCATATGTTTCAGGCTATGGTTAAGTTTACCTTAATACTTCTTTGTAGTTGCGGATGCTTGCATTAGAGGTTAATAATAAGTGGGAGGTTTGTCCAAGTAAGGGCAGCACCCAAGCACCGGTCCACCCACATACCAAATTATCGAAGTACCGAACGCGAATCAGATGATCGTGACGAAAACTAGCTTGATGATAATTCCCATGTTTCCTCGGGAGCGCTTTACTTTATATAAGAGTTTGACCAGGCTTGTCCTTTGCTACAAAAAGGATTGTGCCACCTTGCTGCACCTTATTTACTTTTACCTTTTGTCACTTGCTACCAATTACCTTATCACAAAACTATATGTTTCCTATAATTTCAGTGCTTGTAGAAAATACCTTACTGAAAACTGCCTATCATTTCCTTCTGCTCCTCGTTGGGTTCGACACTCTTACTTATGGAAAGGACTACGATAGAGCCCCTACACTTGTGGGTCATCAACGCCTGCTGGAGCTTCAGGATCTGAACGCCAACTTGGAGGAGCGAGATGAGGCGCGCAGGGCCGCCCTGGCGTCGATGAGGGGGACGCCCTCCGAAGAGGCAAAGATCTTGCGGCGTGAGGAGGCGCGGATGCTAGAAGCCACGGTGCGCAGCCTTGAGCTTGAGCGGCTGGAGGCGAGGGAGCGCCACGTGACCCTGGCCAAGGATGCTGTCTCCGCTCACGAGGCCAGAGTCCAGAAGGAAATTGACTGGAAGGTGGCGGAGGCCTGCGCAAACCTCGCCAAGGGGTATGACTTGAAGTTGGAGCTCCAGCGAGCAGAGGCTGGTGGGAGGACTGCTGCCCTTAGGGCAAGGCTGGAAGAAGTAGAGCAGCGCGAGAGGGCCGCTGCGGCGGTTCAGTCTTCCGTCCAGGATGAGCTGGCCTCCGCGCAGGCTGACTTGGCCTTGCTCTGGCGACAAGTTGATGACGCTACAGTTCTTGTGCAGCAGAGCAAGGACAAGGCTTTTCGTCGACTAGTACTTCAGCTTGAGCATGTCGCCATGCTGCGGACTCTTCGGGAGAAGGCCAACCGGGCGTTGGGGGCCATCTGTGAGGAGAACGCCCCCGACGTCCACACGGAGGATTACACTGGCCATCTTGTCTTCTTCACCGAGGTTCTGACGTGTCTGGAGAGCCGGGCCGCGAGGGCCCGCCGCCTTGTTGAAGAAAAGAGCCGGAGCCTCCTTGGGCGCGCGTTCTCTCGGGTCCTTAGCTACCTCCAGAGCATTGATCCTGACTTTGACTTCGACGCTGCCATCGCCCCAGTGCCTGGGGCTGTCTGAGACAACTTGGCGCACTGGGAGGACGACCACGTGGATGCTTTGGTCCGGGCCTTTGCCACCGATGATGACGAGGCCGTGGTCATGGCAGATGAAGGCAGTGCAGTTGAAGATGGTGGAGACGTGGCTAGCCACATCGCTGGCAATGTAAATGAGAGCGACTCCGACGGCGCGGCGAGCGATGTGTCTGGTTGAGCTTGTGTTCCTTTGCCTTGACCCTGCACGCATAGACTTGCATGAGGCCCCATAGGGCGTGAGAGCACTTTGATGGGGGGAGCCCCCTATGTGTGTAAACTGGTATTCCACTTTCCTTCTTTTGGTGCTTGAATCCGAACCTGGGACGTGCGTCCTCGAGTTTCCCGAGCTTAGTTTCCGTTGTATCTCACCTAGATCTTACCTATCTTCGTGTGGGTTACAAGGCCGTGGGTTCGCCTCCCTCCTGGGGTGGATCGTTGGAGGTCCGTGGCCCTGAGTCTCCTGAGCAACGCGCGGCCCTGCTCCGGGGAGCAGGGCCAGGGGTGTTCCGCTGGCCGCGGCATGATGCCTACGCGGAAAAATTGTGGCACGTAGGCTCTTGCCCCGAGGGGGTCCTGCCGAGGTTACAGCGGTACGCCAAGTGGGATTGGCCTTCCGGTCCCCGAGCCGGAGGGCCTGGGGTAAGATCTTCAAGGCAGCCAGAGGCGGCAAAATCCAGCAGAAATCAACGAAAACTCTCCCCCCATTTCGGCAACGAGCAAGACTTCAAATTCAATTCGAAAGATACGGCGAGTCCAATTACAAAAAGGAAGGCGAGGAAAGCAAATAGCTGATACGTCCAAAACGTATCTATAATTTCTGCTTGCTCCATGCCTCTTTTGTGTGATATTGCTATGATATTTATGCACTTCCATACACTTTTGATCATATTTGGACTAACCTATTAACTCAGTGCACCACAGTGCCAGTTCCAGTTTTCTGATGTTTTTCTATTTCAGGTTTCCCCCATATTAAAAGTGCCTTAAAAATTCCGGGAAAAATACAGGAAAAATCAGCGTGCCGGGAGCTTCAAGAAAAACCAAAGCAGGGCCAGAGGGGAGCCTGGGGTGGCCCAGGCGGCCACCCGGCGCGGCCCCACCCCTGGCCGCGCCAGGGGGGCGCCTGGGGCCCCACCTCCGCCTCTGGTGACCCCCCTTCGCATATATATTCCTTGCGTCCCGAAACCCTCGAGGACGGAACCCTTTTTCGCGATCTCGCCTCTGTTCCGCCGCCGCCGCGCTTCCAAGATCGGGAGCATCAGGAGAACTCTTCCCGGCACCCTGCCGGAGGGGAGAATCACCACCGGGAGCTTCTCCACCACCATGGACGCTTCCCGGATGACTCGTGAGTAGTCCACTTTGGACCATGGGTCCATGACCAGTAGCTATGTGATGTTCTCCTCCCCTCTTTGTTCTTCATGGTTTAGACCTCGTGAGCTGCCCTACATGATCGAGGCACATATGTAATCTTTATGCTGTTGCTGTGCTGAGTTTGCCGGGATCTGATGGATTATGAGATTATGTTCAGATTGTGTGTGAGTAATATATTTGATTCACCTCTTTTATATTTTAGTTCTTGAGTAATTCTTGCATGTTCTCCGTTGCTGTTTATTGCTTTGGCCGAGTAGTAGGTAGTAACTCCAAGAGGGAACGTTATGCTTGATTGTGGGTTCATGCCCCTCGTTGACTAGCTTGAGTGACAGAAACATGAGTCTAGGGGATGTGCTGTTGCCACAAGGGGGAAAACAACGGTGCTTGTACTTGCGGGTGCAAGGATTGTTTACTTTACGCAAAGTTCTTTTAATGCAGTCGTCTGTTGCTTTGAGTTTACACTTTGGGTGGGACTCGCAACTTAATACCAGCAAGATGTTCTGGATAGATATCTCAAGGTGGATGATTAGTAGTAGATGCAGATGGATTTCGGTCTACTTGCCTTGGCGTACCGCCCATGCTTTTGAGCCTCTACCTTTCTTTACAGCATAGTTAGCATTGGTTTGCGCACATAATCCTGTCAATTGCCCAGCTATAATTTGTTTACCTCGCTTAGCTGTTTTATCATCTTTTGGGAGAGAGACATCACTAGTGAACATCATGGGACCCCGGTCCATATTACCATCACTGATCACACCCGCTATTTACTTCCTGTCATTATTTCCTAGTTGCAGTCATACCTATCATTATTATCTCTTGTGTTTGATCCTTTGTAAATGACAAGGCCGGAGGGATTGACAACCTCTCTGTACTCGTTGGGAGCAAAGTTATTTGTATCTGTGTGTAGGTCCTGTCAACCGCTAAGTATCTGGCGCCGTTAGCCGTTGACACCTTCTTGTTGGCCCTCGGAGTCTCACGGGATTCGATCCTTGGTATCTTTGCCAAGGGAAACTTGTCGCTACGCTACATCTCAAACCTTCCACTTGGGGTAACCAACGAGGGGCGAGAAGCCATCAATAGCCGCGTGCGGCACCTATCTAGTCTTCAATCTTCTCACCAGTGCGGAGCTAAGTGCTGCCACTAGGACATGGGAGGGAGCCCCCGAGGCCCAAGGGCGGCTCTCCAGAGACTCCGGGGCGTGTACAACCCCACTCATTATTACGTGAAAGTGTTACGGGCGGAGATCTTCATAGGCGCGAGCCTTACTTCATATCTCTAGACGAGGGCCCCGCCTTGCGCCACCCCCGACCTCCGTTGGGGCGACCGGAAACCAGGACAGGACCAAGGGGGCAAGGGGGGCGCCAGCGGCGCCCTCGGTGACCACAGGCCCTCTGCCGGGGGGAAGCTTGGCGATGCTCGCCCCGACAGAGGACCTACTTTCGCACACTTCCCTGCTCCACGCGCCACGGGGGTGGCCGCGGCTCTAGGGCCTTCACACGTAGCCCCCAGCGTTCTGCTCCGGTTGAGGGCGGAGCGGCCGCCCTCAGGCCCTCGACCATCGCAGTGGTCTGATCCACCTCCACTCCATTGTTAGTGTACGTCTGCTGCTATGATACCTGCTGTGCTCTGTCGTCGTCGCTGAAGGGGTCCACGGAGCCCTCAGGCGACTTGTGGTAATGTTCTTCCTCGAGCACCCCGCCGTTTCATCTCGGGTCGAGGAAGGCATTGGGGCCTTCTCCAAACACGTATGCCAGGTCCACCATGTGGGGCACATAGGCTTCGTCGGCCACCCCACCGGGGGCAACGTCTGCGTGCCCCGCGCCTTGAGCCCCCGGCTGCGGCACTTGGCCTTGGCGGCCGCTGAGTTGTACCCTGGCGTACCCTCACGAGGGGCCACCGGCGCTTGCTCCTGCCGGTGAAGAAGTCGTTGCGGTCGTGAGGATGGCGCCAGTGCTCCTGTTGGTGTCGTCACGTCTTCCAATCGCTCCAGGGGACGCCCGCGCCTGCCGGGACCTCACCGGTGCCCCACCTGGGGCCTGGGGCGGGGGTGAGGAGCAGAATGGCGGCACGCCCCTGCAAGCGCAGCTCAATAATTCAGCGACGCGTTCCAGCAGCATGTCGCGGCCGCCCTCGCCAACCTACATCGTAACAGCTCTCGCGCCACGATGAGCGTAGCCCTCATGTTCGCCTGCTCTAGTCGGGTGTAGGGTGATGTTCCCGCGGCGTGGTTTGCAGATCGCGCCGCAGGGCGCACGCCCCGAGACACCGAGGCAGTGGTCGCAGGCCCGCGCCGCCCATGGCTGGCTGCGCTGGGCTGTGCGGGAGCCGCGTGGAGCATGGGGTTGAGGTCTCCATGGGTGGACGGTGCCGCCCGCACGGGCCAGGTCGCCCAGCGGTCGGCATGAGCTCCCTGGTCATCGGCCATCGGGATTGTAGAGCGGTGACGGCACGAACAACAGAAGATAAGATCCGGCGCACCACCTACCTAGCGCGCCAAATGTCGGATCTTGGGTTCCGGCAAAACCCTTAAGGTTCGAACTCTGGGTGCGCACGAAGATCTCTCCTTCCACCCTAGCTCATCCACTCGCCGATCCCTAGGCCTAGCTCGTCAGATCCGAAGAACAAGGGACACAAGGTTTATACTAGTTCAGGCCACCATTGTGGTTTAATACCCTAATCCAGTGTGGTGTGGTGGATTGCCTTGTAGGCTGAGGAGGAACTAGTACATGGATGAACTGCCTCCTGAGGAGAGGGTTTCTTGTGCTCGAGTGAGCTTGTGGTGTGTGGCCTTCTATCTGATCAACTCCAGGTGAGATGAGATGGTGGTGGCTAGTACTATTTATAGTGGCCCAGGTCCTCTTCCCAAATATTGAGTGGGAAGGGATCCCACAACGGGCAAATTTGAAGGGGGACAGCTAGTACAAGCTATCCTGACAAAAGGTGTTCTTCGCCTGCCAAAGGCTCTGGTGGTGACGCCGCCGTGGGCTCCGTGATGACCTCCGCTCTGCCGTCATGCTGGTCTTGGTCTCGTTGCACCGATATGGAAACATTTGCCTGACGCCTTGGGACTCCTCGCCTGCACCTGTTCCTTTAGCACCAAAGAGGAAACTGGCACTCTGCGACCGCTGGCGCCCACCTGGCCTTGGCCGTCACTGCTCACGTCACGAGGACCTCGCGAGGTACCCCTTGCCTTGATATCTCCAATCCTCATGAGCCGGCCTAGTGAGGCCGCCCCAGGGGATGTCTTTCGTCGTCCGCCTCGCGAGGCTCAGCCCCTCGCGAGGGTCTTGAGTGGTCGCTGAAGAGGTTGGGCCGTACCAGGCCGCCTGATGAGCCACGCCCTGGGCCGCAGGCAGGCAGGTCTAGGTACCCCCGTTCCCAGAACGCCGACAATGGTTATGTTTCCTAACCATAGACATGAGTTGTCATTTGATCAATGGGATCACATCATTAGGAGAATTATGTGATGGACAACACCGATCCGTTAGCTTAGCAACTTGATCGTTTAGTTTTACCGCTATTGCTTTCTTCATGACTTATGCATGTTCATATGACTATGAGATTATGCAACTCCCGATTACTGGAGGAACACCTTGTGTGCTATCAAACGTCACAACGTAACTGGGTGATTATAAAGATGCTCTATAGATGTCTCCAAAGGTGTTTGTGGTGTTCGCATAGATCTAGAATTGGATTTGTCACTCAGAGTGTCGGAGAGGTATCTCTGGGCCCTCTCGGTAATACACATCATAATAAGCCTTGCAAGCAAATGACTAATGAGTTAGTCACGAGATGATGTATTACGGAATGAGTAAAGAGACTTGCCGGTAATGAGATTGAACTAGGTATGATGATACTGACGATCAAATCTCGGGCAAGTAACATACTGATGACAAAGGGAACAACGTATGTTTTCATGCAGTTTGACCGATTAATATCTTCATAGAATATGTAGGAACCAATATGAGAATCAAGGTTCCGCTATTGGTTATTGACCAGAGATGTGTCTCGGTCATGTATACATAGTTATCGAACCGTAGGGTCCGCATGCTTAACTTTCGATGACGATCGGTGTTATGAGTTTATGTGTTTTGATGTACTGAAGGTAGTTCGGAGTCCTGGATGTGATCACGGACATGATGAGGAGTCTCGAAATGGCCGAGACATAAATATTGATATATTGGAAGCCTATGTTTGGACATCGGAATGGTTATGGGTGAGTTCGGGCATTTACTGGAGTACCGGGGGCCTACCGGAACCCCCGGGGAGTGTATGGGCCTTATTGGGCCTTGGTGGAATAGAGGAGGAGGCGGCCAAGGGGAGGGGCGCACCCCCAAGCCCAATACAAATTGGGTGGGTGCAGGGCCCCTTTTCCTTCTTCCCTCTCTCCTCCTTCCTTGCTCTCCTACTCCAACTAGGGAAAGGGGGGAATCCTACTCCGGTGGGAGTAGGACTCCCCTAGGGCGCGCCATAGAGATGGTCGGCCCCTCCCCTCCTCAATTCCTTTATATACGTGGGGAGGGGGCACCCCATAGACACACAAGTTGATTTCTTAGTCGTGTGCAGTGTTGATAACCCACAAGTGTAGGGGATCAGTTGTAGCCTCTTTCGATAAGTAAGAGTGTCGAACCCAACGAGGAGCTAAAGGCAGAACAAATATTCCCTCAAGTTCTATCGACCACTGATACAACTCTACGCACGCTTGACGTTTACTTTACCTAGAACAAGTATGAAACTAGAAGTACCCTATAGATTTTGTTGGATAGGTTTACAAGAATATAAAGAACACGTAAATATAAACTTGGGGCTGTTAAGATAAAGAAACAATAAAGTTAATGATAGCGAGTCTGGAAAAGTGGTGGTAGGAGTTGCGAAATTGCCCCTAAGCAATTGACTACGTTACTAGACCGATAGCAAGTTTTATGAGGGAGAGGCCATTGCTAGCATGTCATCCCTTACTTGGAATTCTATGCACTTATGATTGGAACCATTAGCAAGCATCCGCAACTACTAACATTCATTAAGGTACAACCCAACCATAGCATTAAGATATATTTGTCCCCCTTCAATCCCGTATGCATCAATTTCTACGCTTGGTTGAAGCTTATGTCACTCTTGCCCTCCAATACGTAGTCCTATCAACATACAACTAACCCTATGGTGTGATCCACGTGCGCGCTCATATGATGGGCACCAAAGAACAGCAACATAACCACAATCAATTTAAATCAATCATAGCAATTCACCAATCACCGACAGGACAACGATAATCTACTCAGACATCATAGGATGGCAACACATCATTGGATAATAATATGAAGCATAAAGCACCATGTTCAAGTAGAGGGTACAGCGGGTTGCGGGAGAGTGGACCGCTGTAGATAGATGGGGAAGGTGATGGAGATGTTGGTGAAGATGATGGAGGTGTTGGTGTAGATCGCCGTCACACGATAATGGCCCCGGTGGCACTCCGATGCCACCGGAAGCGAGGGGGAGAGAGCCCCCCTCCTTCTTATTTTTTCTTGACCTTCTCCCTAGGTGGGAGAAGGGTTTCCCCTTTGGTCCATGGCCTCCATGGCAGCGGAGGGGCGAGAGCCCCTCCGAGTTTGGATCTGTCTCTCTGTCTCTCTCTATTTCTGCGTTCCCAAATTCTAGCCCTTCACCGTTACTTATATTCCGGGAGATCCGTAACTCCGATTGGGCTGATTTTTTTACACGATTTGTATCCGGATATTAGCTTTCTTTCGGCGAAAGAAGGGCATTAACCGCCTTACGTTGTGGCCACGAGGGCCTAGGGCGCGCCTGCCCCTGGTGGGCGCGCCCCCCTGCCTCGTGGCCCACTCGGGCATCGTCTCATGTTGGTTCCGCTTCCCAAAATTCACATATATTCCAAAAAAAATCTCTGTCCGTTTTTATTACGTTTGGACTCTGTTTGATATGGATATTCTGCAAAACAAAAAAACATGCAACAAACAGGAACTGGCACTTGGCACTGGATGAATATGTTAGTCCCAAAAAATAGTATAAAAAGTTGCCAAAAGTATATGAAAGTTGTAGAATATTGGCATGGAACAATCAAAAATTATAGATACGACGGAGACGTATCAGCATCCCCAAGCTTAATTCATGCTCGTCCTCGAGTAGGTAAATGATGAAAAAGATAATTTTTGATGTGGAATGCTACCTAGCATAATCTTGATCATGTAATCTAATCATGGCATGAATATTAAGACATGAGTGATTCAAAGCAATAGTCTATCATTTTACATAGAAGAATTTAATACTCGGGCATCCCAACAAACAATCAAGTCTTTCAAAATATCAATGCTAAAGAACGTTATCCCTACAAAATCATATAGTCTTTTATGCTTCCCTTTTCTTAACACAAGGTACCCCTCATGCCCATCCCGGTGTCAGCCAAGCAATTGTTTTCATACTTTACTTTTTCGCACCTTTTCAACTCTTCACGCAATACATGAGCGTGAGCCATGGATATAGCACTATGGGTGGAATAGAAGGTGGTAGTAGACAAAAGTAGGGAGAAAGTCTCACATCGACTAGGCGTATCAATGGGCTGTGGAGATGCCCATCAATAGATATCAACGTGAGTGAGTAGGGATTGCCATGTAACAGATGCACTAGAGCTACAAGTGTATGAAAGCTCAAAAGAAAACTAGTGGGTGTGCATCAACTTGCTTGCTCATGAAGACCTAGGGCATTTGAGGAAGCCCATCGCTGGAATATACAAGCCAAGTTCTATAATGAAAATTCCCACTAGTATATGGAAGTGACAACATAGGAGACTCTCTATCATGAAGATCATGGTGCTACTTTGAAGCACAAGTGTGGAAAACGATAGTAGCATTGTCCTTTTTTTTCTTTTTTTTTTCTTTTTTTGGGCCTTCCTTTTCTTTTTTTTATTTGGCCTTTTTGCCTTTTTTTTTTCTTTTGGCCTTTCTTTTTTTTCTTTTTTTCTCTAGGGAGAATGCTCTAATAATGATGATCATCACACTTCTATTTACTTACAACTCGATACTAGAACAAAAATATGACTTTATATGAATGCCTCCGGCGGTGGACTGGGATGTGCAATGATCTAGCGTAGCAATGACATTATTTTTTGGACAAGCCATGGAAACATCATGCTAGCTATCTTACGATCATGCAAGGCAATATGACAATGATGGTGCGTGTCATAATAAACGGAACGGTGGAGTTACATGGCAATATATCTCAGAATGGCTACGGAAATATCATAATAGGTAGGTATGGTGTCTGTTTTGAGGAAGGATATAAGGTGGTTTGATGCACCGGCGAAAATTGCGCGGTACTAGAGTGGCTAGCAAGGTGGAAGGGTGAGAGTGCGTATAATCCATGGACTCAACATTAATCATAAATAACTCACATACTTATTGTGAAAAATCTATTTGCCCTCGAAGAAAAAATACTACGACGCATGCTCCTAGGGGGGGAGGTTGGTAGGAGTTCACCATCGCGCGCCCCCGACCTTCACGCAAAGTTAAACAATCAAAATACAATGCGCGCCAATTTGGTTACATAGTTAGGAGACCATACGTGCATGCTTCGGGAATCACAAACCTTAACACCAATATTTTTACTAGACCACAATCATTCACTAGTACCTCCCACATATTAGCATCTCTATTTTGCAAAACTATTGCAAGGAATCAAACATATCATATTCAGCGATCTACAAGTTTATGTAGGATTTTATGACTAACCATGTGAATGACCAATTCCTTTCAACTCTCTAAATAGATATAAGTGAATCAAGAGTGTTTTAATTCTTTCTACAAAAGTTATGTCCATGCTCTAACAAATATAAGTGAAGCAAAAGAGCATTCTACAAATGGCGAGTTTCTATGTGAAGAGAAACAGGCAATCCAAACTTCAAATGATATAAGTGAAGCACAAGAAGCATTCTATAAATCAACTAAGAACTATATCATACCAGCATGGTGCATTTATTAAAAGAAAAATGAAAAAGCACAGGACGCTCCAAGAGTTTACGCATACCATGTGAACGAAACGAATCTGAAAACATAATGATACTAGTTGAAGAAAGTTGGGATGCCTTCCGGGGCATCCCCAAGCTTAGATGCTTGAGTATCCTTGAATATTTACTTGGCGTGCCTTGGGCATCCCCAACCTTGAGCTCTTGCCTCTCCTCCTTCTTCTCACATCGAGACCTCCTCGATCTTCGAACACTTCATCCACACAAAACTTAACCGAACTTTTAGTGGCGGGGTTAGTGCATATGATCAATAAAATCCCATCATGTACTGCTCTAATTTTATTGTATAATTATAAACAAACATTACCCACTGTATGTTGTCATAATTTTATGGCCCCAAGTCAAGGAGGCATCAACAAGAATTCAAACATATGCAAATAATGAAGCTATAACAGCGATCTGTGAAAACAAGGCAGTCTGTAGTAATCTGAACATTAACCATACTTCTGTAACTCTAAAAATTCTGGAAAAATTAGGAAAAATCAACCATTTGTATAGAAAGACTTTGTGAAAAGTTTCAGATCCTTTCGACGTTCCAGTAAAAAATGTAAAATAGCGCACTACAGCCAAAGTTTATGTTTTTGCACCGCACAAACCAACAAGCAGTTTAATCATCCTAAAGGAAACTCTTGGCACATTATTTTTATAATACAGTGGAATTGTACAAGGGGATAATTATTTTTATTGAAAAGTTACTGTAATTCAAGATTTGCAAAGTTTCCATGGGCATGAACAAAGTTCAAGGAGCTCCCCCATTTCAACGGTGCTCGTCCTTCTTACTTTCACTTTTCTTTAAAAAAAATTAGGTTCCCCTCTTTATTTTTTTGTTTTTAAACTTTATAAAAGCACACAACAAAAATAAATGACTCTCCAAAACTTCCGGGTTGTCTCCCTGACAACGCTTTCTTTAAAGCCATTAAGCTAGAAATATAGTGCTCAAGTAATGGATCCACCCGCATCCGAAGGTATATCAAAGCCAATTTTAATTAGCAATGATTTGGCATTTAGTAGTGAGCACAAAGTGATATGTGTCATGAGACAACAAAGTCTAACTCTCATCCTATGCATAGGATGTCATACAAGAACAATTCATGCACATCAAGTAAAGGCCAATGCATAGTATAAGCAGTTTCTTGCAATTTTATCATGTTGGAAACATAAAGAGGCGGAGATGTAGTTCCTCTCTCATAATAATTGCAAGTAGGAGCAGTAAGAACATGCATATTATATTCATCAAAATCATCATGTGTAATGGAAAAAGGCAACCTGTAACGCCCAGTATGTGACTATGTCTCCCACGTGTCGAGGCACGACTTAAAGACATAATCACATACTAGAATGATCTCAAGTATGGTATCTTTGCACAACTCATGTAAAAGCAGGGATGAAAGTGTAAAAAGGTAGTTGGCTTACACTCGCCACGTCAAACAATGAAATACATTAACATACATCATCCAAATAACATCAGAGTCCGGCTACGGACGAAATCCAAACGAAAGATACCATAAATAAAGCAACACAAGGCCTGATCGCCCCTAGTAGAAGCCACTACTCATCGTCGGGATAAGACACATAGTAACGTCCACGCTCTTCGTCGAACTCCCAATACAGCTCTGTCCCATCACCTGTGTAGTTCTCATCGGTACCTGCATCTGGTGTTGTGTTGAATCTGTGAGCCACAGAGGACTCAGCAATCCCGTTCCCGGGTAGCAATACTATCAAAGCCTTAAGGTGTGGAAAAGGCTTAAAACAAGGTTGCAGCAGCACTAGCACTAACTTACGGGTTTAGAGTGAGGAGAGAACAAGTGCCAACGATCGACAAAGTGATCACGACGTGATCCTAACTACTCACGGCCAAACATAACCCCACCGTGTTCACTTCCCGAACCCCTGCGGAAAGAGACCATCACGGTTACTCACGCTGGTAGTGTATTATGAACATGGTGCCAAGTTATCTACAACCGGATATTAACAAATTCCCATATGCCACATAACCGCGGGCATGGCTTTCGAAAGATCAAAACCCTACAGGGGTGTCCAAACTTAGCCCATCACAAGCTCACGATCTGTGGAGTTGCAACTCCAAGGTGGGAAGACCCCGAGTATTCTCGGAATCCCGTGCTCAAGATATTCCGACAAAGGTAAAACTAATCCAGCAAGACCTCCCGGCGTGCCGACACCCTGACAGTAGCCGCGCGTATCTAGTCTCAGGCCACGACCGGATGAGCTATGGTTACAGCATCCAAATACCCCCAGTTGCCAAGGGGCGGTGCCGCAAGCTGCTCTAGGTTGGACCAACACTCATGTGGAGCACTGGCCCGGGGTTGTTAATTAAGTCCTCGGGATAGCTAGTACCTATGCAAGTTTTAGTTATTAGGCAAATGTAAAACCAATGTCGGGCCTTGCTGGAAAAGCTTTAGCGCTAAGAAGGTTATCGAGGGGGTCCCATAACCCCAACCGTGTTAGGAACACATAATCAAGGAGCATATCACCGGTTTAACAGTTCCTAGGGTGGCATGAGTGGAACAAAACACCAAGCAAGAGGCTTAGCCTTCCACCCATTACCAATATATAGATGATTTAGTTTAACAGATTATATATTGTGATATCCCAACAATAACTTCATCACGAAGCAAGAATCTTCAAATCTTCTCCTCCAACTAACAATATTATAAGAGGGGCTGAGCGAAGCTTACGTAGCCAATCAAAGGTTTGCTAGGTTGGGTGGTTAGAGAGTTTCATGGCAACAATAGGAGGCTGACAAACAGACATAGGCATCGAGGCAATAAGATAAAGAGCGAGACATCTAGCATAGGCAAAGATAGTAGTGATATCTGGGTAAGGTCATCTTGCCTGGGATTCCGCAAGGAAGAAGAACGATTCCATGAAGTAGTTGAACAAAACCCCACAACTCCGGAACAAAACCGAAGCTAATGAGGGAAGCCTACCGAAAAGAAGCAAACGACACGGTAAACACACAAGCATAAACATGGCATATGATGCACATCCAAGTATGATGCATGTCCGGTTTAATATGAATGGCAAGGCAAGGTGCACAAGCAATACTACAAGTTAAGTGGAGCTCAATATGCAACGAGTTGCATATTGACGAAACACCACATTTTATTTATTTAGTTGACTCTCGTTTATGTACGAAACAATATTAAATGTTGATTAACATGGCAAGAGGTGCAACACAAAGTAAACTACACTAACTAAGCAATTTAAATGGGGCCGGAGACAACAAACAACAATTCCGGAAAATCCCCATGTGCATATTATGAATTTGGTACTGTTCTGCCTAAAACATATTTTAAAGTTATTAAAAGGCAAAAGTAAATGCACCATGTTATTATCCACATTTTTCTACCCCATTTACATAAAAAGTTTAATAAATTTGGAGCTACGGTTATTTAGTTATGAAATAAACCATTTTATCATGACATTTGAGCAAATTTAAACAAACAACATTTTAAACATTTTAAACAGGGGTGAAAGTGGCATATTACTAAACTACACATAATTCTAAGCATTTTAATATATAAAGTTTTTACATGTGATGCATGGTTATGGAGTTATTAATGCATGAAACTTGGAGGGGTTTTCTGTAAACTGGCAGTTTCAGGATAAAATGCTAAAATCGCAGGAAGGGAAAAAACAACATGGGCTGGGCGCTGGGGCGCTCACCATGGGCCAAAGGCCCGGAACTGTGGAGAGGGAGAGGCCGGCAGAGGCGCACAGGCCTTGGGGCGCGCTGGGCCTGGCCTGGTGGTGGAAACGAGGGAGGGAAGAGGCTGGCTACGGGTTGGATCCCGAGGAAGAGGAGTGGCGGCGGGGAGGAGGAATGGATGGGACAGACGTCCTAGTTTCTAGGGTTGTCACCTATATATAGCAAGTCGGATAAGTCTAGGGCGATTCGAGTCCCTCCGATCGCAATTGTACAGTCGAGAAAATAAATAGGTTAGGTGGCCCAAATAAGAGAACGAAGATGTTTTAGTGATGTTTGGGGATGATCCGGACCCATCGATAACGACATAGTGGATCGGGTTGGAGCATGTTTCGGACGCGCGCGATGGGGTATGTGCGCTGTGCAGAGGTGTTAGGCGGTCGCAGACAACTGCGAGGTTGGACCGAGAAGGGAGAGAAGAAGCAGCCGGGCATAGGTCTCCGGAACACCGAAAACGTCCGACGCTTTACCGGCTATAGTGCCGCTATAATTTTAACGGTTGGGCTAGCAAACGAACTCCGAATGCGACGAAATTTGACAGGCGGTCTGTCTACACTACAATAAGACCACATGCCAACTTACATCCCATTCGGAGAACATTTTCCGGCCACTTATAAAATAAATATCCGGAGGTGCCGCGGGCGCGTGCGAGTGTGTCTGGGCTCAGAACGGGCAACAGAGAGGACAGGGCAACTACAAACGGATGCAAGTTTTGAAAACATGCTGATGCAATGCACACGATGACATGGAAAAAATCCAACACGCAAGCATATGACATGGCAATGGCAGCGAATAACAGGGAGACACCTGGCGCATCGGTCTCGGGGCGTCACAACTCTCCCACACTAACAGAGGATCTCGACCCGAGATCCTGGAGATGGCACCGGATAGAAACGGAAAAGAAGTGGTAAAACAAAGTTGCTTCTTTGACAAATGAGTGAAACCACGAACTTGAAAGGTTGACCAAATTGAAAGAAGAATACAACGGAGATGAACGAAGATGAAAACACTATGTTAGAAAACATGAACAAGGAACATTGCGAGAACCTTGTAGGTTGAAAGACATGAAACAAGAGCTTATAAACCAAAAGAATATGCAACCGCAATGGTATAGCCAAAGAATAAGAATGATAGAATTTGGACAGCACTCCGTCTGAAAATTGAAGGAATTAACATGAACTTGAGGAGATGGGTTGATACTTGATGAAATCAACAACACGCTGCCTCCGGAACATTGAATGAATGACACAAGGATTAAGAAAGTTTTCATATAGCATTCCGGTTGAAAAGAGAGGCAAAACTTGATAAGATGAGAGAAATTGGATGGAGAATACAGCACTCCGGATAAATAGATAAACAAGGAAAAGAACATTATCTTGACAAAGCAAGATTATGGGACGAAGAGAGCAATATCACAATGCCTCCGGAATGAAAGAATAAAAGCTAGATTGTTAGGAAGAAATAAAGTAGAAGTAAATGATAACTTCTACCACCAATGAATTTAGAAAACATCCTTATGAAGAAGGGTTGAACGGAGTTGTTGAAAATAATCAACAACAAAAGAATAAGCTTGTTGTGGGTTTATGGGAAACATCTCAAGATTAAGAGGTGATAGCCGGCCACTAACGAAAACATTTGATTGCTTGAGATCAATGAAGTGAAGAAAACTTCTTTCACCGAGAGGATCTTAAAGACATAATCACATACTAGAATGATCTCAAGTATGGTATCTTTGCACAACTCATGTAAAAGCAGGGATGAAAGTGTAAAAAGGTAGTTGGCTTACACTCGCCACGTCACACAATGAAATACATTAACATACATCATCCAAATAACATCAGAGTCTGGCTACGGACGAAATCCAAATGAAAGATACCATAAATAAAGCAACACAAGGCCTGATCGCCCCTAGTAGAAGCCACTACTGATCGCCGGGATAAGACACATAGTAACGTCCATGCTCTTCGTCGAACTCCCAATATAGCTTTGTCCCATCACCTGTGTAGTTCTCATCGGTACCTGCATCTGGTGTTGTGTTGAATCTGTGACCCAGAGAGGACTCAGCAATCCCGTTCCCGGGTAGGAATACTATCAAAGCCTTAAGGTGTGGAAAAGGCTTAAAACAAGGTTGCAGCAGCACTAGCACTAACTTACAGGTTTAAAGCGAGGAGAGAACAAGTGCCAATGATCGACAAAGTGATCACGAAGTGATCCTAACTACTCACGGCCAAACATAACCCCACCGTGTTCACTTCCCGAACCCCTTCGGAAAGAGACCATCACGGTTACTCACGCTGGTAGTGTATTATGAACATGGTGTCAAGTTATCTACAACCGGATATTAACAAATTCCCATCTGCCACATAACCGCGGGCACGGCTTTCGAAAGATCAAAACCCTGCAGGGGTGTCCCAACTTAGCCCATCACAAGCTCACGATTTGTGGAGTCGCAACTCCAAGGTGGGAAGACCCGAGTATTCTCGGAATCCCGTGCTCAAGATATTCCGACGAAGGTAAAACTAATCCAGCAAGACCTCCCGGCGTGCCGACACCCTGACAGTAGCCGCGCGTACCTATTATCAGGCCACGACCGGATGAGCTATGGTTACAGCATCCAAGTACCCCCAATTGCCAAGGGGCGGTGCCGCAAGCTGCTCTAGGTTGGACCAACACTCATGTGGAGCACTGGCCCGGGGTTGTTAATTAAGTCCTCGGGATAGCTAGTCCCTATGCAAGTTTTAGTTATTAGGAAAATGTAAAACCAATGTCGGGCCTTGCTGGAAAAGCTTTAGCGCTAAGCGGGTTATCGAGGGGGTCCCATAACCCCAACCGTGTTAGGAACGTATAATCAAGGAACATAAAACCGGTTTAACGGTTCCTAGGGTGGCATGAGTGGAACAAAACACCAAGCAAGAGGCTTAGCCTTCCTCCCATTACCAATATATAGATGATTTAGTTTAACAAATTATATATTGTGATATCCCAACAATAAATTCATCACGAAGCAAGAATCTTCAAATCTTCTCCTGCAACTAACAATGCTATAAGAGGGGTTGAGCGAAGCTTACGTAGCCAATCAAAGGTTTGCTAGGTTGGGTGGTTAGAGAGTTTCATGGCAACAATAGGAGGCTGACAAATAGACATAGGCATCGAGGCAATAAGCTAAAGAGCGAGACATCTAGCATAGGCAAAGATAGTAGTGATATCTGGGTAAGGTCATCTTGCCTGGGATTCCCCAAGGAAGAAGAATGATTCCATGAAGTAGTTGAACAAAACCCCACAACTCCGGAACAAAACCGAAGCTAACGAGAGAAGCCTACCGGAAAGAAACAAATGACACGGTAAACACACAAGCATAAACATGGCATATAATGCACATCCAAGTATGATGCATGTCCGGTTTAATATGCACGGCAAGGCAAGGTGCACAAGCAATACTACAAGTTAAGTGGAGCTCAATATGCAACGAGTTGCATATTGACGAAACACCACATTTTATTTATTTAGTTGACTCTTGTTTATGTACCCAACAATATTAAATGTTGATTAACATGGCAAGAGGTTCAACACAAAGTAAACTACACTAACTAAGCAATTTAAATGGGGTCGGAGACAACAAACAACAATTCCGGAAAATCCCCATGTGCATATTATGAATTTGGTACTGTTCTGCCTAAAACATATTTTAAAGTTACTAAACTACAAAAGTAAATACACCATGTTATTCTACACATTTTTCTACCCCATTTACATATAAAGTTTATTAAATTTGGAGCTACGGTCATTTAGTTATGAAATAAACCATTTTATCATGACATTTGAGCAAATTTAAACAAACAACATTTTAAAAAATTTAAACAGGTGTGAAAATGGCATATTACTAAAGTACACATAATTCTAAGCATTTTCATATATAAAGTTTTTACATGTGATGCATGGTTATGGAGTTATTAATGCATAAAACTTGGATGGGTTTTCTGTAAACTGGCAGTTTCTGGATAAAATGCTAAAATCGCAGGAAGGAAAAAAACAACATGGGCCAAAACTGGCTGGGCACTGGGGCGCTCACCATGGGCCAAAGGCCCGGAACTGTGGAGAGGGAGAGGCCGGCAGAGGCGCACAGGCCTTGGGGCGCGCTGGGCCTGGCCTGGTGGTGGAAACGAGGGAGGGAAGAGGCTGGCTGCGGGTTGGATCCCGAGGAAGAGGAGTGGCGGTGGTGAGGAGGAATGGATGGGACAGACGTCCTAGTTTCTAGCGTTGTCACCTATATATAGCAAGTCGGATAAGTCTAGGGCGATTCGGTCCCTCCGATCGCAATCGGACGGTCGAGAAAATAAATAGGTTAGGTGGCCCAAATAAGAAAACGAAGATGTTTTAGGGATGTTTGGGGATGATCCGGACCCATCGGCAACGACAGAGTGGATCGGGTTGGAGCAGGTTTCGTACGCGCGTGATGGGGTCTGTGCGCTGTGCACAGATGTTAGGCGGTCGCGGACAACTGCGTGGTTAGACCGAGAAGAGAGAGAAGAAGCAGCCCAGCATAGGTCTCCAGAACACCGAAAACGTTCGACGCTTTACCGGCTATAGTGCCGCTATAAGTTTAACGGTTGGGCTATCAAACGAACTCCGAATGCGACGAAATTTGATAGGCGGTCTGTCTACACTACAATAAGACCATACGCCAACTTACATCCCATTCGGAGAACATTTTCCGGCCACTTATAAAATAAATATCCGAAGGTGCCGCGGGCGCGTGCGAGTGTGTCTGGGCTCAGAACGGGCAACGGAGAGGACATGGCAACTACAGACGGATGCAAGTTTTGAAAACATGCTAATGCAATGCACACGATGACATGGAAAAATGCAACACGCAAGCAAATGACATGGCAATGGCAGCGAATAACTAGGAGACACCTGGCGCATCGGTCTCAGGGCGTCACACAACCCATCAATGTAATCTTTAATAAGTGCAAACTTCTTCGATATAGTTTAGTTTGGAGAACTCAAAAAGATAATAGGACTATCATGCATGGGTGCAATAGCAACAATCTCATGTTTAACATAAGGAACTATAGTATGTTCATCTCCATAAGCATAATTCATATTGGCATCTTGGCCACAAGCATAGCAAGCATCATCAAAAAGGGATATTTCAAAAGAATCAACGGGATCATTGCAATCATCATAGCAATCATCCTTTGGTAAGCACGAAGGGAAATTAAACAATGTATGAGTTGAAGAGTTACTCTCATTAGAAGGTGGGCACGGGTAGCAAATCCGCTCTTCCTCCTTTTGTTCTTCGCTCTCCTCCTCATCTTTTTCATCTAATGAGCTCACAATGTCATCAGTTTCTTCTTCCATAGTTTCCTGCAAAATATTAGTCTCTTTTTGGACAGCGGAGACTTTCTAAATAAACACATCAATATTGGAATTATATTCATAATTCAAATAGCAATATTTCAATATAGCAAGATTTTCAGGCCTAGAAACATCATCACCAAAAGCATCATTCTTTTTAAACAGAGATTCAATTTCATAAGCACCCTTAAAAGCAACGAATTCTTCTATTTGTTCCACATCATAATAATCATATATACCATTAGCATAAGAAGCTAAGGTTTCATTATCATTAAATTTGCATGAAAGGGGAAGGTGTGGAGCCTTCATCCTAGAGCAACAAGTATAATCATATCTCAAGCATAGTTGCCGAGCATACCAATGCAACAAATGGATTTGATCCCATAACAGTTTCTCTCCTTGTGTCAAGTGATAATCCCTAAAGTATTCACGTTGATCCAACATTACTCCCATTACATAGTTGAATGGGGTTTTCTCAGGATTATCAAAGTAGTACATAATATCTTTCACATAATGAGCATCGAGAGTTTTAGGAGGTTCCCCATCTCCATGTGTAGCAAGTACACCTATGTTTTTTGGTATTTCGTGTTCCATATCCATAACTAAAGATAGAGAACAACTTAGAACAACAAATAAAATCTACTTAGTGATAAAGCAAACAACCACACACGAGAATATTCACCCCACGATATTGCTCCCCGGCAACGGCGCCAGAAAAAGTTCTTGATAACCCACAAGTGTAGGGGATCAATTGTAGCCTCTTTTGATAAGTAAGAGTGTCGAACCCAACGAGGAGCCAAAGGCAGAACAAATATTCCGTCAAGTTCTATCGACCACCGATACAACTCTACGCACACTTGACGTTTACTTTACCTAGAACAAGTATGAAACTAGAAGTACTTTGTAGTTTTTGTGGGATAGGTTTGCAGGAATATAAAGAGCACATAAATATAAATTAGGGGCTGTTAAGATAAAGAAACAATAAAGTTAATGATAGTGAGTGTGGAAAGTGGTGGTAGGAGTTGCGAAATTGCCCCTAAGCAATTGACTACGTTACTAGATCGATAGCAAGTTTTATGTGGGAGAGGCCACTGCTAGCATGTCATCCCTTACTTGGAATTCTATGCACTTATGACTAGAACCATTAGCAAGCATCCGCAACTACTAACGTTCATTAAGGTAAAACCCAACCATAGCATTAAGATATATTGGTCCCCCTTCAATCCTGTTTGCATCAATTTATACGCTAGGTTGAAGCTTCTGTCACTCTTGCCCTCCAATACGTAGTCCTATCAACATACAACTAACCCTATGGTGTGATCCACGCGCACGCTCATATGATGGGCACCAAAGGATAGCAACATAACCACAAGCAATTTAAATCAATCATAGCAATTCACCAATCACAGATAGGACAACGATAATCTACTCAGACATCATAGGATGGCAACACATCATTGGATAATAATATGAAGCATAAAGCACCATGTTCAAGTAGAGGGTACAGCGAGTTGCGGGAGAGTGGACCGCTATAGATAGATGGGGAAGGTGATGGAGATGTTGGTGAAGATGACGGAGGTGTTGGTGTAGATCTCTGTCACACGATAATGGCCCCGATGGCACTCCGGTGCCACCGGAAGCGAGGGGGAGAGAGCCGCCCTCCTTCTTATTTTTCCTTGACCTTCTCCCTAGGTGGGAGAAGGGTTTCCCCTCTGGTCCATGGCCTCCATGGCGGCGGAGGGGCGAGAGCCCCTCCGAGATTGGATATGTATCTTTGTTTCTGCGTTCCCAGATTCTGGCCCTTCACCGTTTCTTATATTCCTGGAGATCCGTAACTCCGATTGGGCTGATTTTTTGACACGATTTTTATACGGATATTAGCTTTCTTGCGGAGAAAGAAGGGCATCAACAGCCTTACGGTGTGGCCACAAGGGCCCTGGGCACGCCTGCCCCTGGTGGGCGCGCCCCCTGCCTCGTGGCCCACTCGGGCATCGTCTCATGTTGCTTCATCTTCCCAAAATTCACATATATTCCAAAAAAAATCTCCATCCGTTTTTATTATGTTTGGACTCCGTTTGATATGGGTATTCTACAAAACAAAAAATATGCAACAAACAGGAACTGGCACTTGGCACTGGATGAATATGTTAGTCCCAAAAAATAGTATAAAAAGTTGCCAAAAGTATATGAAAGTTGTAGAATATAGGCATGGAACAATATAAAATTATAGATACGACGGAGACGTATCAGGTGCCCCTCCCCACAGTTACACACCTCGGTCATATCGTTGCAGTTCGTAGGCGAAGCCTTGCGCCTGTAACTTCATCATCACCGTCACCACGCCGTCGTGCTGACGAAACTTCCCCGTAAAACTCATGTGGATCAAGAGCTCGTGGGACGTCATCGAGCTGAACATGTGCTGAACGCGGAGGTGCCGTACGTTTGGTGCTTGGATTGGTTGGATCGCAAAGACGTTCGACTACATCAACCGCGTCACTAGACGCTTTTGCTTTCGGTCTATCAGGGTACGTGGACACACTCTCCCCTCTTGTTGCTATGCTTCTCCTAGATAGATCTTGTGTGATCGTAGAATTTTTTTTGAAATACTACGTTCCCCAACAAAGACTAGGCCAAAACCAGAGGAAACAAGTGGAAATGAGATTTGGAGGATGAAACAATGTAATTTGGATCACCACGGTAGTACTGCTCGCGGGTGCGGTAGTACCGCTCGGGGGGCGGATGTAAGTTTACATCCGCTCTAGCCGCAGTAGTACCGTGGAACGGTTGTACCGCGCTTGGAGCGGAAGTAAAATTTTACTTCCGCGCCCCGAGCGGTAGTACCGCTCTGGCCGAGCGGTAGTACCACATGGATTCAACATGCATGTGAATCCCATCTACGAATCTAAAGACATCCGCACAAATAGATCGGTACTACCGGTGATCAAAACTACATTGTTGCATCATACCAAATAGCATTTCTACTGCACTAGTACTCTCCTACACTCTTCTCTTGCATAGATTTAGCCGAAAATCACATGAACAACACATGCATCTCCCCAAGACCTAGAAGCACAAAACAAGGCAAAAAGAGAGAGGTACTATGGGAGATACCGGGGTCCCTGACAAGAGGGCGAGGTGGGGAACAATCCCACCAGTCCGAATGCGAGGAGAGCGGCCAGAGACGGAGATCCGGTGAGATCCTCCGGTGCCGTTCTTGGGCGGGAGAGAGAGAGAGACGAGATGGGGAATAAGAGTTGAATGGGTATGGGGGAGTTGGAACTCCCCTGCCCGCTCTTAACCCCCACCCGCTCGCGATGGCGCAGTAGTACCGCAGGCCATCATGGTAGTACTGCCCGGGCGGAAGTATCGCACGCAGGGTGGTTGTACCGCTCGTCCAGCGGTAGTAAAGATTTACTGCCGTGATGGGTGCGGTTGTACCGTGCTCAACTCCTGCAGTAGTACCGCGGCATGCCACGGTAGTACCTCAACCCAAGAAAAGTGCAAGTTACACAAAAACAAGAAGACCGAGGTCGTTGCAATACATCCTTCAAACACAAGAACATGCAAAAGAGCACACACTCGAGGCAATTCAAACACAAAAACGATTCAAAGAGAAAAGCAAAGGACAACAAAGAACAAAGACACAACTCAACCTCTCCAAAGAGAGGGCGGTGGCCGGAGCCACCTATGTTTGAGTCACTTGGTATGGCACCGCGAAGAATTATCTTTGGGCCCATGACCAAAACTCGTCTTTGAAGCACAAGTACCATCAAAAATGGCTAATGTGAAAGAGTTGATCAATTTATGCATAATGGGGGAGGAAGATTTCATTGAGAGAACAACACTTCCCCTATGTTCATGCCTACATCTAGTCAAGACAACATGTTGAGTGGGGTGGGGTGTGCAAGGTTTCGATCCACATTGCTCAAATCGATGATATTTAGCTCATGCCTTAACTCGTGAAATATTGCTTCATCCAAAGGCTTCGTGAAAATAATGGCAAGGTTTTCATGAGTGTTGACATTATGAAGATCAATCTCCCCTCATCGAATATGCTCCCGGATGAAGTGATATCGAATCTCAATATGCTTCGACTTGAAGTGTTGCACCGGGTTGAGAGAAATCTTGATGGCACTTTCGTTGCCACATCAAAGAGGCACTTTGTCACAAATGACACAGTAATCCTTTAAAGTTTGCCTCATCCATAAAAGTTGAGCACAATAACTGTCGGCCGCCACATACCCGGCTTTGGTGGGGGAGAGAGATACACAACTTTGCTTCTTGGAAGACCAACTCACCAAAGAGGAACCAAGAAATTGGCACCCTCCGGAAGTTGACTTCCTATCCACTTTGTCTCCCGCCCAATCTGAATCCGAGAAACCTACAAAATTGAAGTTTGCTCCTCTTGGGTACCATAAGCCAAAGTTTGGGGTATGAGAAAAATATCGTAAGATTTGCTTGATCGCCACAAAGTGACTTTCCTTAGGTGAGGCTTGAAACCGTGCACAAATTCCCACACTCAACATGATATCCGGTCTAGATGCACAAAGGTAAAGCAAGGATCCAATCATAGAATGATATACCTTTTGATCCACCGCTTTACCATTGGATCAATGTCAAGTTGGCACTTGGTAGGAATAGGAGTAGTAGCCGGCTTGACATCACTTAGATTGAATCTCTTGAGCATGTCTTGAGTGTGTTTGTCTTGGTTGATGAAGATTCCTTCTTGTCTTTGTTTGACTTCGAACCCGAGAGAGAACTTCAACTCTCCCATCATGGACATCTCAAACTGTGCGGTCATGAGTGCGGCAAACTCATCATTGAAAGCTTTGTTAGGAGAACAAAAAATAATATCATCAACATATAGTTGGCATACAAACAACTCCCCTTTGACCTTCTTGGTAAAAAGAGTGGGGTCGATTTTCCCAATTTCAAACCCAAGATCTTGTAACAATTCTGTAAGATGCTCATACAACACACGTGGGGCTTGTTTAAGGCCATAGAGCACCTTATCGAGTTGATACACATGACTGGGGAAATTACGATCCTCGAACCCCAGGGGTTGTTTAACATACACCAACTCATTAAGAGGACCATTAAGAAAAGCACTCTTCACATCCATTTGTTGCAATTTAAAGTTATGACGAGAAGCATAGGCAAGCAACAAATGAATAGATTCAAGGTGAGCAACAGGGGCAAAGGTTTCACCGTAGCCGATACCCTCGACTTGGGAGTAGCCTTGTGCCACCAAACAAGCCTTGTTGCGAATGACTATCCCGTGAGCATCTTACTTGTTCTTAAAGATCCATTTGGTTCCAATGACATTATGGTTCTCCTTCCGCCTTCGCACCAACCGCCACACCTTGTTGCGCTCAAAGTTATGGAGTTCTTCATGCATGGCATTGAGCCAATCCGGGTCTTCGAGCGCCTCATAGACCTTTTGGGGTTCAACACAAGATACAAACGCATGATGAGCACAATAATTTGCTAATTGTCTACGAGTGCTTACCCCCTTTGTAATGCTTCCAAGGATATTCTCCATGTGATGCTCTCTAGCAGCGAGCCTGGAAGCAACTTTGGCGGCACGACGCTCCAATTGCTCCTCAAGTGAGAGTTGAGGTGTGGTAACTTGATCATCATGAGTGTCGTCTTGAGCTTGTTCTTGATCTTGAGCTTGCTCTTGATCTTGAACTTGCTCAGAAGAAGAAACTTGGACTTGCGCATCACTTGGTGGATCAACACCATCTTGTGGTTGATCTTGCACTTGGCCTTGTTCATTGGGTTGAGGGCCTTCACTTTGTTATTCGGAAGCGTGTGGGTCTTGGGTTGGCGATGGTTCCACTCGAGTGGATCATTTTCCTTCTCCTTCGGCCACAAGGGGTTCCTCAATGGGTAGGATATGACCAACTCCCATCCTTCTTATGGCTTGGGGAGGAATTTCATCACCTACATCACAAGTACCACTTTGCTCAGCCGTTATTCTCATCAAACTCCATGTTACACGTCTCCTCAATTAGTCCAGTGGACTTGTTGAGGACACGGTAAGCATGAGAGTTTGTAGCATAACCAACAAATATTCCCTCATGAGCTCTAGCCTCAAATTTAGACAAATGAACACCTTTCTTGAGTATGAAACACTTACATCCGAACACCCGGAAGTACTTGAGGTTGGGCTTGTTACCGGTAAGTATCTCATATGGAGTCTTGTTCAAGCCTTCTTGGAGATAGAGCCGATTGGATGCATGACAAGCGGTGTTGATGGCTTCGGCCCAAAAGTTGTACGGAGACTCGAACTCCGCCGTCATGGTTCTTGCCATGTCCATCAATGTCCGGTTCTTCCTCTCCGCCACACCATTTTGTTGAGGAGTATAAGGTGCAACATATTAATGTTTGATCCTCTCATCACTAAGGAACTCATCCAAGGTCTAGTTCTTAAACTTGGTGCCGTTGTCACTTCGAATCATCAAGATCTTTGCATCATGTTGACGTTGAGCTTCATTTGCAAAGTTGATGACGGTTTGTTGGGTCTCACTCTTCCTTTTGAAGAAATATACCCTAGTGTATCTTGAATAGTCATCCACAATCATTAAGCAATACTTTCTAACTCCAAGCCTATCAAAGGATGTAGGCCAAAAGAGATCCATGTGAAGGAGCTTTAAAGGCCTCGTTGAGTAGATGATAGTCGTGGGAGGGTGAGCCTTCTCATGTAGCTTTCCTTCGATACAAGCACGATCTTTGGCAAAACTAACATTTGTTAGTCCATGGTCCCCCTTGAGAAAACTTTGCAAAGATCTCATATTGACGTGGGCTAAACGGCGATGCCAAAGCCATCCCACGTCAACTTTAGCCATTAGGCATGTCGCGGTCTTAGTGGGTTGCTCTGAGAAGTTGACCACATAGAGACCGTTCTCGACCTTCCCAACAAAGGATACTTTAAGAGTCTTGCTCCACGAGAGGGCCACGGAATCAATATCATAGAAGGAAGCAAAATCCATGGGTGCAAGTTGACGAACGAAAAGTAAATTGTATGCAAGGGACACAACAAGCATGACTTTCTCGATCAGGAGATCATGAGAAACGACAACCTTGCCGAGACCCAATACCTTAGAAGATGAAGCATCACCCCATTCGACATTGGTGGGCATAGATGAACCTTTGTGCACATCCACGACCAAGTCTTTGCTTCCGGTCATATGATTTGTGGATCCACTATCAAGCAACCATGATCCCCCACCGGAAGCAAACTCCTACAAGAAATCAATGCTTGGTTTAGGTACCCATTTTGTAATGGGTCCTTTGATGTTAGCAACAAGGGTCTTAGAAACCCAAGTAGACCATTCAATGTACTCATAAGAAGAACCAACAAATTTAGCATAAACATGTCCATCACTAGCACGGCATAACACATAAGACTGGTTAAAGTCGCCGGCTTTGTTGGAAGGTGTGGCGATGTCTTTCTTGACTCCACTACCCTTCACATTGTTCTTCTTCTCCTTAGGAGTGCCCTCTCCCTCCATCACAAAGGTTTGCTTGAGAGGAAGAGGTTGCTTGGTCTTGTCATTCTTCTTCTTCTTGGGCTTGGGTGCAAACCCAATCCCCTCCTTGACAACAACTTCCTTTTGATGGCTTAAGAGGTTGTTGAGGTTCTTCTCACCTTGTATGCAAGACACAAGGCCTTTCTCAAGTTGCTTCTTTAACTTGGCATTCTCCTCAACAAGATGCACATGCTCACAACATGGGTTAGTAGCATTTGCATTATCAATTAAAACCATGTGAGGAAAAGTGGCTTTCTCCTTGGTTAGCGAAACTTGAAGTTGATCATGAGACTCTTTGAGGCTAGAATGAACACTCTTCAAGACCTTGTGAGCCTTGTCAAGTGTATCAAACTCCTCCTTGAGTCTAGCATGGTCAACCACAAGTTTTGCCTTTTCGTAATTAAGCACACGAGAGACAAGTAAAGCATGATCAAGATCTTTCTTTAATTTAGCATGATCATCGTTGTGTGACTCCTCAAGATCCAAATGAAGACCACGCTCTTCCTCAAGAACATTAGAGAGATCCGATATCTCATCGGCATAGTATCGACTATGACCCTCCATCTTTGAGATGGTCTCTTCGTGAGCCTCGATCATGTCATTGGCTTCACCAAGTTATTCCAAGAGAGCAACGAAGTGCTTCTTGGATTTACCTTTGATCTTACTCATAAAAGAATTAAATTCATTTTCCTCCTCCTCCGCCCCTCACTTTCATCAATGCAATCCATCAATGAAGGATTAGTAGTGATGGTAGAATTGATTTTGGGGGTTACCTTATTGGTGGATTTAGCCATTAGGCACTTGGCGGTGATGTTCTCATTTGGTGAGTCGAAGAGGGATGAACGCGGAGTCGTCGCAATGGCAATGGTGTCCATGGTAACCATCTCGTCATCTTCATCATTATCGTCATCCTCATCATACTCTTCTTGGGCCACCAATCCTTTGGGAGGAGTCTTCTTGGTGATGTTCTTGTTGGGGAAAGACTTGGCCTTGTCTTCTTGGACAAGCTTGCCTCCATTGTCTTCCCTTTTCTCATATGGGCAATCCACAACAAAAAGACTCACATTGCCACAATTATAGCACGTCCTCACTCGTTGCTTGCCCTTGTTCCCACTTGAATTGTTCTTGTTAAAGTTGGGCCTTGAATTCTTCTTGTTGAACCAAAATTGTCGTGAAGCAAGAGCCATGTGCTCATGATAGGCATATTTGGTGTCTTCGGGGCAACACTCCTCTTCATCCTCTTCATCCTCTTCTTCCACACAAGCCTTGGCCTTCAATGCAAGGTTGGGCTTCTTTGATCATTGAGCTCGCAACACCACATTGTCGGCGATCTTGTCCAAGATCCTCATGGCAAAAAACTCATCCAACACTTCACTTGAGGACAAGGTGTGGAAGTCCGGCCTTTGACGGATGATGGAGGACATGGACTTGTGTTAAGGCACCATGTCCTTGAGAAACTTGCGCTTGATCCAATTGTCATCCGTATCCTTGCTCCCATGATCTCGGAGTGAAACCGGAAGAGTGGTTAATCTCCGATAAAGTTCACATGGTTCTTCATCTTCGATCATGGCAAACTCATCGGCTTCATCTTGCACTACTTCATAGTTTGAGCGTTGAATGCTTGCGCTTACCTTGTACAAGGAGACAACATGCTCACATGCTTCCTTGGCCACGGAGAAGGGTCGGAGATGTGCAATATCTTCAGGGGGATGACTTCTTGAAGAATGCAAAGAACGGACTCGTTGAATTGATGATCCACTGCTTCTGTTGGAGTTAAGTTGTATGGATCATGTGGGTAGAAACCTTGCTCAATGATTCTCCAAAGATTAGTAGAACAATGATTTAAATGACGTTTAAAGCGAAAAGTCCAAGTAGCAAAACCAGCATTTTGCACATACTTAATGGGTCCTCCATAATTAATGGGTGGTTCAACATGGGCAAAGATACCACTCTCGTTCTTAGACACAGGAACTTGATCACTACTAGATTCTCCCTTATCGGGAAGAGCATCCGTCACCTTGTTAGTGGGACGAGCCACTTCCAATGGTGCGGTGGATAATTTAAGACCATCAAGAAATTCTTTGAACATGCCTTTGACCTCGGTCGTCATTGAGGTTTTCAATGTGTACAAAGTGTTGGGGAACGTAGCAGAATTCAAAAAAATTCCTACGCTTTACCAAGATCAATCTAAGGAGTCATCTAGCAACGAGCATAAAGGAGTGCATCTACATACCCTTTGTAGATCGCGAGCGGAAGCGTTCGAAGGAACGTGGATGAAGTAGTCGTACTCTTCACGATCCTCGTCACCGATGATCCCAGCGCCGAACGGACGGCACCTCTGCGTTCAACACACGTACGGTACAGCGACGTCTCCTCCTTCTTGATCCAGCAAGGGGGGAAGAGAGGTTGACGGAGATCCAGCAGCACGACGGCGTGGTGGTGGATGCAACAGGAAATCCTGCAGGGCTTCGTCGGCGCCCTGCGTAAGGAGTAGGAAGTGTGACGGGAGGGGGGAGAGGCGCCAGAGGCTTGGGTGCGGCTGCCCTCTCCCCCCCCCACTATATATAGGGGCCAGGGGGGCGCCGGCCCTGGGAGATCAGATCTCCAGGGGGGCGGCGGCCAGGGGGGTAGACTTGCCCCCAAGGCATAGGGGGCGCCCCCTCCCCTAGGGTTTCAACCCTAGGCGCATGGAGCGGGGGCCATATGGGTGCGCCAGCCCACCAGGGGCTGGCCCCCCTTCCCCTTGCGGCCTAGGGGACCCACCGGGATAGGTGGCCCCACCCGGTGGACCCCCGGGACCCCTCCGGTGGTCCCGGGACACTCCCGGTGACCCCCGGAGTTCACCCGATGGCCGAAACTGGACTTCCTATATATTATTCTTTACCTCCCGACCATTCTGGAACTCCTCGTGACGTCCGGGATCTCATCCGGGACTCCGAACAACATTCGGGTTTCCACGTGCATGTATCTCTACAACCCTAGCATCACCGAACCTTAAGTGTGTAGACCCTACGGGTTCGGGAGACACGCAGACATGACCGAGATGACTCTTCGGTCAATAACCAATAGCGGGATCTGGATACCCATGTTGGTTCCCACGTGTTCCTCGATGATATCATCGGATGAACCACTGTGTCAAGGATTCACTCAATCCCGTATGTTATTCCCTTTGTCTATCGGTACGGTACTTGCCCGAGATTCGATTGTCGGTATGCCCGATACCTTGTTCAATCTCGTCATGGCAAGTCTCTTTACTCGTTCCGCAATCCATCATCCCGTGACTAACTCCTTAGTCACTTTGAGCTCATTATGATGATGTCTTACCGAGTGGGCCCAGAGGTACCTCTCCGTCATACGGAGTGACAATATCCCAGTCTCGGTTCGCACCAACTCAACAGACACTTTCGGAGATACCCGTTGTGTACCTTTATAGCCACCCAGTTACGTTGTGACGTTTGGCACACCCAAAGTATTCCTACGGTATCCGGGAGTTGCACAACCTCATGGTCTAAGGAATAAATACTTGACACCGGAAAAGCTTAAGCATTACGAACTATACGATCTCGTGCTAGGCTCAGGATTGGGTCTTGTCCATCACATCATTCTCCTAATGATGTGATCCCATTATCAATGACATCCAATGTCCATGGTCAGGAAACCGTGACCATCTGTTGATCAACGAGCTAGTAACTAGAGGCTTACCAGGGACATGTTGTGGTCTATGTATTCACACATGTATCGCTGTTTCCGTACAATACAATTCAAGCATGAATAACAGACAATTATCATGAACAAGGAAATATAATAATAATACTTTTATTATTGCCTCTAGGGCATATTTCCAACACAAAGACGCATTGTAATCCTCACGAGAGACCGAGGGTCCCCCATCGGATGTAGACACAGACGGATTCCCACTTGGGTGCTCCTCCGTCTCGACTACGTTGTCACCCATACTCTTTGGACGATAAAGTCCTTAATAAATAGACGAGGCTCTGATACCAATTGAAAGGATCGATATGGTTGACTAGAGGGGGGTGAATAGGCAACTAACAATTTTTAGCTTTTCTTAACCAAATTAAACTTAGCATCAAGATAGGTTGTCTAGATATGCAACTAGGTGGGCAACCTATATGATGCAACAATAACAAGCACACAAGCCAGCAAGCTATACACCACAACAAAAGCTTGCACAAGTAAAGGTAAGAGATAACCACAAGTGGAGCCGGTGGAGACGAGGATGTGTTATCGAAGTTCCTTCCCTTTGAGAGGAAGTACGTCTCCGTTGGAGCGGTGTGGAGGCAGAATGCTCCCCAAGATGCCACTAGGGCCACAGTATTCTCCTCACACCCTCACACACTACAAGAGATCAAGCCTACTATGACGAGCCAATAAATGTCATCAAATAGCGAATAAAGTCACAAATTACCGTTGAGTGACATTTTATGGGTGTCACGAGCATCGTCACAGAATCCCCGTCACAGATAACTCCTAGTGACGGCGCACAAAAATAAATGTCACTGAAAATGGTACGTTCGGTGTCGTTTTCAAGAACGTCAATAACTTGCTATTTCTATGACGGCAACTAAATATCACATGTTAGGAGCAAGTATGGAACAATCTACCATATTGAGTGATAGTGCAGTGTCATGACTTATGCCATGTCTGCATCAACCAAACTATCCCACAGCTACAAAACGTAGTTAACAACCTAATCATATTATAAATTCAATCATTTCAGCCAAATCATCCTCTAAATAAAATTAGAAAAACAACATTGATTCACAAGTTTGACAATCACGACAATATACAACTTGGAAACTAATATTAGATAAATAAAGACCACAAAAGTGTTGGCCTGATGATTGTTATGTATCACTCAAAAACTATCTTTCATCACAAAAGGATGACCTTCATGCACCAACAAGTTTGGACAAGGACTACTAAGTTACTCGAGACATTGATTGAGAGAAAAGCAATCAGGTCTCCATTCCTTGTTGCTTCTTTTCCAAGGCTTCACTCTTGTCGTGCTGGCTCTTCTTCACAACTTCAAATTTTCTTGATTCTTCCTCTCCATCTCTTCAAGTGCTCCATCTTGTGATTCAAGTCTTGCAGCTAACTCCTCCCGGTGCCTCTTAATTGACGAAACGCAGCAGGGTTGCATGCTCATTAGATGGAAACAAACAAGACACCATGGTGCAAGAGAACCACTAAGAAGCTTACAATCTATTAAATTATGAATATAAAATGAGAAGTATCTTATTTAATGTATAGGCAAATATGCAAATGGGCCAATGAAACAGTAAATGCAACAACAAGTTATAGTGGTTAAGTAACATGCAAAAGGAAGAGCGAACTTTCATCTATCAGTCTTGAAAAGCACAAGTCAGTAACCCATCTGTGCTTTCAATTTCACTGTCACGAGTGTTGTGTGCACACAAAAGCGGGAAATACGAAACATAAAGAGAAAAACATAAGAGTACATGTCATTCACATTTCTTGCCTCTGTGCTCTTCTATTTAATTCTTTCTTCTAGCTCGAATACGTGAAGCAGACATCCTACACATGTCGGGTTAGTGTATTTGGCATGGTAGAACCTCAAAGTGTTGAGTCAAACAAGTTAGAAAAAGAAAGCAGTGAATCAACATTGACTAATGCAAGTCAGCAATAGTTCAAAGAGGATGTTACCGAACAGAGAAAGGATCGGCTAGATTAATTAGTACGAGTAAAAGAGTGGATGGGAAGAAATTGTGAATCAGTCTGCAGGTAATTAGTCAAATATTTATAGTACTTTATTATGATACGAGGAAGACAGAATTATAGTGAATGAATCCACACTGATGTACATATTAATTAAGATGTAGTTTCGCACAATATATTACCATTGTATTGGACATAGCAAGAGCAACCTCCTCTTCATCTCACAAATATATATTTAATCATGAAATAAAAAATTTAGCTTGTACGAAGTGATTGCTTGTATTTTGGCAGGAGAATAGTAGTGTCAAACCTATATGGCATTTTTACCGTAATGATAGATAATGGCTCTGTTGGAAATATGCCCTAGAGGCAATAATAAAATGGTTATTATTATATTTCCTTGTTCATGATAATTGTCTATTGTTCATGCTAGAATTGTATTAACCGGAGACCGTAATACATGTGTGAATACGTAGACCACAATATGTCCCTAGTAAGCCTCTAGCTGACTAGCTCGTTGATCAATAGATGGTTACGATTTCCTGACCATGGACATTGGATGTCATTGATAACGGGATCACATCATTAGGAGAATGATGTGATGGACAAGACCCAATCCTAAGCATAGCACAAGATCATGTAGTTCGTCTGCTAAAACTTTTCTAATGTCAAGTATCATTTCCTTAGACCATGAGATTGTGCAACTCCCGGATACCGTAGGAATGCTTTGGGTGTGCCAAACATCACAACATAACTGGGTGGCTATAAAGGCACACTACGGGTATCTCTGAAAGTGTCTGTTGGGTTGGCACGAATCGAGACTCGGATTTGTCACTCCATGTGACGGAGAGGTATCTCTGGGCCCACTCGGTAGGACATCATCATAATGAGCTCAATGTGACCAAAGAGTTGATCACGGGATGATGTGTTACGGATTGAGTAAAAGTGACTTGCCGGTAACGAGATTGAACGAGGTATTGGGATACCGACGATCGAATCTCGGGCAAGTAACGTACCAATTCACAAAGGGAATTGTATACAGGATTGATTGAATCCCCGACATCATGGTTCATCTGATGAGATCATCGTGGAACATGTGGGAGCCAACATGGGTATCCAGATCCCGATGTTGGTTATTGGCCAGAGAGCTGTCTCGGTCATGTCTGCATGATTCCCGAACCCGTAGGGTCTACACACTTAAGGTTCGGTGACGCTAGAGTTGTTATGGGAATTAGTGTGTAGTTACAGAATGTTGTTCGGAGTCCCGGATGAGATCCCAAACTTCACGAGGAGTTCCGGAATGGTCTGGAGGTAAAGATTTATATATGTGAAGTCCTATTTTGGCCACCGAAAAATGTTCGGGATTTTTCGGTATTGTATCGGGAAGGTTCTAGAAGGTTCCGGAGTGGGGCCCACCTGCATGGGGGGACCCACATGAACGTGGGTAGTGGGGGCAAAGCCCCACACCCCTGGTCAAGGCACACCAAGATCCCCCCTTAGAAGGAATAAGATCATATCCCGAAGGGATAAGATCAAGATCCCTAAAAAGGGGGATAACAATCGGTGGGGAAGGGAAATTATGGGATTTCTTTCCCCCACCTTTGCCAACGCCCCAAAGGACTTGGAGGGAAAGAAACCAGCTCCCTCCACCCCTATATATAGTGGGGAGGCGCATGGGAGCCGCACCCCTTCCCCTGGCGCAGCCCTCTCCCTCCCCAACACCTCCGTACTAGTAGTAGTGCTTGGCGAAGCCCTGCCGGAGAACTGCAAGCTCCACCACCACACCGTCGTGCTGCCGGAGCTCTCCCTCAACTTCTCCTCTCCCCTTGCTGGATCAAGAAGGAGGAGACATCCTTGGGCTGTACGTGTGTTGAACGCGGAGGCGCCGTTGTTCGGCGCTTAGATCGGAATCAACCGCGATCTGAATCGCTACGAGTATGACTCCTTCATCCGCGTTCTTGTAACGCTTCTGCATCGCAATCTTCAAGGGTATGAAGATGCACTCCCCTCTCTCTCGTTGCTAGTCTCTCCATAGATTTTTCTTGGTGATGCGTAGAATTTTTTTAATTTCTGCAACGATCCCCAACAGTGGCATCCTGAGCTCGGTCTATGCGTAGTTTCTATGCACGAGTAGAACACAAGTTGTTGTGGGCGTCGATTTTGTCAATTTACTTGCCGTTACTAGTCTTACCTTGATTCGGCGGCATCGCGGGATGAAGCAGCCCGAACCGACCTTACACGTACGCTTACGTGAGACAGGTTCCACCGACTGACATGCGCTAGTTGCATAAGGTGGCTAGCGAGTGTATGTCTCTCCCACTTTAGTCGGATCGGATTCAATGAAAAGGGTCCTTATGAAGGGTAAATAGAAATTGGCATATCACGTTGTGGTTTTTGCGTAGGTAAGAAACGTTCTTGCTAGAAACCTATAGCAGTCACATAAAAAACATGCAACAACAATTAGAGGACGTCTAACTTGTTCTTGCAACATATGTCGTGTGATGTAATATGGCCAAAAGGATGTGATGAATGATATATGTGATGTATGAGATTGATCATGTTCTTGTAATAGGAATCACGACTTACATGTCAATGAGTATGACAACCGGCAGGAGCCATAGGAGTTGTCTTAATTTGTTATATGACATGCGTGTCAATGAAAACGCCATGTAATTACTTTACTTTATTGCTAACTGTTAGCCATAGTAGTAGAAGTAATAGTTGGCGAGACAACTTCATGAAGACACGATGATGGAGATCATGATGATGGAGATCATGGTGTCATGCCGGTGACGATGATGATCATGGCGCCCCGAAGATGGAGATCAAAAGGAGCAAAATGATATTGGCCATATCATGTCACTTTTTGATTGTATGTGATGTTTATCATGTTTTTACATCTTATTTGCTTAGAACGACGGTAGCATAAATAAGATGATCCCTCATAAAATTTCAAGAAAGTGTTCCCCCTAACTGTGCACCGTTGCGAAAATTTGTTGTTTCGAAGCACCACGTGATGATCGGGTGTGATAGATTCTAACGTTCGCATACAACGGGTGTAAGCCAGATTTACACATGCAAAACACTTAGGTTGACTTGACGAGCCTAGCATGTACAGACATGGCCTCGAAACACAAGAGACCGAAAGGTCGAACATGAGTCATATAGTGGATACGATCAACATGAAGATGTTCACCGATGATGACTAGTCCATCTCACGTGATGATCGAACACGGCCTAGTTGACTCGGATCATGTATCACTTAGATGACTAGAGGGATGTCTATCTAACTGGGAGTTCATTAAATCATTTGATTAGAGGAACTTAATTATCATGAACATAGTCAAAAGGTCTTTGCAAATTATGTCGTAGCTCACGCTTTGGTTCTACTGTTTTAGATTTGTTCCTAGAGAAATTTAGTTGAGAGTTGACAGTAGCAATTATGCGGACTGGGTCCGTAAACTGAGGATTGTCCTCATTGCTGCACAGAAGGATTATGTCCTTAATGCACCACTCATTGTGCTGAACCTCGAGCGTCGGTTGTGGATGTTGCGAACATCTGACATACACGTTTTGATGACTACATGATAGTTCAGTGCGTAATGCTAAATGGTTTAGAATTGAGGCACCAAAAACGTTTTTTAAACATCGCAGAACATATGAGATGTTCCAAGGACTGAAATTGGGATTTCAGGCTAGTGCCCACGTCAAGAGGTATGAGACCACCGACAAGTTTCTTAAGCCTGCAAACTAAGGAGAAAAGCTCAATCGTTGAGCATGTGCTCAGATTGTATGAGTACTACAATCGCTTGAATCGAGTGGAAGTTAATCTTCCAGCTGAGGTAGTGATGGTTCTCCAAAGTCACTGCCACCAAGGTACTAGAGCTTCGTGATGAACTATAACATATCAGGGATAGATATGATGATCCTTGAGCTATTCGCGACATCGCAAAAGTAGAAATCAAATAGGAGCATCAATTGTTGATGGTTAGTAAAACCACTAGTTCCAAGAAGGGCAAGGGCAAGAAAGGGATACTTTATGAAACGACAAATCAGTTGCTGCTCTAGTGAAGAAACCCAAGGTTGAACCCAAACCCGAGACTAAGTGCTTCTGAAATGAGGGGAACGGTCACTAAAGCAGAACCACCCTAGATACTTGGTAGATGAGAAGTCTGGCAAGGCCGATAGAAGTATATTGGATATACATTATAATGTGTACTTTACTAGTACTCCTAGTAGCACCAGGGTATTAAATACCGGTTCAGTTGCTAAGTGGTAGTAACTCGAAATAAAAATCTACGGAATAAACGTAGACTAGCTGAAGGTGAGATGACGATATGTGTTGGAAGTGTTTCCAAGGTTGATGTGATCAAGCATCGCATGCTCCCTCTACCATCGAGATTGGTGTTAAACCTAAATAATTGTTATTTGGTGTTTGCGTTGAGCATAGACATGATTGGATTATGTTTATCGCAATACGGTTATTCATTTAAGGAGAATAATGGTTACTCTGTTTATTTGAATAATACCTTCAATGGTCTTGCACCTAAAATGAATGGTTCATTGAATCTCGATCGTAGTGATACACATGTTCATGCCAAAAGATATAAGATAGTAATGATAGTACCACATACTTGTGGCACTGCCATTTGAGTCATATTGCTATAAAACGTATGAAGAAGCTCCATGTTGATGGATCTTTGGACTCACTCGTTTTTTGAGAAGTTTGAGACATGCGAAACATGTCTATTGGTTTATACGCATGAAGAAACTCCATGCAGATGGATCATTTGGACTTACTTGATTTTGAATCACTTGAGACATGCAAATCATACCACATGGACAAGATGACTGAAAGGCCTCATTTTCAGTGAGATAAAACAAGAGTGCAACTTGTTGGAAGTAATACATTTGATGTGTGCAATCCAATGAGTGTTGAGGCACGCAGTGAATATCGTTATGCTCTTACTTCACAAATGATTTGAGTAGATTCTAAGTATATTTACTTGATGAAACACAAGTCTGAATTATTGAAAGGTTCAAGTAATTTCAGAGTGAAGTTGAAGATCGTCGTGACAAGAGGATAAAATGTCTATGATATGATCATAGAGATGAATATCTGAGTTACGTGTTTGGTACACAACTAAGACATTGTGGAAATTGTTTCACAACTAATGCCGCGTGGAACACCATAGTGTGATGGTGTGTCCGAACATCATAGCTGCACCCTATTGGATGTGGTGCAAACCATGATGTCTCTTATCGAATTACCACTATCGTTTATGGGTTAGGCATTAGAGACAATCGCATTCACTTTAAATAGGGCACCACGTAATTCCGTTGAGATGACACCGTATGAACTATGGTTTAGAGAAACCTAAGCTGTCATTTCTTAAAAGTTTGGGGCTGCGACGCTTATGTGAAAAGGGTTTAGCCTGATAAGCTCGAACCCAAAGCAGATAAATGCATCTTCATAGGACACCCAAAACAGCTGGGTATACCTCCTATTTCGGATCCGGAAGCAAAAGTGGTTGTTTCTAGAAACGGGTCCTTTCTCGAGGAAAAGTTTCTCTCGAAAGAATTGGGTGGGAGGATGGTGGAGACTTGATGAGGTTATTGAACCGTCACTTCAACCAGTGTGTAGCAGGGCACAGGAAGTTGTTCCTGTAGCGCCTACACCAATTGAAGTGGAAGCTGATGATAGTGATCATGAAACTTCGGATCAAGTCACTACCAAACCTCGTAGGTCGACAAGGATGCGTACTATTTCAGAGTGGTACGTAATCCTGTCTTGGAGGTCATGTTGCTAGACAACAATGAACCTACGAGCTATGCAGAAACGATGGTGGGCCCGGATTCCGACAAATGGCTCGAGGCCATAAAATCCGAGAGGATCCATGTGTGAAAAAAAAGTATAGACTTTGGAAGAACTACTTGATGGTCGTAAGGCTATTGGGTACAGATCGATTTTAAAAGGAAGACGGACAATGATGGTAAGTATCACCATTAAGAAAGCTCGACTTGTCGTTAAGATGTTTTCCGACAAGTTCAAGGAGTTGACTGCGGTAAGACTTTCTCACTCGTAGCGATGATAAGAGTCTATTGGAATTGTATTTGCAGTTACTGCATTATTTATGAAATCTTGCAGATAGGATGTCAAAACATTGTTTCCTCGACAATTTTCTTGAGGAAAGGTTGCATGTGATACAACCAGAAGGTTTTTGTCAATCCTAAAAGATGCTAACAAGTATGCAAAGCTCCAGCAATCCTTCTAAGGACTGGAGTAAGCATCTCAGAGTTCGAATATATGCTTTGATGAGATGATCAAAGATTTTGGGTTTATACAAAGTTTATGAGAAACTTGTATTTCCAAAGAAGTGAGTGGGAGCACTATAGAATTTCTGATAAGTATATGTTGTTGACATATTGTTGATCAGAAATGAAGTAGAATTTCTGGAAATCATATAGGGTTATTTGAAAAGTGTTTTTCAATGGAAAACCTGGATTAAGCTACTTGAACATTGAGAATCAAGATCTATAAGGATAGATCAAAAAAACTCTTAATAGTACTTTCAAATGAATAAATACCGTGACAAGATTTTGAGGGAGTTCAAATAAGATCAGCAAAGAAGGAGTTCTTGGCTGTGTTATAAGGTGTGAGCATTGTGTGAGACTCAAGATCTGACCACGGCAGAAGAGAGAGAAAGGACGAAGGTCGTCCCCTATGCTTTAGACGTAGGCTCTACAGTATGCAATGATGTGTACCACACCTGAAGTGTGCCTTGCCATGAGTCAATCAAGGGGTACAAGAGTGATCCAGGAATGGATCACATGACAACGGTCAAACTTATCCTTAGTAACTAGTGGACTAAGGAATTTTCTCGATTATGGAGGTGGTAAAAGAGTTCATCGTAAAGGGTTACGTCGATGCAAACTTTGACACTAATCCGGATAACTCTGAGTAGTAAACCGGATTCGTATAGTAGAGCAGTTATTTGGAATAGCTCCAAGTAGCACATGGTAGCTGCATCTACAAGATGACATAGAGATTTGTAAAGCACACACGGATCTGAAAGGTCCAGACCCGTTGACTAATAATGTCTCTCACAAGAGAGATATGATCAAACCCCATGGGTGTTGGATTCATTACAATCACATAGTGATGTGAACTAGATTATTGACTCTAGTGCAAGTGGGGGACTGTTGGAAATATGACCTAGAGGCAATAATGAAATGGTTATTATTATATTTCCTTGTTCATGATAATTGTCTATTGTTCATGCTATAATTGTATTAACTGGAGACCGTAATACATGTGTGAATACGTAGACCACAATATGTCCCTAGTAAGCCTCTAGTTGACTAGCTTGTTGATCAATAGATGGTTACAGTTTCCTGACCATGGACATTGGATGTCGTTGATAACGGGATCACATCATTAGGAGAATGATGTGATGGACAAGACCCAATCCTAAGCATAGCACAAGATCGTGTAGTTCGTGTGCTAAAGCTTTTCTAATGTCAAGTCTCATTTCCTTAGACCATGAGATTGAACGAGTTATTGGGATACCGACGATCGAATCTCGGGCCAGTAACATACCGATTGACAAAGGGAACTATATACTGGATTGATTGAATCCCCGACATCGTGGTTCATTCGATGAGATCATCGTGGAACATGTCGGAGACAACATGGGTATCCAGATCCCGTTGTTGGTTATTGGCCAGAGAGTTGTCTCGGTCATGTCTGCATGATTCCCGAACCCATAGGGTCTACACACTTAAGGTTCGGTGACACTAGAGTTGTTATGGGAATTAGTGTGCAGTTGCCGAATGTTGTTCGGAGTCCTGGATGACATCCCGGACATCACGAGGAGTTCCGGAATGGTCCGGAGGTAAAGATTTATATATGTGAAGTCTTATTTTGGCCACCGGAAAATGTTCGGCATTTTTCGGTATTGTACCGGGAAGGTTTTAGAAGGTTCCAGAGTGGGGCCCACCTGCATGGGGGGACCCACATGAACGTGGGTAGTGGGGGCAAGGCCCCACACCCCTGGTCAAGGCGCACCAAGATACCCCCTTGGAAGGAATAAGATCATATCCCGAAGGGATAAGATCAAGATCCCTAAAAAAGGGGGATAACAATCGGTGGGGAAGGGAAATGATGGGATTTCTTTCCCCCAACTTTGCCAACGCCCCAATGGACTTGGAGGGCAAGAAACCAGCCCCCTCCACCCCTATATATAGTGGGGAGGCGCATGGGAGCCGCACCCCTTCCCCTGGCGCAGCCCTCTCCCTCCCCAACACCTCCGTAGTAGTAGTAGTGCTTGGCGATGCCCTATCGGAGAACTGCAAGCTCCACCACCACGCCGTCGTGCTGCCGGAGCTCTCCATCAACTTCTCCTCTCCCCTTGCTGGATCAAGAAGGAAGAGACGTCCCCGGACTATACGTGTGTTGAACGCGGAGGCGCCGTTGTTCGGCGCTTAGATCGGAATCAACCGCGATATGAATCGTTACGAGTACGAGACTCCATCATCCGCGTTCTTGTAACGCTTCCGCATCGCGATCTTCAAGGGTATGAAGATGCACTCCCCTCTCTCGCATTGCTAGTCTCTCCATAGATTGATCTTGGTGATGCGTAGAATTTTTTAAATTTCTGCAACGATCCCCAACAGGCTCAACAAATAACAGACAATATGGATTACAAAAAGATCATATTTGAGTTTATTTGGTCACGAGTCAAAAGTAAACATCATTGGAAGGAAAGGTAAAATCCATGTATAGTTCGTAGAACCCTTAATGACAAGGTCACTCTCTATATCTCCACAAATGTTCACCAATTTGTATGATTTGATGCCTAACAAATATTTAATGTTCAGACTAACCTTCACTATACCGCTCAACGGCATAAGTTATCTCAAAACATATCAACAAAGGAACAAAGACTAACCTTGCCTTTTAGGGAAAGACCTTCTGAAATTAATCTCCATTAGATAATTTATGGTATTGTGCATTAGGATGCAATTAGCATAATCTGTCCAACTGAATGTGGTAATTGTGATCATGTTAGATTGGCAAACCAGAAATAGTTCTATAATGTGAATATTGAGTAGTACAAACAGTCAGCCAAAATCCAATTTCAGGTTATAAAAGAGACAACCCAAAAAGCGAAGGTCTTCTAAAAAATACTTTAGCATGAGTTCACGACCAATACCATCTGCTTGGTAGAGTACAGTTACTAAATGTTTTGAAGACTGAAGTAATAACATCTACATTCATCACAATGTTATTAGTAGAGCGTGTCACATCACATATAATTGACACGGGCTAAGAGAGTAGCTGAAAATAAACTTCAGCCTAATTGTGCAACTACATTGAAAAGGGATTTAAAAAGGCAATGTAAGTTATCTGCGCACTCGCAATTAATCACATCTTCATCTTTGATCTAGCTTACCTAGATCTTCTGAGTATATGCCTCGCAACCTGCAAAGAGGACCTCCACTGTTAACTTGGAAAAGAGTAAAACGACACCCAAAATTTAAGCTGGACTAATCAGTTTTGGCCACAACAGATGGAATTTTGAGAAAATACCTAGTACGTACAAAAAAGGGAGGGTTATACAGAGCAGAAAGGAAAGAATCCGTGACCGATGCAGTCCTTAGCCAGAGCCTCTCGCTCCAACTCCACGGCAATGGCGTGCCGCCGAACAACAAGTCGCCTGCATACGACTCCATGGCGTCGTCATTAGGGTCGTCAGTCATAGCCTCCCAACGCCAATGGCAACCAGAAGAACCTCGTGTGGTTGTGAGAACCGGACTTGGAGGAAATTGTGGCGGTGTCGGCTCTACGGTCCGGTCGACACGGAAGTCTCCGACCATGGCCGGCGAGGATGAGGCGAGATATTAATGTTGCCTATACAGGCTAGCGGCTGCGATGTCGGCCGGCCAGGCGTGGGGCTGGTCCTTGCGGGGAGCGAACGCGGTGGTCGGGGTTTGAGGGAGGGCAGACGAGCAGCCATGCGGGAGAAGGAGCGGGGCGCCGGCACTCGAGAGCGCGACAGCGGCAACATGCAAGGTGCACCACCGGGATCCTCCAATTTCGCCTCGCCTCTCGATGCGGTTGCGGGGGAGTGGGGTTGGGAGATAAGGTAGGAGTAGATATCAAGCGAGGTAGTTTCGTGCGGCTGGAAAAAAAGGGAGAACTAATTGCGTGGGTGAGTGACACGTGGTGACACTGGCACAACTTTAGAAAAATGGAGGTCAAAGTATTTTTAGTGGAGGTGGAGCGGGCGGCTCTGGCTAAGGATGGCGGTGAAGGTTTTATTTTCACAGTCAGATATAAATGCAATTTCTTATAATTAGCATAATTTAACAGAAATGGCAAATTATAAAAAGTAGAATATGTAGAAAACTTTAGTGCCACGCTAGGCGCCAGCCTTGCAAATCTACCACCTCACCAATGTCAGCGTTGAGTGCACAAATTTGTTTCCATAACATCAGTCAAACAATTTGAGAACGTGATCGTCAGGGTGATTTGGAACGTTTACATTATTGCATAAAAATAGTCCTACCCGGTACAAAAACAGTAAAATATGTTATAGTTAATGTTGAGTTTTTGCACATATAGTCAAGAGTGACATGGGGTATATATGATTGTATGGTGCATACATTGCATCTATATATTTCTACTTGAAGATGGTTTACTAGTTAAACATGGTTATTTATTGAATATTTCCAAATTGGCATATAGCTTGTGGAACATATTGGGTCATGCACGCCTCTTAAAAAAATTACTAACTTGCTGTGTTGGGTCCTACTGCTAGTTGTTATATGACCAAAAAAGAGCTCCACACATTCGTAATGATATGTGTCACTAGTAGGTTTATCACGAAAATTATCATAACGTCATACAAATTTACATTCAGGTGGCGCTCGGTGCCCTAGTTGATTTAGCGACATTTATCGTCACCGATTTGTGATAATTAGTGACACGGCCTCCAAGACGTCACACATTAGGTATTTCTGTGATGTTGTCAACCATCGTCACAAGGATTTTCGTCACAGTTGATGTCTATTACGCAACCTTCTTCTTGTAGACGTTGTTGGGCCTTGAAGTGCAGAGGTTTGTAGGAAAGTAGCAAATTTCCCTCAATTGGATAACCTAAGGTTTATCAATCCGTGGGAGGCGTAGGATGAAGATGGTCTCTCTCAAACAACCATGCAGCCAAATAACAAAGAGTCTCTTGTGTCCCCAACACACCCAATACAATGGTAAATTGTATAGGTGCATGCTACCTCTTGAGCTTGCGTTGTATTCCCACGAAGAGGAAAGGGAGATGCAGCACAGTAGCGTAAGTATTTCCCTCAGTTTTTGAGAACCAAGGTATCAATCCAGTAGGAGACCACGCGCTAGTCCCTCGCACCTGCACCAACAAATAAGAACTTCGTAGCCAATGCGATAAGGGGTTGTCAATCCCTTTATGGTCACTTACAAAAGTGAGATCTGATAGAGATGATAGTTTTTATTTTTGCTATTTTTAGTTTATAAGAACAACAAATAAAAGCAAGAAAAGTAAAGTATATGTAGATTGATATCTTGAGAATAGACCCGAGGGCCATAATTTTCTCTAGTGGCTTCTCTCATGATAGCGATATTCTATGGCAGGTAAACAAATTACTGTCGAGCAATTGATAGAAAAGCGAATAATTATGAGACTATCTAGGCATGATCATTGTATATAGGCATCACGTCCGAGGCAAGTAGACCGACTCCTGCCTACATCTACTACTATTACTCCACACATCGACCGCTATCCAGCATGCATCTAGTGTATTGAGTTCATAAGAACAGAGTAACGCCTTAAGCAAGATGACATGATGTAGAGGGATAAAATCAACCAATATGATATAAACCCCATCTTTTTATCCTCGATGGCAACAATACAATACGTGCCTTGCTGCCCCTACTGTCACTGGGAAAGGACACCGCAAGATTGAACCCAAAGCCAAGCACTTCTTCCATTGCAAGAACTATAGATCTAGTAGGCCAAACCAAACCAATAATTCAAAGAGACTTGCAAGGATATTATGAGCACACATAAAAAGTTCAGAGAAGAACAAAATATCTTTCATAGATAACCTTGAGCATAAACTCACAATTCATCGGATCTCGACAAACACACCGCAAAAAGAGATTACATCGAATAGATCTCTTCGAAGACCGAGGAGAACTTTGTATTGAGATCTAGAGAGAGAGAAGAAGCCATCTAGATACTAGCTATGGACCCAAAGGTCTGTGGTAAACTACTCACAACTCATGGTGAGGGCAATGATGATGATGATGAAGGCCTCCGTGATGGATCCCCCTTCGGTGGAGCTCCGGAACAGGCTCCAAGATGGGATCTCCACGGGAACAGAAGGTACGGCGGTGGAATTAGGCCTTTCTCTCTGTTCATGAAGTTTCTGGGGTACGTAGACTTATATAGGAAGAAGGAGGGCACCGGGGGACGCTCGAGGGGGCCATGAGGCAGGGGGCGCGTGAAGGAAATATGCCCTAGAGGCAATAATAAAGATGTTATTTGTATTTCCTTATATCATGATAAATGTCTTTTATTCATGCTAGAATTGTATTAACCGGAAACTTAGTACATGTGTGGATACATAGACAAAACAGTATGTCCCTGGTATGCCTCTACTAGACTAGCTCATTGATCAAAGATGGTTATGTTTCCTAGCCATAGACATGAGTTGTCATTTGATCAACGGGATCACATCATTAGGAGAATGATGTGATGGACAAGACCCATCCGTTAGCATAGCACTATGATCGTTTAGTTTAACTGCTATTGCTTTCTTCATGACTTATACATGTTCCTATGACTATGAGATTATGCAACTCCCGAATACCGTAGGAACACCTTGTGTGCTATCAAACGTCACAACGTAACTGGGTGATCATAAAGATGCTCTACAGGTGTCTCCGAAAGTATTCGTGGTGTTGGCATAGATCAAGATTAGGATTTGTCACTCCGGGTGTCGGAGAGGTATCTCTGGGCCCTCTCGGTAACACACATCACAATAAGCCTTGCAAGCAAAAGACTAATGAGTTAGTCACGAGATGATGTGTTACGGAACGAGTAAAGAGACTTGCCGGTAACGAGATTGAACTAGGTATAAAGATACCGACGATCGAATCTCGGGCAAGTAACATACCGTTTGACAAAAGGAACAACGTATGTTGTTATGCGGTTCTGACCGATAAAAGATCTTCGTAGAATATGTAGGAGCCAATATGAACATCCAGGTTCCGCTATTGGTTATTGACCGGAGATGAGTCTCGGTCATGTCTACATAGTTCTCGAACCCGTAGGGTCCGCACGCTTAACGTTTGATGACGATCGGTATTATGAGTTTATGAGTATTGATGTACCGAAGGTAGTTCGGAGTCCCGGATGAGATCACGGACATGACGAGGAGTCTCGGAATGTCCGAGACATAAAGATTGATATATTGGACTGCTATATTCGGACACCGGAAGTATACCGGAAAAGTTTCGGATTTATCGGGAATGCCGGAGGGGGTTACCGGAACCCCCTACGAGAGGGGATGGTCCATAGTGGGCCTAAAGGGAAAGAGAGAGACAGCCCATAGGGCTGGCCGGCGCCCCCACCTAGGGTTCCTAGTTGGACTACGATTGGGGGGGGGCGCCACCTCTCCTATTCCTTTCCCCCTTCTTCCTTTCGGTGAATCCAACTAGGAATAGGATTGCAATCCTATTCCTAGTAGGACTCCTTCCCTAGCCGCACCAGGAAGGGCCGGCCGGCCTCCCTCCCCTGCTCCTTTATATACGGGGGCAGGGGGGCACCCAAAGACACACAAGTTGAATTGTTTTAGCCGTGTGCGGTGCCCCCCTCCACAGAATCACACCTCGGTCATACCGTCGCGGAGCTTAGGCGAAGCCCTGCGCCGGTGAACACATCATATCCGTCACCACGCCGTCGTGCTGACGAAACTCTCCCGTGAAGCTCAACTGGATCAAGAGCTCATGGGACGTCATCAAGCTGAACATGTGCTGAACGCGGAGGTGCCGTACGTTCGGTGCTTGATCGGTTGGATCGCGAAGAAGTTCGACAACATCAACCGCGTCACTTGACGCTTCCGCTCCCGGTCTACGAGGGTACGTAGACACACTCTTCCCTCTCGTTGCTATGCATCTGGTAGATAGATCTTGCGTGATCGTAGGAAAATTTTAAAATACTACGTTCCCCAACAGTGGCATCATGAGCCAGATTTATGCCTAGATGATATGCACGAGTAGAACACAATGAGTTGTGGGCGATACTAGTCATACTGCTTACCAGCATGTCATACTTTGCTTCGGCGGTATTGTGAGATGAAGCGGCCCGGACCGACATTACGCGTACGCTTACGCGAGACTGGTTTCACCGTTACGAGCACTCGTTGCTTAAAGGTGACTGGCGGGTGTCTGTCTCTCTCACTTTAGCTGAATCAAGTGTGGCTACGCCCGGTCCTTGTGAAGGTTAAAACAGCACATACTTGACGAAACATCGTTGTGGTTTTGTATGCGTAGGTAAGAACGGTTCTTGCTAAGCCCGTAGCAGCCACGTAAAACTTGCAACAAACAAAGTAGAGGACGTCTAACTTGTTTTTGCAGGGCATGTTGTGATGTGATATGGTCAAGACATGATGAGTTATACGTTTTTGTATGAGATGATCATGTTTTTTAAAGTTATCGGCAACTGGCAGGAGCCATATGGTTGTCGCTTTATTGTATGAAATGCAATCGCCATGTAATTGCTTTACTTTATCACTAAGCGGTAGCGATAGTCGTGGAAGCAATAGTTGGCGAGACGACAACGATGCTACGATGAAGATCAAGGTGTCAAGCCGGTGACGAAGGTGATCATGACGGTGCTTTGAAGATGGAGATCAAAAGCACAAGATGATGATGGCCATATCATGTCACATATTTTGATTGCATGTGATGTTTATCTTATTATGCTTCTTATTTTGCTTAGAACGACGGTAGCATTATAAGATGATCCCTTACTAAATTTCAAGGTATAAGTGTTCTCCCTGAGTATGCACCGTTGCGAAAGTTCGTCGTGCCGAGACACCACGTGATGATCGGGTGTGATAAGCTCTACGTTCAAATACAACGGGTGTAAGCCAGTTTTGCACATGCAGAATACTCGGGTTAAACTTGACGAGCCTAGCATATACAGATATGGCCTCGGAACACTGGAGACCGAAAGGTCGAGCGTGAATCATATAGTAGATATGATCAACATAAGATGTTCACCATTGAAAACTACTCCATCTCACGTGATGATCGGACATGTTTTAGTTGATTTGGATCACGTGATCATTTAGATGACCAGAGGGATGTCTATCTAAGTGGGAGTTCTTTAAATTAATATTGAACTTTAATTTATCATGAACTTAGTCCTGATAGTTTTGCATATCTATGTCGTTGTAGATCAATGGCCCGTGCTACCGTTCCTTTGAATTTTAATGCATTCCTAGAGAAAGCTAAGTTGAAAGATGATGGTAGCAATTACACGGACTGGGTCCGTAACCTGAGGATTATCCTCATTGCTGCACAAAAGAATTATGTCCTTGAAGCACCGCTAGGTGACAAGCCCCCTTCCGCTGATGCAGACGCTTTGAACGTCTGGCAGTCACGGTCTGATGACTACACGATAGTTCAGTGTGCCATGCTTTACGGCTTAGAACCGGGACTTCAACGACGTTTTGAACGTCATGGAGCATATGAGATGTTCCAGGAGTTGAAGTTAATATTTCAAGCAAATGCCCGAATTGAGAAATATGAGATTTCCAATAAGTTCTACACCTGCAAAATGGAGGAGAATAGTTCTATCAGTGAACACTTGCTCAGAATGTCTGGGTACTACAATCATATGACTCAACTTGGTTGCAAAGTTGACGAGGATAGTGTTATTGATAGAGTTCTTCAATCACTGCCACCAAGCTATAAAGGCTTCGTGATGAACTATAACATGCAAGGGATGCAAAAGAAAATTCCCGAGCTCTTCGCTATGCTCAAAGCTGCGGAGGTAGAAATCAAAAAGGAGCATCAAGTGTTGATGGTTAACAAGACCACTAGTTTCAAGAAAAAGGGCAAGGGAAAGAAAGGGAACTTCAAAAAGAATAGCAAGTCAGTTGCTACTTCAACGAAGAAACCCAAATCTGGAGCCAAGCCTGAAACTGAGTGCTTCTACTGCAAGGGGACTGGACACTGGAAGCGGAACTGCCCCAAGTATTTGGCGGATAAGAAGGATGGCAAGATGAACAAAGGTATATGTGATATACATGTTATTGATGTGTACCTTACTAATGCTCGTAGTAGTACCTGGGTATTTGATACCGGTTCGGTTGCTAATATTTGTAACTCGAAACAGGGACTATGGATTAAACGAAGATTAGCTAAGGACGAGGTGACGATGCGCGTGGGAAACGGTTCCAAAGTCGATGTGATCGCCGTCGGCACGCTACCTCTACATCTACCTACGGGATTAGTTTTAGACCTAAATAATTGTTATTTGGTGCCAGCGTTAAGCATGAACATTATATCTGGATCTTGTTTATTGCGAGACGGTTATTCATTTAAATCAGAGAATAATGGTTGTTCCATTTTTATGAATAATATCTTTTATGGTCATGCACCCTTGAAGAGTGGTCTATTCTTATTGGTTCTCGATTGTAGTGATACACATATTCATAATATTGAAACCAAAAGATGCAAGGTTAATAATGATAGTGCAACTTATTTGTGGCACTGCCGTTTAGGTCATATTGGTGTAAAACGCATGAAGAAACTCCATAAAGATGGACTTTTGGAATCACTTGATTATGAATCACTTGGTGCTTGCGAACCATGCCTCATGGGCAAGATGACTAAAACTCCGTTCTCTGGAACCATGGAGCGAGCAACAGATTTGTTGGAAATCATACATACTGATGTATGTGGACCAATGAGTGTTGATGCTCGCGGCGGGTATCGTTATTTTCTGACCTTCACTGATGATTTGAGCAGATATGGGTATATCTACTTAATGAAACACAAGTCTGAAACATTTGAAAAGTTCAAAGAATTTCAGAGTGAAGTAGAGAATCATCGTAACAAGAAAATAAAGTTCCTACGATCTGATCGTGGAGGAGAATATTTGAGTTACGAGTTTGGTCTTCATTTGAAACAATGTGGAATAGTTTCACAACTCACGCCACCTGGAACACCACAGCGTAATGGCGTGTCCGAACGTCGTAACCGTACTTTATTGGATATGGTGCGATCTATGATGTCTCTTACCGATTTACCACTATCGTTTTGGGGTTATGCTTTAGAGACAGCTGCATTCACGTTAAATAGGGCACCATCTAAATCCGTTGATACGACACCTTATGAACTATGGTTTGGCAAGAAACCAAAGTTGTCGTTTCTTAAAATTTGGGGCTGCGATGCTTATGTGAAAACACTTCAACCTGATAAGCTCGATCCCAAGTCGGAAAAATGTGTCTTCATAGGATACCCAAAAGAGACTGTTGGGTACACCTTCTATAACAGATCCGAAGGCAAAATATTCGTTGCTAAGAACGGATCCTTTCTAGAAAAAGAGTTTCTCTCGAAAGAAGTGAGTGGGAGGAAAGTAGAACTTGATGAGGTAATTGTACCTTCTCCCGGATTGGAAAGTAGTACATCACAGGAAATTGTTCCGGTGATTCCTACACCAATTAGTGAGGAAGTTAATGATAATGATCATGAAACTTCGGATCAAGTTTCTACTGAACGTCGTAGATCAACCAGAGTACGTTCCGCACCAGAGTGGTACGGCAACCCAGTTTTGGAAATCATGTTACTAGACCATGATGAACCTACGAACTATGAGGAAGCGATGATGAGCCCAGATTCCGCAAAATGGCTTGAAGCCATGAAATCTGAGATGGGATCCATGTATGAGAACAAAGTATGGACTTTGGTTGACTTGCCCGATGATCGGCAAGCCATCGAAAATAAATGGATCTTCAAGAGGAAGACCGACGCAGACGGTAATATTACTGTTTACAAAGCTCGACTTGTTGCGAAAGGTTTTCGACAAGTTCAAGGAGTTGACTACGATGAGACTTTCTCACCTGTAGCGATGCTTAAGTCTGTCCGAATCATGTTAGCAATTGCCGCATTTTATGATTATGAAATCTGGCAAATGGATGTCAAAACTGCATTCCTAAATGGATATCTCAAAGAAGAGTTGTATATGATGCAACCAGAAGGTTTTGTCGATCCAAAAGGTGCTAACAAAGTATGCAAGCTCCAGCGATCCATCTATGGACTGGTGCAAGCATCTCGGAGTTGGAATATATGCTTTGATGAGGTGATCAAAGCATATGGTTTTATACAGACTTTTGGAGAAGCCTGTATTTACAAGAAAGTGAGTGGGAGCTCTATAGCATTTCTAATATTATATGTAGATGACATATTGTTGATTGGAAATGATATAGAATTTCTGGATGGCATAAAAGGATACTTGAATAAAAGTTTTTCAATGAAAGACCTCGGTGAAGCTGCTTATATATTAGGTATCAAGATCTATAGAGATAGATCAAGACGCTTAATTGGACTTTCACAAAGCACATACCTTGATAAGATTTTGAAGAAGTTCAAAATGGATCAGTCAAAGAAAGGGTTCTTGCCTGTTTTACAAGGTATGAAGTTGAGTAAGACTCAATGCCCGACCACTGCAGAAGATAGAGAGAAAATGAAAGTCATTCCCTATGCCTCAGCCATAGGATCTATCATGTATGCAATGATGTGTACCAGACCTGATGTGTGCCTTGCTATAAGTCTAGCAGGGAGGTACCAAAGTAATCCAGGAATGGATCACTGGACAGCGGTCAAAAACATCCTAAAGTATCTGAAAAGAACAAAGGATATGTTTCTCGTATATGGAGGTGACAAAGAGCTCGTCGTAAACGGTTACGTCGATTATAGCTTTGACACTGATCCGGATGACTCAAAGTCACAAACCGGATATGTATTTTTATTGAACGGTGGAGCTGTCAGCTGGTGCAGTTCCAAGCAGAGCGTCGTGGCGGGATCTACGTGTGAAGCGGAATACATAGCTGCTTCAGAAGCAGCAAATGAAGGAGTCTGGATGAAGGAGTTCATATCCGATCTAGGTATAGTACCTAGTGCATCGGGTCCAATGAAAATCTTTTGTGACAACACTGGAGCCATAGCCTTGGCGAAGGAATCCAGGTTTCACAAGAGAACAAAGCACATCAAAAGACGCTTCAATTCCATCCGCGATCTAGTCAAGGAGGGAGACATAGAGATTTGCAAAATACATACGGATCTGAATGTTGCAGACCCGTTGACTAAGCCTCTTCCACGGGCAAAACATGATCAGCACCAAGACTCCATGGGTGTGAGGATCATCACTTTGTAATCTAGATTATTGACTCTAGTTCAAGTGGGAGACTGAAGGAAATATGCCCTAGAGGCAATAATAAAGATGTTATTTGTATTTCCTTATATCATGATAAATGTCTTTTATTCATGCTAGAATTGTATTAACCGGAAACTTAGTACATGTGTGGATACATAGACAAAACAGTATGTCCCTAGTATGCCTCTACTAGACTAGCTCATTGATCAAAGATGGTTATGTATCCTAGCCATAGACATGAGTTGTCATTTGATCAACGGGATCACATCATTAGGAGAATGATGTGATGGACAAGACCCATCCGTTAGCATAGCACTATGATCGTTTAGTTTTACTGCTATTGCTTTCTTCATGACTTATACATGTTCCTATGACTATGAGATTATGCAACTCCCGAATACCGTAGGAACACCTTGTGTGCTATCAAACGTCACAACGTAACTGGGTGATCATAAAGATGCTCTACAGGTGTCTCCGAAAGTATTCGTGGTGTTGGCATAGATCAAGATTAGGATTTGTCACTCCGAGTGTCGGAGAGGTATCTCTGGGCCCTCTCGGTAACACACATCACAATAAGCCTTGCAAGCAAAAGACTAATGAGTTAGTCACGAGATGATGTGTTACGGAACGAGTAAAGAGACTTGCCGGTAACGAGATTGAACTAGGTATAAAGATACCGACGATCGAATCTCGGGCAAGTAACATACCGTTTGACAAAAGGAACAACGTATGTTGTTATGCGGTTCTGACCGATAAAAGATCTTCGTAGAATATGTAGGAGCCAATATGAACATCCAGGTTCCGCTATTGGTTATTGACCGGAGATGAGTCTCTGTCATGTCTACATAGTTCTCGAACCCGTAGGGTCCGCACGCTTAACGTTTGATGACGATCGGTATTATGAGTTTATGAGTATTGATGTACCGAAGGTAGTTCGGAGTCCCGGATGAGATCACGGACATGACGAGGAGTCTCGGAATGTCCGAGACATAAAGATTGATATATTGGACGGCTATATTCGGACACCGGAAGTATACCGGAAAAGTTTCGGATTTATCGGGAATGCCGGAGGGGGTTACCGGAACCCCCTACGAGAGGGGATGGTCCATAGTGGGCCTAAAGGGAAAGAGAGAGGCAGCCCATATCGCTGGCCGGCGCCCCCACCTAGGGTTCCTAGTTGGACTAGGATTGGGGGGGGGGGCGCCACCTCTCCTATTCCTTTCCCCCTTCTTCCTTTCGGTGAATCCTACTAGGAATAGGATTGCAATCCTATTCCTAGTAGGACTCCTTCCCTAGCCGCACCAGGAAGGGCCGGCCGGCCTCCCTCCCCTGCTCCTTTATATACGGGGGCAGGGGGGCACCCAAAGACACACAAGTTGAATTGTTTTAGCCGTGTGCGGTGCCCCCCTCCACAGAATCACACCTCGGTCATACCGTCGCGGAGCTTAGGCGAAGCCCTGCGCCGGTGAACACATCATATCCGTCACCACGCCGTCGTGCTGACGAAACTCTCCCGTGAAGCTCAACTGGATCAAGAGCTCGTGGGACGTCATCAAGCTGAACGTGTGCTGAACGCGGAGGTGCCGTACGTTCGGTGCTTGATCGGTTGGATCGCGAAGAAGTTCGACAACATCAACCGCGTCACTTGACGCTTCCGCTCCCGGTCTACGAGGGTACGTAGACACACTCTTCCCTCTCGTTGCTATGCATCTGGTAGATAGATCTTGCGTGATCGTAGGAAAATTTTAAAATACTACGTTCCCCAACAGCGCGCCCTAGGAATGGGGCGCCCCCAACCCTCGTGGGCCAGCGCTCTGTCCCCTGACGTGGTTCTCAAGCTCCGCGTGCGTGATTTTCTCCAAAAATATCTCTCGCGAAGGTTTCATTCCGTTTGGACTCCGTTTGATATTCTTTTTCTGTAAAACCCTGAAACAGACAAAAAACAGCAATCTGGACTGGGCCTTTGGGTTAGTACGTGTAATGCCCAGTATGAGATTATACCTCCCACGTGTCGAGGCACGACTTAAAGGCATAATATCATACTAGAATGATCTTAAGAATGGTATCTTTGCACAACTCATGTAAAAGAGGGATGAAATTGCAAAAGAGTAGTTGACTTACACTCGCCACGTCACACAATTCATTACATAAACATTCATCATCCAAATAACATCAGAGTCCGACTACGGACGAAGATCCAAATGAAAGATACCATAATTAAATCACACAAGGTCCCGATCATCCTAGTAAGAGCCCTACTAATCATCTGGATAAGACACGTAGTATCGCCCACGTTCTTCCTCGAACTCCCAATACAACTCTGAACCACCAGCTGTGTAGTTCTCCACGGTACCTGCATCTGGTGTTGTGTAGAATCTGTGAGCCACGGAGGACTCAGCAATCCCGTTCCCGGGTAGCAAAACTATCTAAGCATTGGGTGTGGAACAAGGCTGAAGAACAAGGTTGCAGCTGCACTAGCACTAGCTTACGTGTTTAGAGCGAGAAGAGAAGTGCCAACGATCGACAAAGTGATCACGAAGTGATCCTATCTAAGCACGTCAAACATAACCCCACCGTGTTCACTTCCCGAACCCCTTCGGAAAGCGACCGTCACGGTTACTCACGCTGGTAGTGGATTATGAACATAGTGTCAAGTTTTCTACAATCGGATATTAACAAATTCCCATCTGCCTCATAACCGCGGGCACGGCTTTCGAAAGATCAATACCCTACAGGGGTGTCCCAACTTAGCCCATCACAAGCTCACGATCTGCGGAGTCACAACTCCAAGGTGGGAAGACCCGAGTATTCTCGGAATCCCGTGCTCAAGATACTCCGACTAAGGTAAAACTAATCCAGCAAGACCTCCTGGCATGCCGACACCCTGATAGTAGCCACGCATATCTAGTCTCAGGCCACGACCGGATGGGTGATGCTACAGGTTTTCCTCGGGTTCCCCCAAGGTGGCCCTGCAGGACCCCCAGTTTGGACCAACACTCATGTGGAGCACTGGCCCGGGTTGTTGATTAAGAAAAAGGGTTAATAACTCCCTATGCAAGTTTTAGTTATTAGGCAAATGTAAAACCAATGTTGGGCCTTGCTGGAAAAGCTTTAGCGCTAAGCGGGTTATCGAGGGGGGCCCATAAACCCCAACCGTGTTAGGGACGCAAAATCAAGGAACATAACACCGGTTTAAACGGTTCCTAGGGAGGCATGAGTGGAACAAAACACCAAGCAAAGGCTTAGCCTTCCACCCATTGCCAAGTATATACGTGATTTAGTTTAACAGATTATATATTGTGATATCCCAACAATAACTTCATCATGAAGCAAGAATCTTCAAATCTTCTCCTGCAACTAACAATGCTATAAGAGGGGCTGAGCAAAGCTTACGTAGCCAATCAAAGGTTTGCTAGGTTGGGTGGTTAGAGAGGTTCATGGCAACAATAGGAGGCTGACAAACAGACATAGGCATCGAGGCAATAAGCCAAAGAGCGAGACATCTAGCATAGGCAAAGATAGTAATGATATGTGGGTCAGGTCATCTTGCATGTTGAATCCTCGGAGGGAACGTAACCTTGCTCCTCACACTCAACCTCGGTAGAAACCTCGTATTCAATATCTTCACCGGGCTCTAACCAAACACAACAATGCAACAACGGAACAAAATCAATCAACATGCAGTGCTCAATCACATGATGCATGAACATGAAGCATGTGAACATGAAAAGACATGATGCATGGCCTAGGGTCACAAGAATGCAATAACATCACCAACAAACAAGATCAACCACACATGTGAAACAAGTGGAGTAACAACTTAGCAAGTTTATGTAGATTATTAAACAAGAAACCAACAAGGTTTTAAAGATTTTGGTTAACATGGCAAGGGTGCAACTAACATAACAGCAACATGCTAACAAATTTAAATGGGCTGGAATTAATTACAACAATATCCAGAAACTCCCATATTCATTTATTTGCATTTGGGACAGATTTGAAAAACTTCTGTGAAAGAGTTGGCAAACATGCTAAACAACAGCACCAAATTATTCTACACATTTTTCCACCCCAAATGCATATAAAGTTTGTTAAATTTGGAGTTGTAGATATTTAGTTATGATTTTTGCAAGTTTGAACACATTTAAAACAAGTTTTAAATTCAAACAACTTTTTAAATGTTTTAAAACATGGCAGCAAGTGACATATTCATAATCGACACAAATTTCTAAGCACTTTTCATATAGGGCTCAAATTCATATGATGCATAAATATGCAGATATTAATTAAACAAGAAAAACAGAAAAAGAAAATAAACTAAATAAGCGCCAGGGTCTAAAGTGACCCAGGCTCAGCTAGCCACTGACACTGACAAGGGGGGCCAAGCAGAGCTGAGCTGGCGAGCGGGTGCGCGCGGGGGCTGGGAAAGAAGATGAGAGGCTGGCAGGTGGGGCCCTGCTGTCAGCCTCACACAAAAACTAAATATGAGCGAAACGCCACTGCGCCCACGAGGGATCGAACCCACGCCCTACTGACGAAACTGACGGAGACAAACCACTACGCCACTGCATCAATCTCGACAGACAGAGGGTAGCATCTCTGAAGAATAAACAGCAGGAGCAGAACAAGGGAAGGCACTGGCCCTCGTCGGAGCTGCTCATCGGAGCCGCTCCGGCGACCAATTGACACGGCGGAGGGGTCCGAGAGAATCCTTGAAGAGTCCCACATCCAACCCGCACACTAGCTACGCCTACGAGGCACTATCTCGCCGGCGGCGAGCAACTAGAGCACGGCGGCGACGGGACGACGGCGAGACGAAGCAAGGCCCTAGGCAGCACGACGATAGCACAGAGAGGTCCTACGCATCTAGGCGGATCGAACGGGCAGCACGGCAGGAGCTAGAGAGGTCGGAACACTCACCGGCGATGAGGTCCGACGGCGGTGCGATCGGGCACACGAGGAACTAGGCCCTAGAGTACTCGCAAAAAGGGGAGAAGGGCTTGGGGAGACAGAGGAGCTCACCACGAGCACGGCGGTGTGCTCGGCTGGCCCTGGCGTGGACGGAGTCGGCGGCGGCGTGCCTCAAACACCTACGGCCACCGTAGAGGAAGAAGAGGAAGAAGAGCTCGACGGAGAGGCACTCGGGTCCGCGTGGTTGACGTAGAGGAAGAAGACGATGTCGAGGAAGCCGACAGACAACTTTGGCGAGATCGAGGACGACGCGGAGCTCGCCGGTGATGAGAGGCTGCTCTCAGATGCGCTCGGGCGTCGATGGGGGCGGCGGATCTCGAGGATCCCAGCTCTCCAGACGGCGAGAGGCGAAAGGGAAGACCTAGAGAGGAGTGGAGGACACGATTTGGGTTTAAAAGAGGGGCTCGGCGCACGGCCTCGATGTCCGTGAGCTGACGGCGCGACGGTGAGCGCGGCGTGCTCTGTTTTTCCGACGGAGGAAGACGGAGGCGAGGGGGATGAGTCACTGACAAGTGGGCCCTCGCACTCGGAGTGGCTACGGTGCGACTGCGCGGCTGTGGTTGGGCCTGCGGAGCTGGCCTGCGCCGCGGGAGAGGAACTGGGCCTGGGGGAGATAGAGAGAAGGAGGAGGCACAGGTGCACTGTGCTGCTGCTGCCTCTTTTCCTTTTCTATATTTCTTTAGGCAGAAAAAGAAAACAAAAGTACAGAAATAAAGAAGAAGAGTTCAGGGAAAAGAAAAATATCCCCATGCTCAATGAATTATGCCCTATTTGAATAAAATGACTTGGACATTTTTAGAGGCAGAAAAATAAAAGGAGTTTGAAAATGGACCAAACTCTTGATATTTTTAAACCCAACCAAATCATATTCAAATGAGGTGATCTTTGGTGGAGGGGTTGCTCACATGGTGCAGGATTTGAAGGAGGGAAAAGAACCACAATGGCACTTGGCTAGGTGGCTTGCAAAATAGATCAAAGAAAAGGCCACAAAGAAAGAAGGAGAAGAATAAGAGAAAAGAAGAAGAAGAAGAGGGAGAGGGGTAGGGTTTTAGCTAGCATAGCTTGAACCCACACACAACAACATCACAAGGGTCTCACACATGCACAAAATAAGTAAACTATGATGCCATGATGATATGATGAACAATGCAAGGATGCAAAAATATTAAAAGGTATGACAATGCTAATAAAATAAATGACAAGGACCCCCAAGGATAATGACAAGGATCAAAGAGGAAGCTTTATTTCCATTATAGGAAAGTGTTACATCTGGGGCATTACAAACTCTCCTACACTACAAAAAGATCTCATCCCGAGATCTAGGACTGCAAGAAGGAAGGATACTCGGAACGAAGGTGATCTTCTCGTTCCCACGTAGCTTCTCGGTCGGTATGGAGTGACCACTCAACTTTCAAGAACTTGATTGACTTGTTGCGGGTTTTGCGCTGAGTTTCCTCAAGAATAGCAATGGGGTGCTCACGATAAGATAAGTCTTGTTGAAGATCAATCTCCTCGAATGGAATGGTGCGTTTAGGTGTCTTGAAGCATTTGCGGAGTTGAGACACGTGAAACACATCATGAACATTTGCAAAGTTGGAGGGGAGCTCAATTTGATAGGCTAGATCGCCTCTTTTGCCAAGAATCTTGAAAGGGCCCACATATCTAGGAGCAAGCTTTCCTTTGATACCGAATCTTTGGGTTCCTTTCATATGAGAAACACGGAGATAGACATGATCTCCAATGTCGAAAGCCAAATCACGATGCTTGCCGTCATAGTAACTCTTTTGATGCGATTGAGCGGCTTTGAGATTCTCACGTATGACTTTGCACATTTCTTCGGCTTCTGAGATCAAGTCATTTCCAAGAAGTTGACGTTCACCAGTCTCGGACCAGTTGAGAGGAGTACGGCACTTTCTGCTATAGAGGATTTCAAAAGGAGCTTTGCCGGCACTTGCTTGGAAACTATTGTTGTAAGAGAACTCGGCAAACGGAAGACAATCTTCCCACTTCATGCCAAAAGAGATGATACAAGCTCTGAGCGTGTCTTCGAGGATCTGGTTCACTCTTTCGACTTGACCACTAGTCTGAGGGTGAAACGCAGTGCTGAAACGAATCTTAGTGCCCATGGCTGACTGAAAGGAGTCCCAGAACTTGGATGTGAACAAACTTCCACGGTCTGAGGAGATAACTTGAGGAATGCCATGCAACGAAACGATTCTGGAAGTGTACAACTCTGCCAGCTGAGCTGCGTTGCTGGATTCTTTAACGGGGAGGAAGTGAGCTACTTTGGTTAGCTTGTCAATCACAACAAAGATAGCATCATTTCCCTTCTTGGACTTAGGAAACCCAGTGACGAAATCCATTTCAATGTGGTGGAATTTCCACTCGGGAATAGGTAGAGGTTGGAGGAGACCGGCTGGATGTTGATGCTCTGCCTTCACTCTTCTGCAGACATCACATTCATTCACGAATTGGGCAATCTCCCTTTTCATGCAAGTCCACCAGTAAGATTGCTCGAGGTCTTGGTACATCTTGGAACTTCCAGGATGAATCGATAGGAGGGAGTCATGTGCTTCGTTCATTATGAGCTTCCTGAGATCACCCTTGGGACCCACAATTCTGTCCTCAAAGAACAAGGTGTCTTTCTCATCAACACGATAGCACTTGTATTTGGGAGTACCCTTAGCAATACCATGTTTCACTTTCTGCACCATAGCATCACCTAGTTGGGCCTCACGGATCTGATCTTCCAAGGTAGGAGCAACTTGAAGATTTGCAAGAAAGCCTTGCGGAACAACTTGGAGGTTGAGCTTCCTGAATGACTCACAAAGTTTAGGCTGGAATGGTTTGAGAAGGAGACTATTGCAATATGCCTTTATGCTCAAGGCATCTGCAATGACATTGGCCTTGCTAGGTGTGTACTCAATGCTTGGATCATATTCTTGGATCATCTCAACCCAACGAGTCTGGCGAAGGTTCAGGTTTGGTTGTGTGAAGATGTACTTCAAGCTCTTGTGATCGGTGAAGATGTCCACTTTTCTGCCCAACAGAAGGTGTCTCCACGTGATCAAGGCATGTACCACTGCTGCTAGCTCGAGATCATGTGTGGGGTAATTCTTCTCATTTGGTTTCAACTGACGAGAAGTGTATGCCACAATCTTCTTGTCTTGCATGAGTACACCAGCAAGTCCTTGTAAAGAAGCATCACAAAAGACTTCATAGGGCTTGGACTCATCCGGAGGAGTAAGAATCGGAGCAGAAATGAGCTTCTCTTTGAGTGTTTTGAATGCCACATCACAATCAGGAGTCCAGTTGTACTTGACATTCTTCTGTCGCATGTTTGAGAGAGGCTTGGCAATCTTGGAGAAGTTCTCAATGAACCCTCTGCAATAGCTAGCGAGACCAAGGAAACTTCGGAGTTGCTTGACGTTCTGCGGGGGTTTCCAGTTGACAATAGCTTCAATTTTCTCGGGGTTGATAGAAATACCCTCAGCAGAGATGATATGGCCAAGATATAAGACCTTATCTAGCCAGAATTCACATTTGGAGAACTTCGCATAGAACTTGTGTTCACGGAGCCTGTCCAGAACCAAACGGAGGTGCTTGGCATGGTCTTCTTCATTCTTGGAGAATACCAAGATATCATCCAGATAGATGAGAACAAATTCATTGGTGTAGGGATTGAATATGAAGTGCATCATCCTCGAGAAAGTGGGTGGAGCATTTGCGAGGCCAAAAGACATAACCGTGTATTCATAAGAGCCAAAACTCGTTCTGAATGCGGTCTTGGGAATATCTTCTTCACGGATACGGATCTGGTGATAACCCATCCGGAGATCGAGCTTTGAGAACACCTTTGCTCCTTTGAGCTGCTCGAACAATTCATTGATATTGGGGAGCGGATACTTGTTCTTTATTGTCTTCTTGTTCAATGGCCGGTAATCAACGCAAAGGCGCTCCGTGCCATCCTTCTTCTTGACAAATAGAACACCACAGCCCCAAGGAGAAGTGCTAGGCCTGATTAGACCAATACTCTCTTGGACATCGAGTTGTCTCTTCAGCTCGTTCAACTCAGCAGGGGAGAGCTTGTACGGACGCCGACATGATGGCTCGGTACCGGGCTCGAGTTCAATGACGAATTCAACTTGACGATGCGGAGGCATTCCTAGAAGCTCTTCGAGGAAAACATCTTTATACTCATTGACCATCGGAATCTGAGAGATGCCATTAATCTCGCCCTTGTCATTGAGAGAGAATAGCCTGATTGTGTTATCTCGAGAGGCAAAGATAATCACGTCTTCGTCAGGATGAGTAAGCTTGACTTCCTTATTTGCACAATCAATGTTTGCATCATGCTTGGAAAGCTAATCCATCCCAAGAATAAGATCAATGTCGGAGTTACCTAGAATAACCGGAGAAAAAAGAAAGCGGTAATCACCCATATAAATAGATATATCCGGAGCAAATATACTAGAATGCATTCGTCTCCCCGGAGAAATAACTGATAACTCCCTTGGCAAACTTTTGATGTCAACATTGTGCTTGGATGCAAAAGGTTGAGACATGAAAGAACATGATGCACCCGAATCAAACAACACTTTTGCAGGAATAGAGTTAACTGGAAGGTTACCAAGTATCATATCTGAAGAATTCTCCGCTTGAGCTGCATTCATCAGATTCACTCTTGCTTGCTTGGGATTATGCTTGACAATAGCAGTGCTGACAGGTGGAGGAGGCGGAAGGCGCCTTGGGTTGGGACACTTGTTGCAAACCACTTTTGAGAGAGGACGGTGATAAGGAGCACTTGACTTTGAAGCTTGAAAGTGATTCTTGGACTGGTTGCTTGGGTTGGGTGGGTGGGAGAAGCCACGGCCACCAGAATGCTTGTTGTTGTTGTTGTTGTTGTTGGGAGGGCGGAGCACTGGAGGAGGTGGAAGCCAAAACTTCTGCTGCTTTACGACCACTTGGGAAGAAGAGGAGGAGTTGATAGCATCTCTGATCCTCTTTTTGGAAGCTTCAACCTTGAGCTGGGCTGCCTCTTGCTTAAGGGCCATGTTATAGAATTGATCAAATTCATTCGGCTCAAACAAGGTGAGAGCTAGTTGGAGTTCATCCTTCAGACCACCACGGAACTGATAAATCTTGCTCTTGGAATCTAGGATGTCTTGCTTGTCATAGCGAGCGAGATTCTGGAACTTGACATTGTATTGATAAACGGACATGGTGCCTTGCTTCGGGTTGCGGAATTGCTCACGCATGACTTCGGTGACACTAGTTGGAATGTGGTGAGAGCGGAAATCCTTGCAGAAGTCAGTCCACGAGATTTCACGTCCTTCTCTGGAATCTTTGTATTGTTGCCACCAATCAGCAGCTTGATCCTTGAGTTGGAAGGCGGCAAACTTGATATAATCCTCAGGTCTCACATTACTGGATTCGAAGTGTTTCTTGATGTCTGTTATCCAGTCTTCAGCATCTACCGGATCCACATAGTAACTGAACGCCTTCGGTTGGTTTGCCAGAAACTGATTGAGCGAAGCAAAGTGACGTTGGTTGAACAAATTGCCTTGGCCTTGGTTCCCATGACCACCTTGATTTGCTTGGTTGGCTTGAATGTTCTGCATCATTTGCAAAAGCATCTGGGTGTTCTGGTTTGTCGCTTGCATAATTGCTCTCCAGGCCTCAAACGGAGGAGGAGGGGAAGGAGGACGATCAGGAACCTCTTCACCCTCTGGGTTAGCATTGGGAACCTTCTTAGGAGCCATCCTGAATGAGATGACAAATATTAGCCATTGATTGAAAGATATAAGCTGAATCAACGGCTAGAATTGCAACATAAGTCTTCACAAGAACATCCGAACAAAATGAACGAATGTAATCCATAGTTCAACGGTACAACAATCTTCTCGAGAAGCCACTTGGGAGAACAAAAGGTAAAATAAAAACAACAAGGATCAGATAGAACAAATACAAGATAGAAGCTTCATCCCACATGTTCGTGTTGAAAGCTCATGGAACGTGTTACAAAAGAGTTTTGCAATCCCCGGATCAGCATAGCCAAGGACCCTTTAAGATGCAACTCCCGATCGGAACAAACGCCCATAAAACCCCTTCACTCAATGTAGAACCCCGAACTCCATATCATGCATTCGTTGGAAGAATGCCTACGAACTACTAGATGAACCCACCTATTAATTTCCAAAAGTTTCCAGTTATGCAATCAGGTGTTGGGGATACAGGGGAAGCACCGCGCACTCAGCTCTAATCCTACATCCAGCTGTATCCATTCTTCAACACATAACCAGTTATTTCCGGAAACTGTTTACCTCGGACCTTCGAAACGCATCTGCTATACAAGCTATGGCAATACTCCCGAACTATCTCCCAAGTACTGGGTGATGTCGGGGTTATCTTGCCACCAACCGCATAGAAGAGTTTTCGATGTCGGCCGTCTTAAGTATTCCAGAACTGCTGCGATAGATTTGTGACGACAACACCTCGGAGCTCAACTCCCCGGGACACTGCCACAACCCCTAAATGACAGGAGGCATCGAGAACAATGTTCTCGTCACAAAGACATCGGAACAATACAAACAATACTCGCGTGATCCTAAAAAAATTAGTGAATTTTTGAGAGTAGAAGAGATAAAGTAATCGTTAGGAGTCCTCACCAGAGTGATAAGGGATGAGGAGTAAAAATAAATCCTACTCTCCGATATATATAGGACTCAAAACATTTTCAAGTGTGTGCCTAGACTCAACCGTCAACGATTCTATCAATCAGTCGGGGCTCCTAGGTCGGAGAAGGCTCTGATTACCAACTTGTAATGCCCAGTATGAGATTATACCTCCCACGTGTCGAGGCATGACTTAAAGGCATAATATCATACTAGAATGATCTTAAGAATGGTATCTTTGCACAACTCATGTAAAAGAGGGATGAAATTGCAAAAGAGTAGTTGGCTTACACTCGCCACGTCACACAATGCATTACATAAACATTCATCATCCAAATAACATCAGAGTCCGACTACGGACGAAGATCCAAATGAAAGATACCATAATTAAATAACACAAGGTCCCGATCATCCTAGTAAGAGCCCTACTGATCCTCTGGATAAGACATGTAGTATCGCCCACGTTCTTCGTTGAACTCCCAATACAACTCTGAACCACCAGCTGTGTAGTTCTCCACGGTACCTACATCTGGTGTTGTGTAGAATCTGTGAGCCACGGAGGACTCAGCAATCCCGTTCCTGGGTAGCAAAACTATCTAAGCCTTGGGTGTGGAACAAGGCTGAAGAACAAGGTTGCAGCTGCACTAGCTCTAGCTTACGTGTTTAGAGCGAGAAGAGAAGTGCCAACGATCGACAAAGTGATCACGAAGTGATCCTATCTAAGCACGTCAAACATAACCCCACCATGTTCACTTCCCGAACCCCTTCGGAAAGCGACCGTCACGGTTACTCACGCTGGTAGTGGATTATGAACATAGTGTCAAGTTTTCTACAACCGGATATTAACAAATTCCCATCTGCCTCATAACCACGGGCATGGCTTTCGAAAGATCAAACCCCTGCAGGGGTGTCCCAACTTAGCCCATCACAAGCTCACGATCTGCGGAGTCGCAACTCCAAGGTGAGAAGACCCGAGTATTCTCGGAATCCCGTGCTCAAGATACTCCGACTAAGGTAAAACTAATCCAGCAAGACCTCCCGGCGTGCCGACACCCTGATAGTAGCCGCGCGTATCTCGTCTCAGGCCACGACCGGATGGGTGATGCTACAAGTTTTTACCAGCCCTCGGGTTCCCCCAAGGTGGCCCTGCAGGACCCCCAGTTTGGACCAACACTCTTGTGGAGCACTGGCCCGGGTTGTTGATTAAGAAAAAGGGTTTATAACTCCCTATGCAAGTTTTAGTTATTAGGCAAATGTAAAACCAATGTTGGGCCTTGCTGGAAAAGCTTTAGCGCTAAGCGGGTTATCGAGGGGGCCCCATAAACCCCAACCATGTTAGGGAAGCAAAATCAAGGACATAACACCGGTTTAACGGTTCCTAGGGAGGCATGAGTGGAACAAAACACCAAGCAAAGGCTTAGCCTTCCACCCATTGCCAAGTATATAGGTGATTTAGTTTAACAGATTATATATTGTGATATCCCAACAATAACTTCATCATGAAGCAAGAATCTTCAAATCTTCTCCTGCAACTAACAATGCTATAAGAGGGGCTGAGCAAAGCTTACGTAGCCAATCAAAGGTTTGCTAGGTTGGGTGGTTAGAGAGGTTCATGGCAACAATAGGAGGCTGACAAACAGACATAGGCATCGAGGCAATAAGCTAAAGAGCGAGACATCTAGCCTAGGCAAAGATAGTAATGATATCTGGGTCAGGTCATCTTGCCTGTTGAATCCTCGGAGGGAACGTAACCTTGCTCCTCACACTCAACCTCGGTAGAAACCTCGTACTCAGTATCTTCACCGGGCTCTAACCAAACACAACAATGCAACAACGGAACAAAATCAATCAACATGCAGTGCTCAATTACATGATGCATGAACATGAAGCATGTGAACATGAAAAGACATGATGCATGGCCTAGGGTCACAAGAATGCAATAACATCACCAACAAACAAGATCAACCACACATGTGAAACAAGTGGAGTAACAACTTAGCAAGTTTATGTAGATTATTAAACAAGCAACCAACAAGGTTTTAAAGAGGTTGGTAAACATGGCAAGGGTGCAACTAACATAACATCAACATGCTAACAAATTTAAATGGGCTGGAATTAATTACAACAATATCCAGAAACTCCCATATTCATTTATTTGCATTTGGGACAGATTTGAAAAACTTTTGTGAAAGAGTTGGCAAACATGCTAAACAACAGCACCAAATTATTCTACACATTTTTCTACCCCAAATGCATATAAAGTTTTTTAAATTTGGAGTTGTAGATATTTAGTTATGATTTTTGCAAGTTTGAATATATTTAAAACATGTTTTAAATTCAAACAACTTTTTGAATGTTTTAAAACATGGCAGCAAGTGACATATTCATAATCTACACAAAATTCTAAGCACTTTTCATATATGGCTCAAATTCATATGATGCATAAATATGCAGATATTAATTAAACAAGAAAAACAGAAAAGAAAAAGAAAAACACAAAAAGAAAATAAAATAAATAAGCGCCAGGGTCTAAAGTGACCCAGGCTCAGCTAGCCACTGACACTGACAAGGGGGGCCAAGCGGAGCTGAGCTGGCGAGCGGGTGCGCGCGGGGGCTGGGAAAGAAGATGAGAGGCTGGCAGGTGGGCCCTGCTGTCAGCCTCACACAAAAACTAAAAATGGGTGAAACGCCACTGCGCCCGCGAGGGATCAAACCCACACCCTACTGACGAAACTGACAGAGACAAACCACTATGCCACTGCATCGATCTCGATAGATAGAGGGTAGCATCTCTGAAGAAAAAACAGCAGGAGCAGAACAGGGGAAGGCACTGGCCCTCGTCGGAGCTGCTCGTCGGAGCCGCTCCGGCGACCAATTGACACGGCGGAGGGGTGTGAGAGAATCCTTGAAGAGTCCTTCATCCAACGCGCACACTAGCTACCTCTACGGGGCACTATCTCGCCGGCGGCAAGCAACTACAGCACGACGGCTACGGGACAACGGCGAGACGAAGCAAGGCCCTAGGCGGCACAGCGATAGCACAGAGAGGTCCTACGCATCTAGGCGGAGCGAACGGGCAGCACGGCAGGAGCTAGAGAGGTCGAAACACTCGCCGGCGACGAGGTCCGACGGTGGTGCGATCGGGCACACGAGGAACTGGGCCTTAGAGTACTCGCGGAAAGGGGAAAAGGGCTTGGGGAGAGAGAGGAGCTCACCACGAGCATGGCGGTGTGCTCGGCTGGCCCTGGCGTGGACGGAGTCGTCGGCGGCGTGCCTCGAACACCTACGGCCACCGTAGAGGAAGAAGAGGAAGAAGAGCTCGACGGAGAGGTGCTCGGGTCCGCGTGGTTGATTTAGAGGAAGAAGACGACATCGAGGAAGCCGACGGACAACTTTGGCGAGGCCGAGAACGACACGGAGCTCGCCGGCGACGAGAGGCTGCTCTCAGATGCGCTCGGGCGTTGATGGGGGCGGCGGATCTGGAGGATCCCGGCTCTCGAGACGGCGAGAGGGGAAAGGGAAGACCTAGAGAGGAGTGGAGAACACGATTTGGGTTTAAAAGACGGGCTTGGCGCACGGCCTCGATGTCCGTGAGCTGACGGCGCGACGGTGAGCGCGGCGTGCTCTGCTTTTCTGACGGAGAAAGACGGAGGCGAGGGGGATGAGTCACTGACAAGTGGGGCCTCACACTCGGAGTGGCTACGGCGCGACTACACGGTTGTGGCTGGGCCTGCGGAGCTGGGCTGCGCTGCAGGAGAGGAACTGGGCCTGGGGGAGAGAGAGAGAAGGAGGAGGCCCAGGTGCACTGTGTTGCTGCTTCCTCTTTTCCTTTTCTATATTTCTTCAGACAAAAAAAGAAAAGAAAAGCACAGAAATAAATAAGAAGATTTTAGGGAAAAGAAAAATATCCCCATGCTCAGTGAATTATGCCCTATTTGAATAAAATGACTTGGACATTTTTAGAGGCAAAAAAATAAAAGGAGTTTGAAATGGACCAAACTCTTGATATTTTTAAACCCAACCAAATCATATTCAAATGAGGTGATCTTTGGTGGAGGGGTTGCTCACATGGTACGGGATTTGAAGGAGGGAAAAGAACCACAATGGCACTTGGCTAGGTGGCTTGCAAAATAGATCAAAGAAAAGGCCACAAAGAAAGAAGGATAAGAATAAGAGAAAAGAAGAAGAGGGAGAGGGGTAGGGTTTTAGCTAACATAGCTTGAACCCACACACAACAACATCACAAGGGTCTCACACATGCACAAAATAAGTAAACTATGATGCCATGATGATATGATGAACAATGCAAGGATGCAAAAATAATAAAAGGTATGACAGTGCTAATAAAATAAATGACAAGGACCCCCAAGGATAATGACAAGGATCAAAGAGGAAGCTATATTGCCATTATAGGAAAGTGTTACATCTGGGGCATTACAATAGGTTAGTCCCAAAAATGATATAAAAGTGAATGATAAAGCCCATTAAACATCCAAGACTTCATAAATAATAGCATGGAACAATCAAAAATTATAGATACGTTGGAGACGTATCAAACATCCCCAAGCTTAATTCCTGCTCGTCCTCGAGTAGGTAAATGATAAAGAAAGAATTTTTGATGTGGAATGCTAACCAATATAGTTTTTCAATGTAATTCTCTTAATTGTGACATGAATGTTCAGATGTGAAAGATTCAAGATAAAAGTCTATATTGACATAAGAAATAATAATACTTCAAGCATACTAACAAAGCAATCATGTCTTCTCAAAATACTATGGCTAAAGAAAGTTATCCCTAAAAAATCATATAGTCTGGCTATGCTCCCTCTTCATTACACAAAATATTCATATCATGCACAACCCCGATTTCAGCCAAGCATTTGTTTTCATACCCTATCTTTTCAAACCTTTCAACTTTCACGCAATACATGAGCGTGAGCCATGGATATAGCACTATGGGTGGAATAGAGGTGGCTGTGGAGAAGACAAAAAGGAGGGAGATAGTCTCACATCGACTAGGCGTATCAACGGGCTATGGAGATGCCCATCAATAGATATCAATGTGAGTGAGTAGGGATTGCCATGCAACGGATGCACTAGAGCTAAGTATGAATGAAAGCTCAACAAAAGAAACTAGTGGGTGTGCATCCAACTTGCTTGCTCATGAAGACCTAGGGCATTTGAGGAAGCCCATCATTGGAATATACAAGCCAAGTTCTATAATGAAAATTCCCACTGGTATATGAAAGTGACTAAGCATGAGACTCTCTACAATGAAGAACATGGTGCTACTTTGAAGCACAAGTGTGGAAAAAAGATAGTAGCCATTGTCCCTTCTCTCTTTTCTCTCATTTTTTTGGAGGGGCTTTCTCCTCTCTTTTTTTATATTAGCCCCTCTCTAATTTTTTTTGGGCCATCTCCTTTTTTTTATTGGCCTTTCCTCACATGGGACAATGCTCTAATAATGATGATCATCACACTTTTTATTACAACTCGATACTATAACAAGTATGACTCTACATGAATGCCTCCGGCGGTGTACCGGGATGTGCAATGAATCAAGAGTGACATATATGAAAAATTATGCATGGTGGATTTTCCACAACTACGATGTCAACTACATGATCATGCATGGCAATATGATAATATGATGTGTGTCATATGAACGGAACGGTGGAAAGTTGCATGGCAATATATCTCGGAATGGCTATGGAAATGCCATGATAGGTAGGTATGGTGGCTGTTTTGAGGAACAATATGGTGGCTGTTTTAAGGAAGGATATATAGTGGGTTTATGGCACCGGCGAAAGTTGCGCGGTACAAGAGAGGCTAGCAATGGTGGAAGGGTGAGAGTGTGTATAATCCATGGACTCAACACTAGTCATAAGAACTCATATACTTATTGCAAAAATCTACGAGTCGTCAAAACAAAGCAATCAACGCATGCTCCTAGGGGGGAGGTTGGTAGGAGTTAACCATCGCGCGCCCCCGACCTCCACACAAAGGATGGCACTCTACAAATACCTCATGCTCTAACTTCGTCACATAGCGGTTCACCATACGTGCATGATACAGGAATCACTAACCATAACACAAGTATTTCTCAATTTCATAATAACTCCACTAGCATGACTCTAATATCACTATCCTCATGTCTCAAAAACAATTATCAAGCATCCAACATCTCATTCTATTCAATGCACTTGGTGTGAAATTTTTTACTACATTGACATTGGATGTTTATCATGTGAAGACTAGTTTCTTTAGCCTAAACACATTACCATGCTTTTTTAATAGAATCTCAAAAGGATATAAGTGAAGCATGGGATTTCAAAAATTTCTACAAAATATTACCACCACCGTGCTCTAAAAGATATGAGTGAAGCACTAGAGCAAAAACTATTCAACTCAAAAGATATAAGTGAAGCACATAGAGTGTTCTAACAATTTCTAGGCCATATTTAACTCTCTCAAATAGGTGTGTCCAGCAAGGATGATTGTGGCAAACTAACAAGCAAAGACTCAAATTATACAAGACGCTCCAAGCAAAACACATAACATGTTGCGAATAAAAATATAGCTCCAAGTATAGTTATCGATGGATGAAGACAAAAGAGGGGATGCCTTCCCGGGGCATCCCCAAGCTTAGGCTTTTGATTATCTTGAATTTACTTGGGGTGCCATGGGCATCCCCAATCTTAGGCCTTTGCTACTTCTTGTTCCATAGTCCATCAAAGCAATATTCAAAACTTGAAAACTTCACAACACAAAACTTAGACAAAAATTCTCATGAGCTCCGTTAGTATAAGAAAGAAAACCACTACTCAAAGGTACAGCAATGAATTCATTCTTTGTTTATATTGGTGTTAAACCTACTGTATTCCAACTTCTCTATGGTTCATATCCTCCAATACTACTCATAGATGCATTGAAATAAGCAAACAACACACGAAAAACAGAATCTGTCAAAAACAGAACAGTCTGTAGTAATCTGCAGGTTTCGCCTACTTCTGGAACTCCAAAAAATTCAAACTAAATTGTTGAATTTGCGGAATTTGTCTACCAATCATCTGCAAAAAATAATCAACTAAAAAGCACACTCCAGTAAAATCTGAAGACCACTTTAGCTAGCGCTAACGATTCTGTTTTCACAGCAAGATCACATAAACTTCACACAAGTCTTCCCAAAGGTTCTACTTGGCACAAACACTAAACAAAACATGAAAACACATCTAATCAGAGGCTAGATGCAATATTTATTCCCTAACAGCAACAAAAACAAAAACAAAAAAGTTGGGTTGCCTCCCAACAAGCGCTATCGTTTTACGCCCCCTAGCTAGGCACGATACAAGATAAATCTAGGGATGGCCATAGTGGTACGATATGTCGCGAAAGCTCATCTCATATTCCCTACGTTCAGCAGCAAGCTTCCTTTGTGGCAAGCAAAAGTAATCAAAAGGGATAAATTTAATAGGACAAAAGTCCCCTACATCAATCTCGGGAGGAACAAGTTCCTCCTTTGGCCCTTTGTAGTGGATAACTAATTCATCATTATAGGCATTCTTTTGGCAGAAGATCATAAGCCTTCGCTCAAGGGAGAAGCCTAACCCATTATTCTGAACAGCAAAATCATCGTTTATCTCAGAAATTCCATCAATCAAGATCTCAATAGGAACCTTTTTTCTAAGGTTTTCATTAAAAGCAACATGATCAGAAGATCGCAACCGCATTAGGTCTTCTTGATTAAACAAGATAGCCTCTATAGGAGGTCGACCGGCATCTACTTCGTAATGAGCAAAGATTTCTCTGGCCTCTTTCATGATATATCTAAATTCATGAGCCAAAAAGATAGTAGCTGCACGCTTAATGGAAGAATGCTCAATATTGGAGAACCCCAAAAATATTCTCTGAATACAGGGATGCATATGGATAATTTGCCTTTCAATTTCTACTATGAGCATAGATACAACATCTGCAAGGCTACTAGTTCTGTGAAGAATAGAACCACCCATAGCGGGCAAAGCACCGACACAAGTAAAGAAGTCCTGGAAAACTCCTTTTCCAATAATATTACCACTACCAACCCGGAACTTCTTAATATGTAAAGTGGTAGCTTCATCCGGGGGGTCAACATGAATGTTGCCAACGACATTGCTACCCTTCTCGATAAAATCGTCCCCCATTTCATATATGAGGGCGAGCAAGCAAGCAACACACACAAGAAAACAAGAAGCAAGCGAACGATAAACACACGGCGGAAGAAGGGCAAATAAAATGGCAAGGGTGAAGTGGGGGAGAGGAAAACGAGAGGCAAATAAATGTAATGTGAAGGATAAGGGTTTGTGATAGGTACTTGGTATATGACTTTTGCGTAAGCCTCCCCGGCAACGGCGCCACAAATTCTTCTTGCTACCTCTTGAGCTTGCGTTGTATTCCCTCGAAGAGGAAAGGGAGATGCAGCACAGTAGCGTAAGTACTTCCCTCAGTTTTTGAGAACCAAGGTATCAATCCAGTAGGAGACCACGCGCTAGTCCCTCGCACCTACACAAACAAATAAGAACTTCGCAGCCAACGCGATAAGGGGTTGCCAATCCCTTTACGGTCACTTACGAAAGTGAGATCTGATAGAGATGATAGTTTATATTTTTGGTATTTTTAGTTCATAAGAATAGCAAATAAAAGCAAGAAAAGTAAAGTAGATGTAGATTGATATGTTGAGAATAGACCCGAGGGCCATAGTTTTCTCTAGTGGCTTCTCTCATGATAGCGATATTCTACGGTGGGTAAACAAATTACTGCCGAGCAATTGATAGAAAAGCGAATAATTATGAGACTATCTAGGCATGATCATTGTATATAGGCATCACGTCCGAGACAAGTAGACCGACTCCTGCCTACATCTACTACTATTACTCCACACATCGACCGCTATCCAGCATGCATCTAGTGTATTGAGTTCATAAGAACAAAGTAACGCCTTAAGCAAGATGACATGATGTAGAGGGATAAACTCAAGCAATATGATATAAACCCCATCTTTTTAGGAAAGGACACAGCAAGATTGAACCCAAAGCCAAGCACTTCTCCCATTGCAAGAACTATAGATCTAGTAGGCCAAACCAAACCAATAATTCGAAGAGACTTGCAAGGATATTATGAGCACACATAAAAAGTTCAGAGAAGAACCAAATATCTTTCATAGATAACCTTGATCATAAACTCACAATTCATCGGATCTCGACAAACACACCGTAAAAAGAGATTACATCGAATAGATCTCCTCGAAGACCGAGGAGAACTTTGTATTGAGATCCAGAGAGAGAGAAGAAGCCATCTAGATACTAGCTATGGACCCGAAGGTCTGTGCTAAACTACTCACAACTCATGGTGAGGACGATGATGATGATGATGATGAAGGCCTCCGTGATGGATCCCCTCCAGTGGAGCTCCGGAAAAGGCTCCAAGATGGGATCCCCACGGGAACAGAATGTACGGCGGTGGAATTAGGGTTTTCTCTCTGTTCACAGAGTTTCTAGGGTACGTAGACTTATATAGGAACAAGGAGGGCACCGGGGGACGCTCGAGGGGGCCACGAGGCAGGGGGCGCGCCCTGGGAAGGGGGGGCACGCCCCCCACCCTCGTGGGCCAGCCCTCTGTCCCCTAACGTGGTTCTCAAGCTTCGCGTGCGTGATTTTCTCCAAAAATATCTCTCGCGAAGGTTTCATTCTGTTTGGACTCCGTTTGATATTCTTTTTCTGCAAAACCCTAAAACAGGCAAAAAAATAGCAATCTGGACTAGGCCTTTGGGTTAGTAGGTTTGTCCAAAAAATGATATAAAAGTGGATGATAAAGCCCATTAAACATCCAAGACTTCATAAATAATAGCATGGAACAATAAAAAATTATAGATACGTTGGAGACGTATCAGTGCACTAGTTCGGCGAAGAGATGGTGATATAAGTGCAATATGGATGGTAGATGTAGGTTTTTGTAATCTGAAAATATAAAAATAGCAAGGTAACTAATGATAAAAGTGAGCATAAACGGTGTTGCAATGCGTTGAAACAAGGCCTAGGGTTCATACTTTCACTAGTGCAAGTTCTCTCAACAATAATAACATAACTGGATCATATAACTATCCCTCAACATCCAACAAAGAGTCACTCCAAAGTCACTGGTAGCAGAGAACAAACAAAGAGATTATGGTAGGGTACGAAACCACCTCAAAGTTATTCTTTCGGATCGATCTATTCAAGAGTCCGTAGTAAAATAACATGAAGCTATTCTTTCCGTTCGATCTATCATAGAGTGCGTACTAGAATAACACCTTAAGATACAAATCAACCAAAACCCTAATGTCACCTAGATACTCCATTGTCACCTCAAGTATCCATGGGTATGATTATACGATATGCATCACACAATCTCAGATTCATCTATTCAACCAACACAAAGAACTTCAAAGAGTGCCCCAAAGTTTCTGCCGAAGAGTCAAGATGAAAACGTGTGCCAACCCCTATGCATAGATTCCCAAGGTCACGGAACCCGCAAGTTGATCACCAAAACATACATCAAGTAGATCACGTGATATCCCATTGTCACCACAGATAAGCACATGCAAGACATACATCAAGTGTTCTCAAATCCTTAAAGACTCAATCCGATAAGATAACTTCAACGGGAAAACTCAATTCATTACAAGCGAGTAGAGGGGGAGAAACATCATAAGATCCAACTATAATAGAAAAGCTCGCGATACATCAAGATCATGCCATCTCAAGAACACGAGAGAGAGAGAGAGAGAGAGAGAGAGAGAGAGAGAGAGAGAGAGAGATCAAACACATAGCTACTTGTACATACCCTCAGCCCTGAGGGTGAACTACTCCCTCCTCGTCATGGAGAGCGCCGGGATGATGAAGATGGCCACCGGAGAGGGATTCCCCCCTCCGGCAGGGTGCCATAACGGGTCTAGATTGGTTTTCGGTGGCAATAGAGGCTTTCGGCGGCGGAACTCCTGATCTAGGTTATTTTCTGGAGGTTTTAGTATATATAGGAGGTGTTGGAGTCGGGGACAAGTAAAGGGGGTCTCCGGGCTGTCCACGAGGTAGGGGTGCGCGCCCAAGGGGCCACACACCCCCCACCCTTGTGGGCAGCTCGTGGACCTTCTGGTCCTCCTCCGGTACTCACTAGTCTTCTTTTGGTCCAAAAACGTCCTCCGTTGAATTTCAGGTCAATTGGGCTTCGTTTGATATTCCTTTTCCGCGATACTCTAAAACAAGGGAAAAACAGAAACAGACACTGGGCTCTGGGTTAATAAGTTAGTCCCAAAAATCATATAAAAATGTATATAAAAGCCCATAAAACATCCTAGAAGGATAATATAATAGCATGGAACAATCAAAAATTATAGATACGTTGGAGACATATCATGCAACCCCAAGCTTAATTCCTTCTCGTTCTCGAGTAGGTAAATGATAAAAACAGAATTTTTGATGTGGAATGCTACCTAACATAATTCTCAATGTAATTTTCTTTATTGTGGCATGAATGTTCAGATCCGGAAGATTCAAGACAAAAGTTTAATATTGACATAAGAATAATAATACTTCAAGCATATTAACAAAGCAATTATGTCTTCTCAAAATAACATGACCAAAGAAAGTTTATCCCTACAAAATCATATAGTTAGGCTATGCTCCATCTTCGTCACACAAAATACTCAAATCATGCACAACCCCGGTTTCAGCCAAGCACTTGTTTCATACTTTAATTTTTTTCAAAATTTTTCAACTTTCACGCAATACATGAGCGTGAGTCATGTACATAGCACTATGTGGAATAGAGTGGTGGTTGTGGAGAAGACAAAGAGGAAGATGGTCTCAAATCAACTAGGCGTATCAATGGGCTATGGAGATGCCCATCAATAGATATCAATGTGACTGAGTAGGGATTGCCATGCAACGGATGCACTAGAGCTATAAATGTATGAAAGCTCAACAAAAGAACTAAGTGGGTGTGCATCCAACTTGCTTGCTCATGAAGACCTAGGGCATTTGAGGAAGCCCATCGTTGGAATATACAAGCCAAGTTCTATAATGAAAATTCCCACTAGTATATGAAAGTGACCAAACAAGAGACTCTCTATCATAAAGATCATGGTGCTACTTTGAAGCACAAGTGTGGAAAAATATAGTAGCATTGTCCCTTTTTGGGGGCCTTTTTTTTTTTGGCCTTTCCTTCTTTTTTCTTTTTTTTTCTTTTTTTTTTCTTTGGGACAATGCTCTAATAATGATGATCATCACACTTCTATTGATATACAACTCGATATTACAACTCGATACTAGAACAAAGTATGACTCTATATGAATGCATCCTAGGTCCATGGCCTGTGTTTTCGCTATCATGTTATCATGTTTTATCCACTATTTTTCCGAATTAAACTTACAAGAAATTCCTCACATATTCAACATCAGCCAGTTAGTATCAGGGGCTTCCTCAGATGGCTTGACAGGAAATTGCCGAAAGTTTCCATCTTCAACTTCACATGCTATTTTGACAATGCATCTCGGTGTAGCCCCAACTTTCCCTTCGGAGTACCTAGCACAACCACTGAAAAAATAGGGCAGTGCTAGGCGCCCGCGCGCCGGCCCAAGTTTTCGGCCGAACGCCTAGCAACCGTCCGATGCAAACTCCTTTAGCTGTCAGATCACGTCATTTCGTCCCCACCACATCATTTTTACTTTTTGCTTTTCGACCTGAATATCACGCGGGCCCACACGGGGGATGCGAGCAACATGACCGACGTCGAAGCTCACTGGATCTCGGCCGCTCGCCGCCCTCACACCCGGGCAGTTGCGGTGACCATCACAGTCAGCCCCGACCACAATTTCCTCGTCGGGGGTTACAGCACGATCGTCCGCGGTTGTAGCAAACCGTTCAGCCGGTCGCCGCCCTCGACGGATGTCCTTGTCGCCGGTTGCCGCACTCGCCGCCTGCACTTCTCGCTACTCCACGAATGGAACGGCTGTGGTCTGCGGTTGCAGCTCCGATAGCGATGGGTTGTAGCCCCGGTGGCGACGGCCCCCCATCGCTCGCCATCAACGCTCACCGCCGGCACGCTCGCCATCGTCAAATAGCAAACAAAAGGTGCGTTGGTTCCAGCAAAACTGACGAACAGTTGTAGCAAAAATCCAAGACGATAGTAACAAAAACAATGGATGTTTGTTCCAACAAAAATCAAAACGGTGATAACAAAAGGAAATAATGCTTGCAACAAAAAAAAGAAAATGGTTCCAGCAAAAGTACTTGCTGCTTCCAGCAAAACTATGATTCATCGTCACTGGGTCGTTGCAAAAAAAAGATGCTTCCAGCAAAAAAAATTGATGGTTCCAGCAAAAATGGATCACTGCCATGGCCGTCACAACACGGCTGTCGCCGGTTCCAGCATTTGTTTTGCTGGTTGCAACTCCACCGGCTTACGATTGTAGCTCCGCCGAACTACGGTTGCAGCTCCACCGCGCCGGGATAGCAGCATCTTCGTCGGTGTGGTCACCGCCGGAAGTTGCGGCTTCCAGCATCTCTCGTCGATGGTTCCAACATCTGCGCGCCGTGGATCCAACATCTGCAATCCACGGTTGCAGCACCCCCGTCCCCAGCGTGGGCGTCGTGGAAGCTCGTGCGCGACTCATGGTCGTCGCAACTGCCAGCTCGCGGCCCTTGTGAGAGGCACATGCGAATGGCGCCCGGTGTCAACAGTAGAGAAGGAGGGGGGAAAGGAAAAAAACGCTTGATACGTCTCCAACGTATCTACTTTTTCAAACCCTTTTGCCCTTGTTTTGGACTCTAAATTGCATCATTTGAATGAAACTAACCCGGACTGGCGCTATTTTTAGCAGAATTGCTATGGTGTTGTTTTTGTGCAGAAATAAAAAGTTCTCAGAATGACCGGAAAATCCACGGAGAATTATTTCGGAAAATATAAAAAATATCTGCAAGGAGATCCAGTCCAGAGAAAGAATTATCGTGTTTACGATATGGAGCCGCCGCCAAGTCCTAATCTCTCCCGGGAGGGCTGATCTGGAGTCTGTTCGGGGCTCCGGAGAGTGGAGAACGTCGCCATCGTCATCATCAACCTTCCTCCATCACCAATTCCATGATGCTCACCGCCGTGCGTGAGTAATTCCATCGTAGGCTTGCTGGACGGTGATGGGTTGGATGGGATCTATCATGTAATCGAGTTAGTTTTGTTAGGGTTTGATCCCTAATATCCACTATGTTCTGAGATTGATGTTGCTATGACTTTGCTATGCTTAATGGTTGTCACTAGGGCCCGAGTGCCATGATTTTAGATCTGAACCTATTATGATTCCATGAATATATGTGTGTTCTTGATCCTATCTTGCAAGTCTATAGTCACCTACTATGTGTTATGATCCGGCAACCCCGAAGTGACAATAATCGGACCACTCCCGGTGATGACCATAGTTTGAGGAGTTCATGTATTCACTATGTGTTAATGCTTTGGTCCGGTACTCTATTAAAAGGAGGTCTTAATATCCCTTAGTTTCCAATAGGACCCCGCTGCCACGGGAGGGTAGGACAAAAGATGTCATGCAAGTTCTTTTCCATAAGCATGTATGACTATATTCGGAATACATGCCTACATTGCATTGATGAACTGGAGCTAGTTCTGTGTCACCCTAGGTTATAACTTCTACATGATGAATTGCATCCGACATAATTTCCCATCACCGATCCAATGCCTACGAGCTTTTCCCATATTGCTTGTTGCTTATTTACTTTTCCACTTCTACTATTACAAAAACTACAAAAACATTATCGTTACCTTTGTTACCGTTACCGTCACTATCATATTACTTTGCTACTAAACTATCTTGCTACAGATACTTAGTTTCCAGGTGTGGTTGAATTGACAACTCAGCTGCTAATACTTAACGCTGCATTTGGATGTCCGTATTGGAGAGCTCTGTATTGAATTGGAAATTCCAATTCAGTGAGGAAACTGAAATGGCACGAATACAAATGCACATGTTTGATTGTTCATTGAATTGGCCCTTGAAATGCCTCTGAGATTTCAATACCAAATCATGTTTGGATGACAAACTTTGAAATTGCATAACTACATTACCATGAAGATTATACCTTGTTCTACATGACTCAAAACTGAAATCTGTTCACATGTGACTATAATTGAATGAATATATAACAGTAAAAATTAATAAATATTCTGGAATAAATCACAAAACAAATGGTCACACAACAACCATCTTCTTAACACATTTTAGCTTTAAATATACGAATGGCGACGCTGAAGAAAATTATCTAGCAAAAACAGAAACCTATGGGAAACGTCTCCAATCATGCATACACACAAATCACACACGAAAGAGATGCACACATCAAACAATGATGGAGAAGGAGGTGTTGGATATGACAGATTGGACCAATGGCTGTGGGCGGGCGGATGGGGACGGGATGGGGTGGTGGTCGCAGCCGCCGCCGGACGGGGTGGTGGTCGCCGTCGGGCATCCACTCGTCCATCTGCCAACCGGGATGGTGATGGAGACCGGTCTCCATGGTGGTCGTCGCTGTAGATGGAGACCAGGAGCGGAGTGATGCAGGATGGGGCGGAGCAATTAGGACCGGGGATGGGTAGGAGAGGGAGAGACGGGGGAACAGATCTGCGCCGCCGCTGAACGCCGTGGTGGGCCGCCGCCGCACTGGTAGCTAGGTCGCCCCGAGATCCCCTGCCGTCGCCCTTCTTTTCTTTTTCTGGTGGCTGGTGTTGAAGGGGTAAGTTTTGCGGGAGACGAGCAATTCAGAGGAAAACGGAGCGGGATCCCTCCGAATCGTGGGAGGGAGGTTTACGTGGGAGGCAAAACAGCTTGGAATTGGCCTGATGTTTCCAATACGAATTCGGTGGCCAGCCAAACACCCGTATTGAGGTGAGATGATTACCAATTCGATTTCCTAGACTTGAATGGAGACATCCAAATGTAGTGTAAGAGTATTCTTTGGCTCCCTTTGTGTCGAATCAATAAATTTGGATTGAATACTTTACCCTCGAAAACTGTTGCGATCCCCTACACTTGTGGGTTATCAACGCTCGTCGGAGAGGGAGAAAAAGTAGCAGAGGGGAGTCGCCGGTGGTGGAGCTCGTCGGAGCTAAGATGTGGCGGCGCAAGGGAGGAAGCAAGGCAGGACGACGACCACTCTAGGGGAAAAGAAACAAGACGAAGAAAAAGATAATGACGCACCTGAATTGTGTGGATGAGCGGTGCTGTGATAAGGACGTGCTGATGCGCGTGAGACCCCCACAAACATGTGGTGCGCGTGAGAATCAGGGTGCATGCGGGCGAGAGTGCGAGCGCGACCGGCGGAACGTTCGGCCGGTCCGCCGATCTGAAACGTTTTCCAAAAAAATAACGCATTGAAATAACTGAGCCCATTTCAATCCGAGTCTGCTTGTCGAAGAAGGAAGGAGGCCTTTCCCAAGATCAGTAGTTAATGGCAGCTGGGCTGTAATGGACAGGTCAGAAGGCCCGAAGAATCAACCGTGGAGGCGAGCGATTTCTCTCACGGGATAACTGATTTCCGCGTCCGTTCGTCGATGGATTGCCTGTACCTCCCCGAACTCGTACTGGGATCGTAACCCGAATTCATCCTAGGCTTTTGGCCTTGGCTGGCACGCCACACCCCGGCCTCTGACTGCCGATATAAGCAAGCGAATGTGCGACCAAGCCCTGCACACATCTGTTCTTTGAAGTTGGTTCTTCTCTCGATTCGATCGGCCGTCCAACGAAACCGAGAGGAGATGCTGCTCGTGCGCCTGAAGCTGCCGCGCGCCTGGACGGCGGAGGAGGACGCTCGCTTGGCGCGGCTCGCCAGGGAGAACGGCTTACGCAACTGGCACCGAGTGGCGCGGCAGATGCCCGGACGCTCCTACGCGCTCTGCCGCGACAGGTGGCGCGACCACCTGGCGCGCGACGTCTACCACCGCGCCTTCACCGCCGGCGACGACGCCGAGCTCGCCCGCCTCCACCAGCGACACGGCGGCCGATGGAGCAGCATCAGCCGCGCCGTCTACGGGCGCACCTCGCGCGTCATGAAGCGCCGCTGGAGGGAGCTCCGCAAGAACGGCGCCAAGAAGACGGCCTACTGTTCGCCGGCGCTGCCCGCTGAAGACTTGGAGATGGAGTTATCGGAGCAGCATCACCCACTCGCCGACGCGCTTGCCGCGGGTTTGAGTTCTTGCAGCCTTGGCTGCAGGCCGATGGATCCCGGGGCCGGCAACCTCGCGTTAGGTTTCGCGTGCATGGCCGTCTGATCCTGCACCGATCGACCTCGCCTCTAGAATCTTGATAGCTGCTCCCTCCATTCCGATTTACTTGTCGTGGTTTTAGTTCACGACGAGTAAATCGGAACGGAGAAAGTAGTATGCTTAGAGTAGATGTTCCGTTAAGAATAAAGACTGATTCCTTGGATGTTCTGTTCTTTGGAAAGCTCTAGTTCAGCAAGTATCATTTATTAGAGCGTTCTTATATTGACGGGTTCGAAGTTTTCTTGGTAGAAAGTTGAAATTTTTTTGTTGGAAAGCGGACATGATTGATTGCAAATTGCACTACAGGAAAAAAACATATGTTGTCTTGTGTTTATATGTAAGCCGAGTGTGAATTATCGACCTCTCGGGTTAGGACGGTGTATGGCAAAGCCCAAACCCTAAAAGTATCCTCTCTCTCTCTCTCCACTTTGCCACTTGAAGGATGTGGTATTGCCTTTGTACTCTTCACATTACTCTAGTGTAGTACCCATGTTGGAATTAATGATTGTGTGTGTATGCGAATAAAGCACCGACGACAACTTATACTGCCAATCTCAGCAACACCAGTGCGAGTGAACCAAAAATGTTCACTTGAAACACCTCCCCTGCGCGGCAAGCGTGAGCCGTAAGCAACTCCACTCAGCCCCCACCCGTCAGAAACCCCTCCCTCAAAAAACAACCCACCCGCTCCCTCCAAATTTTTTGCTAGTGCCAGGCAAGACAAGTCCCCCTATTTTTTCCACCAGCACCCTCGATCTGGTTCGACACCACTCTCTGCCCCCCCCCCCCCCCCCCCCCCCC
>LR738709.1:502025396-502039256 GCA_902687465.1 Secale cereale | reverse complement strand
TGGAGGGGTGCAGCGGCGGCGTGGAGGCGGCGGCTGTGGGGAGGGTAGGGAGGAGCGGCGGCGGCGGCGGACAGCGGCGGCGCGGCGATGGCGGCGGCGGCGGCTGTAGGGCGGCGGCGGCGGCTTGGAGCGGAAGACGGGAAAGGGATCGGCGTGCTAAACTGATACCATGTTAGTTGGGAAGAATGAGATTGCACGAATCGATAATTCCATTGATCGTGTGCATGGCACATATATAGGTACAGGGTGGACCGGCCTCTACTTGTCTCCCAAGATGTACAAATATACGAGGGGAGAGAGAGAGATACAACGGTATAAATACAGACCCCTAGTCCTATACATGTACGGTGAACAACGTATGCTCAACACATGCATTGCATGCACACACAGGAACAGATGAATAACCAAGCCAGGAGGAAACGATCGTGGTATGTAACCAAACGCCAACATCTATGGCGTCTCCTCTTTGCCATGTCAGCACCAACTTAATAAACGTGGCCAGGGCCAAACGTCACGAACCGTGGCGTCTCCCGTGCAATTGAGACCCCATGGATGTTGGCGTGACCAAAAAAGGTCAGATTCGAAAAAAAAAGTTTAAAAACAAGGTCAATTCGTGTTTAACTTTGCCATAAAGGTCAGGACAGAAATTTTGTCCACCAATGGCAGCATGTCACTCAAAGCACAACCGAACTCAGCTGGCCAACAGAGCCAAGCCATATTGATATTGGCGGCACAGCTGCCAAGCCGTGCCTCCACGTGTACGCACGCCGCATTTCACCGACAGTCGCAGTGAAAAACCAACTGCCAGATCTGCGGATCACGCCGATCGGGGCTGGGTGGCTAGCGACTGCCACGGAAGTAACATGTCTGCGTGCCAAATGCGCAGGTCTCTTGGCGCCTTCCCAGATGCATTCCACGGGGACCGCCGCAGCCACGTCGGCGAGGGAGGCATCCTATGGTGAGAGGAATGACCACCGCCCAGTATATTTTAGATCTAAAAACAAATGTCAGTCGCTTGGACCAAGACAAAGATTAGTCCAGGCTCAGGGTGTTGAGCAAGTAAACAGATCTTTTACGACACCTACTAAACAACACGAGCCATCAATTCCACATGATCCAATGGGCCAGATGGACCAATACTAGTGGATAACATGAGCTCCCCATATCACAAATACATGTCATTTGAAAAGTTTATGATTGACATGTCAGCCACAATCCATAATGCAAAAAATGAATCATTGCAGTCCAATTCCAATCTTATGCGCAACGTGTGCTTCAGCCGCCGCCTATCCCAAAAGCTAGGGTTTCTCTGCCTCCCGTCGGCGCCGGCGCCGGTCCGCCCGTCTTTCGTGGCCTTAGGGCCATGGGGCGGAGTGGATCCCAGCCCTTGCTGGTGGGAGGGCTTCGTTTTTTGATCGTTTTCCAGGGTTTGTTAGGGTTTGTGTCCTACTCAGAAAGACGAGACGACGGTGGCTCCCTGGAGATGGAATAAAGGTCTCCCCGCCTAGCCCCCATTCCGGTGATAGGTCTAGCATCAACGGTGGGCGTGTGGAGGTGTGTCTCCGGTGGATCTGTCTTTGGTGGATTTGCTCGAATCTGTTCGTCGTTCGTCTTTGTTCGTGTGTCTTCAGGTTGGATCCTTCTTATCTACACTCTTCATCAGCGGCGGTTACTGTTTTGGTGCGTTGGTTCTATGGGGTCTTAGCACGACGACTTCCCGACTGTCTACTACAACAAGTTTTGCCCGGCTCCAGCGAGGGAGAGGCGATGACAGCGGCGCGCCTTCGGCTCGCTTCAGTGGTTGTAGTCGTCCCTAGGTGGTCTACGGATCTGAATGTAATTTTTATTATTTCTAGTGTTCGTTGTATGAATAGATTTGAAGTTTATCCCGCATTTTTTTTCCAATCTTATGCACGTAGATTATTACATTTGGCTTTGAACTAGGTACTTGTGCCATATAACAAGCTGAACGTATATTCCTTTTTGTGCCATTTTGAAGCAAATTTTGCAACGTAGTTCGACCTTGAACACATTTAGTATTGAAATGGTTCTTACGTGACGATCCCACGCATCAGGCTAATTTGGAACTCTTTCTCTCTCCCTCTTTTGTGAGGGAAATTTGGAACTCTCTCTCTCTCTTGCCCGCTGGGTCATGCATTTTGTAATTATGTGTCCGACATGGCAGTGGCTAAGTGATGGTGCAGCTTAGTGTAAATCAGAGGTTCAACGTCTGATGGTATAGCTAGGATTAGTGGTTAGAGAAGAGCAGAAGCTAGTAGCCACCACGTCGATGCTAAAATATGGATCAAACTGGAACGAAATATGTGACTAAGAATACAAAAGCTAGTGTACGAAGACTTCCTAATTGTTCTCTACAATGTCAATGTCAAGCCGGCCGTCTCCGATAGGGAGGTCGGCAGCTGCTAGATTTGAGTCCTTTTCAGAAACAAAATACACCAAAATTTAAATTTGGTTTATTTGCCATTATGTAAAATATACGTGTCTAAAAATGGAATTTCTTATCCTTCTGAGAAATTTGCACTGGCCTTTTATAGACTCTTGGTTCACAAGTTTCCAAAAAAAAAAGGAAGAAACTTACTCCCTCCGTTCCTAAATATTTGTCTTTCTAGGCATTTCAAATGGTCACAACATACGGATGTATGTAGACGTATTTTAAAGTATAGATTCATTCATTTTGCTTCGTATGTAGTCACTTGTTGAAATCTCTAGAAAGACAAATATTTAGGAACGGAGGGAGTAGAAAGCAGTGAGAACAGATGTATCATAAGCATGCACTCCAGTACACCATCCCGCTCGAAGAGCTTTCTGCCCAATTTAGCTCCTCTTCTTTTCTATGGCATGCGTGCATAATTGACCGGGAATTTAACCAATAACTGATAATACGAATTAGGACAAAATGGAGGAGAGATCCTTTTCACTCAAAACAAGCATCGTTGTCTAGAAATCAATCTTTTATTTCGCTTTCCAAAATTAGGCAACCATGTGCTAAATAACTCATGTATATTGTTTGGCACACTGCTGAAATTGAAAGCACATCTCGAAATTCTCCGTGTCATTATAGCCACTGAAAACAAACAAGAGGCGATCTGTGGCACACGGGTGTGGAGATACCAACCCCATTTTTCTTTTGGTTTTCAATTTCAGATCTTTCATATCTTTTGACCCAATAGTCCAATTTGTGTTTCGTTTGCATAATTATATTCCTTGTGATGAGGGTTTTGAAATAAGACCACTCCTGAATACGTTTTGACACACTTTTATAACTTCACCTATTTTCAACTATTCATACCTGATACGAACGAATGAAAAGAAAATCACCCAAGTAAAAGAAACTAAAACTTAAAACTTGGTGCGCGGGTGTGTGGGATGCAATGACTTTGCAGATCGTGAAGCAATCATGAGGACGGGCATTTCTAGGTAGGTTTGTGCAAGCGCACTTGAGTGCCCTTGCAAATTTCTCACTAAAACAATATAAGAACAAGTGATTAGTAGTTTCTTCTTTGAGACACTAATGGAAAACAGAGAACTAGTCCCGGTTCTGGAACCGGGACTAAAAGGTCGGGACCGGGACTAAGAGGTCGGGACTAAAGCCCAAAACCTTTAGTCCCGGTTCGTGCGAACCGGGACTAAAGGGGCTCCACGTGGCCGCTGTTTGGAGCTCCACCTTTAGTCCCGGTTGGTATTTTTTTTAAATGATTTCTTTTGGGGAAAAATTGATTTATTTGATTTTTTCCCCGATTTTCAAATTTCTGAAGTATTTGACAATTTAATCTCTAATCACCCCTCATCACTGCTCAAGTGTGGAGCACTCATTCCAAATAGTCTAACTCCCAGGCCGGTCACCCATCCTCTCACTACTCCAGCCTGAGCATGCTTAACTTTCGAGTACTATTCCCCCTCGTTTCCAAGTCGACACTTGTTGTTTTCCTGACAATAGTAAGTTGTCAATCCTATTAACCCTTAGGAGTTGAACTTGAGCATGAAGTCACACGTTTCACCGTTTGAGTTTGAAACTATTATTCTTAAAACCAATAATTATTTATTAACACTAATCTTTCTTGAATAAGTAGTATGACCATAGTTTGATCAGAGTTTGACCAAAAATTCAAAAAAAACATAAATTTGAGGATAGCTTTTTTTCCTTTCCGAATTTGAGGATTCTAAAAATTTGCAAACGGCCTACGGCGATCGAAATCAGAACCGGCTTTTCGTGTTGAACATCTAGAGGCAATGGCTTGACCTGCTTGGCTTTGGTGCTCGGGTTCTAGCTATTTGGGATAAGTCGTGCGTGAGGCCACCCCATCTATACGACTCCTTTGTGACGTCATTAACATCTGGCGCTCGACACAGATGGGTTCTTAGTTGCCTTTTAAAAGAAATTTTATCAGCAGCTGGGACCTGGGCTCTTTTTTGTCCTTGATGACTTTACGAAGGGGGAGGTTGACATTAAGCGCCTCAACTATGGTATTCTGGCTCTTATCCCAAAAGTCCAGAGGTGAATCCATTAGGAAATTCCGCCCTATCACTCTCATCAAATGTGAGTTTTAAAGAGTTGGTTAAAGGTTTTGCGACTAAACTGACCTCGGTGGACAATGAGGTGACCCACCTGAACCAAACAACCTTTATCCGTGGGAGGTGCATCTTGGATGGTTTGGTTATTCTTCATGAGGTGCTTCATGAGATTAGGGGATCTCATGAGTAGGTTTTTATCCTCAAACTGGATTTTGAGAAGACTTGCGATAGGGTTCATTGGGATTTCTTGGAGTTAGTTCTTCACAAGAAGGGATTTGACCCCATATGGACAAGCTGGGCTATGCAGCTTGTGAGAGGCAGCTAGACCATAATTAACATTAATGGGGAAGTAGGTCCCTTGTTTAGAAATGGGAGGGGAGTGAGCCAACGCGACCCTCTCTTTGGCCCCTATCTTATTAAATTTTGTGTCTGATGCCCTGGCTGCTATTCTGGATGGAGCCAAGGCGGCATGTCACATTTCGGGAGTGGCCGCTAGGGTGATCCTATGATGCCTCATACACCTCCAATACACGGATGATTCTATTATTTGTATCAAGATTAATCAAGTGAGGATTTTTATCCTTAAGTTTCTTCTTGTGTGCTTCGAGGCCATGTCTCGTCTAGAAATTAATTTCGACAAGAGCAGGGATTTTGCATTTGGGGGGACTTGCAGAGTCAAGTCAGGGCTGCCCACATGATGAATTGCAGTATGGGAGATTGCCCTTTCACATACCTAGGCCTCCCTGTGGCCGATCGTGACCTTACCATTGCAGAATTTGATCCTGTCACGAAGCGAGTTGCCGTTCGGGTGGACCCATGGCAGAGTAGATACATGGCCTCGGGTGGCAGGCTCACTCTGCTTAATTCTAGCCTGACAAGTATCCCAATGTTTGTAATGGGTTTGTACCTGCTCTAGGATGGAGTCCACCATCAATTAGATAAAATTAAGTCTTGTTTCTTCTGGCAGAAGATGAAAGGGAAGCAAAGCTACCACATGGTGGAGTGGGACTCTACCTGCTCTTCCAAATAAGGTGGAGGCCTGGGTGTTATCAACACCAAGGTCATGAATTGGTGCCTCATTGCCAAGTTGTTGGGGAACGTAGGAGAATTTTAAAATTTTCTACGCATCACCAAGATCAATCTACGGAGTCATCTAGCAACGAGGGACAGGGGAGTGCATCTACATACTCTTGTAGATTACGCGTGGAAGCGTTCAAGAGAACGGGGTTGATGGAGTCGTACTCGTCGTGATCCAAATCTCCGATGACCAAGCGCCGAACGGACGACACCTCCGCGTTCAACACATGTATGGTTGGGAGCGACGTCTCCTCCTTCTTGATCCAGCAAGGGGGAGGAGAGGTTGATGGAGATCCAGCAGCACGACGGCGTGGTGGTGGAAGCAGCGGGATTCCAGCAGGGCTTCGCCAAGCACAACTGGAGGAGGAAGAGGTGTCACGGGAGGGAGAGGAAGGTGCCAGGGCTTGGGTGCGGCTGCCCTCCCTCCCCCCTTCTTTATATAGGGCCCCTGGGGGGCGCCGACCCCCTAGAGATCCAATCTCAAGGGGGGCGGTGTGACGACCCCGGCCCGACCGTGCACTAACCATACACGCAAATGCACACGATCAAGCCTAAGGACTCACGTGAAGGAATCACAGCACAACTCTAAAACATAAATAAACACATACAAGTTATATATTACAAGCCAGGGGCCTCGAGGGCTCGAATACATAACATGTGTCACACACATAGTCAGCGGAAGCATTAGATGTCTGGGTACAGACATAGAACACAAGTACAGATAGGCCTCATACGAGGCGGGGCAAAATAAAAAGCTACGATCGAAAAGGCGCAGGCCTCCTGCCTGGGACCTCCGATCCTACTCCTGGTCGTCGTCCGCCGGCTCCTCGTAGAAGTACTCGCCGGCCGGGTAGTAGTAGTAGTCAGCCTCGGGCTGGTAGTAGTAGTCGTCAACGGGGGCTGCAGGCACCATGGCTCCGTCGTCTGGTTTATCATGTGGGTAGGACAAAAGAGGAAGCAAAGCAACCGTGAGTACTCATCCAAAGTACTCAGCAAGACTTACATCAGATCTATACTAAGCAATGCATCATTATCAAAGGAGGCTTTATGTGGGTGGACTAGACTGCAGAAAGCCAGAGTAGAGAGGGGAAAAGCCTAGTCCTGACGAAGACTAGCATCTTCAGGGTCTTGCAGCAATTAGAAGGGAGCAGAATAGTTCATCATAATGTATAGTGTTCATAGGAATATCTTCATATCACATATCTCAAGTCACCAGTTCTAGTTGTACCGAAGTGGATACAACTCCGAGTGTCCGTTACCGTAGGACAGGCTATCGATAGATTGTTTCTTCCCTGCAGGGGTGCACCAAGTTACCCACCACGCTCGCTTAACTCCGGCCGGACACACCATCAGGTCGTGCCCGCCCTCGGCCAAACAATACGACGCAACCCGACCGGATACCGCCAGAGAGGATCGAGCACGCCGGACTAATCCTATGCCCCCGGGGGTCATGGCCGTCGCCCCGGACACTCCTGCACGTTGCGTGGCCGTTCGGTAGCAGACCTAGCAACCCCTTATACAAGCACGCAGTTGCATCCTAAGTCCAATCCGAACGGGCCGCTCAATCGCTGACGTCGTGACGACTCCGGCTGATGTATACGACGCAGAGCACCCACTCACACTCACGTGGTGGTTAGTGCTATCGGACCCGAAGGCCCCTCGGATCAAATATCCAAATCGCTTAGTGTATTGGGAGCGCGCGGTAACGAGCAGAGCCTACGATACTGTTGGCCCCGTCGTCCCGTCTCGAGGACTTGTGACAAGGACTGGGAAAGACCGGCCACGCCTCGTAGTTATCTCGCGGGTACCCTCACTGGTCACCCGACTCCACAGCTCACGCCTCAAAGGCACTCGCGGGTACCCCTCTGGGTCAACCCGCCTCCATCCAACATGTGCAGTAGTAACTTCAAAGTGTCTTCAGACGCACGATACCTCTGGCCGCACGCCTTTGTTCCTGGCGACGTCCAGCCTCGGGGATCGATACGTCTTTAAACACGGTATGGTGAAACAGGGCATCCGTGTGGTTTACATGCCGATGAGGAATCCGAGGAATCACCCTCGTTGGACTCCTAAACGACAAGTCCCGTTAAGGTGGTACCGGAGGAATCACCCTCGGCGGTAATCACCATAGCGGATGCACGACACAAGCTAAGTCGGAAGTGGGAAGAGGAATCACCCTCGGTAACCCACAACGAGCTAGCTATACTACATGGACAACATCAAAAGAGAGTTCGGAGGTATCACCCTCGTCACCCGATGTTAACTCTGCGGAGTCGAGCATATTAGGGGGGGTGTGCGGTGATGTGAAGAAGGTCAGGGGAAGGGGGGCTCGATCGCTTGATCGAGGCAAGGGTACTATGCGAGGCAACTACGAGAAAGCGGGACCACAGCAGTGCTACCCAACCTATACTAAGCAGTTTATGAATAAAGACAGGTATCAACAGTATAGCAAAAACAGGCTATGCAACAGTAATATGAGCAGTAGCAGTAGCAGCAATTCTAATGCAAGAATAAGAGAGAATAGACATAGGCGATATCGGAATGATCAAAGGGGGGTTGCTTGCCTGGTTGCTTGGCAAATGAAAAGGAACAACGGCGGTGAAGTAGTCGATCACCAGGGCACCGTCAGCGGTCGCGGGGTCTACCGGGAAGAAAGGGGGAGAGGAAACAATATAAATACACAGTAACGAAGTAATCACAAAGCATGACGATCTAACGCGGTGCTACCGATAACGGAGAAGGGGAACCCATCCGGGAAAGTATTCCCGGTTCCGGACCTGTGTCGGACAGCTGACCGGAGGGGGAACGGTTGTAGGCCTGCGGTGTTAGAGGCAGGTGACAGCTAGGGTGTAGTGCAGGGTTGCCTAAAGACCTAGCTAAACCATTTTAGCTATTTTAGGAGATCAGCTGGAATTAATAGACGACAGTTAGGCACTATTCATCTACCGGAAAAGGGCTAAAAGTTGTGGGTTCACCTCCGTAGAGGGTCCCGTCACGGAAACAGACGGCACGGTTGGCTTCGTCTCGTCGTTCTGAGCAACTTTCATGTAGAAAGTTTTTCCATCCGAGCTACGGATAAAAAGATATGATTTTCTAAAGATTATTGGAATTTCTGGAATTATTTAAATTAACAGAAACTAATTATTGCGTCAGCAATGATGTCAGCATTGCGTCAGCACGTCTGACTGGTCAACTGACAGGTGGGCCCACCTGTCAGCCTCTCTGGATTTAACATAGACTAATTTAATTAACAGAGCTAATTAGAGGAGGGTGGGCCCGAGTGGTCAGTGGCTACTTAACTAAACTAAATACTAATTTAGTTAACAGAATTTTATTAGCGAATTTATTTGTTTTAAAAACGTTTTAAGCTGGTGGGGCCCATCTGTCATAGATTGGGCCTGCCCAGTCAGCCAGTTGACCGGGGTCAACGGGTCAGCTGGGCCCTGCAGTCAGTGGCACGAGGCGGGGCTCACGCGGCGCCACGCAAGCGCCACGTCAGCGCCAGGCGGAGACGCGCCGGAGTCAGCTCCGGTGACCTCCCGCTGCGGCGAGCTCGCCGGAGCTCGTCGGAAACTCGCTGCGATGCATCATTCGGCGTGGTTCCACTTGCGTTGGAACGAGGAAGGAGCGCCGCATCGAGCTGAGCTAGCGTGAGGGCTCGGGGATGGCAGCAACTAGCCGGACGGCGAGGGTTGGCAGAGGCCCGAATCCGGCGAACTCGCAAGTGGCGAGGCGGTGAGTAAACCGAGCGGCACTGGGCTCGTACGGCGTATACGCGAGGTCGCGGACTCGGTGTGGGAGCTGGTAGGCCATGACAAGGGCTAACACGGCGGTGGCGAGCTCACCGGCGGAGCCGGGCTCGGCCATGGCGGAACCGGCTGCCCCGGGCATGGAGAAGCGCAAAAGGAGAGGGGAGGAGGTGTGTAGCTCACCGTGCGAGCTCACGGAGGCTCCGCGGTGGCTTAGGAGCAGCAGACGTCGCCGTAGAGGAAGGGGATCGCCGGCGGCCCGAGGTTGAAGACGGGGCCGATCCAGTAGTGCAGGGATCCCCGGCTTCTGCGGCTTGGCGTGGAAGGAGTGGTCGAGCTCGGCGGAGCTTCCTGACACGGCGGAGCTGCGCGGAGGCGTCGGTGGCCGCGGCGGAGACGGATGGCGGCGACGGTGGCGCACTGGAGAAGGGAGAAGAGGAGAGCAGCAGCGATGGAGAGCAAGGAGGGGTGGACGTGGTGCCCAGAGGGTCAAGGGGTTCCTCCTTATCCCCTCGCCGATCGCCTGTAGCGGCAGGTGGGCGACAGTGGCCGGAGCGAGCTCGGCCACGGCGAGCGCGACAGCGGGGCGGGAGCAGGTAGGGGAGGAAGAGATGGGCCGGCTGGGCCGTGCCCTGCGCGACAGGTAAGGGTTATCCTTTCCTTTTCCCTTTTATTACAGAGTAGAGAGGAAAAGGAAAAGGTGGGGCCACCAAACCCTTTTTGTAAAAAGTGGAACTTAGTCCAAAAATGTCTTTGCAATATTCCCTAACACCAAAAATTAGTCTGGGCTTATTTGGATCATTTTTGAAATTAACAAAAATGAAAAGGCAAATATTTGTGCTGTTTTAACACTGTTTGAATGCTCTAGCCCATTTTTGGGGTTGATGGTGATGTTGTTTTCCTCAACAACATTTGTTTTGGAATATTTGCTAAATGATGAACATTTTTCCAGAATTTTTGGAGCAACTTTGTTTTCCACTGAGATTTGAATTTGAATCAAATGGCAGAATTAGCTATGTGTTGTTTAACCACTGTGAGCATGTATTGTAATTGATGATGACCTGGCATGATTAAGAGGTGATCACTGTAGGGTGAAGTTGGGGATGTTACAAATCTCCTCCACTACAAGAAATCTCGTCCCGAGATTTAAGTGGGGAAGAAAAGGGTAACTTCGGGAGAACTGACCCTCGTAGGGTCGATTACTTGGTGGAACATCTCAGGGAATGTGGTAGAAATATCTCTCGAGTTGAAGCTTAGGCAAAACATCGAGAGCAACGTATAAAGTTTCAATAAGAAGTTTCAAAGGAAAGGACATCTGATCGATATCTGAATAGAGTGTGAAAAGGGTTCGAAGCATCGGAATAGATCAATTCTCGGAGAGTGATGGCTTGCGATAACACACAAGCCAAGTGCAAAGGGTACTTCAAGAATCAAGGATGCACAGAAGAGTCAGGCTCTGATCTTGTGGAACTGTGTTGAGGGTCGATTAATAATAGGGAGAACGGTGACCTCTTATCGGTTATGACAACAAAGTATGTCAGCGAATGGTCTGTCAGTTATGTCGGCGACAACGTCGGTACCAAGGGCGAGGAACGAAGAGAACCATTTTCCTGCTCGTTGAACGAGGCGGACCAATAGGCAAAGTTCTCGTCCATCGGTGGTTACCGGAATGTCATCAACAATAATAACAGGGTCACACTGACGGAGTGGTAGACCGAGATATTTTCATAAGCAGAGAGTTATTCCTGCTCATGTCTTAATGATCTCAAGAAAGGTTAAACAAACCAATGGAAAGGAAAATGTGATTAATTGATTAATCAAACCAATGGAAAGGGAAATGTGTTTACACACACACGAATTAGGGGTATATCATTTCGCAAGAAAGAGCGGAGCGTGATATACATGATAGGGCAGCAAGTTCAAAAACATTTGAATAAAAGGACGAGAGAAGAATCTTGATATTACCCATACGATGTTGTGTGGATAATGGATCAAGAAACATTTTGTCGAGAGATTTCACTAGGATGCCTTCGAACAGCGACGGCATCGATAAAAGGAATGATGAAGCGAGAGGGTTAATGGAGCCACGGATACGGCACAAGCTCGAAATCAAGCTTGTTGTTCGAGGTGAAATGATAAAATGAAGACGATCGACGTGAGCTTCGCTCATCGGCGGAAGTTGTGCTCTGGGCATAAAGACCAGGTAACACGGTTAAAAATTTAGCATGATGATGATATAGCCGATCATGCTAGGAATGAGGTGATGGAGGGATAACTTCCCAGTAACAGGTACTAGGGGTAATACCCGGAGGTCAATCAGAGTCGAGGTTGGATGGGTGAAATGATCTGCAGAAGACAAGTATTTTAACTTGTCCGGGAAATGGGATCAAGGGGAAAATATGGTCGGAACCACGATTGCAAAGGATCATTTCAGAGATACAAGATGAACTTGTACCAAAGGAGGTAATTCTTTTTACGAGCAGCTTCCATGATAAGTCCTACATCGGGTCCATGGGCATGAACACAAGGTTCAAGGTCGACTCCCACTTCTTCAATGCATTACCTTTCATTCACTTCTCGTCTTCGAAAAAATCGTAGAGTCGAAAATTTATCCGACGAAATGCGAGTAGATATAACCCGCAAAGTTTGTTTCACACAGACTAGAGAAAGCATATGTTCAACCCATCGGGGCATCTTAGGAACATATACCAGAAATTTTAGAAGTAAATAACTCAGGCCCGATAGTAGAGCATGGTTGACAGGACAGAGGATACAATTTACCAAAGGTATTATGTATCCGAGGAAAGACTCACAGGGTTATTGAAAAATGGAAGACGTTGTCGGATAAAATCCAACAAAGGACCAGATGGTCGGTAAAGAATCTGATGTGAGTATCGGTACTCAACCAGAAGAAGAAGGAATGCAAAGTCATCGAATTATAGAAACATCGGAATAATTCGACGTTTGGGTACAGGGGAATTATAATTCCAAGACGAAGGATCAGAAGCAAAGGCTCTGATCAAAAGTTGGATAGGTAGAATAGAATTTGATGACCAATCAATCATGGATTGATTTACCGAGAACCAGCTCATATCATCCTGAAGGACGTCTGAGCCGGAATGATGAATTAGTAGGAAACAACTGATGATTGCGAGTTTTCGCAACATATTGAATCAAGGAACGCAAAATGATAGCGACAAGGATGTCAACGAAGGTTATATGGAATTTACCATGATGTAGACAGTCAAAAATTTCAAGAGCAAGAGTCTGCAGAGGATTCTTTTGGGAGATCAGATAGCAATACGAAGTATTTCATGGAACACAAGAACAACTGGGGATGAATGGATCCTCGGTGTTGTGAGGAATTATCCGCGGTGCGAAAGAAGCTGCACGGCAGTAGACAAAATGGATTCTTGGAACAACAAAGAGTATTTCGGGGTATCTTGTACCTACAGGAGTAACGGGGCATGAGGATACAAACGGCAAGGATGTGTAGAAATTCACGGGGATCCTATCGGTGGCAGGGAACTTGCAAAAGCAGTGGGCAAAAGGGTCTCGGAAAATTTTTCGAGTAGTATCTTCGGAGTCTTCTGATGATGACACGCCACCTTCTGGAATAAGGAGGCTCTCCGGGGGAAACGGTTACGAGAACCTAATGTCGGAGTTAGTAAAATCGTTTAACCCGAATAGAAGAGAGAGAAGAGTCCCAGAGTATAGACGAGAAATAAAAGATACTATACCACCCAATTGGCGACGTGGGGCCATAAGCCACACAGCCAAGTTAGTAAAACATTTTTGGACCTCTAGACTCGACTTCGGCCAAGGAGTTGGAAAGGGGGTTCCTACAGGCAGTCGGCTCTGATACCAACCTGTGACGACCCCGGCCCGACCGTGCACTAACCATACACGCAAATGCACACGATCAAGCCTAAGGACTCACGTGAAGGAATCACAGCACAACTCTAAAACATAAATAAACACATACAAGTTATATATTACAAGCCAGGGGCCTCGAGGGCTCGAATACATAACATGTGTCACACACATAGTCAGCGGAAGCATTAGATGTCTGGGTACAGACATAGAACACAAGTACAGATAGGCCTCATACGAGGCGGGGCAAAATAAAAAGCTACGATCGAAAAGGCGCAGGCCTCCTGCCTGGGACCTCCGATCCTACTCCTGGTCGTCGTCCGCCGGCTCCTCGTAGAAGTACTCGCCGGCCGGGTAGTAGTAGTAGTCAGCCTCGGGCTGGTAGTAGTAGTCGTCAACGGGGGCTGCAGGCACCATGGCTCCGTCGTCTGGTTTATCATGTGGGTAGGACAAAAGAGGAAGCAAAGCAACCGTGAGTACTCATCCAAAGTACTCAGCAAGACTTACATCAGATCTATACTAAGCAATGCATCATTATCAAAGGAGGCTTTATGTGGGTGGACTAGACTGCAGAAAGCCAGAGTAGAGAGGGGAAAAGCCTAGTCCTGACGAAGACTAGCATCTTCAG
>LR738709.1:501905859-502025386 GCA_902687465.1 Secale cereale | reverse complement strand
GGGGTCATGGCCGTCGCCCCGGACACTCCTGCACGTTGCGTGGCCGTTCGGTAGCAGACCTAGCAACCCCTTATACAAGCACGCAGTTGCATCCTAAGTCCAATCCGAACGGGCCGCTCAATCGCTGACGTCGTGACGACTCCGGCTGATGTATACGACGCAGAGCACCCACTCACACCCACGTGGTGGTTAGTGCTATCGGACCCGAAGGCCCCTCGGATCAAATATCCAAATCGCTTAGTGTATTGGGAGCGCGCGGTAACGAGCAGAGCCTACGATACTGTTGGCCCCGTCGTCCCGTCTCGAGGACTTGTGACAAGGACTGGGAAAGACCGGCCACGCCTCGTAGTTATCTCGCGGGTACCCTCACTGGTCACCCGACTCCACAGCTCACGCCTCAAAGGCACTCGCGGGTACCCCTCTGGGTCAACCCGCCTCCATCCAACATGTGCAGTAGTAACTTGTAACACCCCCTTGTAATGATCACTGTGATCAACTGCTAATAATGCCAAGTCATTTTCAGTTACAATGCAAATCACAGTGGTTAAACAAGTCAACTCAATTTGCCCCTAAAAATTCAAATCCAAATCCAAGTGCAAAATGAAGTTGTTCCAAAAATTATGGAAAAATGTCCATGTTGTTGCAATTATTTCAAAACAAATGTTGTTAGTAAAAACAACATCACCATCAACTCAAATAATGGGCTGGGGCATTTAAACAGTGTTATAACAGCACTATTAAATGCTTTTTCATTTTTGTAAAATTCAAAAATGATCCAAAATAGTCCAAAGCAATTTTTTGTGGTGAGGAATATTGCAACCTCATTTTTGGGCCAACTCACAATTTTTCCAAACATCATTTGATGGCCCTACCTTTTTCTTTTCTCTCTGCTGTTGAAATAAATGAAAACAGAAAAATAAACAAAGGGAAAAGGGCCAGGAGGCCTTACCTGCCGAGGCCCAGGCCGGCCCAGCCCACCTCCCTCACCTGCTCCCACCCCGTGTCGCCGCCGCCGTGGTCGCCGCGCTCTCCACCGCGCCCCGGCCGACAGCTGCCGCCACAGGGCGCCGGAGGGGATAAGGCCGCGCCGAGCCGTCCCCCCTGGCCATCCTCATCCATTTCCCCCTCTTCCCCGAGCTCGCCGCTCTCTCCCTCGCTCCTCTTCCCTCCCAGATCCGGCCACCGCGCGCCGTCGTCGCCGTTCGTCTCTGGTTCCCGCGGCCACCGACGGCCCCGCACGCTGCAACCTTGTCCAGAGGGTCCGCCGGAGTCGACTTCCTCGACTGGTGCTCGCAGCTGGGACGGGGAGGCGCTGCAACTGCCGCACGTCGTCGCCCCCTTTCGTCTCTGCCTCCGGCGATCTTCGTCGTCTCCGGCCACCACTCGCCTGCTCCGAGCAGGCGTCGAACGGCCACACCCCACTGTGAGCCTCTCCCTCCCTCTCGGCCTCTTCTCCTCGACGTTGGGTGTCCGTAGACGCGGCGCCGTTCGTGCCCGAACTCGTCGCCGCTTAGCTCGTCGCCGGCGTGGCCACGGTGACCCTATGGTCCCGTGCGTAGCACCGTTGTGCTCACCGCGTCGAGTAGCCCCTGCCTAGCCGCCTAGCTCGCCTGGAAACGGCCCGTAGCCTCGATCCCGTCGATCACCCGAAAGCGCCGCCGCCTTAGCTCGTCGCCGGCGCCGTTTCCGGCCACCCCAGGCTCGGCCACCACCACCACTCGATGCGGCCGAGCTCAGGCTCTCGAATGAGCCTAGCCGCGCCCTTCCCCGTGCTCTGTAGCGCGTTTCCGGCGAGGCCCGAGCGCCTCCGCCGCGTTTCGTGGTCGCCGGCGTTGAGCCGCCGGCCACGGCCGACGTGGTTGACCTGGGGCCACCCCTAGAGTCACTGCCAGTGGGCCCTGGGGGCCCCGTTGACTGGTTTGACCAGTCAACTTTGCTGACTGGGCAATCCCAGTCACTGACATGTGGGGCCCCTGCGGTTAAAAGCTAATTAAAACGTTTTAAAAATAAAAACTATTTAGTTTAACTAATAAGTCTATGACAGATGGGTCCCACACCCCTAATTAACCTGTTTAGTTAGTTTAATCTACTGTTAAAAGAACAGAGACTGACATGTGGGTCCCACTGGACCCACAGGTCAGGTTTGACCTGGTCAGCCGACTTCTGACGTCACTGTGATGTCATGCTGATGCAATATATCCTTTTCTGTTAATAAATAATTTCAGAAAATGTTTAAATCCTTGAAAATTCATAACTTTTAAACCGTAGCTCGGATCGAAAAACTTTCTATATGAAAGTTGCTCAGAACGACGAGACGAATCTAACCGTGCTATCCGTTTCTGTGTCGGGACCCTCTACGGAGGTGAACCCGCAACTTTTAGCCCATTTTCGGTAGATGAATAGTGCACATACACCGGTTAATAATTCCAGTTAAATCCCAAAAATAACCAATATAACTTAGACATGTTTTTAGGCAACCCTGCACTGCACGTTAGCTTAGCACGCTTTGTGATGCATGTTTGCTGTGTATTTATCTGTTTCTTCCCCCCTCTTCTCTCTCGGTAGAGTCCGACGCTGACGCAGATCCCGAGACCGACGCTGTCCCGGTGATTGGTTCCCCCTCCGACGACCTTGCTTTTGCCACCGAGCAACCAGGCAAGCAACCCCCCCTTTGATCATTCCGATATCGCCTATGTCTATTCTCTCTTATTCTTGCATTAGAATTGCTGCTACTGCTACTGCTCATATTACTGTTGCATAGCCTGTTTTTGCTAAACTGTTGATACCTGTCTTTATTCATAAACTGCTTAGTATAGGTTGGGTAGCACTGCTGTGGCCCCCACACTCTCGTAGTTGCCTCGCATAGTACCCTTGTCTCGATCAAGCGATCGAGCCCCTTCCCCTGACCTTCTTCACATCACCGCACACCCCCTAAAATGCTCGACTCCGCAGAGTTAACATCGGGTGACGAGGGTGATACCTCCGAACTCACTTCCGATGTTGTCGCTGTTGTATAGCTAGCTCGTCGTGGGTTACCGAGGGTGATTCCTCTTCCCACTTCCGACTTAGCTTTTGTCGTGCATCCGCTATGGTGATTACCGCCGAGGGTGATTCCTCCGGTATCACCTTAACGGGACTTGTCGTTTAGGGATCCAACGAGGGTGATTCCTCGGATTCCTTATCGGCATGAAAACCACACGGATGCCCTGGATTACCATACCGTGTTTAAAGACGTATCGATCCCCGAGGCCGGACGTCGCCAGGAACAAAGGCGTGCGGCCAGAGGTATCGTGCGTCTGATGACACTTTGAAGTTACTACTACACATGTTGGATGGAGGCGGGTTGACCCAGAGGGGTACCCGCGAGTGCCTGTGAGGCGTGAGCTGTGGAGTCGGGTGACCAGTGAGGGTACCCGCGAGATAACTACGAGGCGTGGCCGGTCTTTCCCAGTCCTTGTCACAAGTCCTCGAGACGGGACGACGGGGCCAACAGTATCGTAGGCTCTGTTCGTTACCGCGCGCTCCCAATACACTAAGCGATTTGGATATTTGATCCGAGGGGCCTCCGGGTCCGATAGCACTAACCACCACGTGGGTGTGAGTGGGTGCTCTGCGTCGTATACATCAGCCGGAGTCGTCACGACGTCAGCGATTGAGCGGCCCGTTCGGATTGGACTTAGGATGCAACTGCGCTTGTATAAGGGGTTGCTAGGTCTGCTACCGAACGGCCTCGCAACGTGCGGAGCGCCCGGGGCGATGGCTCAGACCCCTGGGGAGCATAGGATTAGTCCGGCGTGCTCGATCCTCTCTGGCGGTATCCGGTCGGGTTGCGTCGTATTGTTTGGCCGAGGGCGGGCACGACCTGATGGTGTGTCCGGCCGGAGTTAAGCGAGCGTGGTGGGTAACTTGGTGCACCCCTGCAGGGAAGAAACAATCTATCGATAGCCTGTCCTACGGTAACGGACACTCGGAGTTGTATCCACTTCGGTACAACTAGAACTGGTGACTTGAGATATGTGATATGAAGATATTCCTATGAACACTATATATTATGATGTACTATTCTGTTCCCTTCTAATTGCTGCAAGACCCTGAAGATGCTAGTCTTCGTCAGGCCTAGGCTTTTCCCCTCTCTACTCTGGCTTTCTGCAGTCTAGTCCACCCACATAAAGCCTCCTTTGAAAATAATGCATTGCTAGTATAGATCTGATGTAAGTCTTGCTGAGTACTTTGGATGAGTACTCACGGTTGCTTTGCTTCCCCTTTTGTCCTACCCGCATGGTAAACCAGACGACGGAGCCATGGTGCCTGCAGCCCCCGTTGACGACTACTACTACCAGCCCGAGGCTGGCTACTACTACTACCCGGCCGGCGAGTACTTCTACGAGGAGCCGGCGGACGACGACCAGGAGTAGGATCGGAGGTCCCAGGCAGGAGGCCTGCGCCTTTTCGATCGTAGCTTTTCTTTTGCCCCGCCTCGTATGAGGCCTATCTGTACTTGTGTTCTATGTCTGTACCCAGACATCTAATGCTTCCGCTGACTTTGTGTGTTACACTTGTTATGTATTCGAGCCCTCGAGGCCCCTGGCTTGTAATATATAACTTGTATGTTTTATTTATGTTTTAGAGTTGTGCTGTGATTTCCTTCACGTGAGTCCTTAGGCTTGATCGTGTGCATTGCGTGTATGATTAGTGCACGGTCGGGCCGGGGTCGTCACAGGTTGGTATCAGAGCCGACTGCCTGTAGGAACCCCCTTTCCAACTCCTTGGCCGAAGTCGAGTCTAGAGGTCCAAAAATGTTTTACTAACTTGGCTGTGTGGCTTATGGCCCCACGTCGCCATTTGGGTGGTGTAGCTTCTTTTATTCCTCGTCTATACTCTGGGAATCTTACCTCTCGTCTGTTCGGGTTAAGTTTTACTAACTCTGAAACTAGGGTCTCGTAACCATTTTTCTTCCGGAGAGTCCCCTTTTCCAGAAGATGGCGTGTCATCATAAGAAGACTCCGGAGATACTCCACGAAGTTTCCAAGACCATTATGCCACTGCTTTGCAAGTCTCTGACCACCGTTAAACCCCGAAGGATAACTACCTACACCTGTCGTTCCTATATTCGTCCAGTACCCTCGGGTTCTATCCGACAATTCGAGAATCCTTTGAGTCTACTGCCGTGCAGCTTCTTTCGCACTGCGGTTAATTCCTCACAACACCGATGATCCATTCATCCCCAGTTGTTCTTGTGTTCCATGAAATACTTCGTATTGCTATCTGATCTCCCAAAAATCCTCTGCAGACTCTTGCTCTTGAATTTCTTGTCTGTCTGCATCATGGTAAATTCCATATAACCTTCGTTGACATCCTTGTCGCTATCATTATGCGTCCCTTGATTCAACATACTGCGAATATTCGTAATCCTCAGTTGATTCCTACTAATCCATCCTTCCGGCTCAGACGTCCTTCAGGATGATATGAGCTGGTTCTCGGTAAATCAATCCATGATTGATTGGTCATCAAATTCTATTCAGTCTATCCTTCTTTTGATCAGAGCCTTTGCTTCTGGTCCTTCGTCTTGGAATTATAATTCCCCTGTACCCAAACGTCGAATTATTTCGGTGTTTTCTAAACTCGACTTGAGGTTGGGTTATCACCAGATCCGTGTTCGCGAAGAGGATATTCCAAAGACTGCATTTGTTACTCGCTATGGCTCTTATGAGTACACTGTCATGTCCTTTGGTCTGACTAATGCTCCAGCTACCTTCTCCCGCCTGATGAATTACATATTCATGGATTACCTCGACAAGTTCGTCGTGGTATATCTGGATGATATTCTGGTATTCTCAAAGAACAAAGAAGAACATGCCGAACATCTTCGCCTTGTTCTGGAGAAGCTGCGAGAGCATCAGCTTTATGCTAAGTTCTCCAAATGCGAGTTCTGGCTTTCTGAAGTGACCTACCTTGGACATGTGATTTCCAAGGATGGCATTGCCGTTAATCCGGAACGGGTTCAGGCTATTCTTGACTGGACTCCTCCAAAGAATGTTAAGCAAGTGATAAGTTTTCTCGGCCTTGCAAGCTATTGTCGTCGTTTCGTCGAGAACTTTTCCAAGATTGCCAAGCCCCTGACTAATCTGCTTCACAAGGGCGTTAAGTTTGAGTGGACAGATAAATGCCAGGAAAGCTTTCAAGCTCTTAAGGACAAGCTCGTTTCTCCTCCAGTGCTTGCTCCTCCAGATTCTCGCAAGGACTTCGTGATATATTGTGACGCCTCTCGTCAAGGATTAGGCTGTGTCCTAATGCAAGAACGAAGAGTGGTTGCTTATGCATCACGTCAATTGCGTCCGCATGAAGAGAATTATCCAGTGCATGATCTTGAACTTGCTGCAGTGATCTTTGCATTGAAGCTATGGCGACATTACCTTCTCGGTAACCGGTGTGAGATTTATACTGATCACCAAAGTTTGAAGTATTTATTCACTCAGCCGGATCTTAATCTCCGCCAGCAGCGATGGTTGGAAACTATTTCAGAATATGACTGCGGTATTTCTTATACCCCTGGCAAGGCTAATGTGATGGCCGATGCCTTGAGTCGCAAATCATACAGCACCAATCTCAGGGTTAAGCGAGCTCAACCTCGTCTTTATGAGGAATTACGCAAGCTGAATCTGCATATCGTTCCACATGGTGCGCTTAATGACCTTGTGATACAGCCGGATCTTGAGAAGGCTGTCAAGGTGGCGCAAACCAAAGATGCTTTCGTTGATGTTATGAAGCAGGAACTTCATCTTCCGAAATACAGGGATTTTTCAATATCCGAAGATGGAACCTTGTATTTCCGAGGCCGCATTGTGGTAACTCGTTTCGACCTAATGACTGACAAGGTCATGAAGGAGGCACATGATACACCGCTGTCTATTCATCCTGGTAGTACTAAGATGTATCGTGATCTCCGCCAAAGGTACTGGTGGCCTAATATGAAGCGGGATATTGCTCGATATGTTGCTGAATGCGATGTCTGTCGTCGCGTGAAGGCAGAGCATCAGAAGCCTGCTGGACTTCTGCAACCTCTTCCTATTCCGCTGTGGAAATGGGATAAGGTGCAGATGGATTTCATTACTGGTTTTCCTAGGTCCCAGAAGGGTAACAATGCCATTCTTGTCGTCATCGACCAACTCTCAAAGGTTGCACACTTCCTACCAGTCAAGGAGACTATAACTGCTAGCCAGTTAGCAGAACTGTATATCTCCCGAATTGTATCCCTCCACGGAATTCCGAAGGAGATCAGTTCGGACCGTGGCACCCTGTTCACTTCCAAATTCTGGGAAAGTTTTCAAGAAGCTTTGGGAACTCATATCCACTGGAGTTCAGCTTATCACCCCCAGTCCCAAGGTCAAGTTGAACGAGTCAATCAAGTGCTTGAAGATATGCTGCGAGCTTGTGTTATATCATTCGGTAAGAAATGGGAAGAATCCCTTCCATATGCCGAGTTCTCGTATAACAACAGCTATCAAGCAAGCTTGAAGATGGCTCCCTTTGAAGTTCTGTACGGACGTAAGTGTCGAACCCCTCTGAACTGGTCAGAAACTGGGGAACGACAGGTTATTGGTCCGGACATTATTCAACACGCCGAAGAGCAAGTCCGTATCGTGCGTGAAAATCTCAAGGCGGCTCAAGACCGTCAGAAGAGCAACTATGATCGCAAGCGATGGGGATTGACTTATCAACCAGGTGATCAAGTTTATCTTCGTGTCACCCCTATGAAGGGCACGCACCGTTTCGGTATCAAGGGCAAGTTAGCTCCACGCTACATTGGCCCCTTTCCCGTGGTTGCTAGACGTGGATTCGTGGCTTACAAATTGCAATTGCCGCCGCAATTCTCGCATATCCACGATGTGTTCCATGTGTCGCAACTCCGCCGATCTTTCAAGGAGTCCCCGCATCGTGCTGTGGATCACGAGATGCTCGAGCTTCAAGATGATCTGTCTTATAAGGAGCATCCGATCCGCATCCTAGATCAAACTGAACGTCGGACCCGCCAGAAGACAACCAAGTTCCTGAAAGTGCAGTGGTCAAATCATACTGAAGATGAAGCCACTTGGGAACGCGAGGAAAATCTTCGGGCGGAATACCCCGACCTCTTTGCTTCTACCTCCTAAATTCTCGGGACGAGAATTTCTTTTAGAGGAGGAGAATTTGTAACACCCCCTTGTAATGATCACTGTGATCAACTGCTAATAATGCCAAGTCATTTTCAGTTACAATGCAAATCACAGTGGTTAAACAAGTCAACTCAATTTGCCCCTAAAAATTCAAATCCAAATCCAAGTGCAAAATGAAGTTGTTCCAAAAATTATGGAAAAATGTCCATGTTGTTGCAATTATTTCAAAACAAATGTTGTTAGTAAAAACAACATCACCATCAACTCAAATAATGGGCTAGGGCATTTAAACAGTGTTATAACAGCACTATTAAATGCTTTTTCATTTTTGTAAAATTCAAAAATGATCCAAAATAGTCCAAAGCAATTTTTTGTGGTGAGGAATATTGCAACCTCATTTTTGGGCCAACTCACAATTTTTCCAAACATCATTTGATGGCCCTACCTTTTTCTTTTCTCTCTGCTGTTGAAATAAATGAAAACAGAAAAATAAACAAAGGGAAAAGGGCCAGGAGGCCTTACCTGCCGAGGCCCAGGCCGGCCCAGCCCACCTCCCTCACCTGCTCCCACCCCGTGTCGCCGCCGCCGTGGTCGCCGCGCTCTCCACCGCGCCCCGGCCGACAGCTGCCGCCACAGGGCGCCGGAGGGGATAAGGCCGCGCCGAGCCGTCCCCCCTGGCCATCCTCATCCATTTCCCCCTCTTCCCCGAGCTCGCCGCTCTCTCCCTCGCTCCTCTTCCCTCCCAGATCCGGCCACCGCGCGCCGTCGTCGCCGTTCGTCTCTGGTTCCCGCGGCCACCGAAGGCCCCGCACGCTGCAACCTTGTCCAGAGGGTCCGCCGGAGTCGACTTCCTCGACTGGTGCTCGCAGCTGGGACGGGGAGGCGCTGCAACTGCCGCACGTCGTCGCCCCCTTTCGTCTCTGCCTCCGGCGATCTTCGTCGTCTCCGGCCACCACTCGCCTGCTCCGAGCAGGCGTCGAACGGCCACACCCCACTGTGAGCCTCTCCCTCCCTCTCGGCCTCTTCTCCTCGACGTTGGGTGTCCGTAGACGCGGCGCCGTTCGTGCCCGAACTCGTCGCCGCTTAGCTCGTCGCCGGCGTGGCCACGGTGACCCTATGGTCCCGTGCGTAGCACCGTTGTGCTCACCGCGTCGAGTAGCCCCTGCCTAGCCGCCTAGCTCGCCTGGAAACGGCCCGTAGCCTCGATCCCGTCGATCACCCGAAAGCGCCGCCGCCTTAGCTCGTCGCCGGCGCCGTTTCCGGCCACCCCAGGCTCGGCCACCACCACCACTCGATACGGCCGAGCTCAGGCTCTCGAATGAGCCTAGCCGCGCCCTTCCCCGTGCTCTGTAGCGCGTTTCCGGCGAGGCCCGAGCGCCTCCGCCGCGTTTCGTGGTCGCCGGCGTTGAGCCGCCGGCCACGGCCGACGTGGTTGACCTGGGGCCACCCCCAGAGTCACTGCCAGTGGGCCCTGGGGGCCCCGTTGACTGGTTTGACCAGTCAACTTTGCTGACTGGGCAATCCCAGTCACTGACATGTGGGGCCCCTGCGGTTAAAAGCTAATTAAAACGTTTTAAAAATAAAAACTATTTAGTTTAACTAATAAGTCTATGACAGATGGGTCCCACACCCCTAATTAACCTGTTTAGTTAGTTTAATCTACTGTTAAAAGAACAGAGACTGACATGTGGGTCCCACTGGACCCACAGGTCAGGTTTGACCTGGTCAGCCGACTTCTGACGTCACTGTGATGTCATGCTGATGCAATATATCCTTTTCTGTTAATAAATAATTTCAGAAAATGTTTAAATCCTTGAAAATTCATAACTTTTAAACCGTAGCTCGGATCGAAAAACTTTCTATATGAAAGTTGCTCAGAACGACGAGACGAATCTAACCGTGCTATCCGTTTCTGTGTCGGGACCCTCTACGGAGGTGAACCCGCAACTTTTAGCCCGTTTTCGGTAGATGAATAGTGCACATACACCGGTTAATAATTCCAGTTAAATCCCAAAAATAACCAATATAACTTAGACATGTTTTTAGGCAACCCTGCACTGCACGTTAGCTTAGCACGCTTTGTGATGCATGTTTGCTGTGTATTTATCTGTTTCTTCCCCCCTCTTCTCTCTCGGTAGAGTCCGACGCTGACGCAGATCCCGAGACCGACGCTGTCCCGGTGATTGGTTCCCCCTCCGACGACCTTGCTTTTGCCACCGAGCAACCAGGCAAGCAACCCCCCCTTTGATCATTCCGATATCGCCTATGTCTATTCTCTCTTATTCTTGCATTAGAATTGCTGCTACTGCTACTGCTCATATTACTGTTGCATAGCCTGTTTTTGCTAAACTGTTGATACCTGTCTTTATTCATAAACTGCTTAGTATAGGTTGGGTAGCACTGCTGTGGCCCCCACACTCTCGTAGTTGCCTCGCATAGTACCCTTGTCTCGATCAAGCGATCGAGCCCCTTCCCCTGACCTTCTTCACATCACCGCACACCCCCTAAAATGCTCGACTCCGCAGAGTTAACATCGGGTGACGAGGGTGATACCTCCGAACTCACTTCCGATGTTGTCGCTGTTGTATAGCTAGCTCGTCGTGGGTTACCGAGGGTGATTCCTCTTCCCACTTCCGACTTAGCTTTTGTCGTGCATCCGCTATGGTGATTACCGCCGAGGGTGATTCCTCCGGTATCACCTTAACGGGACTTGTCGTTTAGGGATCCAACGAGGGTGATTCCTCGGATTCCTTATCGGCATGAAAACCACACGGATGCCCTGGATTACCATACCGTGTTTAAAGACGTATCGATCCCCGAGGCCGGACGTCGCCAGGAACAAAGGCGTGCGGCCAAAGGTATCGTGCGTCTGATGACACTTTGAAGTTACTACTACACATGTTGGATGGAGGCGGGTTGACCCAGAGGGGTACCCGCGAGTGCCTGTGAGGCGTGAGCTGTGGAGTCGGGTGACCAGTGAGGGTACCCGCGAGATAACTACGAGGCGTGGCCGGTCTTTCCCAGTCCTTGTCACAAGTCCTCGAGACGGGACGACGGGGCCAACAGTATCGTAGGCTCTGCTCGTTACCGCGCGCTCCCAATACACTAAGCGATTTGGATATTTGATCCGAGGGGCCTCCGGGTCCGATAGCACTAACCACCACGTGGGTGTGAGTGGGTGCTCTGCGTCGTATACATCAGCCGGAGTCGTCACGACGTCAGCGATTGAGCGGCCCGTTCGGATTGGACTTAGGATGCAACTGCGCTTGTATAAGGGGTTGCTAGGTCTGCTACCGAACGGCCTCGCAACGTGCGGAGCGCCCGGGGCGATGGCTCAGACCCCTGGGGAGCATAGGATTAGTCCGGCGTGCTCGATCCTCTCTGGCGGTATCCGGTCGGGTTGCGTCGTATTGTTTGGCCGAGGGCGGGCACGACCTGATGGTGTGTCCGGCCGGAGTTAAGCGAGCGTGGTGGGTAACTTGGTGCACCCCTGCAGGGAAGAAACAATCTATCGATAGCCTGTCCTACGGTAACGGACACTCGGAGTTGTATCCACTTCGGTACAACTAGAACTGGTGACTTGAGATATGTGATATGAAGATATTCCTATGAACACTATATATTATGATGTACTATTCTGTTCCCTTCTAATTGCTGCAAGACCCTGAAGATGCTAGTCTTCGTCAGGCCTAGGCTTTTCCCCTCTCTACTCTGGCTTTCTGCAGTCTAGTCCACCCACATAAAGCCTCCTTTGAAAATAATGCATTGCTAGTATAGATCTGATGTAAGTCTTGCTGAGTACTTTGGATGAGTACTCACGGTTGCTTTGCTTCCCCTTTTGTCCTACCCGCATGGTAAACCAGACGACGGAGCCATGGTGCCTGCAGCCCCCGTTGACGACTACTACTACCAGCCCGAGGCTGGCTACTACTACTACCCGGCCGGCGAGTACTTCTACGAGGAGCCGGCGGACGACGACCAGGAGTAGGATCGGAGGTCCCAGGCAGGAGGCCTGCGCCTTTTCGATCGTAGCTTTTCTTTTGCCCCGCCTCGTATGAGGCCTATCTGTACTTGTGTTCTATGTCTGTACCCAGACATCTAATGCTTCCGCTGACTTTGTGTGTTACACTTGTTATGTATTCGAGCCCTCGAGGCCCCTGGTTTGTAATATATAACTTGTATGTTTTATTTATGTTTTAGAGTTGTGCTGTGATTTCCTTCACGTGAGTCCTTAGGCTTGATCGTGTGCATTGCGTGTATGATTAGTGCACGGTCGGGCCGGGGTCGTCACATAACTTCAAAGTGTCTTCAGACGCACGATACCTCTGGCCGCACGCCTTTGTTCCTGGCGACGTCCGGCCTCGGGGATCGATACGTCTTTAAACACGGTATGGTGAAACAGGGCATCCGTGTGGTTTACATGCCGATGAGGAATCCGAGGAATCACCCTCGTTGGACTCCTAAACGACAAGTCCCGTTAAGGTGGTACCGGAGGAATCACCCTCGGCGGTAATCACCATAGCGGATGCACGACACAAGCTAAGTCGGAAGTGGGAAGAGGAATCACCCTCGGTAACCCACAACGAGCTAGCTATACTACAGGGACAACATCAAAAGTGAGTTCGGAGGTATCACCCTCGTCACCCGATGTTAACTCTGCGGAGTCGAGCATATTAGGGGGGGTGTGCGGTGATGTGAAGAAGGTCAGGGGAAGGGGGGCTCGATCACTTGATCGAGGCAAGGGTACTATGCGAGGCAACTACGAGAAAGCGGGACCACAGCAGTGCTACCCAACCTATACTAAGCAGTTTATGAATAAAGACAGGTATCAACAGTATAGCAAAAACAGGCTATGCAACAGTAATATGAGCAGTAGCAGTAGCAGCAATTCTAATGCAAGAATAAGAGAGAATAGACATAGGCGATATCGGAATGATCAAAGGGGGGTTGCTTGCCTGGTTGCTTGGCAAATGAAAAGGAACAACGGCGGTGAAGTAGTCGATCACCAGGGCACCGTCAGCGGTCGCGGGGTCTACCGGGAAGAAAGGGGGAGAGGAAACAATATAAATACACAGTAACGAAGTAATCACAAAGCATGACGATCTAACGCGGTGCTACCGATAACGGAGAAGGGGAACCCATCCGGGAAAGTATTCCCGGTTCCGGACCTGTGTCGGACAGCTGACCGGAGGGGGAACGGTTGCAGGCCTGCGGTGTTAGAGGCAGGTGACAGCTAGGGTGTAGTGCAGGGTTGCCTAAAGACCTAGCTAAACCATTTTAGCTATTTTAGGAGATCAGCTGGAATTAATAGACGACAGTTAGGCACTATTCATCTACCGGAAAAGGGCTAAAAGTTGTGGGTTCACCTCCGTAGAGGGTCCCGTCACGGAAACAGACGGCACGGTTGGCTTCGTCTCGTCGTTCTGAGCAACTTTCATGTAGAAAGTTTTTCCATCCGAGCTACGGATAAAAAGATATGATTTTCTAAAGATTATTGGAATTTCTGGAATTATTTAAATTAACAGAAACTAATTATTGCGTCAGCAATGATGTCAGCATTGCGTCAGCACGTCTGACTGGTCAACTGACAGGTGGGCCCACCTGTCAGCCTCTCTGGATTTAACATAGACTAATTTAATTAACAGAGCTAATTAGAGGAGGGTGGGCCCGAGTGGTCAGTGGCTACTTAACTAAACTAAATACTAATTTAGTTAACAGAATTTTATTAGCGAATTTATTTGTTTTAAAAACGTTTTAAGCTGGTGGGGCCCATCTGTCATAGATTGGGCCTGCCCAGTCAGCCAGTTGACCGGGGTCAACGGGTCAGCTGGGCCCTGCAGTCAGTGGCACGAGGCGGGGCTCACGCGGCGCCACGCAAGCGCCACGTCAGCGCCAGGCGGAGACGCGCCGGAGTCAGCTCCGGTGACCTCCCGCTGCGGCGAGCTCGCCGGAGCTCGTCGGAAACTCGCTGCGATGCATCATTCGGCGTGGTTCCACTTGCGTTGGAACGAGGAAGGAGCGCCGCATCGAGCTGAGCTAGCGTGAGGGCTCGGGGATGGCAGCAACTAGCCGGACGACGAGGGTTGGCGGAGGCCCGAATCCGGCGAACTCGCAAGTGGCGAGGCGGTGAGTAAACCGAGCGGCACTGGGCTCGTACGGCGTATACGCGAGGTCGCGGACTCGGTGTGGGAGCTGGTAGGCCATGACAAGGGCTAACACGGCGGTGGCGAGCTCACCGGCGGAGCCGGGCTCGGCCATGGCGGAACCGGCTGCCCCGGGCATGGAGAAGCGCAAAAGGAGAGGGGAGGAGGTGTGTAGCTCACCGTGCGAGCTCACGGAGGCTCCGCGGTGGCTTAGGTGCAGCAGACGCCGCCGTAGAGGAAGGGGATCGCCGGCGGCCCGAGGTTGAAGACGGGGCCGATCCAGTAGTGCAGGGATCCCCGGCTTCTGCGGCTTGGCGTGGAAGGAGTGGTCGAGCTCGGCGGAGCTTCCTGACACGACGGAGCTGCGCGGAGGCGTCGGTGGCCGCGGCGGAGACGGATGGCGGCGACGGTGGCGCACTGGAGAAGGGAGAAGAGGAGAGCAGCAGCGATGGAGAGCAAGGAGGGGTGGACGTGGTGCCCAGAGGGTCAAGGGGTTCCTCCTTATCCCCTCGCCGATCGCCTGTAGCGGCAGGTGGGCGACAGTGGCCGGAGCGAGCTCGGCCACGGCGAGCGCGACAGCGGGGCGGGAGCAGGTAGGGGAGGAAGAGATGGGCCGGCTGGGCCGTGCCCTGCGCGACAGGTAAGGGTTATCCTTTCCTTTTCCCTTTTATTACAGAGTAGAGAGGAAAAGGAAAAGGTGGGGCCACCAAACCCTTTTTGTAAAAAGTGGAACTTAGTCCAAAAATGTCTTTGCAATATTCCCTAACACCAAAAATTAGTCTGGGCTTATTTGGATCATTTTTGAAATTAACAAAAATGAAAAGGCAAATATTTGTGCTGTTTTAACACTGTTTGAATGCTCTAGCCCATTTTTGGGGTTGATGGTGATGTTGTTTTCCTCAACAACATTTGTTTTGGAATATTTGCTAAATGATGAACATTTTTCCAGAATTTTTGGAGCAACTTTGTTTTCCACTGAGATTTGAATTTGAATCAAATGGCAGAATTAGCTATGTGTTGTTTAACCACTGTGAGCATGTATTGTAATTGATGATGACCTGGCATGATTAAGAGGTGATCACTGTAGGGTGAAGTTGGGGATGTTACAGGCGGCGGCCAAGGGGGGGACTTGCCCCCCAAGTCAGGTGGGGCGCCCCCACCCCCAGGGTTTCCAACCCTAGGCGTAGGGGAGGCCCATGGGGGGGGGGGCGCACCAGCCCACCAGGGGCTGGTTCCCTTCCCACTTCAGCCCATGGGCCATGGGGCCCTTCGGGATAGGTGGCCCCACCCGGTGGACCCCCGGGACCCTTACGGTGGTCCCGGTACAATACCGGTGACCCCCGAAACTTTCCCGGTGGCCGAAACTGGACTTCCTATATACAAATCTTTACCTCCGGACCATTCCGGAACTTCTCGTGATGTCCGGGATCTCATTTGGGACTCCGAACAACTTTCGGGTTACCTCATACTAATATCTCTACAACCCTAGCGTCACCGAACCTTAAGTGTGTAGACCCTACGGGTTCGGGAGACACGCAGACATGACCGAGACGACTCTCCGGCCAATAACCAACAGCGGGATCAGGATACCCATGTTGGCTCCCACATGCTCCTCGATGATCTCATCGGATGAACCACGATGTCGAGAATTCAATCAATCCCGTACGCAATTCCCTTTGTCTATCGGTACGATACTTGCCCGAGATTCGATCGTCGGTATACCGATACCTTGTTCAATCTCGTTACCGGCAAGTCTCCTTACTCGTTCCCATAACACATCATCCTGTGAACAACTCTTTGATCACATTGAGCTCATTATGATGATGTCCTACCGAGTGGGCCCAGAGGTACCTCTCCGTCACACAGAGTGACAAATCCCAGTCTCGATTCGTGCCAACCCAACAGACACTTTCGGAGATAACCGTAGTGCACCTTTATAGCCACCCAGTTACGTTGTGACATTTGGTACACTCAAAGCATTCCTACAGTATCCGGGAGTTGCACAATCTCATGGTCTAAGGAAAAGTTACTTGACATTGGAAAAGCTTTAGCAAACGAACTACACTATCTAGTGCTAGGCTTAGGATTGGGTCTTGTCCATCACATCATTCTCCTAATGATGTGATCCCATTATCAATGACATCCAATGTCCATGGTCAGGAAACCGTAACCATCTATTGATCAACGAGCTAGTCAACTAGAGGCTTACTAGGGACACGTTGTGGTCTATGTATTCACACATGTATCACGGTTTCCGGATAATACAATTCAAGCATGAACAATAGACAATTATCATGAACAAGGAAATATAATAATAACCATTTTATTATTGCCTCTAGGGCATATTTCCAACAGTCTCCCACTTGCACTAGAGTCAATAATCTAGTTACATTGTGATGAATCGAACACCCATAGAGTTCTGGTGTTGATCATGTTTTGCTCGTGGAAGAGGTTTAGTCAACGGATCTGCGACATTCAGATCCATATGCACTTTACAAATATCTATGTCTCCATCTTGAATATAATTCCGGATGGAGTTGAAACGGCGCTTGATGTGCTTGGTCTTCTTGTGAAACCTGGGCTCCTTGGCAATGGCAATAGCTCCAGTGTTGTCACAGAAGAGAGTCATCGGGCCCGACGCGCTTGGAATAACTCCTAGGTCGGTGATGAACTCCTTCATCCAGACTCCTTGTTGTGCTGCTTCGGAAGCAGCTATGTACTCTGCTTCACATGTAGATGCCGCCAGGACGCTTTGCTTGCAACTGCACTAGCTGACTGTCCCACCATTCAAAATGTACACGTATCCGGTTTGTGACTTGGAGTCATCCAGATCTGTGTCGAAGCTAGCATCGACGTAACCCTTTACGACGAGCTCTTCATCACCTCCATAAACGAGAAACATATCCTTAGTCCTATTCAGGTACTTCAGGATGTTCTTGACCGCTGTCCAGTGTTCCATACCAGGATCATTTTGGTACCTCCCCACCAAACTTATGGCAAGGTTCACATCAGGTCAGGTACACAGCATGGCATACATAATAGAACCTATGGCCGAGGCATAGGGGATGACACTCATCTTTTCTCTATCTTCTGCCGAGGTCGGGCATTGAGCTGTGCTCAATCTCATACCTTGCAATACAGGCAAGAACCCTTTCTTGGACTGATCCATATTGAACTTCTTCAATATCTTGTCAAGGTATGTGCTTTGTGAAAGACCAATGAGGCGTCTCGATCTATCTCTATAGATCCTGATGCCTAATATGTAAGCAGCTTCTCCAAGGTCCTTCATTGAAAAACACTTATTCAAGTAGGCCTTTATGCTTTCCAAGAGTTATACATCATTTCCCATCAGCAATATGTCATACACAAACAATATGAGAAATGCTACAGTGCTCCCACTCACTTTCTTGTAAATGCAGGCTTCTCCCCAAGTCTGTATAAACCCAAACGCTTTGATCACCACATCAAACCGAATGTTCCAACTCCGAGATGCTTGCACCAGCCCATAGATTGAGCGCTGGAGCTTGCATACCTTGTTAGCATTCTCAGGATCGACAAAACCTTCCGGCTGCATCATATACAGTTCTTCCTTGAGGAAGCCATTAAGGAATGCCGTTTTGATGTCCATTTGCCATATCTCATAATCATAGAATGCGGCATTTGCTAACATGATTCGGACGGACTTCAGCATTGCTACGGGAGAGAAAGTCTCGTCGTAGTCAATTCCTTGAACTTGTCGATAACCTTTAGCGACAAGTCGAGCCTTATAGATGGTCACATTACCATCCGCGTCAGTCTTCTTCTTAAAGATCCATTTATTTTCTATGGCGTGCCAATTATCGGGCAAGTCCACCAAAGTCCATACTTTGTTATCATACATGGATCCTATCACGGATTTCATGGCTTCAAGCCATTTGTTGGAATCCGGGCCCGCCATCACTTCTTCATAGTTCAAAGGTTCACCGGTGTCTAACAACATGATTTCCAGGACAGGGTTGTCGTACCACTCTGGTGCGGACCGTGTCCTTGTGGACCTACGAAGTTCAGCATTAACTTGATCTGAAGCTCCATGATCATTATCATTAACTTCCTCCCTAGTCGGTGCACGCACCACAGGAACATCTTCCCGTGCTGCGCTACTTTTTGGTTCGGAAGGGGTGACTGTCACCTCATCAAGTTCCACTTTCCTCCCACTCACTTCTTTCGAGAGAAACTCTTTCTCCATAAAGGATCCATTGTTGGCAACAAAGACCTTGCCTTCGGATGTGAGGTAGAAGGTGTACCCAATAGTTTCCTTATGGTATCCTATGAAGACGCATTTTTCCGATTTGGGTTCGAGCTTTTCAGGTTGAAGTTTCTTGACATAAGCATCGCATCCCCAAACTTTTAGAAACGACAACTTAGGTTTCTTGCCAAACCAAAGTTCATACGGTGTCGTCTCAACGGATTTTGACGGTGCCCTATTTAAAGTGAATGCGGCAGTCTCTAAAGCATAACCCCAAAATGATAGCGGTAAGTCGGTAAGAGACATCATAGATCGCACCATGCCCAACAAAGTATGATTACGACGTTCGGACACACCATTACACTGAGGTGTTCCGGGCGGCGTCAATTGTGAAACAATTCCACAGTTCCTTAGGTGCGTGCCAAATTCGTGACTTAAATATTCTCCTCCACGATCCGATCATAAGAACTTTATTTTTCTGTCACGTTGATTCTCAACCTCATTCTGAAATTCCTTGAACTTTTCAAAGGTCTCAGACTTGTGTTTCATCAAGTAGACATACCCATATCTACTTAAGTCATCAGTGAGGGTGAGAACATAACGATAGCCACCTGATGGCTTCTCGCCCCTCGTTGGTTACCCCAAGTGGAAGGTTGAGATGTAGCGTAGCGGCAAATTTCCCTTGGCAAAGATACCAAGGATCGAATCCCGTGAGACTCCGAGGGTCGACAAGTAGGTGTCAACGGCGCCAGAAACTTAGCGGTTGACGGGACCTGCACACAGATACAGATAACTTTGCTCCCAACGAGTACAGAGAGGTGATACGTCCAAAACGTATCTATAATTTCTGCTTGCTCCATGCCACTTTTGGGTGATATTGCTATGATATTTATACACTTCCATACACTTTTGATCATATTTGGACTAACCTACTAATCCAGTGCACCCCAGTGCCAGTTTCTGTTTTCGGCTGTTTTTGTATTTCAGGTTTTCACGTTACGAGAACTGCCAGGAAAAATCCAGAAAAATTATATAAAAAATCAGCGTTCTGGAAAATACCGTGCGTCCGAAGGACAGCCGGGGGGGGGGGCCACCAGGGCTCCAGGCGCCCTGGCGGCGCCCCCCCCCCCCGGGCCGCGCCGGGGGGGCGCCTGGGCCCCCCGAAGCTTCCCCGATGCCCCCCTTTGGCATATATTTAAAGCGTCCTCCGAAACCCTCAAGACAGGAACTCTTTTCGCGATCCCATCTCTGTTCCGCCGCCGCCGCCGCTTCCAAGATCGGGAGCACCAGGAGAACCCTTCCCGGCACCCTGCCGGAGGGGAGGATCACCACCGGGAGCTTCTCCACCACCATGGACGCCTCCCGGATGAGTCGTGAGTAGTCTCCCTTGGACCATGAGTCCATGACCAGTAGCTATGTGATGTTCTCCTCCCGTTCTTGTGCTTCACTAATTAGTCCTCGTGAGCTGCCCTACATGATCGAGGCACATATGTAATCCTTATGCTGTTGCTATGTTGAGTTTGCTGGGATCCGATGGATTATGAGATTATGTTCAGATTGTTCTTGAGTAATATATTTGATTCACCTCTTTTATATTTATGTTCATAAGTAATTCTTGCATGTTCTCCGTTGTTATTTATTGCTTTGGCCAAGTAGTAGGTAGTGACTCCAAGAGGGAACGTTATGCTTGATTGTGGGTTCATGCCCCTCGATGACTAGCTTGAGTGACAGAAACATGAGTCTAGGGGATGTGCTGTTGCCACAAGGGGGAAAACAACGGTGCTTGTGCCCGCGGGTGCAAGGATTGTTTACTTTACGCAAAGTTCTTTTAATGCAGTTGTCTGTTGCATTGAGTTTACACTATGGGTGGGACTCACAACTTAATACCAGCGAGATGTTCTGGATAGATATCTCAAGGTGGATGATTAGTAGTAGATATTGATGGATTTCGGTCTACTTACTTTAGCGTACCGCCCATGGTTTGAACCTCAACCTTTCTTGCAATGTAGTCAGCATTGGTTTGCGTTCGTGGTCCTGTCAATTGCCTAGCTGTAATTTGTTTACCTCACATAGCTGTTTTATCGTCTTTTGGGAGAGAGACATCACTAGTGAACATCATGAGACTCCGGTCCATATTACCATCATTGATCACATTCGCTATTTACTTTTCGTTATTATTTACTATTGCAAACACTATCTATCACTACTATCATTTGCTTTTAATCCTTTGTGAACTACAAGGCCGGAGGGATTGACAACCTCTCTGTACTCGTTGGGAGCAAAGTTATTTGTATCTGTGTGCAGGTCCACGTTGATTGCTAATATCTGGCGCCGTTAGCAGTTGACACCTACTTGTTGAACCTAGGAGTCTCTGGGGATTCGATCCTTGGCATCTTTGCTAAGGGAAAAACTTCCACAACACTGCATCTTACACCTTCCACTTGGGGTAACCAACGAGGGGTTAGTGGCCCATCAAGGAGTTTTTCTGGCGCCGTTGCCGGGGACTCCACTCTTCAGGATAGGGGAGTTGCATGCTATCTTTTACCTTTGCTTTTTAGTCTTGTTAGTTTACTTTTCAGTTTTTGCTTTAGTACCTTTTTTATCGAAAATCACAAAAATAGTTATCTCGTTCTTTAGTTGTCATTATGTCGAGTCCATTTGTCTTTGACGAGGCAGAAGTTCTCACCTTTAAACAAAGAGGTGGGGAAAGTTTGAAAGATGCTTGGTATAGAATTAATGATTCACAAAAAAGAGCCACCAAGAAGCAACCTACTACTATCTTACTTCGAAATTTTTATGTTGGAATTACTTCTTGGAATAGGTTTATTCTAGATACTGCTATCAATGGGAATTTCCTGGAGGCCCCAGTTTGGGAGTCTCTTAGTATTATTGAAAATCTTGTTGGGAATCTCCCTGTTGTTAGCATTCGAGAGGACATCACCCTAGCTCACATTATGAAAAAACTTGAAAGGATAGAGCTAGAGATGCCAAGCATTAATAAGATGAATGAGTTGGATCGTAAGATCCAAGGGAATTTGAATAGACTTGATAGCTCCATGCATAAATTTTTTAAAATTTTGGAGACCGTCAAATTCCATGACTTGGACTCTTCTAGGATAGACAAGATTGAGGAAATATTTGATACCCTAGGAACTACTTTCTCCTCAATCAAAACCAAAAAGGTAGAAGCTCCGGCAAAACGGGAGCCTAAGTTCGTTCACGTTCCAAAGGCTCCCCGTTCTAAAGGTAATCCATCTATTGCCAAAGGGGTTGAAACTGTAAAGACTTTGTAAGAAACACCTCTATGTGATGAATTTATAAATGAATCTTCCCTTGACTTTTATCCTTTTGGTCTTCTACCTAGAAGTATCTCCATGAGGCCTTTGTTTGAGAGTCCTCTTAAGACTAGTTGTATTATTGAAGAGCTTTTTGATGATCTTGATGATGGTTCAATTGATACAACTTGATCTCTATGCATTATGCCTAGCTTAAAGGCATAAAAGAAAGCGCTTTTGGGAGGCAGCCCACATGAATAATTTTTTTGCTTTTGTTGAGTCTTGATGTTGTTTACTGCTGTAGCATCATCATTGTATCTTTGCTTTTCATATTTGTGCCAAGTATAGCCTCTGATTGCTAGAAAGTTCAAAAGTTGTGAGGTGCTGTCCACGAAACAGTTTCTGTCCTTGGATATAAAAATTCGTATAAAATCACCAGATCATCTTTTTGGTCTGAATTTTTTCGACAGCGTTCTCTATATAATTGTCTTTCGTGCGTCTGTTCTGAGTTTTTTGATTTGAGTTGCAGAAGTATCCCGAACAAATCAATTACTACCTGCTGTTATGTTTTTCACAGATTCTGTCCTGTTTTGCCTTTCCTTCATTTTGCAAATCAAGAACTTGCTTTTTCTTTGCAAAAACCTTTTGGCAATCTTGAGAAACAGTAGAAATTCAAGAATATATTTATTTCCAGGAAGGTGCAATTATTTTATTAAGGGTACTAACCTCGCTAATCAGATTATGATGAGTTATGTATGAAGGGAGTTTTCAAGTGTGCGAGGGAAGATGATAAAAAAGATTCAGGAGTGTCAAGCGCTCAAGCTTGGGGATGCCCCCGTGCACCCCCAAGAAATATTCAAGGAGACTCAAGCATCTAAGCTTGGGGATGCCCCCGTGCATCCCCTTCTCCATCAACATTATCAGTTCGTCTTTCGTTCCACTATATTTTTATCACTTCATGTGTTATGTGCTATGATTGGAGCGTCTTGCTTTTAGTTTTCTTTTTAGTTTTTCATAACGAGTCGGAATTCAGCTTTCTTTATGTGGGAGAGAAACACGCTCCACTTCTACCTAGAACATAACATAGAATTTTCATGACTATCTTTGCTGTGTGTGTTCTTTGTCTTTTAATAGCTACTATCATGCTCTGCTCTTAGTATTCATGCTTATCTTTTCAAAGAGCTTTTGTCTAGTTGGTTGCTTGAACTCTCTTTAATTACCATGCTCATCTTATTAAGAGAGTTTGCTTCCGTTGCATTGGTTAATATGTCTATGATAAAGATGCTACGTGCATGATGGAGCTTATTAGTTCAGGTTTTCTTATGGTTAATTTCAAATAGCTGGGGGATTCCCAATGTGTTATTGGAGTACCAACATGATTTGTTTGCCTATGATGTGGTATGGTTTAGTAATATCTTCCTTCGAGAATTTATTTTGATTGACTTGGCGTATGCTCACGCATATTTAAGACTGTAAAGAAAGTCTGTCAAGCCTTGATGATCTTTTATTTCTGAGTAGCGATATAACTACCATGCTTGATTCAATATTGCTTTGTCACTCTGCATGATTATGACCATCATTGCTCTCTTAGTTGGTCGCTCCCAGTCTTTTGTTAACCTCCACCTGTACTAAGCGAACTAACTTTGCAATACATAGCTCATGGGAAAGTAGCTTAAAAACTATTGTGGTAAAGAATATGTTGCTTATGTATCTTATTTCTTATAAGTTGCTTGCTGAGCGGTAACCATGTTTCTGGGGACGCCATCAACTGTCACACTTTTGTTGAATATCATGTGAGTTGCTATGCATGTTCGTCTTGTCTGAATTAAGGGTGATTTGCCGTGGGTTGAATGAGTATGCATATTGTTAGAGAAGAACATTGGGCCGCCAACCAAAGCCATGTATCATGGTGGAAGTTTTAGCTTGGACATTAATCCTCAATCTCTTATGAGAATATGCTTATGCATTAAAGAGGAGTCCATCATCTATTTTCTATGTTGTCCCGGTATGGATGTCCTCAAGTTGAGATCTATCAAAAACGAGAAATCAAATGCGATTTATCTCCTTGGACCTTTGTACAGGTGGCATAGAGGTACCCCTTTGTGACACTTGGTTGAAACATATGTAATGCAATGATAACCCATGGAAATCCGAGCTAATTAGGACAAGGTGCAAGCACTATTGGTATTCGATGCATGAGGCTTGCAACTTATATGATGTCTTATGCATGACACATATGAAGTACTACTACCGTTGACAAAATTGCTTCTATGTTTTCAAAATAAAAAAAGCTCTAGCACATAACCATTCTTTTACTTTTATGTTGAGTCTCCACCTTCTTTCTTCAAGCACCAACTACTGAGAGCATGATTGTCATTCTGAGTGTAATGTGCATTGTCCCAAAGTAGCATTGTCTTTTGCATGATTGTGATATCGTTTATTTTGAAATCATTGTGTCTAGTCATCACTTAAACCTTGAAGGTGCCCCTGCATTTATGTTTTGCTAAAGGGGGCAAGCTAGATATCACTTTATCATATTTGCACATCATGTTCATTGCAAATCTTTATGATGTTTCAGTTTCATGTTGTAAAACTTTCAGTCATTTGTGATTTTCTCATGAGGCAACTCAATTACTGTAGAATCATTGTCTCAGTAAGCTTTTGTCATATGACTATGAATAAGTCCTATATGGTTAATAGCATGTCACCACAGAAATTATTCTTGTTATCATTTACCTACTCGAGGACGAGCACGAATTAAGCTTGGGGATGTTGATACGTCCAAAACGTATCTATAATTTCTGCTTGCTCCATGCCACTTTTGGGTGATATTGCTATGATATTTATACACTTCCATACACTTTTGATCATATTTGGACTAACCTACTAATCCAGTGCACCCTCATGAGGCCAGTTTCTGTTTTCGGCTGTTTTTGTATTTCAGGTTTTCACGTTACGAGAACTGCCAGGAAAAATCCAGAAAAATTATATAAAAATCAGCGTTCCGGAAACTACCGTGCGTCCGAAGGACAGCCGGGGGGGGCCACCAGGGCTCCAGGCGCCCTGGCGGCGCGCCCCCCCTGGGCCGCGCCGGGGGGGCGCCTGGGCCCCCCGAAGCTTCCCCGATGCCCCCCTTTGGCATATATTTAAAGCGTCCTCCGAAACCCTCAAGACAGGAACTCTTTTCGCGATCCCATCTCTGTTCCGCCGCCGCCGCCGCTTCCAAGATCGGGAGCACCAGGAGAACCCTTCCCGGCACCCTGCCGGAGGGGAGGATCACCACCGGGAGCTTCTCCACCACCATGGACGCCTCCCGGATGAGTCGTGAGTAGTCTCCCTTGGACCATGAGTCCATGACCAGTAGCTATGTGATGTTCTCCTCCCGTTCTTGTGCTTCACTAATTAGTCCTCGTGAGCTGCCCTACATGATCGAGGCACATATGTAATCCTTATGCTGTTGCTATGTTGAGTTTGCTGGGATCCGATGGATTATGAGATTATGTTCACATTGTTCTTGAGTAATATATTTGATTCACCTCTTTTATATTTATGTTCATAAGTAATTCTTGCATGTTCTCCGTTGTTATTTATTGCTTTGGCCAAGTAGTAGGTAGTGACTCCAAGAGGGAACGTTATGCTTGATTGTGGGTTCATGCCCCTCGATGACTAGCTTGAGTGACAGAAACATGAGTCTAGGGGATGTGCTGTTGCCACAAGGGGGAAAACAACGGTGCTTGTGCCCGCGGGTGCAAGGATTGTTTACTTTACGCAAAGTTCTTTTAATGCAGTTGTCTGTTGCATTGAGTTTACACTATGGGTGGGACTCGCAACTTAATACCAGCGAGATGTTCTGGATAGATATATCAAGGTGGATGATTAGTAGTAGATATTGATGGATTTCGGTCTACTTACTTTGGCGTACCGTCCATGCTTTGAACCTCAACCTTTCTTGCAATGTAGTCAGCATTGGTTTGCGTTCGTGGTCCTGTCAATTGCCCAGCTGTAATTTGTTTACCTCACATAGCTGTTTTATCGTCTTTTGGGAGAGAGACATCACTAGTGAACATCATGAGACTCCGGTCCATATTACCATCATTGATCACATCCGCTATTTACTTTTCGTTATTATTTACTATTGCAAACACTATCTATCACTACTATCATTTGCTTTTAATCCTTTGTGAACTACAAGGCCGGAGGGATTGACAACCTCTCTGTACTCGTTGGGAGCAAAGTTATTTGTATCTGTGTGCAGGTCCACGTTGATTGCTAATATCTGGCGCCGTTAGCAGTTGACACCTACTTGTTGAACCTAGGAGTCTCTGGGGATTCGATCCTTGGCATCTTTGCTAAGGGAAAAACTTCCACAACACTGCATCTTACACCTTCCACTTGGGGTAACCAACGAGGGGTTAGAGGCCCATCAAGAGGTTGTCAATCCCTCCGGCCTTGTTGTTTACAAAGGATCAAACACAAGAGATAATAATGATAGCTATGACTGCAACTAGGAAATAAAAACAGGAAGTAAATAGAAGGTGTGATCAGCGGTGGTAATATGGACCGGGGTCCCATGATGTTCACTAGTGATGTCTCTCTCCCAAAAGACGATAAAATAGCAAAGCGAGGTAAACAAATTACAGCTGGGCAATTGACAGGATTATGTGCGCAAACCAATGCTAACTATGCTGCAAAGAAAGGTAGAGGCTCAAAAGCATGGGCGGTACGCCAAGGCAAGTAGACCGAAATCCATCTGCATCTACTACTAATCATCCACCTTGAGATATCTATCCAGAACATCTCGCTGGTATTAAGTTGCGAATCCCATCCAAAGTGTAAACTCAAAGCAACAGACAACTGCATTAAAAGAACTTTGCGTAAAGTAAACAATCCTTGCACCCGCAAGTACAAGCACCGTTGTTTTCTCCCTTGTGGCAACAGCACATCCCCTAGACTCATGTTTCTGTCACTCAAGCTAGTCATAAGGGGGCATGAACCCACAATCAAGCATAACGCTCCCTCTTGGAGTTACTACCTACTACTTGGCCAAAGCAATAAACAGCAACGGAGAACATGCAAGAATTACTCAAGAACAAAGATATAAAAGAGGTGAATCAAATATATTACTCAAACACAATCTGAACATAGTCTCATAATCCATCAGAACACAGCAAACTCAGCAAAGCAACAGCAGAAAGATTACATATGTGCCTCGATCATGTAGGGCAGCTCACGAGGTCTAAACCATGAAGAGCAAAGAGGGGAGGAGAACATCACATAGCTACTGATCATGGACCCATGGTCCAAGGTGGACTACTCACGACTCATCCGGGAAGCGTCCATGGTGGTGGAGAAGCTCCCGGTGGTGGTTCTCCCCTCCGGCAGGGTGCCGGGAAGAGTTCTCCTGATGCTCCCAATCTTGGAAGCGCTGCGGCGGCGGAACAGAGGCGAGATCGCGAAAAAGGGTTCTGTCCTCGAGTGTTTCGGGACGAGAGGGATATATATGCGAAGAGGGGCAGCCAGAGGCGGAGCAGGGGCCCCAGGCGCCCCCCTGGCGCGGCCAGGGGTGGGGCCCCGCCAGGTGGCCGCCTGGGCCTCCCCTGGCTCCCCTCTGGCCCATCTTTGGTTCTTCGCGAAGCTTCCGGTACGCTGATTTTTCCTATATTTTTCCTGGAATTTTTGGAGCACTTTTAATATGGGGGAAACCTGAAATAGAAAAACAGCAGAAAATAGGAACTGGCACTGTGGTGCACTGAGTTAATAGGTTAGTCCAAATATGATCAAAAGTGCATGGAAGTGCATCAATATCATAGCAATATCACACAAAAGAAGCATGGAGCAAGCAGAAATTATAGATACGTTTTGGACGTATCAACATCCCCAAGCTTAATTCCTGCTCGTCCTCGAGTAGGTAAACGATAACAAGCATAATTTCTGTGGTGACATGCTATCAACCATATAAGAACTTTTTAAGTAAAGCAATCAAGGCATGTAATTCAATTCAAGTCATAACAAGCAAGAGTCTATATTAGCATTGTAACAAGCAACATAAGAACATAAAGGTGCAAGAGCTCTCGCTGTCCGTGACTCGAATGTCTCCAAATGGTGTTTGCGTGCAAGAAAGGGGATAGGGATATACGAGAGAGTAAAACATAGTTTTTGTATTGTTGAGAACTTAATCTACTAAAGTTTCACACTTGGTCTTCTTTGGAATCTTATCTTGACTCATCCCCAGACCACTAGCCAGGTACAAGTCAAAATGATCCACTTCCTTTTGATATTTTGAGCACTCATGCAATGGATGAGCGTAAGCAAGAAAGTTGACACTTAGGATGGCAAAGAGAGAAAAATGATGAAGGGGGAAGACAAAAAAGGTGTGAAAGGCTCACATCAATGAGGACAATCATAGGCGAGAGAAAGCCAAATGATAGATATGATGTGAGGGGTAGGGATTGCCATGCAACGGATGCACATATGAGCTAAGGTAAGCTCTCCAATGGAACTAGTGGGGGTGCATCCAACTTGCTCGCTCAAGAAGACCTAGAGCTCTTTTGAGGAGGCTCATCATTGGAATATACAAGCCAAGTTCTATAGTGTGAAGGTCCCCACATAGCTATATGCATGAATGATAATCTCTATGGAGTACAAGGTATACGATGGAGTACGAGTGTGGATCTCTCAAAAGGAATAGTAGTGTGCCCCTTCTCTCTTTTTATTTCTTTTTCTCATTTTTCTATTTTTTTTATTTTTTTTGTGGCCTGGCTCTTTCTATTTAACTCTCATTTGTCCTCTTTGGGATCTTTTGATTTTGTCCTCTTTGGGATCTTTTCCTCACTTTAGGGGCAACGTCTATATATTACAAGAAGTATAGAAGATCTTTCACACTTCACAAAAGTACTCAACATAAAGAAGATGAAACTATCATGATGTATGCAAATGTATGCCTCTGCCGGTGTAGCAGGATATGCAATGATACTAGCGCGTCATGTAGCAATGATTAGGGCAAGGCCCAACTAGCATGCGGCTCATCGATCAAGCAAAAGCATGTATGACATGAAGATCAAGTCATGAGAAGATGGATGTTGCATGGCATTGTATCTCGGAAAGGCTATGGAAATGCCTTGATAGGTAGGTATGGTGGCTATTTTGAGGAAGGATATAATGAGGCTTATGATGACAGAGCGTATCGTGCCAAGGATTTGGATGCACCGGCGAAGTATGCGCCAACTCTCGAGGTGAGAAAGGGCAATGCACGGTACCGAAGAGGCTAGAAAAATATGGCTAGGTGGAAGTGTCAACTTTCGAATACTCACATTAGTCCGAAGAACTCATGCACTTATTATCGGTAACTCTCAATCTAATTAGGAGGTTCACAAAGAGACAAGTACCCCGAGGAGGAGTGTATGGGGGTTTGGTTATCCTTGCAGATCCTTGACTCATAGTACGTGAGTGTACTCTAATATTCGATCCCTCCAAAGATTAGTGATCCATCTAGTAGCTAAAGTTCTCAACTATTTTGTAGGTTTTCGAAAATAAACACGGATTGCCCAAAATACGACATCTATCACTAATAGGCTAAAACTCTAGACACCAAAAGTTCAGACATTACTCATGGCAATACCTCAAAACTATTGCAAGTTACTACTAAAATTAAATAGCAACCTCAATTACCTACTTTAAGTTAAGACACACAACTCAGTGCAACAGGCAAACTCTCTTAACAAGATAAACATGAAAACTCAAGAGAGTTCAGCAGCCAACTAGACAAAAGCTCTTTAAAAAGAAAAGCATGAAAACTAAGAGCTAAACATGACCGCAGCTATGGAAAGACAAAGAACACACACAACAAAGATAAGCATGAAAATCCTATGTTGTGTTCTAGGTTGAAGTGGAGCGTGTTTCTCTCCCACACAAAGAAAGTTGGGTTCTAACTTGTTATGAACAGCAAGCAAAACTAAAGAAAACTAAAAAAGGAAACTAAGAGCAAGACGCTCCAAGCATAGCACATAACGCATGAAGTGATAAGAATACAGTGGAACGAAAGACGAACTGATAATTGTTGATGGAGAAGGGGATGCATGGGGGCATCCCCAAGCTTAGACGCTTGAGTCTTCTTGAATGTTTCTTGGGGGTGCACGGGGGCATCCCCGTGCTTGAGCGTTTGACCCTCCTGAATCTTCTTTTATCATCTTCCCTCGCACACTTGAAAACTCCCTTCATACATAACTCATCATAATCTGATTAGCGAGGTTAGTACCCACAATAAAATAATTTTTCTCTACTGGAAATAAAAATAATCTTGAAGAGCTATTGTTTCTCAAGATTGCCAAAAGGTTTTTGCAAAGAAAAGCAAGCTCAAGGTTTGCAAAACGAAGAAAAGGCAAAACAGGACAGAATCTGTGAAAAACAGACCAGCAGGTAGTAAATAATTTTTTCGGGGAACTTCTGCAACTCAAATCAAAAAACTCAGAACAGACGCTCGAAAGCCAATTGTATAGAGCACGCTGTCAAAAAAATTCAGATCAAAAAGATGATCTGGTGATTTTATTCGAATTTTTCTGTCCAAGGACAGAATCTGTTTTTTGGACAGCACGTCACAACTTTTGAACTTTCTTGCAATCGGAGGATAAACTTGGCACAAAGTTGAAAAGAAAAGATAAAATGATGATGCTACTGTAGTAACAAACATCAAGACACAACAAAAGCAAAATAAAACCTAATTCGTAGTGGGCTGCCTCCCAAAAGCGCTTTCTTTTATGCCTTTAAGCTAGGCATGATGCAAAAAGATCAAGTTGTATCAATTGAACCATCATCAAGATCATCAAAAAGCTCTTCAATAGTACAACTAGTCTTAAGAGGACTTTCAAATAAAGGCCTAATAAAGATACTTCTAGGGAGAAAACCAAAAGGTGGAAAGTCAATGGGAGATTCATTTATAAATTTATCAAAGAGAGGTATTTCTTCCAAAGTCTTCACAGTTTCAACCCCTTTGGCAATAGATGGATTACTTTTGGAACGAGGAGCCTTTGGAACATAAACGAACTTAGGTTCCTTCTTTGCCGGAGTTTCTACCTTTTTGGCTTTGATTGAGGAGAAAGTAGTTCCTAAAGTGTCAAAGATTTCCTCAATCTTGTCTATCCTAGAAGAATCCAAGTCATGGGATTTGATGGTCTCCAAAGTTTTGAGAATTTTATGCATGGAGCTATCAAGCCTATTCAAATTCCCTTGGATCTTACGGTCCAACTCATTTATCTTATTAATGCTTGGCATCTCTAGCTCTATCTTTTCAAGTTTTTTCATAATGTGAGCTAGGGTAATGTCCTCTTGAATGCTAACAACAGGGGGATTTCCAACAAGATTTTCAATAATACTAAGAGATTCCCAAACTGGGGCTTCTAGGAAATTTCCATTGATAGCAGAATCTAGAATAAACCTATTCCAAGAAGTAATTCCAACATAAAAATTTCTAAGCAGGATAGTAGTAGATTGCTTCTTGGTGGCTCTTTTTTGAGAATCATTAATTCTATACCAAGCATCTTTTAGACTTTCACCACCTCTTTGTTTAAAGGTGAGCACTTCTGCCTCACCAAAGGCAAAAGGACCAGACATAATGCCAACTAAAAGCAAGATAACTATTTTTGTGATTTTTGGTAAGGGACACTAAAGCAAAAACTGAAAGGTAAAACTAACAAGACTAAAAAGCAAAGATAAAAGATAGCGTGCAACTCCCCTATCTTGAAGAGTGGAGTCCCCGGCAACTGATGGCTTCTCGCCCCTCGTTGGTTACCCCAAGTGGAAGGTTTGAGATGCAGTGTAGCGGTAGTTTTCCCTTGGCAAAGATACCAAGGATCGAATTCCCCTGAGACTCCAAGGTTCAACAAGAAGGTGTCAACTGCTAACGGCGCCAGATATTAGCAATCAACTGGACCTGCACACAGATACAAATAACTTTGCTCCCAACGAGTACAGAGAGGTTGTCAATCCCTCCGGCCTTGTCGTTTACAAAGGATCAAACGCAAGAGATAATAGTGATATGTATAACTGCAACTAGTAAGTAAAAACAGAAAGTAAATAGCGGATGTGATCAGTGATGGTGATATGGACCGGGGTCCCATGATGTTCACTAGTGATGTCTCTCTCCCAAAAGACGATAAAACAGCTATGTGAGGTAAACGAATTACAGCTGGGCAATTGACAGGATTACGTGCGCAAACCAATGCTAACTATGTTGCAAGAAAGGTAGAGGTTCAAAGCATGGGCGGTACGCCAAGGCAAGTAGACCGAAATCCATCTGCATCTACTACTAATCATCCACCTTGAGATATCTATCCAGAACATCTCGCTGGTATTAAGTTGCGAGTCCCACCCATAGTGTAAACTCAAAGCAACAGACAACTGCATTAAAAGAACTTTGCGTAAAGTAAACAATCCTTGCACCCGCGAGTACAAGCACCGTTGTTTTCCCCCTTGTGGCAACAGCACATCCCCTAGACTCATGTTTCTGTCACTCAAGCTAGTCATCGAGGGGCATGAACCCACAATCAAGCATAACGTTCCCTCTTGGAGTTACTACCTACTACTCAGCCAAAGCAATAAATAGCAACGGAGAACATGCAAGAATTACTTAAGAACATAAATATAAAAGAGGTAAATCAAATATATTACTCAAACACAATCTGAACATAATCTCATAATCCATCGGATCCCAGCAAACTCATCATAGCAACAGCATAAGGATTACATATGTGCCTCGATCATGTAGGGCAGCTCACGAGGTCTAATTAGTGAAGAACAAAAAGGGGAGGAGAACATCACATAGCTACTAGTCATGGACCCATGGTCCAAGGGAGACTACTCACAACTCATCCGGGAGGCGTCCATGGTGGTGGAGAGGCTCCCGGTGGTGATCCTCCCCTCCGGCAGGGTGCCGGGAAGAGTTCTCCTGGTGCTCCCAATCTTGGAAGCGCGGCGGCAGCGGAACAGAGATGAGATCGCGAAAAAGGGTTCCATCCTCGAGGGTTTCGGGATGCGGTATAAATATATGCCAAAGGGGGGCATCAGCGGAGACCTGGGGGGCCCAGGCGCCCCCCCGGCGCGGCCAGGAGGGGGGCCGCGCCACCAGGGCGCCTGGAGCCCTGGTGGTCCCCCTCCGGCCCTACTTTGGCCGCAAGGAAGCTTCCGGAACGCTGATTTTTTATATAATTTTTCCGGGATTTTTCTGGCAGTTTACGTAATGGGAAAACCTGAAATACAAAAACAGCAGAAAACAGAAACTGGCACTGGGGTGCACTGAGTTAATAGGTTAGTCCAAATATGATCAAAAGTGTATGGAAGTGCATAAATATCATAGCAATATCACACAAAAGAGGCATGGAGCAAGCAGAAATTATGGATACGTTTTGAACGTATCAACATCCCCAAGCTTAATTCTTGCTCGTCCTCGAGTAGGTAAATGATAACAAGCATAATTTATGTGGTGACATGCTATTAACCATATAAGGACTTTTCATAGTCACATGACAAAAGCTTACTGAGACAATGAATCTGTAGTAATTAAGTTGCCTCATGAGAAAATCACAAAGAACTGAAAGTTTTACAACATGATACTGAAACATCAAATAGATTTGCAATGAGCATGGTGTGCAAATATGATAAAGTGGTATCTCGCTTGCCCCCTTTAGTGAAGCAAAACATAAATGCAGGGGCACCTCCAAGGTTTAAGTGACGACTAGATACAATGATTTCAGAATAAACGATATCATAATCATGCAAAAGACAATGGTACTTTGGGACAATGCACATTACACTCAGAATGACAATCATGCTCTCAGTAGTTGGTGCTTTAAAGAGGGTGGAGACTCTCGAACCGTGGCTTTTGTTGGCAAGGTTGAAAACCCGTGGTCGGAAACAAAGACAAAGCATGTACCAGAGCTCTTGGTTTTAAAAACAGAAGTAAAAATTATTTTTTTGGATATGCATGTTTCGTCAACGAATGCTAGCAGATAACTCAATCACTTCTTGAGCTGGACAAGTTTCGAGGAACGGCTCCCGAATGAGGACGATCACATCCTCTTAATCTCCTTTGTTTATCACTGCCAAAGTTTTCTGATTTCTCATGAACAAAGCGTGAAGGAGGGTTTGTTTGTTGTATTATTTTTTAATGAGTCGGGCGCACTCTATGCCAGTTCCTTCTCGTATTATGGGTTTGCACATTAGACATGCAATCCCGGGGTGAAGCTTGTCCAACTTAAAAAGATCATGAATTAACTACTACTTCCTCATGAACTAAAACAGAGGCACAAAAGAGAAATGTTTTTTTTGAATAATTTCAAGATGGTACATGAAAGTCTTCGTTAGGAATGGCAGGTAAATACCATGTATAGGAAGGTATGGTGGACTCATATGGCATAACTGGTTTAAAAGATTTTGGATGCACAAGCAGTCAGTCCGCTTAGTACAGGTGGAGGTTAGCAAAAGACTTGGAGCGACCAACTAAAAGAGCAATGACGGTCATATCATGCAGAGCGACAAAGCAACATTGAATCAGGCATGGAAGTTATATCGCTACTCAGAAATTAAAGATCATCAAGGCTTGACAGACCTTCTTTACAGTCTTAAATATGCGTGAGCATACGCCAAGTCAATCAAAATAAATTCTCGAAGGAAGATATCACTAAACCATACCACATCATAGGCAAACAAATCATGTTGGTACTCCAATAACACATTGGGAACCCCCCAGCTATTTGAGACTAACCATAAGAAAACATGAACTACTAAGCACCATTATGCACGTAGCATTTTATCATAGACATATCGACCAGTGCAACAGAAGCCAACTCTCTTAACAAGATAAGCATGATAACTAAAGAGAGTTCCAGCGACCAACTAAACAAAAGCACTTTAAAAAGATAAGCATGAAAACTAAGAGCTGAACATGACAGTAGCTATTGAAAGACCAAGAACATACACAGCAAAGATAGACATGAAAATTCTATGTTGTGTTCTAGGTTGAAGTGGAGCGTGTTTATCTCCCACACAAAGAAAGCTGAGTTCCAACTCGTTATGAAAAGCAAGCAAGGCTAAAGCAAACTAAAAAGGAAACTAAAAGCAAGACGCTCCAAGCATAGCACATAACACATGAAGTGATAAAAATATAGTGGAACGAAAGACGAACTGATAATTGTTGATGGAGAAGGGGATGCATGGGGGCATCCCCAAGCTTAGAAGCTTGAGTCTTCTTGAATATTTCTTGGGGGTGCATGGGGGCATCCCCAAGCTTGAGCGTTTGACACTCCTGAATCTTTTTATCATCTTCCTTCGCACACTTGAAAACTCCCTTCATACATAACTCATCATAATCTGATTAGCGAGGTTAGTACCCATAATAAAATAATTGTTCCTTGCTGGAAATAAGGATATTCTTGAAGGTCTACTGTTTCTCAAGATTGCCAAAAGGTTTTTGCAAAGAAAAAGCAAGCTCAAGGTTTGCAAAATGAGGAAAAGGCAAAACAGGACAGAATCTGTGAAAAACAGAACAGCAGGTAGTAAATGATTTTTTCGGGGCACTTCTGCAACTCTAATCAAAAAACTCAGAACATACGCCCGAAAGACAATTGTATAGAGCACGCTGTCGAAAAAATTCAGACCAAAAAGATGATCTGGTGATTTTATACAAATTTTTCTGTCCAAGGACAGAATCTGTTTCCTGGACAGCACGTCACAACTTTTGAACTTTCTTGCAATCAGAGGCTACACTTGGCACAAAGTTGAAAAGTAAAGATACAATGATGATGCTACTGTAGTAACAACATCAAGACACAACAAAAGCAAAATAAAATTTTATTCATTGTGGGCTGCCTCCCAAAAGCGCTTTCTTTTATGCCTTTAAGCTAGGCATAATGCAAGGAGATCAAGTTTTATCAAGAGTAAAAGAATAGCTAGCCCGTATAACGGACTCAAAAGGTAACTTAATCTTCTTTCTAAGGAAGTGTTCCATCCCTTTCTTGAGAGGAAATTGGAATTTTATATTCCCCTCTTTCATGTCAATGATGGCACCAACGGTGCGAAGAAAAGGACGTCCCAAAATAATTGGACAAGAAGGTTCACATTCAATATCCATAATAGTAAAATCAACGGGAACGTAATTGTCATTGACAATGATAAGAACATCGTCGATCCTCCCCAAAGGTTTCTTTATGGAAGAATCAACAAGACGAACACCAAAAGAACAAGAATCAAAAGGTTTCAATTTAAGCATATCATATATTCTTTTGGGCATAACGGAGGTACTAGCTCCAACATCACATAAAGCATAGCAAGAGAAGTTATTCAACTTAATTTTAATCATAGGATCCCAACCATCTTCTAGTTTTCTAGGTATGGAGGCTTCTACTCTAAGTTTCTCCTCCCTAGCTTTGATGAGAGCATTAGTGATATGCTCTGTGAAGGCAAGATTAAGCGTGCTAGTGCGGGGATCTCTAGACATCTTGTGAAGGAAATTAATTACTTCGGTAAGGGTGCAATTATCAAAATCAAGGTCACTACTATCAAGTAAAGTGGTAGTGGTGTCCTTTAGGTTCACTTGTTTGGTAGTTTCTATGGTCATAGCATCACCATTAATAGGTCCAACGGGACCAGGAGTGCATTGGGTGCTAAGAGTTTGGATATCCTCAACAACTTGGATAGTAGCAACAGTATGGTGGGTAGGAAGGCTCTTAATTCTATCTTCTTCCTCCTTTTCTCTAGCCCATATTTCTTTAAGTTTAGCCAACATCCTAATGTTTTCATTAATTTGCACTTGAATAGCATTCATAGGAGTGACCTTCCTATCCTCAAGAGGAGAACTTCTAATTTTAAGCAATTCTACCTCATGGGCTAAATTGTCTACCTTCGAAGAGAGATCATCTAGTTTCTTTAGTTTTTCTTCTACACTCTTATTGGAGGCTTTTTGGGTAGTGATGAAATCTTTAAGCATAATCTCTAGTTCAGTAGTGGAGTTCTTGGTGCTAGGATAAGCATTGTTGTTCCCATAAGAATTAGAGGGGAACGGTCTAGGATTGCTACCAAAATTACTCCTATAAGCATTGTTATTGAAATTGTTTCTAGAGATAAAGTTCACATCTACTTGTTCTTGAGCAATCAAAGAATTTAAAGGAACATCACGAGGATCAACAGAAGATTGCTTCGAAAGTAGAGACATGATCAAGTCAACTTTTTCATTTAGGGAGGAAATCTCCTCGACAGAGTTTACCTTCCTACCTGTTGGAGCGCGTTCGGTGTGCCATTGGGAATAATTGGTCATCATCTCATCGAGAAGCTTCGTGGCAGCACCAAGTGTAGTTGACATAAAGGTTCCTCCCGCGGCCGAATCTAACAAGTTCCGCGAGGTAAAGTTCAAGCCTGCATAAAAAGTTTGGATAACCATCCAAGTAGTCAAACCATGAGTAGGGCAGTTCTTGACAAGAGATTTCATGCGTCCCCAAGCTTGGGCAACGTGTTCATTATCCAATTGTTTGAAATTCATTATGTTACTCCTTAGTTGGATAATTTTAGCAGGTGGATAGTATTTTCCAATAAAAGCATCTTTGCACTTGTCCCATGAATCTATGCTATTTCTAGGCAAAGATTGAAACCAAATTTTAGCTCCTCCTCTCAAGGAGAAAGGAAAAAGCTTAAGCTTAACAATATTACCATCTATTTCTTGGTACTTTTGCATATCACAGAGTTCAACAAAATTGTTTAAGTGTAAAGCAGCATCATCTCCAGCACCGGAGAATTGATCTTTCATAACTAGGTTTAGCAAAGCAGGTTTAATTTCATAAGAAGGTGCTGAAGTGGCAGGTGTAGTGATAGGTGTGCAAATAAAGTCATCGTTGTTATGACTAGTGAAGTCACACAACTTGGTGTTCTCGGTGGAACCCATAGCAGCAAGCTAGCAAGATAACTATTTTTGTGATTTTTGATAAAAGATACTAAAGCAAAACTGAAAGGTAAACTAACAAGACTAAAAAGCAAAGGTAAAAGATAGCGTGCAACTCCCCTATCTTGAAGAGTGGAGTCCCCGGCGACGGCGCCAGAAAACTTTGCTTGATGGCTTCTCGCCCCTCGTTGGTTACCCCAAGTGGAAGGTTTGAGATGCAGTGTAGCGGTAGTTTTCCCTTGGCAAAGATACCAAGGATCGAATTCCCCTGAGACTCCAAGGTTCAACAAGAAGGTGTCAACTGCTAACGGCGCCAGATATTAGTAATCAACTGGACCTGCACACAGATACAAATAACTTTGCTCCCAACGAGTACAGAGAGGTTGTCAATCCCTCCGGCCTTGTTGTTTACAAAGGATCAAATGCAAGAGATAATAGTGATATGTATAACTGCAACTAGTAAGTAAAAACAGAAAGTAAATAGCGGATGTGATCAGTGATGGTGATATGGACCGGGGTCCCATGATGTTCACTAGTGATGTCTCTCTCCCAAAAGACGATAAAACAGCTATGTGAGGTAAACGAATTACAGCTGGGCAATTGACAGGATTACGTGCGCAAACCAATGCTAACTATGTTGCAAGAAAGGTAGAGTTTCAAAGCATGGGCGGTACGCCAAGGCAAGTAGACCAAAATCCATCTGCATCTACTACTAATCATCCACCTTGAGATATCTATCCAGAACATCTCGCTGGTATTAAGTTGCGAGTCCCACCCATAGTGTAAACTCAAAGCAACAAACAACTGCATTAAAAGAACTTTGCGTAAAGTAAACAATCCTTGCACCCGCGAGTACAAGCACCGTTGTTTTCCCCCTTGTGGCAACAGCACATCCCCTAGACTCATGTTTCTGTCACTCAAGCTAGTCATCGAGGGGCATGAACCCACAATCAAGCATAACGTTCCCTCTTGGAGTTAGTACCTACTACTCGGCCAAAGCAATAAATAGCAACGGAGAACATGCAAGAATTACTTAAGAACATAAATATAAAAGAGGTAAATCAAATATATTACTCAAACACAATCTGAACATAATCTCATAACCCATCGGATCCCAGCAAACTCATCATATCAATAGCATAAGGATTACATATGTGCCTCGATCATGTAGGGCAGCTCACGAGGTCTAATTAGTGAAGAACAAAAAGGGGAGGAGAACATCACATAGCTACTGGTCATGGACCCATGGTTCAAGGGAGACTACTCACAACTCATCCGGGAGGCGTCCATGGTGGTGGAGAGGCTCCCGGTGGTGATCCTCCCCTCCGGCAGGGTGCCGGGAAGAGTTCTCCTAGTGCTCCCGATCTTGGAAGCACGGCGGCGGCGGAACAGAGATGAGATCGTGAAAAAGGGTTCCGTCCTCGAGGGTTTCGGGACACGGTATAAATATATGCCAAAGGGGGCATCAGCGGAGACCTGGGGGGCCCAGGCGCCCCCCCGGCGCGGCCAGGAGGGGGGCCGCGCCACCAATGCGCCTGGAGCCCTGGTGGCCCCCCTCCGGCCCTACTTTGGCCGCAAGGAAGCTTCCGGAACGCTGATTTTTTATATAATTTTTCCGGGATTTTTCTGGCAGTTTACGTAATGGGAAAACCTGAAATACAAAAACAGTAGAAAACAGAAACTGGCACTGGGGTGCACTGAGTTAATAGGTTAGTCCAAATATGATCAAAAGTGTATGGAAGTGCATAAATATCATAGCAATATCACACAAAAGAGGCATGGAGCAAGCAGAAATTATAGATACGTTTTGAACGTATCAGCAACGGCGCCAGAAACTTGCTTGATGGCTTCTCGCCCCTCGTTGGTTACCCCAAGTGGAAGGTTGAGATGTAGCGTAGCGGCAAATTTCCCTTGGCAAAGATACCAAGGATCGAATCCCGTGAGACTCCGAGGGTCGACAACTAGGTGTCAACGGCGCCAGAAACTTAGCGGTTGACGGGACCTGCACACAGATACAGATAACTTTGCTCCCAACGAGTACAGAGAGGTTGTCAATCCCTCCGGCCTTGTTGTTTACAAAGGATCAAACACAAGAGATAATAATGATAGCTATGACTGCAACTAGGAAATAAAAACAGGAAGTAAATAGAAGGTGTGATCAGCGGTGGTAATATGGACCGGGGTCCCATGATGTTCACTAGTGATGTCTCTCTCCCAAAATACGATAAAACAGCAAAGTGAGGTAAACAAATTACAGCTGGGCAATTGACAGGATTATGTGCGCAAACCAATGCTAACTATGCTGCAAAGAAAGGTAGAGGCTCAAAAGCATGGGCGGTACGCCAAGGCAAGTAGACCGAAATCCATCTGCATCTACTACTAATCATCCACCTTGAGATATCTATCTAGAACATCTCGCTGGTATTAAGTTGCGAATCCCACCCAAAGTGTAAACTCAAAGCAACATACAACTGCATTAAAAGAACTTTGCGTAAAGTAAACAATCCTTGCACCCGCAAGAACAAGCACCGTTGTTTTCTCCCTTGTGGCAACAGCACATCCCCTAGACTCATATTTCTGTCACTCAAGCTAGTCATCAGGAGGCATGAACCCACAATCAAGCATAACGCTCCCTCTTGGAGTTACTACCTACTACTTGGCCAAAGCAATAAATAGCAACGGAGAACATGCAAGAACTACTCAAGAACAAAGATATAAAAGAGGTGAATCAAATATATTACTCAAACACAATCTGAACATAGTCTCATAATCCATCAGATCCCAGCAAACTCAGCAAAGCAACAGCAGAAAGATTACATATGTGCCTCGATCATGTAGGGCAGCTCCCGAGGTCTAAACCATGAAGAGCAAAGAGGGGAGGAGAACATCACATAGCTACTGATCATGGACCCATGGTCCAAGGTGGACTACTCACGACTCATCCGGGAAGCGTCCATGGTGGTGGAGAAGCTCCCGGTGGTGGTTCTCCCCTCCGGCAGGGTGCCGGGAAGAGTTCTCGTGATGCTCCCGATCTTGGAAGCGCTGCGGCGGCGGAACAGAGGCGAGATAGCGAAAAAGGGTTCTGTCCTCGAGGGTTTCGGGACGAGAGGGATATATATGCGAAGGGGGGCAGCCAGAGGCGGAGCAGGGGCCCCAGGCGCCCCCCTGGCGCGGCCAGGGGTGGGGCCGCGCCAGGTGGCCGCCTGGGCCTCCCCTGGCTCCCCTCTGGCCCATCTTTGGTTCTCCGCGAAGCTTCTTGTACGCTGATTTTTCCTATATTTTTCCTGAAATTTTTGGAGCACTTTTAATATGGGGGAAACCTGAAATAGAAAAACAGCAGAAAACAGGAACTGGCACTGTGGTGCACTGAGTTAATAGGTTAGTCCAAATATGATCAAAAGTGCATGGAAGTGCATCAATATCATAGCAATATCACAAAAAAGAAGCATGGAGCAAGCAGAAATTATAGATACGTTTTGGACGTATCAACATCCCCAAGCTTAATTCCTGCTCGTCCTCGAGTAGGTAAATGATAACAAGTATAATTTCTGTGGTGACATGCTATCAACCATATAAGAACTTTTTAAGTAAAGCAATCAAGGCATGTAATTCAATTCAAGTCATAACAAGCAAGAGTCTATATTAGCATTGTAACAAGCAACATAAGAACATAAAGGTGCAAGAGCTCTCGCTGTCCGTGACTCGAATGTCTCCAAATGGTGTTTGCGTGCAAGAAAGGGGATAGGGATATACGAGAGAGTAAAACATAGTTTTTGTATTGTTGAGAACTTAATCTACTAAAGTTTCACACTTGGTCTTCTTTGGAATCTTATCTTGACTCATCCCCAGACCACTAGCCAGGTACAAGTCAAAATGATCCACTCCCTTTCGATATTTTGAGCACTCATGCAATGGATGAGCGTAAGCAAGAAAGTTGACACTTAGGATGGCAAAGAGAGAAAAATGATGAAGGGGGAAGACAAAAAAGGTGTGAAAGGCTCACATCAATGAGGACAATCATAGGCGAGAGAAAGCCAAATGATAGATATGATGTGAGGGGTAGGGATTGCCATGCAACGGATGCACATATGAGCTAAGGTAAGCTCTCCAATGGAACTAGTGGGGGTGCATCCAACTTGCTCGCTCAAGAAGACCTAGAGCTCTTTTGAGGAGGCTCATCATTGGAATATACAAGCCAAGTTCTATAGTGTGAAGGTCCCCACATAGCTATATGCATGAATGATAATCTCTATGGAGTACAAGGTATAAGATGGAGTACGAGTGTGGATCTCTCAAAAGGAATAGTAGTGTGCCCCCTTCTCTCTTTTTATTTCTTTTTCTCTTTTTTCTCTTTTTTTATTTTTTTGTGGCCTGGCTCTTCCTATTTAACTCTCATTTGTCCTCTTTGGGATCTTTTGATTTTGTCCTCTTTGGGATCTTTTCCTCACTTTAGGGGCAACATCTATATATTACAAGAAGTATAGAAGATCTTTCACACTTTACAAAAGTACTCAACATAAAGAAGATGAAACATGATGTATGCAAATGTATGCCTCTGCCGGTGTAGCAGGATATGCAATGATACTAGCGCATCATGTAGCAATGATTAGGGCAAGGCCCAACTAGCATGCGGCTCATCGATCAAGCAAAAGCATGTATGACATGAAGATCAAGTCATGAGAAGATGGATGTTGCATGGCAATGTATCTCGAAAAGGCTATGGAAATGCCTTGATAGGTAGGTATGGTGGCTGTTTTGAGGAAGGATATAATGAGGCTTATGATGACAGAGCGTATCGTGCCAAGTATTTGGATGCACCGGCGAAGTATGCGCCAACTCTCGAGGTGAGAAAGGGCAATGCACGGTACCGAAGAGGCTAGAAAAATATGGCTAGGTGGAAGTGTCAACTTTCGAATACTCACATTAGTCCGAAGAACTCATGCACTTATTATCGGTAACTCTCAATCTAATTAGGAGCTTCACAAAGAGACAAGTACCCCGAGGAGGAGTGTATGGGGGTTTGGTTATCCTTGCGCATCCTCGACTCATGGTACGTGAGTGTACTCTAATATTCGATCCCTCCAAAGATTAGTGATCCATCTAGTAGCTAAAGTTCTCAACTATTTTGTAGGTTTTCGAAAATAAACACGGATTGCCCAAAATACGACATCTATCACTAATAGGCTAAAGCTCTTGACACCAAAAGTTCAGACATTACTCATGGCAATACCTCAAAACTATTGCAAGTTACTACTAAAATTAAATAGCAACCTTAATTACCTACTTTAAGTTAAGACACACAACTCAGTGCAACAGGCAAACTCTCTTAACAAGATAAACATGAAAACTCAAGAGAGTTCAGCAACCAACTAAACAAAAGCTCTTTAAAAAAGAAAAGCATGAAAACTAAAAGCTAAACATAACCGCAGCTATGGAAAGACAAAGAACACACACAACAAAGATAAGCATGAAAATCCTATGTTGTGTTCTAGGTTGAAGTGGAGCGTGTTTCTCTCCCACACAAAGAAAGTTGGGTTCTAACTTGTTATGAACAGCAAGCAAAACTAAAGAAAACTAAAAAAAGGAAACTAAGATCAAGACGCTCCAAGCATAGCACATAACGCATGAAGTGATAAGAATATAGTGGAACGAAAGACGAACTGATAATTGTTGATGGAGAAGGGGATGCATGGGGGCATCCCCAAGCTTAGACGCTTGAGTCTTCTTGAATGTTTCTTGGGGGTGCACGGGGGCATCCCCAAGCTTGAGCGTTTGACCCTCCTGAATCTTCTTTTATCATCTTCCCTCGCACACTTGAAAACTCCCTTCATACATAACTCATCATAATCTGATTAGCGAGGTTAGTACCCACAATAAAATAATTTTTCCCTACTGGAAATAAAAATAATCTTGAAGAGCTACTGTTTCTCAAGATTGCCAAAAGGTTTTTGCAAAGAAAAGCAAGCTCAAGGTTTGCAAAACGAAGAAAAGGCAAAACAGGACAGAATCTGTGAAAAACAGACCAGCAGGTAGTAAATAATTTTTTCGGGGCACTTCTACAACTCAAATCAAAAAACTCAGAACAGACGCTCGAAAGCCAATTGTATAGAGCACGCTGTCAAAAAAAATCAGATCAAAAAGATGATCTGGTGATTTTATTCGAATTTTTCTGTCCAAGGACAGAATCTGTTTTCTGGACAGCACGTCACAACTTTTGAACTTTCTTGCAATCGGAGGATAAACTTGGCACAAAGCTGAAAAGAAAAGATAAAATGATGATGCTACTGTAGTAACAAACATCAAGACACAACAAAAGCAAAATAAAACCTAATTCGTTGTGGGCTGCCTCCCAAAAGCGCTTTCTTTTATGCCTTTAAGCTAGGCATGATGCAAAAAGATTGTAATGCCCAGGATGGAGTTATACCTCCTACGTGTCGAGGCACGACTTAAAGGCATAATTCCATCCTAGAATGATCTCAAGTCTGGTAAACTTTGCACAACTCATGTAAAAGAGGGGATAGTAAACTGAAAGTAGTTGGCTTACACTCGCCACGTCACAGAAATACAGTACAAATCTCAAACATCATACATTAAGATCACTACAACCCTCTAAGGGCAAAAGCCAAATGTCAAAGTACCAAACTCAGATAATTAAACCACAGGCGGATCGAATCCTAGTAAGAGACTCCACTACTGATCGTCCGGGTAGCGCACGTAGTACCGACTACGCTCTTCGTCGTACTCCCAATCCAGCTCGGTGCCATCACCTGGATAGCTCACAGCTGGACCTGCATCTGGTGTGTGAAGTAACTGTGAGCCACAGAGGACTCAGCAATCCCGTCTCCGGGTAACAGAACTATCAAAGCCTTTGGTGAGGGAAAAGCTGAAGAAAAGAACAAGTCTGCAGCAGCAACTAGCATCTAGCTTACGCAAGTGAGAGCGAGAAGAGAAGGCATCGGCGAGAAGTGATCACGAAGTGATCCTAGCTACAAGCTCCACAATCATAACCCCTCCGTGTTCAACTCCCGAATCCCTATTCGGAAATTGACAGTCACGGAACACACGCTGGTAGTGTATTAGTAACATTGTGTCAAGTTATCTACAACCGGAATTAACAAGCTCCCATCTGCCACATAACCGCGGGCACGGCTTTCGAAAGTTCAAACCCTGCAGGGGTGTTCCAACTTGACCCATTACAAGCCCACGATCCGCGGAGTCGCAACTCCAAAGTGGGAAGACCCGAGTATCCTCGGAATCCCGTGCTCAAGATATACCGAACTACAGTAAGACTAATCCAGCAAATCCTCCCGGCGTGTCGACACCCTGATAGTAGCCGCGCGTATCTAGGTCTCAGGACACGTCCGGATGGGCGATGCTACAGGTGTATGCCAGATACCTCGGGTTGCCCCAAGGCGGCCCTGCAGGACCCCCGTTTCGGACCAACACTCATGTGGAGCACTGGCCCGGGGTTGTTGATTAAGAAAGAGGGTTAATTACTCCCTATGCATGTTTAGTTTGTTATTAGGCAAATAGTACCAATGTTGGGATTTGCTGGAAAAGACTTAGCACTTAGCGGTTTATCGAGGGGGTCCCATACACCCCAACCGTGTTAGGAACGCATAATCAAGGAACATAAAACCGGCTTATACGGATCCTAACGGCATGAGTGGAACAAAACACCAAGCAAAAGGCTTAGCCTTCCACCCTTGCCAATATATAGATGATTTCATTTTAAAGCATTTATATAGTGTGTTATAACCCAACCAAACTTCAACATGGAGCAAGCATCTTCACTCTTCACCTGCAACTAGCAACGCTATAAGAAGGGCTGAGCGAAGCGTACTTAGCCAAGCAACGGTTTGCATAGGTAGGGTTGGTTAAACATGGCAATTGGTTACAAGTAGGAGGCTGACAAGAAGAACATGGGCATCGAGGCAAAACTATAGATCGAGACTACTAGCAATAGGCAAAGATAGTAATGTTATCGGGGTTCGGTCATCTTGCCTGAAGAGAAGTCGTTCGGATCGTAAGAAGGGTCCTCGTGCTCAACCTCGTTGGAAACCTCGTGCTCAACTTCGTACCCGGTCTCAGCTTCCGGCTCTAAACAAAACAATCACACCAAGCACCAATCAACAAGATGCAATGCGCACTCGAAAAACATGAATGCATGATGGATGCACTAAGGATGCACACAGAGCACGTAAAACATCACACAAGCAAAACACCTCAAAACAAGATAACAATCTGATATTATTAATCTACACAGAAAATCAACCAAGTTTGACATAAGATTCGCTGAAATCGGAGTTACGGGCTAAAAGTTATGCCCGAAACAAGATTTGAGCGAAAGCTGAAAATTACAGCAACATAGCAACTTGGGAGCTCAAAATAATTAAGCTACAGCACCCAAAAAGCATGGCAAAGGACTTGAACACAAACTAGACATATAGTACAGCAACTAGGTCCAAAGTGCACCCCCAACGGAGTCACGGATCAATAGCAATGATCTTGGACATATTGAACTTGACAATAAAATTCTGGCAGCAGAATTTTATTGAAACTTTAGAGCAAAAGATAAACATGCTACAGCCACTCAAATGGACATGTGAGGACATGAATGGAAAGACAACAATATATACTACAAGGAACAATCAAAATCCACCCCAAAACTAACATGCTTTGTCCTAGAACATCACACGAACATGGCATCGGAACGTTACAGATTTCAGACTTAGTGAAAATTCACTAAGTCCTAAAACAGCAATAACATCATAGCATACAAAAGAGCATGTTTAAGTCACCTCGAAACTAAACATGGCAAAGGGTAAGCACCTCATCAAAATACATATGACGGTGATCCCGAAACACACAAGCATGCATCATTGAGGTGAACACAACGATTGCAACGAGCTCAACAAGATGGCATTTCATAACAAGTGAAAACACAACATATGAACATGGCACTTTGCAACGATGATAACAAGGCAACAATAAATCTACCATGCAACCTATCACACACAACACGTAGTTCGTGGCAAGACGAACACGTGGACATGTCATTTGCATCGTTTGGACAAACGAGCTAAAAGATATCACATGTCAAAGGTGGCATGAAAATAACACACAACAGCAGTTTATAACATGATGCACTCTTGCAACAGCAAAACAAGTGTCAAGAAGATCTCTAACATGCATGACTACAACAGGTAAAACGTAGAGGACATCTTCACGAACGTCTGGACATAATACACGCGCAAATCGGAGCATCACAGTAAAAGTTACAGCAGGTCAAAGATTGCATATCAGAACAGATCTCAGGGACTTAGGGGGAAATAGAGTCAACCTAGCAGATCTGATCCGGATGAACAGTAACGGGCCGGGGGCTGCGGATCCGGCCCAGATCTGGTGCGGCGCGGCCTCGTTGCGGAGAAGCGGTGGGGAGGCGGAGCAGGCCCGCTCGGGCGAGCGGCGCGGCCCGCGCGCGGAGGCGAGAGGCCCGCGGGAGCGGTGGAGGCGGCGGCCCGCTAGGCGGCCTGCGGCGCCGCGGCGCGGAGCGGGGCCCAGGGAGGAACGCGAAGGGCCGGCCAAGTGGTCCTGGCGAGCGGACGTACGGGCCGCGGCGCGCTGGCGATGGCCTGGTTCGAAGGATCCAGGCGGTCGGTGCGGAGGCCTGGCCCCAAGTGGCGACGAAGGAAGCCGGCGCGCTGGCTGGTGCGATGCGGTGCGTTGACCCGCGGACGAAGCGGGATCCGGTCGAGGAAGCCTCGATCTGCGGCTGCTGCTTCGAAGGTAAAACTGGATCCTCTCGGGATCTGGTGGAAAAAGGAAAAAAAAGGGAAGGGGATCTAGAGGAGGAAGAAGAAGGGATAGGGATGCCAAAATTAGACCTAGGGGGGGTCTATATGTAGCAGTTTTTAGGGTTAGGAGGGAGTATTAGGGGCGCTAGGAGCCCTCCGATCGCGATCCGACGGATCCGATCGCGGGGATAGTTTTAAAGGGCCTAGACGGAGATAAAAGACTGCAGTAAGGATGTTTCCGGGACACGAAGCGAAGGCACTTCGGACCCACACGGACAACGGAGGGAAAAGTCAACGGAGTCCAAACGAGACGAGATTTGAGAGGCGGGTTGCACACAACAAAACAACAACACACAACACAACCTCGCGGCACACCGGTAACGTAAAACGCCCGAACAACAAAGTAGGCCTACGGGACGTCACGGACACGTGAGGGAGCTCCGGAACGCGAAACGCACAACGGGAAGAAACACACGGAACCGGATGCAACCCACAACACAAATGCAATGCAATGCACATGTCTACATGATATGAATGAATGCCACACACTCACACAACAAAACGACGAAAGCCCGAAAGACAAAGAACCCGAAATGGAAATAGATGAAGCCGGAGATATATTATATACCCAAAAGGGAAAGTATTACATCCGGGGCATTACAAACTCTCCTCTACTACAAAAAGATCTCGTCCCGAGATCTAGGACTGGAAAAAGGAAGGGTACTCGGAACGAAGATGATCTTCTCGTTCCCAGGTAGCCTCTCGGTCGGTGTGATGTGACCACTTGACTTTCAGAAACTTGATGGACTTGTTGCGAGTCTTGCGTTCGGTTTCTTCGAGAATTGCAACTGGATGCTCTCGGTAGGAAAGGTCTTGTTGAAGATCAATCTCCTCAAACGGAATCATGCGCTCAGGTGCCTTGAAGCATTTGCGAAGCTGAGACACATGGAAGACATCATGAACATTTGCAAAGTTGGAAGGGAGCTCGAGCTGATAGGCTAGATCGCCTCTTTTGCCAAGAATCTTGAAAGGCCCGACGTATCTAGGAGCAAGCTTTCCTTTGATACCGAATCTGTGGGTTCCTTTCATCGGAGACACTCGGAGATAGACATGATCACCGATGTCGAAAGCCAAATCACGATGCTTTCCGTCATAGTAGCTCTTCTGACGCGACTGAGCGGCCTTGAGATTCTCACGTATGACTTTGCACATTTCTTCGGCTTCTGAGATCAAGTCATTGCCAAGAAGTTGGCGTTCGCCTGTTTCAGACCAGTTGAGAGGGGTACGACACTTTCTGCCATAGAGAATTTCAAATGGTGCTTTGCCTGCACTTGCTTGAAAGCTGTTGTTGTAAGAGAACTCGGCAAATGGAAGGCAGTCTTCCCATTTCATGCCGAAGGAGATGACACAGGCTCTGAGCATATCTTCTAGAATCTGATTCACACGCTCGACTTGACCACTAGTCTGAGGGTGAAAGGCAGTGCTGAACCTGATCTTAGTGCCCATGGCGGACTGAAATGAGTCCCAGAACCTTGATGTGAACAAGCTGCCACGGTCTGAGGATATCAATTGAGGAATGCCATGTAGGGACACAATTCTGGAAGTGTACAGCTCTGCAAGTTGAGCTGCATTGATTGATTCTTTGACTGGAAGAAAGTGAGCGACTTTGGTAAGCTTGTCAATCACCACAAAGATAGCATCATTGCCTCGCTTGGATTTTGGAAAGCCAGTGACGAAGTCCATTTCAATGTGGTCGAACTTCCACTCGGGAATAGGAAGAGGTTGGAGAAGACCGGCTGGACGTTGATGTTCTGCTTTCACTCTTCTGCATACATCACATTCGTTCACGAATTGGGCAATTTCCCTTTTCATGCGTGTCCACCAGTAAGACTGCTTGAGGTCTTGGTACATCTTGGAACTGCCAGGATGAATGGAAAGGAGAGAATCATGAGCTTCTTCCATTATGAGCTTCCTGAGATCACCTTTGGGAACAACGAGTCTGTCCTCGAAGAACAAGGTATCTCTCTCATCAACACGGAAGCACTTGTATTTTGGAGTGCCCTTTGCAATCCCATGTATCACTTTATTCACCATGGTATCACTGAGCTGGGCCTCACGGACTTGATCTTCCAAGGTAGGAGCAATTTGGAGATTTGCAAGAAAACCTTGCGGAACAACCTGGAGGTTGAGCTTCCTGAATGCTTCACAAAGCTCAGGCTGATATGGCTTGATAAGAAGGCTGTTGCAATATGCCTTTCTGCTCAAAGCATCTGCAATCACATTCGCCTTGCCTGGAGTGTATTCAATGCTGGGGTTGTACTCTTGGATCATTTCGACCCAACGAGTCTGGCGGAGGTTCAGATGCGGCTGTGTGAAGATGTACTTCAAGCTCTTGTGATCAGTGAAGATGTCGACCTTTCTGCCCAACAACAGATGTCTCCACGTAATCAGAGCATGAACCACAGCTGCTAGCTCGAGATCATGTGTGGGATAGTTCTTCTCACTGGGCTTGAGCTGCCGAGAAGTATATGCCACAATTTTCTTATCTTGCATAAGCACACCACCAAGACCTTGAAGAGAAGCGTCACAGAACACTTCATAGGGCTTGGTTTCATCCGGAGGAGTCAGAACTGGAGCAGAAACAAGCTTCTCTTTGAGGGTTTTGAATGCCACTTCACATTCGGGAGACCAAAAGTATTTGACATTCTTCTGAAGCAGGTTGGAAAGAGGCTTGGCAATCTTGGAGAAGTTTTCCACAAACCTTCTGCAATAGCTGGCAAGACCCAGAAAACTGCGGAGCTGCTTGACGTTCTGAGGAGCTTCCCAGTTGACAATTGCTTCAACTTTCTCGGGATTAACCGCAATACCGTCAGCTGAGATGATGTGGCCCAGGTACAAAACCTTATCGAGCCAAAACTCGCACTTTGAGAACTTGGCATAGAATTTATGTTCTCGGAGTCGATCAAGAACCAGACGCAAGTGCTTTTCGTGATCTTCTTCATTCTTGGAAAACACCAGAATATCGTCCAGATACACGAGCACAAACTCTCCAGTATAGGGGTTGAAGATGTAATGCATCATCCTTGAAAAGGTAGGAGGAGCATTGGCGAGACCGAAGGACATGACGGTATACTCGTATGAACCGTAGCTCGTTCTAAAGGCCGTCTTGGGAATGTCTTCCTCGCGAATGCGAATTTGATGATAGCCCATTCGGAGGTCAAGCTTAGAGAACACTTTAGCTCCTTTGAGCTGCTCAAAGAGTTCGTTGATGTTGGGGAGCGGATACTTGTTCTTAATCGTCTTCTTGTTCAATGGCCGGTAGTCAACACAGAGACGCTCCGTGCCATCTTTCTTCTTGACAAATAAGACGCCACAGCCCCACGGAGATGTACTCGGTCTGATGAGACCCATACTCTCCTGCTTATCAAGCTGCTTCTTCAATTCCTTCAATTCATCCGGAGAGAGCTTGTAAGGACGCCGGCAAGCAGGTTCGGTGCCCGGCTCGAGTTCAATGACAAACTCCACCTGACGGTGTGGAGGCATGCCTGGAAGATCTTCTGGAAAGACGTCTTGATATTCATTCACCACTGGAATTTGCTCTATGGCATTAATTTCACCCTTATCATTAAGAGAGAAAAGCTGAATAGTATTATCCCTGGAGGCGAAGATAATCACATCTTCATCAGAATGAGTCAACTTGACTTCCTTTTGAGCACAATCAATGTGAGCATCATGCTGAGAAAGTCAATCCATTCCGAGAATGAGGTCGATGTCAGAATTGCCGAGAATCACCGGAGAAGCCAAAAATCGATAGTCACCCATTCGAATAGAAACATCCGGAGCATAGACAGTGGAGTGCATTCGTCTTCCCGGAGAAATAACTGTTAACTCCCTTGGCAGATTTTTGGTGACAAAATCGTGCTTGGATGCAAATGGATATGACATGAAAGAGCAAGAAGCACCCGAATCGAATAACACTTTAGCTGGAAAAGAGTTCACTGGAAGGTTACCCAAAATGACATCAGAAGAAGCCTCCGCTTGTGCTGCATTCATCAGATTGACCCTTGCAGCCTTTGGATCATGCCTGACAATCGCTGAACTCACAGGTGGAGGAGGAGGAAGACGCTTCGGATTCGGGCATCTGTTGGCATAATGACCCTTCTGGCCACACTTGTTGCACACCACTTCAGAGAGAGGACGGAAATGAGAGCCACTGGACTTGGAGCCTTGAGACTGAAACTGCTTCTTCGACTGGTTGCTTGGGTTGGGTGGGTGGGAGAAACCACGACCACTAGAGTTCTTGTTGTTGGAGTAGTTGGAGTTGTTGGAGTTGTTGGAGTTGTTGTATGGAGCTCGAATCACTGGAGGAGGAGGAAGCCAGAATTTCTGTTGTTTCGCAGCCAACTGAGACGATGAGGAAGAGTGAACAGCATCTCGAATTCTCTTCTTAGAAGCCTCCATCTTAAGCTGAGCTGCTTCTTGTTTCAAAGCCATGTTATAGAACTTATCGAATTCGTCTGGCTCGAACAAAGTGAGAGCAAGCTGAAGTTCATCTTTGAGACCTCCACGAAACTGATAGATTTTACTCTTGGCATCAGGAATGTCTTGCTTAGCATAGCGAGCGAGGTTTTGGAACTTGACATTATACTGATAGACTGTCATGGAGCCCTGCTTGAGGTTGCGGAATTGCTCACGCATACCCTCGATGACACTTGTAGGAATGTGATGCGAGCGGAAATCCTTGCAGAAATTCTCCCAAGAGATCACTTGACCCGGCCTTGAGTCTTTGTACTGCTGCCACCAGTCAGCTGCTTGATCTTTCAGTTGGAAGGCTGCAAACTTCACATAGTCATCTTCTTTCACGTTACTGCACTCAAAATGCTTCTTTATGTCGGTCAACCAATCCTCAGCATCAAGAGGGTCGACACAGTAACTGAAAGCTTTAGGATTGTTAGCCAGGAACTGGTTGAGAGTAGCATGGTGCTGCTGGAAGAAGTTGCCTTGGTTCATTGGAACACCCTGATTAGCTTGATTAGCTTGCATAGCTTGCATTTGCTGCATCATCTGCATCATCAACTGAGTGTTCTGGGCAGTAGTCTGCATAATTGCTCTCCAAGCCTCAGGCGGAGGAGGAGGGGAAGGAGGACGTTCTGGGACCTCTTCACCCTCTGGGTTGGCATTGGGAACCCTTTTCGGAGCCATCCTGTAAGAGATGACCACGAATCAGCAATTGATTGACAAAAGGAATAAGCTGAATCAATGGAATGAATTGCAACAAGTCTTCACAATAATCATTCGAACAATAAGAACGAATGAAATCATCCGAACAAGAGGAACGAATGAATTTCTCAGTTAAATGATAACATCAGTCTTCACGAGAAGCCACATAGGGATCAAAAGGATAAAATAATAAAAACAACAAGGTACGGACAGGAACAAACACAAGAGAGGAGTTTCGTTCTAACATCTTTGTGCTGAAAGCATATGAACGCGTTACGAAAAGGTTTTGCAATCCCCGGATCAGCATAGCCAAGGACCCTTTAAGATGCAACTCCTGATAGTAACATCGGTCATATAACCCCTTCACTCAATGTCGAACCCCGAACTCACTAACCTGCATTCGTTGGAAGAATGCCTACGATCTACTGGATAAAACCCACCTATAGTTTTCCGAAAGATTCCAGTTATGCAATCAGGTGTTGGGGATACACGGGAAGCACCGCGCAATCAACTCTAACCTACATCCAGGTGTATCCATCCTTCAACACATAACCAGTCTTTCTCGGAAACTGTGTACCTCGGACCTTCGAAAAGCATCCACTATAACAAGCTATGGCAATACTCCCGAACTACCTCCCCAGTACTGGGTGATGTCGGGGTTATCTTGCCACTGGCCGTATAGGGGAGATTTTCGATGTCGGCCGTCTTAAGTATTTAGTATTGTCACGATATGCTTGTTGCAATGATACCCCGAAGCTCAACTCCTCGGTAACAGGAGGCATCGGGAACAATATCCTTGTCACAAGAACATCGAAACAATCCCAGAATACTCGCGGGATTCCTAAAAAAAAAATTTGTGCAAATTTTGAAGATAGGAGAGACAAGAGTAGACGTCAGGAGTCCTCACCAGAGAGAAAGGGGATGAGAAGCAAAGAAATCCTACTCTCCGATATAATATAGGACTCAAAAAGTTTTTAGTGTGTGCCTAGACTCAACCGTCAACGGTTCGATCAAACAGTGGGGGCTCCTAGGTCGGAGAAGGCTCTGATACCAACTTGTAATGCCCAGGATGGAGTTATACCTCCTACGTGTCGAGGCACGACTTAAAGGCATAATTCCATCCTAGAATGATCTCAAGTCTGGTAAACTTTGCACAACTCATGTAAAAGAGGGGATAGTAAACTGAAAGTAGTTGGCTTACACTCGCCACGTCACAGAAATACAGTACAAATCTCAAACATCATACATTAAGATCACTACAACCCTCTAAGGGCAAAAGCCAAATGTCAAAGTACCAAACTCAGATAATTAAACCACAGGCGGATCGAATCCTAGTAAGAGACTCCACTACTGATCGTCCGGGTAGCGCACGTAGTACCGACTACGCTCTTCGTCGTACTCCCAATCCAGCTCGGTGCCATCACCTGGATAGCTCACAGCTGGACCTGCATCTGGTGTGTGAAGTAACTGTGAGCCACAGAGGACTCAGCAATCCCGTCTCCGGGTAACAGAACTATCAAAGCCTTTGGTGAGGGAAAAGCTGAAGAAAAGAACAAGTCTGCAGCAGCAACTAGCATCTAGCTTACGCAAGTGAGAGCGAGAAGAGAAGGCATCGGCGAGAAGTGATCACGAAGTGATCCTAGCTACAAGCTCCACAATCATAACCCCTCCGTGTTCAACTCCCGAATCCCTATTCAGAAATTGACAGTCACGGAACACACGCTGGTAGTGTATTAGTAACATTGTGTCAAGTTATCTACAACCGGAATTAACAAGCTCCCATCTGCCACATAACCGCGGGCACGGCTTTCGAAAGTTCAAACCCTGCAGGGGTGTTCCAACTTGACCCATTACAAGCCCACGATCCGCGGAGTCACAACTCCAAAGTGGGAAGACCCGAGTATCCTCGGAATCCCGTGCTCAAGATATACCGAACTACGGTAAGACTAATCCAGCAAATCCTCCCGGTGTGTCGACACCCTGATAGTAGCCGCGCGTATCTAGGTCTCAGGACACGTCCGGATGGGCGATGCTACAGGTGTATGCCAGATACCTCGGGTTGCCCCAAGGCGGCCCTGCAGGACCCCCGTTTCGGACCAACACTCATGTGGAGCACTGGCTCGGGGTTGTTGATTAAGAAAGAGGGTTAATTACTCCCTATGCATGTTTAGTTTGTTATTAGGCAAATAGTACCAATGTTGGGATTTGCTGGAAAAGACTTAGCACTTAGCGGTTTATCGAGGGGGTCCCATACACCCCAACCGTGTTAGGAACGCATAATCAAGGAACATAAAACCGGCTTATACGGATCCTAACGGCATGAGTGGAACAAAACACCAAGCAAAAGGCTTAGCCTTCCACCCTTGCCAATATATAGATGATTTCATTTTAAAGCATTTATATAGTGTGTTATAACCCAACCAAACTTCAACATGGAGCAAGCATCTTCACTCTTCACCTGCAACTAGCAACGCTATAAGAAGGGCTGAGCGAAGCGTACTTAGCCAAGCAATGGTTTGCATAGGTAGGGTTGGTTAAACATGGCAATTGGTTACAAGTAGGGGGCTGACAAGAAGAACATGGGCATCGAGGCAAAACTATAGATCGAGACTACTAGCAATAGGCAAAGATAGTAATGTTATCGGGGTTCGGTCATCTTGCCTGAAGAGAAGTCGTTCGGATCGTAAGAAGGGTCCTCGTGCTCAACCTCGTTGGAAACCTCGTGCTCAACTTCGTACCCGGTCTCAGCTTCCGGCTCTAAACAAAACAATCACACCAAGCACCAATCAACAAGATGCAATGCGCACTCGAAAAACATGAATGCATGATGGATGCACTAAGGATGCACACAGAGCACGTAAAACATCACACAAGCAAAACACCTCAAAACAAGATAACAATCTGATATTATTAATCTACACAGAAAATCAACCAAGTTTGACATAAGATTCGCTGAAATCGGAGTTACGGGCTAAAAGTTATGCCCGAAACAAGATTTGAGCGAAAGCTGAAAATTACAGCAACATAGCAACTTGGGAGCTCAAAATAATTAAGCTACAGCACCCAAAAAGCATGGCAAAGGACTTGAAAACAAACTAGACATATAGTACAGCAACTAGGTCCAAAGTGCACCCCCAACGGAGTCACGGATCAATAGCAATGATCTTGGACATATTGAACTTGACAATAAAATTCTGGCAGCAGAATTTTATTGAAACTTTAGAGCAAAAGATAAACATGCTACAGCCACTCAAATGGACATGTGAGGACATGAATGGAAAGACAACAATATATACTACAAGGAACAATCAAAATCCACCCCAAAACTAACATGCTTTGTCCTAGAACATCACACAAACATGGCATCGGAACGTTACAGATTTCAGACTTAGTGAAAATTCACTAAGTCCTAAAACAGCAATAACATCATAGCATACAAAAGAGCATGTTTAAGTCACCTCGAAACTAAACATGGCAAAGGGTAAGCACCTCATCAAAATACATATGACGGTGATCCCGAAACACACAAGCATGCATCATTGAGGTGAACACAACGATTGCAACGAGCTCAACAAGATGGCATTTCATAACAAGTGAAAACACAACATATGAACATGGCACTTTGCAACGATGATAACAAGGCAACAATAAATCTACCATGCAACCTATCACACACAACACGTAGTTCGTGGCAAGACGAACACGTGGACATGTCATTTGCATCGTTTGGACAAACGAGCTAAAAGATATCACATGTCAAAGGTGGCATGAAAATAACACACAACAGCAGTTTATAACATGATGCACTCTTGCAACAGCAAAACAAGTGTCAAGAAGATCTCTAACATGCATGACTACAACAGGTAAAACGTAGAGGACATCTCCACGAACGTCTGGACATAATACACGCGCAAATCGGAGCATCACAGTAAAAGTTACAGCAGGTCAAAGATTGCATATCAGAACAGATCTCAGGGACTTAGGGGGAAATAGAGTCAACCTAGCAGATCTGATCCGGATGAACAGTAACGGGCCGGGGGCTGCGGATCCGGCCCAGATCTGGTGCGGCGCGGCCTCGTTGCGGAGAAGCGGCGGGGAGGCGGAGCAGGCCCGCTCGGGCGAGCGGCGCGGCCCGCGCGCGGAGGCGAGAGGCCCGCGGGAGCGGTGGAGGCGGCGGCCCGCTAGGCGGCCTGCGGCGCCGCGGCGCGGAGCGGGGCCCAGGGAGGAACGCGAAGGGCCGGCCAAGTGGTCCTGGCGAGCGGACGTACGGGCCGCGGCGCGCTGGCGATGGCCTGGTTCGAAGGATCCAGGCGGTCGGTGCGGAGGCCTGGCCCCAAGTGGCGACGAAGGAAGCCGGCGCGCTGGCTGGCGCGATGCGGTGCGTTGACCCGCGGACGAAGCGGGATCCGGTCGAGGAAGCCTCGATCTGCGGCTGCTGCTTCGAAGGTAAAACTGGATCCTCTCGGGATCTGGTGGAAAAAGGAAAAAAAAGGGAAGGGGATCTAGAGGAGGAAGAAGAAGGGATAGGGATGCCAAAATTAGACCTAGGGGGGGTCTATATGTAGCAGTTTTTAGGGTTAGGAGGGAGTATTAGGGGCGCTAGGAGCCCTCCGATCGCGATCCGACGGATCCGATCGCGGGGATAGTTTTAAAGGGCCTAGACGGAGATAAAAGACTGCAGTAAGGATGTTTCCGGGACACGAAGCGAAGGCACTTCGGACCCACACGGACAACGGAGGGAAAAGTCAACGGAGTCCAAACGAGACGAGATTTGAGAGGCGGGTTGCACACAACAAAACAACAACACACAACACAACCTCGCGGCACACCGGTAACGTAAAACGCCCGAACAACAAAGTAGGCCTACGGGACGTCACGGACACGTGAGGGAGCTCCGGAACGCGAAACGCACAACGGGAAGAAACACACGGAACCGGATGCAACCCACAACACAAATGCAATGCAATGCACATGTCTACATGATATGAATGAATGCCACACACTCACCCAACAAAACGACGAAAGCCCGAAAGACAAAGAACCCGAAATGGAAATAGATGAAGCCGGAGATATATTATATACCCAAAAGGGAAAGTATTACATCCGGGGCATTACAAAGATCAAGTTGTATCAATTGAACCATCATCAAGATCATCAAAAAGCTCTTCAATAGTACAACTAGTCTTAAGAGGACTTTCAAATAAAGGCCTAATAAAGATACTTCTAGGGAGAAAACCAAAAGGTGGAAAGTCAATGGGAGATTCATTTATAAATTTATCAAAGAGAGGTATTTCTTCCAAAGTCTTCACAGTTTCAACCCCTTTGGCAATAGATGGATTACTTTTGGAACGAGAAGCCTTTGGAACGTAAACGAACTTAGGTTCCTTCTTTGCCGGAGTTTCTACCTTTTTGGCTTTGATTGAGGAGAAAGTAGTTCCTAAAGTGTCAAAGATTTCCTCAATCTTGTCTATCCTAGAAGAATCCAAGTCATGGGATTTGATGGTCTCCAAAGTTTTGAGAATTTTATGCATGGAGCTATCAAGCCTATTCAAATTCCCTTGGATCTTACGGTCCAACTCATTTATCTTATTAATGCTTGGCATCTCTAGCTCTATCTTTTCAAGTTTTTTCATAATGTGAGCTAGGGTAATGTCCTCTTGAATGCTAACAACAGGGGGATTTCCAACAAGATTTTCCATAATACTAAGAGATTCCCAAACTGGGGCTTCTAGGAAATTTCCATTGATAGCAGAATCTAGAATAAACCTATTCCAAGAAGTAATTCCAACATAAAAATTTCTAAGCAGGATAGTAGTAGATTGCTTCTTGGTGGCTCTTTTTTGAGAATCATTAATTCTATACCAAGCATCTTTTAGACTTTCACCACCTCTTTGTTTAAAGGTGAGCACTTCTGCGTCACCAAAGGCAAAAGGACCAGACATAATGCCAACTAAAAGCAAGATAACTATTTTTGTGATTTTTGGTAAGGGACACTAAAGCAAAAACTGAAAGGTAAACTAACAAGACTAAAAAGCAAAGATAAAAGATAGCGTGCAACTCCCCTATCTTGAAGAGTGGAGTCCCCGGCAACGGCGCCAGAAACTTGCTTGATGGCTTCTCGCCCCTCGTTGGTTACCCCAAGTGGAAGGTTGAGATGTAGCGTAGCGGCAAATTTCCCTTGGAAAAGATACCAAGGATCGAATCCCGTGAGACTCCGAGGGTCGACAAGTAGGTGTCAACGGCACCAGAAACTTAGCGGTTGACGGGACCTGCACACAGATACAGATAACTTTGCTCCCAATGAGTACAGAGAGGTTGTCAATCCCTCCGGCCTTGTTGTTTACAAAGGATCAAATACAAGAGATAATAATGATAGCTATGACTGCAACTAGGAAATAAAAACAGGAAGTAAATAGAAGGTGTGATCAGCGGTGGTAATATGGACCGGGGTCCCATGATGTTCACAAGTGATGTCTCTCTCCCAAAAGACGATAAAACAGCAAAGCGAGGTAAACAAATTACAGCTGGGCAATTGACAGGATTATGTGCGCAAACCAATGCTAACTATGCTGCAAAGAAAGGTAGAGGCTCAAAAGCATGGGCGGTACGCCAAGGCAAGTAGACCGAAATCCATCTGCATCTACTACTCCCTCCGTCCGGAAATACTTGTCATCAAAATGGATAAAAGGGGATGTATCTAGATGTATTTTAGTTCTAGTTACACCCCCTTTTGTCCATTTTGATGACAAGTATTTTCGGACGGAGGGAGTACTAATCATCCACCTTGAGATATCTATCCAGAACATCTCGCTGGTATTAAGTTACGAATCCCACCCAAAGTGTAAACTCAAAGCAACAGACAACTGCATTAAAAGAACTTTGCGTAAACTAAACAATCCTTGCACCCGCAAGTACAAGCACCGTTGTTTTCTCCCTTGTGGCAACAGCACATCCCCTAGACTCATGTTTCTGTCACTCAAGCTAGTCATCAGGGGGCATGAACCCACAATCAAGCATAACGCTCCCTCTTGGAGTTACTACCTACTACTTGGCCAAAGCAATAAACAGCAACGGAGAACATGCAAGAATTACTCAAGAACAAAGATATAAAAGAGGTGAATCAAATATATTACTCAAACACAATCTGAACATAGTCTCATAATCCATCAGATCCCAGCAAACTCAGCAAAGCAACAGCAGAAAGATTACATATGTGCCTCGATCATGTAGGGCAGCTCACGAGGTCTAAACCATGAAGAGCAAAGAGGGGAGGAGAACATCACATAGCTACTGATCATGGACCCATGGTCCAAGGTGGACTACTCACGACTCATCCGGGAAGCGTCCATGGTGGTGGAGAAGCTCCCGGTGATGGTTCTCCCCTCCGGCAGGGTGCCGGGAAGAGTTCTCCTGATGCTCCCGATCTTGGAAGCGCTGCGGCGGCAGAACAGAGGCGAGATCACGAAAAAGGGTTCTGTCCTCGAGGGTTTCGGGACGAGAGGGATATATATGCGAAGGGGGGCAGCCAGAGGCGGAGCAGGGGCCCCAGGCGCCCCCCTGGCACGGCCAGGGGTGGGGCCGCGCCAGTTGGCCGCCTGGGCCTCCCCTGGCTCCCCTCTGGCCCATCTTTGGTTCTTCGCGAAGCTTCCTGTACGCTGATTTTTCCTATATTTTTCCTGGAATTTTTGGAGCACTTTTAATATGGGGGAAACCTGAAATAGAAAAACAGCAGAAAACAGGAACTGGCACTGTGGTGCACTGAGTTAATAGGTTAGTCCAAATATGATCAAAAGTGCATGGAAGTGCATCAATATCATAGCAATATCACACGAAAGAAGGATGGAGCAAGCAGAAATTATAGATACGTTTTGGACGTATCACCACCGCGAGCTTCAACACTCATTGGACCGCACACATCAGTATGTATGATTTCCAATAAGTTGGTTGCTCGCTCCATTGTTCCGGAGAACGGAGTCTTGGTCATCTTGCCCAAGAGGCATGGTTCGCACGTGTCAAATGATTCATAATCAAGAGACTCCAAAAGTCCATCTCATGGAGCTTCTTCATACGTTTGACACCAATATGACCAAGGCGGCAGTGCCACAAGTATGTGGGACTATCATTATCAACCTTACATCTTTTTGTTGGGGAACGTAGTATTTTAAAATTTTCCTACGATCACGCAAGATCTATCTACCAGATGCATAGCAACGAGAGGGGAGAGTGAGTCTACGTACCCTCGTAGACCGAAAGCGGAAGCGTTAGAACAACGCGGTTGATGTAGTCGTACGTCTTCACGGCCCGACCGATCAAGCACCGAAACTACGGCACCTCCGAGTTCTAGCACACGTTCAGCTCGATGACGTCCCTCGAACTCCGATCCAGCCGAGTGTCGAGGGAGAGTTCCGTCAGCACGACGGCGTGGTGACGATCTTGATGTTCTACCGTCGCAGGGCTTCGCCTAAGCACCGCTACAATATTTATCGAGGAGAACTATGGTGGAGGGGGGCACCGCACACGGCTAAAAGATCAAGAGATCAATTGTTGTCTAGAGGTGCCCCCCTGCCCCCGTATATAAAGGAGGGAGGGAGAGGCCGGCCCTAGAGGGGGCGCACCAAGTGTGGGGAGTCCTACTAGGACTCCCAAGTCCTAGTAGGATTCCCCTTTCCTTTCCGGAGTAGGAGAGAAGGAAAGAGGGGGAGAGGGAGAAGGAAAAGGGGGCTGCACCCCTTGTCCAATTCGGACCAGAAGGGGGGTGCACGCCTCCTTCCTTTTGGCCTCTCTCCTCTATTCCCGTAACTCCCCGGTACTCCGAAAATACCCGAATCACTCGGAACCTTTCCGATGTCCGAATATAGTCGTCCAATATATCGATTTTTACGTCTCGACCATTTTGAGACTCCTCGTCATGTCCCCGATCTCATCCGGGACTCCGAACTCCTTCGGTACATCAAAAATCATAAACTCATAATAAAACTATCATCGAAACCTTAAGCGTGCGGACCCTACGGGTTCGAGAACTATGTAGACATGACCGAGACACGTCTCCGGTCAATAACCAATAGCGGAACCTGGATGCTCATATTGGCTCCCACATATTCTACGAAGATCTTTATCGGTCAAACTGCATAACAACATACATTGTTCCCTTTGTCATCGGTATGTTACATGCACGAGATTCGATCGTCGGTATCTCAATACCTAGTTCAATCTCGTTACCAACAAGTCTCTTTACTCGTTCCGTAATACATCATCCCGCAACTAACTCATTAGCTGCAATGCTTGCAAGGCTTATAGTGATGTGCATTATCGAGTGGGCCCAGAGATACCTCTCCGACAATCGGAGTGACAAATCCTAATCTCGAAATACGCCAACCCAACAAGTACCTTCGGAGACACCTATAGAGTACCTTTATAATCACCCAGTTACGTTGTGACGTTTGGTAGCACACAAAGTGTTCCTCCGGTATTCGGGAGTTGCATAATCTCATAGTCATAGGAACATGTATAAGTCATGAAGAAAGCAATAGCAGTAAAACTTAAACGATCATAGTGCTAAGCTAACGGATGGGTCTTGTCCATCAGATCATTCTCCTAATGATGTGATCCCGTTGATCAAATGACAACTCATGTCTATGGCTAGGAAACATAACCATCTTTGATCAATGAGCTAGTCTAGTAGAGGCATACTAGGGACACTCTCTTTTGTCTATGTATTCACACATGTATTAAGTTTCCGGTTAATACAATTCTAGCATGAATAATAAACATTTATCATGATATAAGGAAATAAATAATAACTTTATTATTGCCTCTAGGGCATATTTCCTTCAGTCTCCCACTTGCACTAGAGTCAATAATCTAGTTCACATCGCCATGTGATTTAACACCGATAGTTCACATCATCATGTGATTAACACCCAAAGGGTTTACTAGAGTCAATAATCTAGTTCACATCGCTATGTGATTAACACCCAAAGAGTACTAAGGTGTGATCATGTTTTGCTTCGTGAGAGAAGTTTAGTCAACTGGTCTGTCACATTCAGATCCGTATGTATTTCGCAAATGTCTATGTGTCTACAATGCTCTGCATGGAGCTACTCTAGCTAATTGCTCCCACTTTCAATACGCATCCAGATTGATACTTAGAGTCAGCTGGATTTAGTGTCAAAGCTTGCATCGGCGTAACCCTTTACGACGAACTCTTTATCACCTCCATAATCGAGAAACATTTCCTTAGTCATCCAGTTACTAAGGATAATTTTGACCGCCGTACAGTGATCTACTCCTGGATCACTATTGTACCCTCTTGACAAACTCATGGCAAGGTACACAACATGTTTGGTACACAGCATGGCATACTTTATAGAACCTATGGCTGAGGCATAGGGAATGACTTTCATTCTCTCTATATTTTTCTGCCGTGGTCTGGCTTTGAGTCTTAATCAACTTCACACCTTACAAGTCAGGTAAGAACTCCTTCTTTGACTGATCCATTTTGAACTACTTCAAAATCATATCAAGGTATGTACTCATCGAAAGTCTTATCAAGCGTCTTGATCTATCTCTATAGATCTTGATGCCCAATATGTAAGCAGCTTCACCAAGGTCTTTCTTTGAAAAACTCCTTTCAAACACTCCTTTATGCTTTCCAGAAAATTCTACATCATTTCCAATCGACAATATGTCATTCACATATACTTATCAGAAATGTTGTAGTGCTCCCACTCACTTCTTGTAAATACAGGCTTCACCGCAAGTCTGTATAAATCTATATGCTTTGATCAACTTATCAAAGCGTATATTCCAACTCCGAGATGCTTGCACCAGTCCATAGATGGATAGCTGGAGCTTGCACATTTTGTTAGCACCTTTAGGATTGACAAAACCTTCTGGTTGCATCATATACAAGTCTTCTTTAATAAATCCATTAAAGAATCCAGTTTTGTTATCCATTTGCCAGATTTCATAAAATGCGGCAATTGCTAACATGATTCGGACAGACTTAAGCATCGCTACGGGTGAGAAAGTCTCATCGTAGTCAACTCCTTGAACTTGTTGAAAAACTTTCGCAACAAGTCGAGCTTTGTAAACAGTAACATTACTGTCAGCGTCAGTCTTCCTCTTGAAGATCCATTTATTTTCGATGGCTTGCCGACCATCGGGCAAGTCAACCAAAGTCCACACTTTGTTCTCATACATGGATCCCATCTCAGATTTCATGGTCTCAAGCCATTTTGCGGAATCTGGGCTCATCATCGCTTCCTCATAGTTCGTAGGTTCATCATGGTCCAGTAACATGACTTCCAGAACCGGGTTGCCGTACCACTCTGGTGCGGAACGTACTCTGGTTGATCTACGAAGTTCAGCAATAACTTGATCCGAAGTTTCATGATCATCATCATTAGCTTCCTCACTAATTGGTGTAGGAATCACTGGAACCAGTTTCTGTGATGTACTACTATCCAATTCGGGAGAAGGTACAATTACCTCATCAAGTTCCACTTTCCTCCCACTCACTTCTTTTGAGAGAAACTCCTTCTCTAGAAAGGATCCACTCTTAGAAACAAAGACCTTGCCTTCGGATCTGTGATAGAAGGTGTACCCAACAGTTTCTTTTGGGTATCCTATGAAGAATTACTTCTCCGATTTGGGTTCGAGCTTATCATGTTGAAACTTTTTCACATAAGCATCGCAGTCCCAAACTTAAAGAAATGACAGCTTAGGTTTCTCGTCAAACCACAGTTCATACGGTGTCATCTCCACGGATTTAGATGGTGCCCTATTTAACGTGAATGTATCTGTCTCTAATGCATAACCCCAAAAGCGATAGTGGTAGATCGGTAAGAGACATCATCGATCGCACCATATCTAATAAAGTACGGTTATGACGTTCGGACACACCATTACACTATGGTGTTCCAGGTGGCGTGAGTAGTGAAACTATTTCACATTGTTTTTACTGAAGGCCAAATCTCGCTAACTCAAATATTTTACCTCTACGATCATATCGTAGAAACTCTTATTTTCTTGTTACGATGATTCTCCACTTCACTCTGAAATTCTTTGAACTTTTCAAATGTTTTAGACTTGTGCTTCATTAAGTAGATATACCCATATCTGCTCAAATCATCAGTGAAGGTCAGAAAATAACGATACCCGCCGTGAGCTTCAACACTCATTGGTCCACATACATCTGTATGTATGATCTCCAACAAATCTGTTGCTCGCTCCATTGTTCCGGAGAACGGAGTTTTAGTCATCTTGCCCATGAGGCATGGTTCGCAAGCACCAAGTGATTCATAATCAAGTGATTCCAAAAGTCCATCACTATAGAGTTTCTTCATGCGCTTTACACCATTATGACCTAAACAGCAGTGCCACAAATAAGTTGCACTATCATTATTAACCTTGCATCTTTTGGCTTTAATATTATGAATATGTGTATCACCACGATCGAGATCCAACAAACTATTTTCATTGGGTGTATGACCATCGAAGGTTTTATTCATGTAAACAGAATAACAATTATTCTATGACTTTAAATGAATAACCGTATTGCAACAAATATGATCAAATCATATTCATGCTCAACGCAAATGCCAAATAACATTTATTTAGGTTTTACACTAATCCCGAAAGTATAGGGAGTGTGCGATGATGATCATATCAATCTTGGAACCACTTCCAACACACATCGTCACTTCACCTTTAACTAGTCTCTGTTCATTCTGCAATTCTCGTTTCGAGTTACTAATTTTAGCAACTGAACCGGTATCAAATACCCAGGGGTTGCTATGAACACTAGTAAAGTACACATCAATAATCTGTATATCAAAATATACCTTTGTTCACTTTGCCATCCTTCTTATCCGCCAAGTATCTAGGGCAGTTCCACTTCCAGTGACCATTTCCTTTGCAGTAGAAGCACTTAGTTTCAGGTTTGAGTTTTAGCTTTAGGTTTCTTCACGGGAGTGACAACTTGCTTGTCATTCTTCTTGAAGTTCCCCTTCTATCCCTTTGCCCTTTACTTGAAACAAGTGGTCTTGTTAACCATCAACACTTGATGCTTTTTCATGATTTCTACCTTCGCCGACTTCAGCATTGCGAAGAGCTCGGGAATTCCTTTCGTCATCCCTTGCATATTATAGTTCATCACGAAGTTCTACTAACTTGGTGATAGTGACTAGAGAACTTTGTCAATTACTATCTTATCTGGAAGATTAACTCCCACTTGATTCAAGTAATTGTAATACCCAGACAATCTGAGCACATGCTCACTGGTTGAGCTATTCTCCTCCATCTTGTAGGCAAAGTACTGTCAGAAGTCTTATACCTCTCGACACGGGCATGAGTATGAAATACTAATTTCAACTCTTGGAACATCTTATATGCTCCGTGGCGTTCAAAATGTTTTTGAAGTCCCGGTTCTAAGCCATAAAGCATGGTGCACTTAAACTATCAAGTAGTCATCATACCGAGCTTTTGTCAAAACGTTTATAACGTCTACATCTGCTCCTGCAATAGGTATGTCACCTAGCGGTGCATCAAGGACATAATTCTCTGTGCAGCAATGAGGATAATCCTCAGATCACGGAACAATTCCGCATCATTGCTACTAACATCTTTCAACTTAGTTTTCTCTAGGAACATATAAAAAATAAACGGGGAGCAACATCGCGAGCTATTGATCTACAACATAGATATGCTAATACTACGAGGACTAAGTTCATGATAAATTAAAGTTCAATTTAATCATATTACTTAAGAACTCCCACTTAGATAGACATCCCTCTAGTCATCTAAATGATCACGTGATCCAAATCAACTAAACCATGTCCGATCATCACGTGAGATGGAGTAGTTTCAATGGTGAACATCTTATGTTGATCATATCTACTATATGATTCACGCTCGACCTTTCGGTCTCCAGTGTTCCGAGGCCATATCTGCTTATGCTAGGCTCGTCAAGTTTAACCCGAGTATTCTGCGTGTGCAAAACTGGCTTACACCCGTTGTATTTGAACGTAGAGCTTATCACACCCGATCATCACGTGGTGTCTCGGCACGACGAACTTTCGCAACGGTGCATACTCAGGGAGAACACTTATACCTTGAAATTTAGTAAGGGATCATCTTATAATGCTACCGTCGAACTAAGCAAAATAAGAAGCATAATAAGATAAACATCACATGCAATCAAAATATGTGACATGATATGGCCATCATCATCTTGTGCTTTTGATCTCCATCTCCAAAGCACCGTCATGATCACCTTCGTCACCGGCGCGACACCTTGATCTCCATCGTAGCATCGTTGTCGTCTCGCCAACTATTGCTTCTACGACTATCGCCACCGCTTAGTGATAAAGTAAAGCAATTACATGGCGATTGCATTTCATACAATAAAGCGACAACCATATGGCTCCTGCCAGTTGCCAATAACTTTACAAAACATGATCATTTCATACAAAACCGTATAACTCATCATGTCTTGACCATATCACATCACAACATGCCCTGCAAAAACAAGTTAGACGTCCTCTACTTTGTTGTTGCAAGTTTTACGTGGCTGCTACGGGCTTAGCAAGAACCGTTCTTACCTACGCATATAAAACCACAATGATATTTCGTCAAGTATGTGCTGTTTTAACCTTCACAAGGACCGGGCGTAGCCACACTTGATTCAACTAAAGTTAGAGAAACTGACACCCGCCAGCCACCTGTGTGCGAAGCACGTCGGTAGAACCAGTCTCGCGTAAGCGTACGCGTAATGTCGGTCCGGGCCGCTTCATCCAACAATACCGCCGAATCAAAGTATGACATGCTGGTAAGCAGTATGACTAGTATCGTCCACAACTCACTTGTGTTCTACTCGTGCATATCATCTACGCATAGACCTGGCTCATGATGCCACTGTTGGGGAACGTAGTATTTTAAAATTTTCCTACGATCACGCAAGATCTATCTACCAGATGCATAGCAACGAGAGGGGAGAGTGAGTCTACGTACCCTCGTAGACCGAAAGCGGAAGCGTTAGAACAACGCGGTTGATGTAGTCGTACGTCTTCACGGCCCGACCGATCAAGCACCGAAACTACGACACCTCCGAGTTCTAGCACACGTTCAGCTCGATGACGTCCCTCGAACTCCGATCCAGCCGAGTGTCGAGGGAGAGTTCCGTCAGCACGACGGCGTGGTGACGATCTTGATGTTCTACCGTCGCAGGGCTTCGCCTAAGCACCGCTACAATATTTATCGAGGAGAACTATGGTGGAGGGAGGCACCGCACACGGCTAAAAGATCAAGAGATCAATTGTTGTCTAGAGGTGCCCCCCTGCCCCCGTATATAAAGGAGGGAGGGAGAGGCCGGCCCTAGAGGGGGCGCACCAAGTGTGGGGAGTCCTACTAGGACTCCCAAGTCCTAGTAGGATTCCCCTTTCCTTTCCGGAGTAGGAGAGAAGGAAAGAGGGGGAGAGGGAGAAGGAAAAGGGGGCTGCACCCCTTGTCCAATTCGGACCAGAAGGGGGGTGCATGCCTCCTTCCTTTTGGCCTCTCTCCTCTATTCCCGTAACTCACCGGTACTCCGAAAATACCCGAATCACTCGGAACCTTTCCGATGTCCGAATATAGTCGTCCAATATATCGATTTTTACGTCTCGACCATTTTGAGACTCCTCGTCATGTCCCCGATCTCATCCGGGACTCCGAACTCCTTCGGTACATCAAAACTCATAAACTCATAATAAAACTATCATCGAAACCTTAAGCGTGCGGACCCTACGGGTTCGAGAACTATGTAGACATGACCGAGACACGTCTCCGGTCAATAACCAATAGCGGAACCTGGATGCTCATATTGGCTCCCACATATTCTACGAAGATCTTTATCGGTCAAACCGCATAACAACATACATTGTTCCCTTTGTCATCGGTATGTTACATGCCCGAGATTCGATCGTCGGTATCTCAATACCTAGTTCAATCTCGTTACCAACAAGTCTCTTTACTCGTTCCGTAATACATCATCCCGCAACTAACTCATTAGCTGCAATGCTTGCAAGGCTTATAGTGATGTGCATTACCGAGTGGGCCCAGAGATACCTCTCCGACAATCGAAGTGACAAATCCTAATCTCGAAATACGCCAACCCAACAAGTACCTTCGGAGACACCTATAGAGTACCTTTATAATCACCCAGTTACGTTGTGACGTTTGGTAGCACACAAAGTGTTCCTCCGGTATTCGGGAGTTGCATAATCTCATAGTCATAGGAACATGTATAAGTCATGAAGAAAGCAATAGCAGTAAAACTTAAACGATCATAGTGCTAAGCTAACGGATGGGTCTTGTCCATCAGATCATTCTCCTAATGATGTGATCCCGTTGATCAAATGACAACTCATGTCTATGGCTAGGAAACATAACCATCTTTGATCAATGAGCTAGTCTAGTAGAGGCATACTAGGGACACTCTCTTTTGTCTATGTATTCACACATGTATTAAGTTTCCGGTTAATACAATTCTAGCATGAATAATAAACATTTATCATGATATAAGGAAATAAATAATAACTTTATTATTGCCTCTAGGGCATATTTCCTTCACTTTTGGCATTCGCACTATGAATATGTGTAACATCACGTTCGAGATTCATTAAGAATAAACCATTGACCAGCGGGGCATGACCATAAAACATTTCTCTCATATAAATAGAACAACCATTATTCTCGGATTTAAATGAGTAGCCATCTCGCATTAAACGAGATCCAGATACAATGTTCATGCTCAAAGCTGGTACTAAATAAGAATTATTGAGGTTTAAAACTAATCCCGAAGGTAGATACAGAGGTAGCGTGCCGACGGCGATCACATCGACCTTGGAACCATTCCCGACGTGCATCGCCACCTCGTCCATCGTCAGTCTTCGCTTATTTGCAGCTCCTGCTTTGAGTTACAAATGTGAGCAACTGCACCGGTATCAAATACCCAGGAGCTACTACGAGCGCTGGTAAGGTACACATCAATAAAATGTATATCACATATACCTTTGACATTGCCGGTCTTCTTATCTGCTAAGTATTTGGGGCAGTTCCGGTTCCAATGACCCGATCCCTTGCAATAAAAGCACTCAGTCTCAGGCTTGGGTCCATTCTTTGGCTTCTTCCCGGCAACTGTCTTAGCGGGTGCGGCAACTCCTTTGCCGTCCTTCTTGAAGTTCTTCTTACCCTTGCCTTTCTTGAACTTAGTGGTTTTATTCACCATCAACACTTGATGTTCTTTCTTAATCTCCACCTCCGCTGATTTCAGCACTGAATACACCTCGAGAATGGACTTCTCCATCCCTTGCATATTGAAGTTCATCACGAAGCTCTTGTAGCTAGGTGGGAGCGACTGAAGGATTCTGTCAACGACCGCTTCATCGGGGAGATTAATTCCCAACTGAGACAAGTGATTGTGTAACCCAGACAATTTGAGTATATGCTCGCTGACAGAACTATTCTCCTCCATCTTACAACTGTAGAATGCGTCGGAGACGTCATATCTCTCGACTCAGGCATGAGCTTGGAAAACCATTTTCAGTTCTTGGAACATCTCATATGCTCCGTGCTGCTCAAAACGCTTTTGGATCCCCGATTCTAAGCTGTAAAGCATGCCACACTGAACCAGGGAGTAATCATCACTACGTGACTGCCAGGCGTTCATAACGTCTTGGGCTGCTGGGAAAACGGGTGCATCACCTAGTGGTGCTTCAAGGACATATGCTTTCTTGGCAGCTATGAGGATGATCCTCAAGTTACGGACCCAATCCATATAGTTGCTATCATCGTCTTTCAGCTTGGTTTTATCTTGGAACGCGTTGAAGTTGAGGGCAACATTAGCTTGGGCCATTAGATCTACAAGACATATTATAAAGATTTTAGACTATGTTCATGACAATTAAGTTCATCTAAACAAATTTAATGAACTCCCACTCAGATAGACATCTCTCTAGTCATCCAAGTGATACATGATCCGAATCGACTAGGCCGTGTCCGATCATCACGTGAGACGGACTAGTCATCAACGATGAACATCTTTATGTTGATCGTATCTTCTATACGACTCATGTTCGTCCTTCCGGTCTTTCGTGTTCCGAGGCCATGTTTGTACATGCTAGGCTCGTCAAGTGAACCCTAAGTGTATTGCGTGTGTAAATCTGGCTTACAGCCGTTGTATGCGAACGTTAGAGCCTATCACACCCGATCATCACATGGTGCTTCGGAACAACGAACCTTAGCAATGGTGCACAGTTAGGGGAAACACAATTCTTGAAATTTTAGTGAGAGATTATCCTATTTACTACCGTCGTTCTAAGCAAATAAGATGTAAAAACATGATAAACATCACATGCAATCAAATAGTGACATGATATGGCCAATATCATTTTGCTCCTTTTGATCTTCATCTTCGGGGCTCCATGATCATCATCGTCACCGGCATGACACCATGATCTCCATCATCATGATCTCCATCATCGTGTCTTCATGAAGTCGTCTCGCCAAACATTACTTCTACTACTATGGCTAACGGTTAGCAATAAAGTAAAGTAATTACATGGCGTTTTTAGTGACACGCATGTCATACAATAAAATAAGAAAACTCCTATGGCTCCTGCCGGTTGTCATACTCATCGACATGCAAGTCGTGATTCCTATTACAAGAACATGATCAATCTCACACATCACATATATATCATTCATCACATCCTTTTGGCCATATCACATCACACGGCACATGCTGCAAAACAAGTTAGACGTCCTCTAATTGTTGTTGCAAGTTTTTACGTGGCTGCTATAGGTTTCTAGCAAGAACGTTTCTTACCTACGCCAAAACCACAACGTGATATGCCAATTTCTATTTACCCTTCATAAGGACCCTTTTCATCGAATCCGATCCGACTAAAGTGGGAGAGACAGACACTCGCTAGCCACCTTATGCAACTAGTGCATGTCAGTCGGTGGAACCTGTCTCATGTAAGCGTACGTGTAAGGTCGGTCCGGGCCGCTTCATCCCACGATGCCGCCGAATCAAGATAAGACTACTAACGGCGAGAGAATTAACAAATCGACGCCCACAACTACTTTGTGTTCTACTCATGCAAGATACTACGCATAGACCTAGCTCATGATGCCACTGTTGGGGAACGTAGGAGAATTTTAAAATTTTCTACGCATCACCAAGATCAATCTATGGAGCCATCTAGCAACGAGGGAGAGGGGAGTGCATCTACATACCCATGTAGATCGCGCGCGGAAGCGTTTAAGAGAACGAGGTTGATGGAGTCGTATTCGTCGTGATCCAAATCACCGATGACCAAGCGCCGAACGGACGGCACCTCCGCGTTCAACACACGTACGGTTGGGAGAGACGTCTCCTCCTTCTTGATATAGCAAGGGGGAGGAGAGGTTGATGGAGATCCAACAGCACGACGGCGTGGTGGTGGAAGCAGCGGGATTCCAGCAGGGCTTCGCCAAGCACAACTGGAGGAGGAAGAGGTGTCACGGGAGGGAGAGGGAGGCGCCAGGGGTTGGGTGCGGCTGCTCTCCCTCTCCCTTCTTTATATAGGGGCCCTGGGGGGGGCGCCGGCCCCCTAGAGATCCAATCTCAAGGGGGGGGGCGGCGGCCAAGGGGGGGGGGGGACTTGCCCCCCAAGTCAGGTGGGGCGCCCCCACCCCCAGGGTTTCCAACCCTAGGCGCATGGGAGGCCCATGGGGGGGGCGCACCAGCCCACCAGGGGCTGGTTCCCTTCCCACTTCAGCCCATGGGGCCCTCCGAGATAGGTGGCCCCACCCGATGGACCCCCGGGACCCTTCCGGTGGTCCCGGTACAATACCGATGACCCCCGAAACTTTCCCGGTGGCCAAAACTGGACTTCCTATATACAAATCTTTACCTCCGGACCATTCCGGAACTCCTCGTGACGTCCAGGATCTCATCCGGGACTCCGAACAACTTTCGGGTGACCTCATACTAATATCTCTACAACCCTAGCGTCACCGAACCTTAAGTGTGTAGACCCTACGGGTTCGGGAGACACGCAGACATGACCGAGACGACTCTCCGGCCAATAACCAACAGCGGGATCTGGATACCCATGTTGGCTCCCACATGCTCCTCGATGATCTCATCGGATGAACCACGATGTCGAGGATTCAATCAATCCCGTACGCAATTCCCTTTGTCTATCGGTACGATACTTGCCCGAGATTCGATCGTCGGTATACCGATACCTTGTTCAATCTCGTTACCGGCAAGTCTCTTTACGCGTTCCCGTAACACATCATCCCGTGAACAACTCTTTGATCACATTGAGCTCATTATGATGATGTCCTACCGAGTGGGCCCAGAGGTACCTCTCCGTCACACGGAGTGACAAATCCCAGTCTCGATTCGTGCCAACCGAACAGACACTTTCGAAGATACCCGTAGTGCACCTTTATAGCCACCCAGTTACGTTGTGACGTTTGGTACACCCAAAGCATTCCTACAGTATTCGGGAGTTGCACAATCTCATGGTCTAAGGAAAAGTTACTTGACATTGGAAAAGCTTTAGCAAACGAACTACACGATCTAGTGCTAGGCTTAGGATTGGGTCTTGTCCATCACATCATTCTCCTAATGATGTGATCCCGTTATCAATTGCATCCAATGTCCATGGTCAGGAAACCGTAACCATCTATTGGTCAACGAGCTAGTCAACTAGAGGCTTACTAGGGACACGTTGTGGTCTATGTATTCACACATGTATCACTGTTTCCGGATAATACAATTCAAGCATGAACAATAGACAATTATCATGAACAAGGAAATATAATAATAACCATTTTATTATTGCCTCTAAGGCATATTTCCAACACAAGTGGCATGGAAACTCCTTTAAGGCCAATGAGGTTTGTCGCTTGAGGTTCTTCTAGGAATAAATATGTCTTGGATGGCCGAGCTATGTTATCTCGGTCCGGACATTAGTCCGAGATTGCTAAAGGAACTGGCAAGGTCCAACATCTCCTATGCCCCTGGCGCCCGGTTCGAGGTTCACGATGGTCGCACGCCTTGCTTATGGTTGGACTTGTGGTGTGGTTATGCCACCCTTGCTTTGAGCTACCCCCGGCTATTTTCCCTTGGGGATGATCAGGAAGCCATGGTGGCTAGCTGCTGGGACAATGGGAGGTGGGCATCACGCTTCCAGTGGTTTTTTGGGCCCTCCCGAGCTTTGCTAATTGGGCATGTTTGGCGCAAGTTTTAGTGAGCCATCGTGTCTCTTTTGGACGAGACGTGGCCTCTTGGAGATTGGAGCCCTCGGGACCATTCTGTACGGGCTCTCTTTATAAGGAAATCTTCTGGTCATGTGGTGTGTGACCTGGTGGATATTTGGAACTGCTCCATTCCGGCTAAAATTAAAATTTTCTTGTGGCAAATTGCACATAATAGAATAACTAGTGGTGACCAAGTGCTCAAGCGACACGAGCCTGGGGATGGAAGATGTGTGTAGTATGGACATGATGAGTCATGTGACCAAATCATATTTAGGTGTGTCTGGTCGCCCAGTTTATGTGAAGTGTTGTGAGGGAAGCCACTAGTTTGTCTTGGGATCTGATTGGCTTGCTGACTTCTATGGCCTTGTGTCTTCGGCTCTGGGTCTTGATAGAAAGATGGACTGAAGGTCTTCGGGGCTCTTGCATGGTGTCTTTGGTGTGCTTGAAATAAAACTTAGTTTGGGTGACGCTGCATACAAAATGATCTCTCTTCTATAGCTTTCGAGGCCTTTGGCGATGCATCCAGAGTTACCGTCGCTTGATCACTTCTTGGCCCGTTTGCGAGCTAGAGTGGACATGGCCAAGAGGGCGACCATGATCTCTGCCTAGGCGGCTGTTTTCTATCCTTCCTCATATTATTTGTGTGTTGGTTAAGATCTAACCACGTTGTGTCACATTGCGTCGTGTGTTCCAGGCCTCTGGCCTTGTATCGGTCTCTAGTTTTTACTTTATTGGTGGTTTGTGATGCATCACAAGCTTGAACTATCAATGATGCTCTTGTCGTCTTTTTATTATTTTTGTAGTTTTTTCCTTTTTGTGTCTCTAGGGCCTCATTCTTAAGACCGACGACGACCTCCTATCTAAAAATATCCTTGCCACAAAAACCACAGTTAATTCCTTCTCCTCCGAAGCAAATTGTCTTTTGCCAGAATATCATTCCTTAGTATTAGCCAAAGAGAAATACAATTGTTAGAGGAATCTTAACCAAGGGAAACCTATAGAATTAAGGATGACCACCTTCTACAAATATCTCACAATGAGTTTTTTAGTTAGAATTTAGAGTTCATTTAATGGAATCCCACATGTGAGTTAGAATAATCATCGCATATTGTAGTGACATTATCCCACTGAACCAAAGTATCTTCGACATGGTTCTTGTACATAATCCCACTTATGTGTGAGAACATAAGCATATGAATCCCTTTAGTGAAGCAAATACTATATAATTTTGCATATGATTGGTTAAAGGTTAATTGTCAATCCAACGGTCTTACCGAAATCTGGCAATCCTCCGATTTCCATTTGAGTAAAATGCATCACAAGTCCTAAAACTATCTTAGGTGTGTCAGTTTAGTCCTATAACTTCAAAACCGCAGTTTTGGGTCCTAAAACTATCGGAGGTGTGTCACTTTAGTCCTATTACTTTGAAACTGCACTTTTAGGTCCTAAAACTATTGGAGGTGTGTCAGTTTTGTCCTATGACTTTGCAGTTTTGGGTCCCAAAAGTATGTAAGTTTGCTCATCACAAGTCCTGAGTTTGCATGCCCAGCATCTATGGTGTATTTTTTCAAATGATCCCTTCATATGTATTTACTTCCCCCATAAAGGTCCATGCTTCCATGTGGCAGTTTGTGTTGCAACCTGTGTGGCCATGAGCTGCAGGACAGGCTCACTAAGAGGTTTGGCATGGCTGCCGGGAAGACCCCAAGGCAGTCGTAATGGAGGACGACATCCATCTCCCTCGGTGCGGCTGCTGGGAGATCTTGAGCCAATCTAGATGGAGGACTCAATCCCACTCACCCCTTCTCTCTCATGACATTGTCGTTGCCCCGACACCTTTGTCGTAGAGCTATTCATGCAGGTTGTTGTTTGGGCACGAGCATGGCAAGATGTGCGGAATTGTCATTGTAGCCGGATGACATGGAGGAGTGCACGGAAACCGCGAAGACAGCGCAAAGTTCAGCGAGAGTGGGCAGCAATTGGACGTTGTGCGACCTGTCATTCTGCTACTGTTGGGTGAGGGTGAGATGACCAGTCTACTCTCCTCGATGGAGCACAAGCCATCGTGCCATTGATGGCCTCGGTACTGTCACCTCTGAACATTTTGTGCGTGGGATAAGACAAGGGCGTGAGAATGAGGTGAGACAACGGTTTGGGGGTGGGGGGGGGGGTTCTTGCATATTTAAGTTCTATAAGTTTATCTGATGGGTCCATTAGGTCAACATGGCAACAATCTAAGCATCTCCAAACGACCTCTCTCTCTCTCACGACATTGTCGTTGCCCAAAAGATTCTAAATATAAATGAGGTGTTGTTTAAGATCTCAAGTGAAACAAACTTACATAGTTTTGGGACCCAAAATTGCAGTTTCGAAGTTATAGGACTAAATTCACATCAATAGTTTTAGGATCCAAAAATGCAGCTTCACAGTTATAGGACTAAAGTGACACACTTTCAATAATTTTAGGACTTATGATGTATTTTACTCTTTCCATTTTGTTTCTTATGCTATGTGTACAAGATATTTGTACTTCTAGCTTACCAGACCAAAACTGCGAGTCCCCAAGTTTGTGTCTGACACCAGAACAACATTGCATTTTAACATATTTCTTCAACAGAACAGTTTGTTGTAGCCTCAATTCAATACCAAGCCTGCGATATCATTTGGCTAACAATGCTTTATTCATAAATCACAATGTCAACTAGCCTTGGTCTCCTTGCCACATATTTTTTGCTCTAAAGAAACAAAGTCTTTTCCTCCCTCTTGCTCTAAAGAAATAAAGTATTCTCCTCCCTCCTACAAGAGTGAGACAAAAAGACATCATGTATGGAGAAATATTGCTTAAGCACGATTGTACATAGACCAATCTTCACTATTTAAGCTTAAAGTTTAGTTGGACCAAACATTTTTTTTCTTCGTTTTCTCCCTAGCAATGAATGCATCGAACATAGTTTAAATGTCAGAGCCATACAAAAGCGATAACACACACATAAACACACACACGTCGGATTCCAGAAGGACCATGCCCCTCAAAGCCACAGAAATATCACACCGTGCATGCATGCTTGCATGCTCCTGCTGCCTGCGTGTCACCGGTGGTCGATGGCACGGTACGGCGTACCCATCCAGCCCCTGGGCAGGCAAGCGACACCCGTCCAAAGCGTACGAGTACGACCCCGTCGACAGCGGCTTGTCACTTGCACAGTGCGCCCATGATCGATGGAGCCAGAGCTGGCGCTCTTGCGAGGGGAGCCCAGCCACATCATCGACATCGATCAATCGGTCTAATGCACGCTAGAGTACGTTTTTCTCCTATAGATTTTGTACGCATTAGCATTGCATTCAATAAGTGGGTCATCATGCGGATTATGATTCTTGGCGATGATTATGTGCGTAGAAGCCACACCACGGCAGCACACGCAAGACAAGAACGGCGGCAACGGCGAGCTAATCTGATCTGCATGGATCATCATACGGGCCGGGAGGGAGGTGAAACGTGGCTACAGCGGCGAGTCAAGGGGACATGCAGCATGCACGGCGATCCCCCTCTCCACGTGTTGCTCTGCACCACCGGAGACGGGCATATATGCTGTAAAACGAGAAAGTAAATGTATATTGTTGCTGGTAAAAAAAAACCAAGCTTGGGCTTCTATGGTCTGTTGAACTGAAATCCATCTCTTTTAAGAGTAAGTGGACTACCCAGCTAACCATTCCAGCGGTACAGCGTAAATATATGAAACGAATCAATACTCCGGTACAGCGTAAGAATACAGCTTTAAATTCCTGTAGGGCAGGACATAGTAGGAGTGTACAAATATGCCCAAGCAGCGAAAAGATACACTGCATGATACACCATTTAAATCACGAGTCGTCACTGTCACTGTGTGCGCCACCACAATTTTCAGCCAATGTACAGCGGACCAAACTAATCATGCATGGTCGACACAGAAGCTTTACCAGAATTTCAGAAGAAACGGCCCAGTTACCGGGAGCATTTGAGAAAACAGTCGCGTGTCCCAAACTCTGGTCGAAACGTATAAACTTTACCAGAGTTTCAGCAGAAACAGCAGCTCCAGTTTCAATGTTTCATTTCATTTCAGCTGAGCAATCAATCCAGCGTTGCAAACAGTGCTCCAAAAGCCCATATTTTATGGTGGTCTGCGAAGCGGTCGATCGAACGGCTGTTGAGGGCATCCTGCCATGTGACTGACGGTGCGTGGGCATCTTTCTCGTCTCGGACACGAGGGCGCGCGCGGCTCCCAACCCAATCATAAAGTCGTCAGCCTCGTAAAAGTTTTCACCTTTCTTCCTTCGATCTTCCCATCCAACCTCGCCCTGCTCTGCCGACCGCCCCCACTTCCCCACTCCTCTCCTCCTCCTCCCGCGACCGCCATGAACGAACCCGCAGCGTAGCTCGACGTAGCACAGCGCAGCGGAGGCCGTAAGCAAGCATGGGCCGTGCGAGGGCCAAGGACGCCGGCTACGGGGGCGCCAAGTCGTTCCCGTCGCCGGCGTCGTCCTCGGCGTCGTCGTCCGAGTTCGAGTTCACGGTGACGCAGTCGCCGGGGTCCAAGCAGCGGTCGGCGGCGCAGCTGTGCCCCGCCGACGACCTGTTCTACAAGGGCCAGCTCCTGCCGCTGCACCTGTCGCCGCGCATCTCCATGGTGCGCACGCTGCTGCTCGCGTCGGCCTCCACGTCGTCCGCCTCCGCCTCCGACTCCACCTCCACCTCCAACTCCTCCCGCGACTCCAACGGCAGCACCTCCTCCTCCTTCTCCACCGACTGCGCCGCGCTCCTGCTCCCGGACTCCGCGCCCTCCTCCTCCCGCCCCAGCTCCGCCACCGACGACGACCGCCACCTCAACCTGCTCCGGGGAACCGCCTCCTACGCCGGGCTCCCGCCAGCCAAGCGCACCGGCAAGCAGTACCTCTCGTCCTTCGCCACCCGCTTCTCCTCCGTCTTCCTCCACCGCGGCGGCGCGCCGGCCGCCAAGAAGCCGTCCAACAAGTCGCTCGCCAAGGAGGTGATCAAGAAGTACGCCAAGAAGGTGAAGCCTCTGTACGAGAAGCTGTCCCAGATCCCCAAGAACCAGAACAGCGGCAGCAACCAGCCTCAGCCGCAGCCCCCGGTGCAGCAGCAGCAGCAGCAGCAGTGTTTCAAGAAGCCGTTCAGTTTCTCGATCCGGAAGAAGCGGGGCGACGAAGACAACGCTGCCGCATCCGCGGCGGCGGCGGCGGCGGAGGTGAGCGCCGGCAAGTACGCGCACTCAAACTCCTTCTCCGGCAACCTCCTGTTCCCGCGCCAGAAGCGGTGCGCGGCGAGCTGCCCGTCGTCGATGCGGTCGTCGCCGAACCACTCCGGGATGCTCTCCTTCGGCGGAGCGGGCGGCGTGGGCTTCCCCGACGTGCCGGCCGCGGCGGCGGCGGCCATGGCGGGCGGCATTGGCATGCGGCCCGTGTCGCTGTCGGCGGCGTCGTCGTCGTCGATGGAGGAGCTCCAGAGCGCCATCGAGGGCGCCATCGCGCACTGCAAGAACACAATGGGCGGCGTCGTGTCCCTGTGCCCGCGCAAGGGGACGTCCGGCGAGATCGGCGCGTTCTGAGCGCGCGCGTGCATGCATGCACTAGGATTCGTGCGGGGAGCTAAGTAAGACTGATTAATTAAGACTGATTAATCAGTGGTATCCATCCAAGTGTTAATTTTTGTTCGTTTAATTAGCTTTGTGCCCTTTGGGCAAGACTTTAAGATGATGTTGGTAAATAAGGGTAGTTCGAAGGGGGTAAACTGAGACTCTAATCCTTCCTTTGGACGTCTCTTCTCCAGTAGTGTGAAATTTGCATCGGTATCCTCCAAATATTGCGTCTAAAACCTAAGTACACCAAATCCATCTAAGAAGATTTAAAAGTAACTGGAAATGCTATCATATACTACTAGGTTGGGTGTATTTCAGTGAAGATATCCTAGAGTCTTAAGTTTGGTATTTCAGTGAAGATGTCCTAGAGTCTTAAGTTGGATATTTCAGTGAAAATATCATCTTTCGGATGGCCTCTGCATTGGAAAAATTGCCAAATGAAATATATAGGTTTGAGAAGTGGGGGGTTGCTAGCATTTTATACCATCAGTTTTAGAATATAGTAAAATCTGCCAAGTTAAATTTGTGATAAGAGGTGCCGATGCAGATACTTCATGCTCCGGAGAAGAGGTGTGCGGAATCCTTTGTTAACTAGACCGTGATATACCCTTCCAGAAAAAAAAAGGCTAGGACTGGGATTTTGGTCTAATGCTGTGGCCGTCTCAGCTAGTGGTGTCAAATTTTGTTTTGTAATGCTGCCTCCAGACAAGTGTTTATTCAGCTAATCCTAATATAGTTTGGCTCCTGTATTTCAGATTTGGTGTATGATTGGTTGCTATGATTTTTGTTCCTCCTCTTTCCATGCGTTCATTTTTGTGTAGATATTTGCATCATTGCTTAAAAGTTATACTACTACTACAAGCTGAGAATGAGCCATTGGTAATCAATCATAAGCACTTTCCATCAGCTCTAAATGAAGCAACGAGTATTAAACTCCTCGCAGATCCTACATTAGGCTGTTGTAGCTTGTCGTGGGAGAGGAGAGGAGATGAGGTTGAGCAGCAGTGGCAGGCGGCACAAGAAGTTAAAAGTGGTTGCAACGATTTCCTCGCTAGATCTGCCTCTCGGACAGAGCTTCAGTGCCGTAAAGGCACCTGCCTTTGGGTCCCTGACATGTGGGCCAGCCATCTATTGGGCCCACATGTCATAGGCACAAAGGCAGGTGCCTTAAGGCACCGAAGCGCAGTCCCTGCCTCTCCACGTATGTGGTTCCACATGTGCGGGCTCGTTAAAGTCAGATCTTGGCTTGAGATTAGACACGGCATGTTTGACTGTCTCTCTCTGTTCAAGCCTATAGCTCGGCTCGATTATATACGTGAGGAATCTTTGGAGGGGTCATTCGACAACCAGGACGACGACACAGAATAATTTTCCTGCCTACGCTTGCCGTCCTCTCATCATATATTGGCTAGGGTGTGACACTGACAGGCAGGTTAAGCCAGGGTAGACAAAGCTACTCTATCTACCGTAGTGGTGGTGCATGAAAGATCACGTTCGAGGCAATGTGCAATTTAATCCTCTGCCATTAGATGCTATACAGGTGATGCGCTTAGCTGGGCCGCCCAGGGTTAGTGTGAAGAAATTACAGCGCCTGGCTTAGGTTAACGTTAACCCCATGTTGCTGCGGCAGTGAGGCAGAGGCAGAGAGATTCCTACTGTTGCGTGCGGAGACGCCGTTGCCGAGGCGAGGTGCCACATGCGAGCAGCTGGCTGGCCGTCGTGCCCGAGGGCGTCGAATGACTAGGATTTTATTGCACGTTGACGTTTGAGCAGTGTATATAGGATTGAGAACGACGCGTCAAGATTCATTGCAGCGCAAGGAACCGCTGAAATTTGCCGTGCGAGGAAACTCGACTCAGACAAATTTCGTCCAAACTTAACTCCGGCAGTCGTACTAGCCGCCTGTGCAAAAAGTCGTAACTGATCGCCAAGAATTGATGAACTAGCATTAATAGTACAAGATCGTCCTTCATGTGTGTTAGGGCATGGCCAATGCATAGCCTCAGGGTGATGCTTCACATGCCATGTAGGATCGGATAACAAAAAAAGTAGGTTCGGGTGAGGAAGCAGGATCCTCTTCAGGAGGCGGGTTCTTAGAGAGAAAAAGTGTGGTCCGGTGCATAAAGTTGAAAAAGTTAAAGTGAATAGGAGGGATGCATGTCTAATGTGAGTCACTTTCTAATCTTTGATGAGGCCCACTAGTAGTAGTTTGCATTGGGGAGAAAAAATCAACACATATACCTTAAATTACTTTTTGTCATGAGGCATATGTATCCATATGCTACCATTGTACATGCCCTTATGTGTAGGTTGCTACCAGACGACTTGAATGATTATCCTGTTTTTCTGTTCCACGTTCCGTAGACGGAAACCGAATTTCAACGGTACTAGCTATTTGGCGAGACATTCTGTGATCGCTTGTTAAACCAATCCGACCCGACTGGGGGCGGGCTCACTGATTCAACGCGTCGGTGCACCTAAGTCGCGTTTCTAACTTAACCAGATGAAAGTAGCTGTCACTCACGAGTCACGACTCAGGACTGGCGTCATCGACACGAGAATAAACAATCACTTGGAGCACCGGGTGCAAACTAGAAAGCGTCCGTGATTTGCAATCTTGGTTCTTGTCTCTTCCTTGTCAGATCGCCTTTTCAAGCTGGTGATCATTACCCAACGGACGGAACTTTTCAAGCCTATAGTGGAGCTGGTAGAAAAGTGGATGCGTAATTTGGTCCCACTGGCAGTGCTCCTCGGTTACGTGGTCTGAATTCTCTTACAGCTGAACTAACAGAGCTCAGTGCCCCAACGTACTCTCTCTCTCTCTCACCCCTGGCCCTGTTTCTGCATCAGATGCAACTGTATGATGATTCGGTGTGCCTGCGACACAACACAGTGACATCGGGAGCTGGCTGCCTCGTGGTCCAAACCCGCTTATTGACAATCTCCACTCCAGCAAGCAATTAGTCTGACACAATCGACAATCGCTCGCGTGGCCAAGTTTGTTGGGTTGTCCCACTAGACAAGGCGTTGTGTAGGCTCGGATGACGACGACGGGTTGGAGCTTGGACCCCGTATCAGCCATGGAGACAACCAAGTATTTGGAAGGCCCGTATAAGCCAGCCACAGCCCTCTGCAGTTGCACGATCGCGATCGATCGGCTCGAGACGTCGGGGTTTGACGTGCACGGTTTGGAATTCGGAGAAGAAGACAGCATCGTAGGATGTTGTACGCTAGGGGTGGGACCGATGCGGCCAATGCTATTCCTTCTTTTTACATCATCCTATTTCCTAAAAAAAAGGAATTGCCGTATAAACAGTAAAACTAATTTACATAGCAAGATTTTTTTAAGAAATCAATTTCTATTTCTGCTGCAAGATACTCACGTGTGAAAAAATTGGTGAAGTTTGGACATTCGACGAGCTTGTGGCAAAGAAGAAAATTTCTGGTCGTTCGGGATACTTTTGAAAACAGCGATGTCCACACTCAATTTTGTCATGTTTTGTCACAAACTCCTCAATTGTCCAGACACCCGAAAGTTTGCATGAACGTCTTGCACCATAAAAATAAATCCTTTTTTTTGATATTTTATTTATTTTACTGCTCACTCGGTGTCGATGATCCCGAGCATTGAATTCAATTATTGCATATTTGCATTGTTCTCAGATAAAGGCGTTGGTGTATGTTACCAAGTCAGCTCGCAAGGATTTTTCTTCATAGACACTAAAATTTCGACGCCAGATTTTTGGAGGTTTAGGTTGAATGTCCTTTTTGTCGTTGGATCATTTGCAGAAATTTTGAAGCACATGTACTTGCCATGTCACATGTCCATGTTGTTAGTTCCAGGAACGTGTCCACATGAGCGCACGTTGACGGCAAGAAAAGCAACGCGTTGTCCTCCTCTCCTGCAACAATCGATTTCTTCTTTCCCCTTCACCCGTCGTTCACACACACACACACACACACACACACACACACACACACACACACACACAGAGGTGATCAAACATTTTCCTCCTTTACAAGGAACTCCCCTCGTGACTAGGATTTCCACGCTTCCTGCCGGCGTCGCCACCGATCTGCTTAACCCATGTCCCGCCAGTGCCTCTGGCATTGTCGGAGGGCGTGTGGAGTTGTGTCTCCGGCGGGTCTTGCATGTTCGGTTGGTGTTTGTTTTTGGTGGATATGCTTGGATCTGGACATCTATCATCTTCGTTCGTGTGCCTACATGTTGAATTCTTCTGATCTAGCTGAGGGAGTCCTGGACTAGGGGGTCCTCGGGCTGCCGGCATGTTCTTATGAGCCAGACAGTTGGGCCGCACTACAACTGCTAGAAGGCCGAGCTATGAGGTGACCTCGTATCCGGACAGGAAATCTTCGATGCCTTGATGTGTCCTCCAAGTCAAGATAAGAAGAATCGGTATGTTTATTCCTTCCTTGTAACCGGACATGTGTAAATCCTAGTACCCCTGGTGTCTATATAAACCAGAGGGTTTAGTCCGTAGAGGATCGAACAACAACCACCATCCTACTTGCCTAGGGTTTAGTTCATCTGATCTCGTGGTAGATCGAATCTGTAATCATCCTATACACTTCAATATAATCGAGCAGGATGTAGGATTTTACCTCTTCGAGAGGGCGCGAACCTACGTAAAAACAGTGCCCTTCGTCCCTTTTTCCCCATTGATCCAAGAACCATAGCTCGGGACTCCCTACCCGAGATCCGCCAGTTTTGACACCAACACTAGCCCATTGGCGGTGGTTCTTGTTCTGGTGCCCTAGTTCTTTAGGGGCTTTGCACGATGACTTTCCGACTATCTACTACAACATGGTTTGCCCGACTCCACGAAGGGGAGACGACAGCGACACGCATTCAGCTTGCTCTGATGCTTGTAGTCGTCACTGATGAGTGTATTTTTTATGCTCATCACGTCGTTGTTTAAACTGGTTTATCTTATAAAATCTAAGACTACCAGCTCGGGACCCCCTACCCAAGATTGTATGAATCAACTCCATCATGGTTGTTAGGACATATTTCTCCCTTAGTGGTTTTGGTGATTGATAACAAATGCTTTTGTGGACTAATCGTGTGCATTAGGCATTTCAGATAATTGATCATATGGCCCAAGCAGATTCGAGCCCCTCGGAGTTTAGAGTGAAGACGACTTTATTTCCTACGTTTCTTTTCAGTGGACTTGAGTCGTAGGGGAACCGTACTATCAAAAGGGGGTCCGCTTCGGAAAGGTTTGGGTGGAATCAGCACTTACACATTCTACTTTGCACCCCCATTGTCTTTCCGCTTCGATGGGGTTCTCCCTCCGTTCTGCAAAAGGGGGTGTTGGAGTACTGGTAGCAGTAGTACCGCTGTCAGTATCGCGACACTACCGCCTTCTGCACGTGTCTCAATTTTTCGTGTCAGGTTGCACTGTAGTCTAGCGGTAGTCCCTATGGCACACTTCCGTGGAACCCACTTTGACCATGTATGGCAAGCGGTAGTAGGAGCGGCAGTAGGAGCGGTAGTACCGCTATTAAGCGGTAGTACCGTTGCTAGTACCACTTAAACAATTGTCAACTTGTGTGTTCTAGGGTGCCCCTGCCGCCGTATATAAAGGAGCAAGGGGAGGCCGGCCGGCCCCTATAGGCGCGCCCCAAGAGGGGGAGTCCTACTAGGAATAGGAATCCTATTCCTAGTAGGAGTCCACCAAGAGGGAGAGAGGGGGGAGGAAGGAGAGGGAAAGGGAGAAGGAAAGGGGGGCGCCGCCCCCCTTCCCTAGTCTAATTCAGACTCAAGGGGGAGGGGTCGCGCGGCCTGCCCTAGCCGCCCCTCTCTCTCTCCACTAAGGCCCATGTGGCCCATTAGTTCCCCCGAGGGGTTCCGGTAACCCTCCGACACTCCGGTTTTATCCGAAACTTCTCCGGTGTACGAATATAGTCATCCTATATATCAATCTTTATGTCTCGTCCATTTCGAGACTCCTAGTCATGTCTGTGATCTCATCCGGACTCCGAACAACCTTCGATACATCAAAACACATAAACTCATAATACCGATCGTCATTGAACATTAAGCGTGCGGACCCTACGGGTTCGAGAACTATGTAGACATGACCGAGACTTGTCTCCGGTCAATAACCAATAGCGGAACCTGGAGGCTCATATTGGTAACTACATATTCTACGAAGGTCTTTATCGGTCAAACCGCATAACAACCTATGTTGGTCCCTTTGTCATCGGTATATTACTTGCCCGAGATTCAATCGTCGGTATCATCATACCTAGTTCAATCTCGTTACCGGGAAGTCACTTTACTCATTCCGTAATACATCATCTCGTGACTAACTCATTAGTCATTTGCTTGCAAGGCTTATTACGATGTGTATTACCGAGAGGGCCCAGAGATACCTCTCGGACACTCGAAGTGACAAATCCTATTCTCGATGTATGCCAACACCACAAACACCTTCGGAGACACCTGTAGAGCATCTTTATAATCACCCAGTTATGTTGTGACGTTTGATAGCACACAAGGTGTTCCTCCGGTATTCGGGAGTTGCATAATCTCACAGTCAGAGGAACATGTACAAGTCATGAAGAAAGCAATAGCAGTACAACTAAACGATCATAGTGCTAAGCTAACAGATGGGTCTTTTCCTGTGACACCCCGAGACCGATGCGCCAGGTGTCAGCCAGTTATTCGTCATCGTTGCCATGTCATCTGCTTGCGTGTTGCATCTTGCCATGTCATAATGTGTGTTGCATCATCATGTTTTAAAAACTTGCATCTGGCCGAACCCCCTCGTCCTTTCCGTTGTCCGTTCCGAGCCCAAACACACTTGCACGCGCCCGCAGCACCTCCGAATATTTATTTTATGAGTGGCCGGGAAAATATTCTCGATATGGGATGAAACTTGGCGTGTGGTCTTATTATAGCATAGGTAGACTGCCTGCCAAGTTTCGTCGCGTTCGGAGTCCGTTTGATAGCCCAACGGATAAATATAGTGGCACTAGTCGCCGGTTAAATCGTCGGACGTTTCGGGTCTCTCAAACGCTGTGCCGGGCTGCTCTCTCTCTTCTCTCCTCTAAACCCAAGGCCTTCTACACAACCCACTAACCTCACCTGCAGCCCACCTAGACTCCCCTCTGTCTGGAACCGTCCGATGGAGATCGAATGGCTCCGAAACGTAGCAAATCCCCTAAACCTAGCCCCCTTTCTATAAACAGACGCCTCCACCTGCCAATTTTGGCCTAAAACCCCCAATTATAGCCTTTCCCTAACCTCAAGCGCAGTGTGACGCCCGAAGACCGACGTCCCAGAAGATTCCAGAAGGTTCCAGAAGATTCCAGATGTTCCGGGTTGCCCGTGTGTTCAGTTATGCTTGCTTTATTTATTTTTGCATTGCATCTTACATCATGCCATCATGTCATTTTATTTTTGCATCTCAACCTAAATAATTCGTGTGGGCCTTCGGTCCATTTAAATCGAGGGAAGGTGACTTCTCTTTATAACATATCCTCCAAATATTATGGAGCTATATTAATAAATATTCCATTGCTTCGGAATCACCGTAACACACTTGCAATATTTTTTTCTCCATGCATTTCTATCTCAATTCTTGCCTCAAACCTTGCTATAATTCTTTTCAGTGTTTCGAGGTTCTTCCAAAAACCCTCCTCCTATTTTATTTTAATCCCTGACATTTTTGTGAGTCCAGGGATTTTTACCCCTTGCCCTAAGTCTTTTCCTAACTCCTCTTTACTTCTTTTCCCTCTTTTGTTTTTCTGTTTTTGTTAAAAAAAAAATAACAACAGCAGTTTTATTCAAAGGTGCAGCCCAGGCCTTCCCTGGCCATCCAGGCCTCTCCTCCTCCCTCCAGGCCTCAAGGCCCATCTCTTCTCCTGGCCCAACTCCCTTCTCTCCCTCTGGGCCGGCTGGTCCACCAGCCCCCCAAAACCCTAGGGCACCGAGCCCCGCACCAGCTCCCTCCGTTCCTCCCACTGTGCGCCGCCAGCGACCGAACCCTCGACCTCGCTCCTTCCCTCGTTTTCCCTCTGCCCGATCTCTTCCCTCACCCGCTCGCTCGTTCCTCCCTCGTTCCCTCTCGCACGTCCCCTCTCTCCCCTTCGCCCCAGCCTCGATCTCCCGAGGCCCCAGCGACGCCCGCGCCTCGCGCGCCCTCCCATCTCCTCTGCTCGACCGGGATCCCGCGCCGGGGCCTCCCTCTCGCTCCCGCTGGCCAGGCCCGGCGTCCCCTCCATCCTCTCCTCCTCCAGAGGCCAGTGCGCCCCGATCCAGTCCGGGCCGTAGCAGCGCCGCGCGGAGCCTCTGCTCTGCGCCGGCCAGCGTCCCGCGCCCATCTTCCTCCCTCCAGGCTGCCAGGCCGGGCGCCCCTCTCCCTTCCGCCGGCCGCCCGGCCAGCCAGCAGCCACCCGAGCAGCACCGAGCAGCTCCTGCAGGCCTGCCTCCCGACGCCCGTCCTTCGTCGCCTCGCGACCTCCCCCTCTGGACGAGCCGCCCCGCCCGTGGTTTCCCTCCACGCGAGCGCGTCCTCCAGCCAGGGCCCCCGAGCGCCTGGCTCCCTCCGTCCTTGAAGCCCGAGAGCCCCGCAGCCGGCCTCCCTCCGTTCCGTCCGCAAGGCCGTGGTCCTCCGTGCTGTTGCTGCCGTGTTGAGTAGTTTGTTTTGTTTTTGTTCTGTTGCGTGCTGTAATTTTTGGACAGATGGCTACGTGTACAACTACGGCGACCCGACCAAGTACCTCGACGAACCGATCATCTACGGAAAACGAGCTCCGTGTACATCTACGACCCCGTGTACAACTACGACATGAACGACCGAACGAATCGACGACCGAACATCTACGGGAAGGCGAGCTCGTGAACGGCTACGGAGCAAGTACCTCTACATCCGTGTACGACTACGTGAACGAGTACCACGACGCCGTCGAACGCCAAGTACCTCTACGTGACCGACAAGTACCACGACGCCCCGAACGACTACCGATGACCGTGAACAACTACCGCGCGTCGTGGAACCGCCAAGACGAACGGAACAACTACTTCCCACTACGACCGTGTACCACTACTTCCTCTACTACGCCTTCTTCCTCTACGAGCTCGAACCGCCCCGAAACGCACGCTTCAAAGGTATAACCCCGAGACGTGACCCGTGAGATGCATGCTTGCTTGTGTTGTATGAAATGTTTCCCGTGTGAGCACCGTGTCCGTTTCGTCCCTTTTGTTGTCCTCGGTTGCCTCGCCACCGACTCGTGGGAACCCGGCAACGGGATAACCCCATCATCTTGTTCAACTCGCTTCGTCACCTTTTGCACCGGTCCCTCACCGAGATACCGGAACCGATATGATGCGTTGCATCATTTTCGGATCGTTGCCGTGGCACCCTTTCTTCCACCACGGTGACAAATGCTTCTTATCTTGTTATTTGTCAACCTTTTAATAAAACTTGCATAAACTTGATCATGTCATCCGCATCATGTTAACAACCTTGATGTTTAATTGTTGTTTGCTTATAATTTTAAACATGCTCATGGGGATTTTCCGGACTTGTTGTTGTTATTTCCGGCCTCATTTAAATTGCCTAGTTAGTGTAGTTTCTTTTTGCTTCACCTCTTGCCATGCTAAAAACATTTAATCTTGTCTGGTAATAATGAGAGTCAACTAAATAAATAACATGTGGTGTTTCGTCAATATGCAACCCGTTGCATATTGATCTCCACTTAACTTGTAGATTTGTTTGTGCACTTTGCCATGCCTTGCATATTTAAACCGGACATGCATCATGCTTGCTTGTGCATCGTGTGCCATGTTTATGTTTGTGTGTTTACCGTGTTGTTCTTTCTTTCCGGTTGCTTCTCTTGTTAGCTTCGGTTTCGTTCCGGAGTGGTGAGGTTTCTCTCGACTGTTGCTCCGTCTTCTTCTTGGACCCGTTCTTCTCCCTTGTGGAATCCCAGGCAAGATGACCGAACCCGGATACCATTACTATTTTCTGCCTCTTGCTAGTAGTCTCGATCTATAGCTTTGCCTCGATGCCCATGTCTTTCTTGTCAGCCTCCTACTTGTAACCAATTGCCATGTTTAACCAACCTACCTATGCAAACCGTTGCTTGGCTATACGTAGGCTCGCTCAGCCCCTCTTATAGCATTATTAGTTGCAGGTGAAGATCGAAGATGCTTGCTTCATGTTGAAGTTTGGTTGGGTTATATCACACTATATAAATGCTTTAAATGAAATCATCTATATACTGGCAGGGTGGAAGGCTAAGCCTTTTGCTTGGTGTTTTGTTCCACTCATGCCGTTAGGAACCGTATAAACCGGTGTTATGTTCCTTGATTTTGCGTTCCTAACACGGTTGGGGTGTATGGGACCCCCTTGATAAACCGCTAGGTGCTAAGTCTTTTCCAGCAAGTCCCAACTTTTGGTACTATTTGCCTCATAATAACAACTTAATTAATTAATTAAATTTGCATAGAGGGTCGCTCCCTCGAGGATCCTTTATTTCTACATAGCAGGGGGGGCCAGTGCCGATGGTGTTGGTCCCAAACGGGGAGCCTGCGGGAACCACCACGGGGAAACTTGAGGTTTGGGTCCTGTAGCATCACCCATCCGGTCGTGGCCTGAGACGAGATACGCGCGGCTACTATCAGGGTGTCGGCACACCGGGAGGATTTGCTGGATTAGCCTTACCTTAGTTCGGTTTAACTTGAGCACGGGATTCCGAGAATACTCGGGTCTTCCCAACTATGGAGTTGCGACTCCGCGGATCGTGGGCTTGTAATGGGCCAAGTTGGAACACCCCTGCAGGGTTTGAACTTTCGAAAGCCGTGCCCGCGGTTATGTGGCAGATGGGAGCTTGTTAATTCCGGTTGTAGATAACTTGACACAATGTTTCAATACACTACCAGCGTGTGTACCGTGACTGTCAATTTCCGAATAGGGATTCGGGAGTTGAACACGGTGGGGTTATGTTTGACCGGTTTTAGTTAGGATCACTTCGTGATCATCTTTCGACCGATGCTCTTCTCTTCTCGCTCTCTTTTACGTAAGTTAGTGCTAGTTGCTGCTGCAGACTCTTGTTTGTTCCTTCACCTCTCGTTCTTTCTTCAGCCTTGTCCACACCCAAGGCTTAAATAGTCTTGTTACCCGGGAACGGGATTGCTGAGTCCTCTGTGGCTCACAGTTACTTCACCACACCAGATGCAGGTTCAGCCGAGCTCGATGCAGGAGCTGGTTCAGTGCTTCACCAGGAGTTCGTTGAAGAGTGTGGCCGTTTGCTCGTGACGTTTCGATGTTCAGTAGTGGTTTCTACTAGGATTCGATCTTGGCCTGTGGCTTTATGTTGTTTTGGTATCTTTCTTTTGGTTCTTCACCCGTAGTCGGGCTGTGATGTTCTGAATGATGATTGTTTATGTAATGTATTGTGTGAAGTGGCGAGTGTAAGCCAACTATCTCCTTTTGCATTTTAATCCCTCTTTTACATGAGTCGTGCAAAGATACCAAACTTGAGATCATTCTAGGATGGGCTTATACCTTTAAGTCGTGCCTCGACACGTAGGAGGTATAGTCCCATCCTGGGCATTACACGCAGCCCCCGCATCGTTTTCCGTGCCATCCACCCTGCCACCGCCACCTGGCGCCGCCGGGCCCTCAGCGCCGCCGCCAGCCGCCGAAAACCCCGCCTCCAGCCACTCGGGGCGATCCACGTGTCGTCCTTGCCCTCCAGCCACCGTGGGCCCGCCGAAGCCCGGCCGCGGCCCCTCCTGGGCCGAGCTGGGCCGAGGCGCCCGCAACCGCGCCCGAGCCAGCGTCGCTCGCTCCTGTGCCTCCCGCTCTCCAGCGCACCTCCCGTGGCCGAGCGCCACCGCCCCTCCGCGCCGGCCAGCGAGCCTCGCCGGAGCCCCAGGTCTTTCCTCACCGCGCCTCTCTCCTTCTCTCCGTCCTTCCTCTCCCTCACCTCACCTCGCCAGCTCTCTCTCTCTCTCTCCCGCAGGTAGCTGCCTCGTTCTCGCCGCCCCGTCCCCGGTGGACCTCGCCGCCGCCAAGAATGGAAGCCCCGGGGCCAGATCCGGCCGGATTCGGCCAGGCCCCGTTCCCTCGGCCTTCGCCGGACGCCCCAGCTCGCGCCGTCGGCCGTGGCAGCCTCTGCCTCCTCGCTCGATCTAGAGGAGAACGACGAGCGCAGTTTGGGCCGCCTCCCTTCGTTCATGGGCCTGGCCTATAAACCGCGGCCCACCTCCTGACTTGCCCCGGCCTGCCTCCTCAACGTCCTGGGCCGAGCCCAGTGGTGAGCTTGCTATACCCAGCCCCGGGCGTGAGATAGAATATCCCGCTCGTTCGTTTTTTCCCTTAGATTTTGACTAAGTACCAAAAAACTGTAATAATGTATGCATCTTTATGTGGCTGTAACGTTTTGTGTGGTGATCCAAATTGAGTGTATAGTACGTCAAAATGATGGTGGTGATATGCTCTTCACTTTGTTCCATTGTGCCATGCTTGTTTGAGTTCATCTTGATGACCTAACCATCATTGCAAGAGTGCTATAAGTTTAAAACTGCTGTTACCTGTAATTTTCTTGCATACTTGTGATGCTTGTAACTTTGTGCATGTTTATCCAAATGGAGCATATGATATGTCAAAATGTTCATTGTGAAGTGCTCTACATGATGGTTGCTGTAGCATTCATGTTAGGTGCCATATTGCCATGTTAATATCTGTTGCAAAAGTGCATGTGGCTTTTAAGTGCTGAAACATGTTGTGAGATGCTGTTTTGCCTTGCTCATTGCTATTGATGTGTTTGTCTTCATGCCACATGTCTATATGTTTTAGAATCACAATCATATGGTCTTTGCTGTGGTGCTATCCACTTTCCATGATATGCCTTGAGGTGACTTAAACAAGCTTGTAAACATGCCATGCCAATGTTGCTGTTTTATACTTAGTGAAAAAACTGCTAAGTTTCGAATCTGTTAAACCTGATGCTATGTTTGCTTGATGCCCCACTCAAATCCATGCATGTGTTAGTATGTCAATTGATCATGTCTTGTTGTCCATGTTATGCTCTATCCATCCATGCCCTTATTTGCACATATGGCCTGCTATAGCTTATTTATTTCTTGCTCTCAAGTTGCTAGAAATTTACCTGTTAGACTTTTATCAGCATGATCAATTTGGTGAAGCTTGTTGTTATTGATCCATGCCTTCTATGGAGATGCTCCAATGGAGTTGTTTGATGTATGCTATGTCTACTACATGTCCATGCTCTTTATATACTTAGTAGAGTCCATATGCTTGTTGTTTTGTGCCTCCGAAGGCAGCATCGTGATGATGTTTTTGCTTTCCCAGATTTTGACTAAGTCTGGATAAATTTGTTGCAACTTGCCATGCTTGGTTAATGATGTTCCAGCAAGCTTTTGGGTGTGTTCTAAGTTCATGCTTGTTAAGTATCATGTCTATTTCACATCCATGCCTCTAGTTATCATGTTTGAGTGCTGTAGCATATATTTACCTTGCCCCAAAGTTGCTATGTTGCTGATTTTGGACAGCTTGTTGTTATATCTTGTTTCGTGTGTATGTGTTAAACCGTTGCTCCGTTTTGAGTGCGCCCTATATGAAACTTGTGTGTTTTTGCATGTAGAAGCATAATATCATGTTGTTTAGCTATTTGGAGTGTGTTTGCTTGATGTTGGGTGCATCTTGCACCATTGCTATGCCTGTCTTGTTTTGCTCATATCTTCTAGGCCGTAACTCCGAATTAAACAAACTTTATATGAAACTTGACTAGAATTTCGAGTAGATCATCATGGTGCATGTTAACTTGCTGTTTAACAACTTGAACTTAAAGTTTGTTCAGATCTGGACCAATTAAAAAAATGTGCATATGAGGACTTACCGAAATTGTTGTATGTTGATTCCGGCCTCATTTAAACTTGTTGGTTTGTGTTATTCTTGTGTGCTTCATCCTTTGCCATGTTTTGCATCATATATACTTGTCTTGCATAATACTTGGTTGAGCATCTTGTCATGTTCTTGAGTGGTGTGTTTACCGTATTGCTTGCTTCTTCTCATTAGTGCTTGTTCCATTGCGATCGTGAGGATTCGTTCGACTACACTTGGTTCGACCTCGAGGCTTCTTCTTCGTCTTCTTCATGGACCCGTTCTTCTTCCTTGCGGGATCTCAGGCAAGATGACAATCACCTTGGATACCTTTACTATCATTTCCATGCTAGTTGTCTCGATGCTATCGTTAAATGTCACGCTACCTATCTTTTGTTGTCAGCCTCTCCTTGTTGCCATGAAACCTCTAACCTTGACACCTTCCCAGCAAAACCGTTGTTTGGCTATGTTACTCGCTTGCTCAGCCCCTCTTATAGCGTTGTTAGTTGCAGGTGAAGATGAAGATCGTTCCATGTTGGAACTTGTTGTTGGAATATCACAATATCTATTATTATTATTATTATTATTATTATTAACACACCTACATACTTGGCAATGGGTGGAAGGCTTGGCCTTTTGCTTGGTGTTTTGTTCCACTCATGCCACCTTAGGAGCCGATAAACCGGCGTTATGTTCCTTGATTTTGCGTTCCTTACACGGTTGGGTATATGGGGACCCCTTGATTGTTCGTCTTTGAATAAAACTTCTCCAGCAAGGCCCAACATTGGTTTTAATTTGCTCATAGTAAAAACTTAATTAATTAATTAATTGCATAGGGAGTTAGCGCTACCCGAGGATTCTTTCTACATAGCAGGGGGGCCAGTGCTGATGGTGTTGGTCCCAAATAGAGCCGTTTGCGGCGCCCCACTTGGTAACTTGGGGTTTGGTTGTTGTACGCTGTGCTCATCCGGTCGTGCCCTGAGACAAGATACGCGCGGCTACTATCAGGGTGTCGGCACGCCGTGAGGTCTTGCTGGACTTGTTTTACCATTGTCGAAATGTCTTGTGCTCCGGGATCCGAGCCTGATCGGATTGTCCCTAAGATAAGGGGTAATATTATTATTATCTCTGCTGATCGTGAGAGATTGTGATGGGCTAAGTTGGGACACCCCTGCAGGGTTATGATCTTTTGAAAGCCGTGCCCGCGGTTATGTGGCAGACTGGAATTTGTTAATGTCTGGTTGTAGAAAACTTGACAGAGGATTCGAAGTAAAACACACAACTGTGTGAGTAACCGTGACCGTCTCTTTTCACTTTGAGAAGAGAACACGGTGGGGTTATGTTTGACTCGTAGGTAGTTCAGGATCTTTAGCGATCATTACTAGTTTGCGACCGTTTGCGTAGATGCTCATCTTATTCTTGTACTCGTAAGTTAGCCACCATACATATTGCTTAGCCGCTGCTGCAAACTTCACCACTTTACCTCTTCGTACCCATTAAGCTTTGCTAGTCTTGTTACCCATGGTTATGGGATTGCTGAGTCCTCGTGGCTCACAGATACTACAACAACAGTTGCAGGTGCAGGTTTCCAATGAATTGACGTGAAAGCGATGCTCGTTGTGTTGGAGTTCTTTCTTCTTCTTCTTCTTCTTCTTCTTCTTCTTCTTCTTCTTCTTCTTCTTCTTCTTCTTCTTCTTCTTCTTCTTCTTCTTCTTCTTCAGTCTTGGGTTAGATTCCGGGTCGGCAGCCTGGGATAGCAGATGGATGTCATTGTGCTTATCATGTTTGCATCCGTAGTCGGATGCCTTGTATTGATGTTTTTATATTCATGTGAATTGTATGTATTGTTGTATCCCCCATGTATGTATGTAATAGTACGATGTAATGATATCCATCTTGCTAAGCGCCTGAGATGCGGTTGTGCCCCAATCATGGATGAGTCAAGTGATCGGGATAGAATCACATCTCGGGCCTGACAAGTTGGTATCAGAGCCTCGACCGACCATAGGAGCCCCCTTGATTGATCGTAGAATGACCGTTGTTGAGTCTAGCAAAACTTTTTCGGAGTCTAGTTATATCGGAGAGTAGGAATTTGTTTACTCCCCTGCCCCTTCGTCGCTCTGGTGAGGAATCTTGACGTAGGTGTTTTGAATTACTCCTCTTCCCCTTCAATTTTTTTAGGATCACGCGGTTAGTTTTCGTTTGTTGCGTTGTCAGTTCTTTTATCTGGCGCATCTCTCGTCAAGTGGATTCGACCCTCTTCTTCTTTGCAAGTTCAACCTCAGTTCTTTTCAACCGACGGTGTTTCCTCTTCCGAAGTTGTCTTTCTTTTCCCACCCGCCCACCCTTTCTCTTCTCGGACCGGAGTCCTTAATCGAGTATCCATCTTACTCGTGCGAAGTCTTTGCCTTCTTTCCTTAATCATCTCAACCGGTCAATTTTTTGTCTCGTTGTCATTATTCACCTCTTCTTCTTTTCCGGTGGATTCAGTTCAAATATTCGGTGTTCATCATATTCATTTCTTGGCTCAGATGTTTTCCCTTGCTCGTTCGTCTCTCGCCATTTAATTATCCGGAGTTCCGAAGACATCTCAGGAGAATCGTTTGTGTTTCAATTAATTCGAGGTTGTCACCTCCTTCGAGTCTTTTAATCATTCCGGTGCATCGTTTCACACGCGAATAATCCTTTCCAACGGTGTTTTTCTCTTCGGTGGGCTCATAACCCACAGGTATTTTTCCCAGGATCTTACCTGACTCTTCTAATTTCCCGGAGTGTTCCGAAATTCTTTTCAAGTGTGACGTAAGAATGGATTCCATCAGTCATATGCCTTCTCCAAGATCGTTTGCAAATTCTTTTATCGTTGGTTCAACCTTTCTTCTTTTCATTCTTCCGGAATATTTCATGAATTCTTTTTATTGTGTTCCTCCGAAGGCCATCATTTCAGAAGATTTCTTCATTCTCAGTTTTCAACTTCCTCCTCCAAATATTCTTCATTGACGCCTCTTCGTTCGTCTCACATTCGTCCGGTGCTTCGTTCAAGTATTCTTTAATCAATTCGCGATCTCTTCGTTACCTCGTATCTAAATTCCCCCAAGTGCTTATCCTTCTCGGCGATTAATTCTGTGGAATTCACGCAATTTCAATTCCATACGGTGGTTTGCCCTCTTTATTCACTCGGTTTCAATTCTTACGGTGGCTCGCTCAAGAGTTCTTTTCCGGTGTTATCTTATCAATCCATTCCTTTTTATTATTTCAATCCTACCGGTGATTCAAGAAGACTTTCTTGAGTTCGTGCTATATCCCTCGTTAATCCTTTTCAACGTGAATAAGTGATATGCAAATCCATTGTTTCTCATCAGTTTAATTGCTCGAGGATAAGCATAACACAATTCTTATTCTTTTTATCAAGTTGATTTATTCCTTCCTTCGGAGTTTATTCTTGATGAATAAATTCTAGTTCCAAGTACTTTAATCTTTTCTTTCCCGGAGTTCAAGTTTTCTTGGCTATCTCGTTGGAACCCCCGTCTAAATCATCGCAAGGCTTTAATCTTATTCTTCTCGTCCGTCATTTCTATGTCATCATCCTTTTGTCACTGGAGTTCGTCATGAGCTAATACATTCCTCAAATATTCATCAAATTCTTTTGGAGAAGCTAAAGCATTATTCTTTTGTGTCTCGAGATGCAAATAATTCTCCGTATTCTTTTGATGTGGAGTTTTGCATTTCCTAAATCTCAGTTATTCAACCTTCTCGTCCTGGCATAATATCACATCAAGTTTTGAGATGTTTTTCATAAGTCCACAACAAGCTTATTCTTTTTGTTGTTGATTTTCTCAATAACTCTGTTCAAACCTTTATCCTAAGGATGCTCTTTCAATTTCATTCGCGCTCGAAGTTGTCATCTTCTTCTCCGTTCTTTTAATTCCATTATTTCAATTTTTCCAGAGGCATTGTGTTGTTCATCTCGTCAAGTATCGCTCCTTATTCTGAGTCATGTTACATTCATTCCATTTTCAGCCGGAGTGCTGCCCGAATTCCTTCCTTTTAATTACTTTTCTATCTCTTTTAACTAGAGTGGTTTATTGTCTCTCTCTTGTCATTTAAGCTCTCGATTCTCGTCGTTTGCCTTGTTTCCTCTTTTTACCAGAGCTTCTCATCTTGTTCATCTTCATTGCATTCTTCCATTCAAGTGGCTCAACCTCTCAAGGTTCTTTGGTTTCACTCTTTTGTCCTCGAAGAACTTTGTTCTTCCTTCTCTCTTTCGTCTCGTTCCTAAAATCTCGGGACGAGATGTCTTGTTAGTAGGGGAGTGTTGTGACACCTCGAGATCGATGCGCCAGGTGTCAGCCAGTTATTCGTCGTCGTTGCCATGTCATCTACTTGTGTGTTGCATCTTGCCATGTCATCATGTGTGTTGCATCATCATGTTTTAAAAACTTGCATCCGGCCGAACCCCCTCGTCCTTTCCGTTGTCCATTCCGAGCCCAAACACACTTGCACGCGCCCGCGGCACCTCCGAATATTTATTTTATGAGTGGCCGGGAAAATGTTCTCGGAATGGGATGAAATTTGGCGTGTGGTCCTATTATAGCATAGGTAGACCGCCTGTCAAGTTTTGTCGCGTTCAGATTATGTTTGATAGCCCAACGGATAAATATAGCGGCACTAATCGCCGGTTAAATCGTCGATCGTTTCGGGTCTCCGAAACACTGTGCCGGGCTGCTCTCTCTCTTCTCTCCTCTAAGCCCAGGGCCTTCTACACAGCCCACTAACCTCACCTACAGCCCACCTAGACTCCCCTCTGTCTGGAACCCTCCGATGGTGATCGAACGGCTCCGAAACGGAGGAAATCGCCTAAACCTAGCCCCCTTTCTATAAATAGACGCCTCCACCTGCCAATTTTGGCCTAAAACCCTAAATTCTAGCCATTCCCTAACCTCCAGCGCCGCCCCCGCATCGTTATCCGTGCCAGCCACCCTGCCACCGCCACTTGGAGCCCCCGAGCCCTGAGCGCCGCCGCCAGCCGCCGAAAACCCCGCCTCCAGCCACTCGGGGCGCTCCACATGTCACCCCTTGCCCTCCAGCCGCCGCGGGCCCGCCGAAGCCCGGCCGCGGCCTGTCCCGGGCCGATCTGGGCCGAGGCGCCCGCAACCGCGCACGAGCCAGCGTCGCTCGCTCCTCCGCTTCCCTCTCTCCAGCGCGCCTCCCGTGGCCGAGCGCCATCGCCCCTCCGCGCAAGCCGGCGAGCCTCGCCGGAGCCCCAGGTCTTTCCTCGCCGCGCCTCTCTCTCCTTCCCTCCGTCCTTCCTCTCCCTCACCTCACCTCGCCAGCTCTCTCTCTCTCCCGCAGGTAGTCGCCTCGTTCTCTCCGCCCCGTCCCTGGTGGACCTCGCCGCCGCTGGGAATGGAACCCTTGGGGCCAAATCCACCTGGATCCGGCCGGGCCCCGTTCCCTCGGCCTCCGCCGGACGCCCCAGCTCGCGCCGCCGGCCGTGGCAGCCTCTGCCTCCTCGCTCGATCCAGAGGAGAACGACGAGCGCAGATCTGGGCCGCCTCCCTTCGTTCATGGGCTGGCCCGTAAGCCACGGCCCACCTCCTGACTTGCCCCGGCCTGCCTCCTCAATCTCCTGGGCCGAGCCCAGTGGTGAGCTCGCTATACCCTGCCCCGGGCGTGAGATAGAATATCCCGCTCGTTCGTTTTTTCCCTTAGATTTTGACTAAGTCCCAGAAAACTGTAATAATGTATGCATCTTTATGTGGCTGTAAAGTTTTGTGTGATGATCCAAATTGAGTGTATAGTATGTCAAAATGATCGTGGTGATATGCTCTTCACTTTGTTCCATTGTGCCATGCTTGTTTTAGTTTATCTTGATGACCTAATCATCGTTGCAAGAGTGCTATAAGTTTAAAACTGCTGTTACCTGTAATTTTCTTGCATACTTGTGATGCTTGTAACTTTGTGCATGTTTATCCAAATGGAGCATATGATATGTCAAAATTTTCATTATGAAGTGCTCTACATGATGGTTGCTGTAGCATTCATGTTAGGTGCCATATTGCCATGTTAATCTCTGTTGCAAAAGTGCATGTGGCTGTTAAGTGCTGAAACTTGTTGTGAGATGCTGTTTTGCCTTGCTCATTGCTATTGATGTGTTTGTCTTCATGCCACATGTCTATATGTTTTAGAATCACAATCATATTGTCTTTGCTGTGGTGCTATCCACTTTCCATGATATGCCTTGAGGTGACTTAAACAAGCTTGTAAACATGCCATGCCAATGTTGCTGTTTTATACTTGGTGAGAAAACTGCTAAGTCTGGAATCTGTTAAACCTGATGCTATGTTTGCTTGATGCCCCACTCAAATCCATGCATGTGTTAGTATGTAAATTGATCATGTCTTGTTGTCCATGTTATGCTCTATCCATCCATGCCCTTATTTGCACATATGGCCTGCTGTAGCTTATTTATTTCTTGCTCTCAAGTTGCTAGAAATTTACCTGTCAGACTTTTATCAGCATGATCAATTTGGTGAAGCTTGTTTTTATTGATCCATGCCTCCTATGGAGATGCTCCAATGGAGTTGTTTGATGTATGCTATGTCTACTACATGTCCATGCTCTTTATATACTTAGTAGAGTCGTTATGCTTGTTGTTTTGTGCCTCCGAAGGCAGCATCGTGGTGATGTTTTTGCCTTCCCAGATTTTGACTAAGTCTGGATAAATTTGTTGCAACTTGCCATGCTTGGTTAATGATGTTCCAGCAAGCTTTTGGGTGTGTTCTAAGTTCATGCTTGTTAAGTATCATGTCTATTTCACATCCATGCCTCTGGTTATCATGTTTGAGTGCTGTAGCATATATTTACCTTGCCCCAAAGTTGCTATGTTGCTGATTTTGGACAGCTTGTTGTTATATCTTGTTTCATGTGTATGTGTTGAACCGTTGCTCCGTTTTGAGTGTGCCCTATATGAAACTTGTTTGTTTTTGCATGTAGAAGCATAATATCATGTTGTTTACCTATTTGGAGTGTGTTTGCTTGATGTTGGGTGCATCTTGCACCGTTTCCATGCCTGTCTTGTTTTGCTCATATCTTCTAGGCCGTAGCTCCGAATTAAACAAACTTTATATGAAAGTTGACTAAACTTTTGAGTAGATCATCATGGTGCATGTTAACTTGCTGTTTAACAACTTGAACTTAAAGTTTATTCAGATCTGGACCAATTTAAAAAATGTGCATATGAGGACTTACCGAAATTGTTGTATTTTGATTCCAGCCTCATTTAAACTTGTTGGTTTGTGTTGTTCTTGTGTGCTTCATCCTTTGCCATGTTTTGCATCATATATACTTGTCTTGCATAATACTTGGTTGAGCATCTTGTCATGTTCTTGAGTGGTGTGTTTACCGTATTGCTTGCTTCTTCTCGTTAGTGCTTGTTCCATTGCGATCGTGAGGATTCGTTCGACTACACTTGGTTCGACCTCGAGGCTTCTTCTTCGTCTTCTTCATGGACTCGTTCTTCTTACTTGCGGGATCTCAGGCAAGATGACCATCACCTTGTATACCTTTACTATCATTTCCATGCTAGCTGTCTCGATGCTATCGTTAAATGTCACGCTACCTATCTTTTGTTGTCAGCCTCTCCTTGTTGCCATGAAACCTCTAACCTTGACACCTTCCCAGCAAAACTGTTGTTTGGCTATGTTACCCGCTTGCTCAGCCCCTCTTATAGCATTGTTAGTTGCACGTGAAGATGAAGATCGTTCCATGTTGGAACTTGTTGTTGGAATATCACAATATCTATTATTATTATTAACACACCTATATACTTGTCAATGGGTGGAAGGCTTGGCCTTTTGCTCGGTGTTTTGTTCCACTCATGCCACCTTAGGAGCCGATAAACCGGTGTTATGTTCCTTGATTTTGCGTTCCTTACACGGTTGGGTATATGGGGACCCCTTGACAGTTCGTCTTTAGTAAAACTTCTCTAGCAAGGCCCAACATTAGTTTTAATTTGCTCATAATAAAAACTTAATTAATTAATTAATTGCATAGGGAGTTAGCGCTACCCGAGAATTCTTTCTACATAGCAGGGGGGCCAGTGCTGATGGTGTTGGTCCCAAATAGAGTCGTTTGCGGCGCCCCTCCTTGATAACTTGGGGTTTGGTTGCTGTACACTGTGCTCATCCGGTCGTGGCCTGAGACGAGATACGCGCGGCTACTATAAGGGTGTCGGCACGCCGGGAGGTCTTGCTGGACTTGTTTTACCATTGTCGAAATGTCTTGTGCACCGGGATTCCGAGCCTGATCGGATTGTCCCTAAGATAAGGGGTAATATTATTATTATCTCTGCTGATCGCGAGAGCTTGTGATGGGCTAAGTTGGGACACCCCTGCAGGGTTATGATCTTTCAAAAGTCGTGCCCGCGGTTATGCGGTAGATTTGAATTTGTTAATGTCAGGTTGTAGAAAACTTGACAGAGGATCCGAAGTAAAACACACAACCGTGTGAGTAACCGTGACCGTCTCTTTTCACTTTGAGAAGAGAACACGGTGGGGTTATGTTTGACTCATAGGTAGTTCAGGATCTTTAGCGATCATTACTAGTTTGCGACCGTTTGCGTAGATGCTCATCTTATTCTTGTACTCGTAAGTTAGCCACCATACATATTGCTTAGCCGCTGCTGCAAACCTCAACACTTTACTTCTTCCTACCCATTAAGCTTTGCTAGTCTTGTTACCCATGGTTATGGGATTGCCGAGTCCTCGTGGCTCACAAATACTACAACAATAGTTGCAGGTGCAGGTTTCCAATGATTTGACGTGAGAGTGATGTTCGTTGTGTTGGAGTTCTTTCTTCTTCTTCTTCTTCTTCTTCTTCTTCTTCTTCTTCTTCTTCTTCTTCTTCTTCTTCTTCTTCTTCTTCTTCTTCTTCTTCTTCTTCTTCTTCTTCTTCTTCTTCTTCTTCTTCTTCTTCAGTCTTAGGTTAGGTTCCGGGTCGGCAGCCTGGGATAGCAGATGGATGTCGTTGTGCTTTTCATGTTTGCATCCGTAGTCGGATGCCTTGTATTGATGTTGTTATATTCATGTGAATTGTATGTATTGTTGTATCCCCCATGTATGTATGTAATAGTACGATGTAATGATATCCATCTTGCTAAGCGCCTGAGATGCGGTTGTGCCCAAATCACGGATGAGTCACGTGATCGGGATAGAATCGCATCTTGGGCCTGACATTTCCATCACATCATTCTCCTAATGATGTGATCTCGTTGATCAAACGACAACACATGTCTATGGTTAGGAAACATAACCATCTTTGATTAACGAGCTAGTCTAGTAGAGGCATACTAGGGACACTCTGTTTTTTCTATGTATTCACACATGTATCAAGTTTCTGGTCAATACAATTCTAGAATGAATAAAAGACATTTATCATGACATATAAGGAAATATAAATAACAACTTTATTATTGCCTCTAGGGCATATTTCCTTTAGTCTCCCACTTGCACTAGAGTCAATAATCTAGATTACATAGTAATGATTCTAACACCCATGGAGTCTTGGTGCTGATCATGTTTTTCTCGTGGAAGAGGCTTAGTCAACGGGTCTGCAACATTCAGATCCGTATGTATCTTGCAAATTTCTATGTCTCCCTCCTTTACTTGATCGCGGATGGAGTTGAAGCGTCTATTGATGTGCTTGGTTCTCTTCGCCAAGGCTATTGCTCCAGTGTTGTCACAAAAGATTTTCATTGGACCCAATGCACTAGGTATTACACTTAGATCGGATATGAACTCCTTCATCAAGACTCCTTCATTTGTTTCTTCCGGAGCAGCTATGTACTCCGCTTCACACGTAGATCCCGCCACGACGCTCTGCTTGGAACTGCACCAACTGACAGCTCAACCGTTCAACAAAAATACATATCCGGTTTGTGACTTAGAGTCATCCGGATCAGTGTCAAAGCTTGAATCGACGTAACCATTTACGACGAGCTCTTTGTCACCTCCATAAATGAGAAACATATCCTTTGTCCTTTTTAGGTACTTCAGGAAGTTCTTGACCGTTGTCTAGTGATCCACTCCTGGATTACTTTGGTACCTCCCTGCTAAACTTATAGCAAGACACACATCAGGTCTGGTACACAACATTGCATACATGATAGATCCTATGGCTGAGGCATAGGGAATGACTTTCATTTTATCTCTATCTTCTGTAGTGGTCGGGCATTGAGTCTTACTCAACTTCACACCTTGTAACACAGGCAAGACCCTTTCTTTGACTGATCCATTTTGAACTTCTTCATAACTTTATCAAGGTATGTGCTTTGTGAAAGTCCAATTAAGTGTCTTGATCTATCTCCATAGATCTTGATGCCCAATATATAAGCAGCTTCACCGAGGTATTTCATTGAAAAATTCTTATTCAAGTATCCTTTTATGCCATCCAGAAATTCTACATCATTTCCAATCAACAATATGTCATCCATATATAATATCAGAAATACTACAGAGCTCCCACTCACTTTCTTGTAAATACAAGCTTCTCCAAAAGTCTGTATAAAACCATATGCTTTGATCACTTCATCAAAGCGTATATTCCAACTCCGAGATGCTTGCACCATTCCATAGATGGATCGTTGGATCTTGCACACTTTGTTAGCACCTTTAGATTCGACAAAACCTTCTGGTTGCATCATATACAACTGTTCTTTGAGATATCCATTAAGGAATGCAATTTTAACATAAATTTGCCAGATTTCATAATCATAAAATGCGGCAATTTCTAACATGATTCGGACAGACTTAAGCATTGCTACGGGTGAGAAAGTCTCATCGTAGTCAACTCCTTGAACTTGTTGAAAAACCTTTCGCAACAAGTCGAGCTTTGTAGACAGTAACATTACCATCGGCGTCAGTCTTCCTCTTAAAGATCCATTTATTTTCAATGGCTTGCTGATGGCTTCTCGCCCCTCGTTGGTTACCCCAAGTGGAAGGTTGTGATGTAGCGTAGCGGCAAATTTCCCTTGGCAAAGGTACCAAGGATCGAATCCCGTGAGACTCCGAGGGTCGACAAGTAGGTGTCAACGGCGCCAGAAACTTAGCGGTTGACAGGACCTGCACACACATACAGATAACTTTGCTCCCAACGAGTACAGAGAGGTTGTCAATCCCTCCGGCCTTGTTGCTTACAAATGATCAAACACAAGAGATAATAATGATAGCTAAGACTGCAACTAGGAAATAAAAACAGGAAGTAAATAGAAGGTGTGATCAGCGGTGGTAATATGGACCGGGGTCCCATGATGTTCACTAGTGATGTCTCTCTCCCAAAAGACGATAAAATAGCAAAGCGAGGTAAACAAATTACAGCTGGGCAATTGACAGGATTATGTGCGCAAACCAATGCTAACTATACCGCAAAGAAAGGTAGAGGCTCAAAAGCATGGGCGGTACGCCAAGGCAAGTAGACCGAAATCCATCTGCATCTACTACTAATCATCCACCTTGATATATCTATCCAGAACATCTCGCTGGTATTAAGTTGCGAATCCCACCCAAAGTGTAAACTCAAAGCAACAGACAACTGCATTAAAAGAACTTTGCGTAAAGTAAACAATCCTTGCACCCGCAAGTACAAGCACCGTTGTTTTCTCCCTTGTGGCAACAGCACATCCCCTAGACTCATGTTTCTGTCACTCAAGCTAGTCATCAGGGGGCATGAACCCACAATCAAGCATAACGCTCCCTCTTGGAGTTACTACCTACTACTTGGCCAAAGCAATAAACTGCAAGGGAGAACATGCAAGAATTACTCAAGAACAAAGATATAAAAGAGGTGAATCAAATATATTACTCAAACACAATCTGAACATAGTCTCATAATCCATCAGATCCCAGCAAACTCAGCAAAGCAACAGCAGAAAGATTACATATGTGCCTCGATCATGTAGGGCAGCTCACGAGGTCTAAACCATGAAGAGCAAAGAGGGGAGGAGAACATCACATAGCTACTGATCATGGACCCATGGTCCAAGGTGGACTACTCACGACTCATCCGGGAAGCGTCCATGGTGGTGGAGAAGCTCCCGGTGGTGGTTCTCCCCTCCGGCAGGGTGTCGGGAAGAGTTCTCCTGATGCTCCCGATCTTGGAAGCGATGCGGCGGCGGAACAGAGGCGAGATCGCGAAAAAGGGTTCTGTCCTCGAGGGTTTCGGGACGAGAGGGATATATAGGCGAAGGAGGGCAGCCAGAGGCGGAGCAGGGGCCCCAGGCGCCCCCCTGGCGCGGCCAGGGGTGGGGCCGCGCCAGGTGGCCGCCTGGGCCTCCCCTGGCTCCCCTCTAGCCCATCTTTGGTTCTTCGCGAAGCTTCCTGTACGCTGATTTTTCCTATATTTTTCCTGGAATTTTTGGAGCACTTTTAATATGGGGGAAACCTGAAATAGAAAAACAACAGAAAACAGGAACTGGCACTTGGTGCACTGAGTTAATAGGTTAGTCCAAATATGATCAAAAGCGTATGGAAGTGCATCAATATCATAGCAATATCACACAAAAGATGCATGGAGCAAGCAGAAATTATAGATACGTTTTGGACGTATCAACATCCCCAAGCTTAATTCCTGCTCGTCCTCGAGTAGTAAATGATAACAAGCATAATTTCTGTGGTGACATGCTACCAACCATATAAGAACTTTTTAAGTAAAGCAATCAAAGCATGTAATTCAATTCAAGTCATAACAAGCAAGAGTCTATATTTGCATTGTAACAAGCAACATAAGAACATAAAGGTGCAAGAGCTCTCGCTGTCCGTGACTCGAATGTCTCCAAATGGTGTTTGCGTGCAAGAAAGGGGATAGGGATATACGAGAGAGTAAAACATAGTTTTTGTATTGTTGAGAACTTAATCTACTAAAGTTTCACACTTGGTCTTCTTTGGAATCTTATCTTGACTCATCCCCAGACCACTAGCCAGGTACAAGTCAAAATGATCCACTCCCTTTCGATATTTTGAGCACTCATGCAATGGATGAGCGTAAGCAAGAAAGTTGACACTTAGGATGGCAAAGAGAGAAAAATGATGAAGGGGGAAGACAAAAAAGGTGTGAAAGGCTCACATCAATGAGGACAATTATAGGCGAGAGAAAGCCAAATGATAGATATGATGTGAGGAGTAGGGATTGCCATGCAACGGATGCACATATGAGCTAAGGTAAGCTCTCTAATGGAACTAGTGGGGGTGCATCCAACTTGCTCGCTCAAGAAGACCTAGAGCTCTTTTGAGGAGGCTCATCATTGGAATATACAAGCCAAGTTCTATAGTGTGAAGGTCCCCACATAGCTATATGCATGAATGATAATCTCTATGGAGTACAAGGTATAAGATGGAGTACGAGTGTGGATCTCTCAAAAGGAATATTAGTGTGCCCCCTTCTCTCTTTTTATTTCTTTTTCTCTTTTTTCTCTTTTTTTTACTTTTTTGTGGCCTCAATGGCTCTTTCTATTTAACTCTCATTTGTCCTCTTTGGGATCTTTTGATTTTGTCCTCTTTGGGATCTTTTCCTCACTTTAGGGGCAACACTCTATGTATTACAAGAAGTATATAAGATCTTTCACACTTTACAAAAGTACTCAACATAAAGAAAATGAAACTATCATGATGTATGCAAATGTATGTCTCTGCCGGTGTAGCAGGATATGCAATGATACTAGCGCGTCATGTAGCAATGATTAGGGCAAGGCCCAACTAGCATGCGGCTCATCGATCAAGCAAAAAGCATGTATGACATGAAGATCAAGTCATGAGAAGATGGATGTTGCATGGCTATGTATCTTGGAAAGGCTATGGAAATGCCTTGATAGGTAGGTATGGTGGCTGTTTTGAGGAAGGATATAATGAGGCTTATGATGACAGAGCGTATCGTGCCAAGGATTTGGATGCACCGACGAAGTATGCGCCAACTCTCGAGGTGAGAAAGGGCAATGCACGGTACCGAAGAGGCTAGAAAAATATGGCTAGGTGGAAGTGTCAACTTTCGAATACTCACATTAGTCCGAAGAACTCATGCACTTATTATCGGTAACTCTCAATCTAATTAGGAGGTTCACAAAGAGACAAGTACCCCGAGGAGGAGTGTATGGGGGTTTGGTTATCCTTGCGCATCCTCGACTCATGGTACGTGAGTGTACTTTAATATTCGATCCCTCCAAAGATTAGTGATCCATCTAGTAGCTAAAGTTCTCAACTATTTTGTAGGTTTTCGAAAATAAACACGGATTGCCCAAAATACGACATCTATCACTAATAGGCGAAAGCTCTTGACACCAAAAGTTCAGACATTACTCATGGCAATACCTCAAAACTATTGCAAGTTACTACTAAAATTAAATAGCAACCTCAGTTACCTACTTTAAGTTAAGACACACAACTCAGTGCAACAGGCAAACTCTCTTAACAAGATAAACATGAAAACTCAAGAGAGTTCAGGAACAAACTAAACAAAAGCTCTTTAAAAAGAAAAGCATGAAAACTAAGAGCTAAACATGACAGCAGCTATGGAAAGACAAAGAACACACACAGCAAAGATAAGCATGAAAATCCTATGTTGTGTTCTAGGTTGAAGTGGAGCGTGTTTCTCTCCCACACAAAGAAAGCTGGGTTCTAACTTGTTATGAACAGCAAGCAAAGCTAAACAAAACTAAAAAAAGAAACTAAGAGCAAGACGCTCCAAGCATAGCACATAACGCATGAAGTGAAAAAAATATAGTGGAACGAAAGACGAACTGATAATTGTTGATGGAGAAGGGGATGCATGGGGGCATCCCCAAGCTTAGACGCTTGAGTCTTCTTGAATATTTCTTGGGGGTGCACGGGGGCATCCCCAAGCTTGAGCGTTTGACCCTCCTGAATCTTCTTTTATCATCTTCCCTCGCACACTTGAAAACTCCCTTCATACATAACTCATCATAATCTGATTAGCGAGGTTAGTACCCACAATAAAATAATTTTCCCCTACTGGAAATAAAAATAATCTTGAAGAGCTACTGTTTCTCAAGATTGCCAAAAGGTTTTTGCAAAGAAAAAGCAAGCTCAAGGTTTGCAAAACGAAGAAAAGGCAAAACAGGACAGAATCTGTGAAAAACAGACCAGCAGGTAGTAAATAATTTTTTCGGGGCACTTCTGCAACTCAAATCAAAAAACTCAGAACAGACGCTCGAAAGCCAATTGTATAGAGCACGCTGTCAAAAAAATTCAGATCAAAAAGATGATCTGGTGATTTTATTCGAATTTTTCTGTCCAAGGACAGAATCTGTTTTCTGGACAGCACGTCACAACTTTTGAACTTTCTTGCAATCGGCGGCTAAACTTGGCACAAAGCTGAAAAGAAAAGATACAATGATGATGCTACTGTAGTAACAAACATCAAGACACAACAAAAGCAAAATAAAGCCTAATTCTTTGTGGGCTGCCTCCCAAAAGCGCTTTCTTTTATGCCTTTAAGCTAGGCATGATGCAAAAAGAGAAGATCACGTTTTATCAAGAGTAAGAGAATAGCTAGCCCGTGTAACGGACTCAAAAGACAACTTAATCTTCTTTCTAGGGAAGTGTTCCATCCCTTTCTTGAGAGGGAATTGGAATTTTATATTCCCCTCTTTCATGTCAATGATAGCACCAACGGTGCGAAGAAAAGGACGTCCCAAAATAATTGGACATGAAGGTTCACATTCAATATCCATAATAGTAAAATCAACGGGAACATAATTGTCATTGACAATGATAAGAACATCATCGATCTTCCCCAAAGGTTTCTTTACGGAAGAATCAACAAGACGAACACCAAAAGAACAAGGATCAAAAGGTTTCAATTCAAACATATCGTACATTCTTTTGGGCATAACGGAGGTACTAGCTCCAACATCACATAAAGCATAGCAAGAGAAGTTATTCAACTTAATTTTAATCATAGGATCCCAACTATCTTCTAGCTTTATAGGTATGGAGGCTTCTACCCTAAGCTTCTCCTCCCTAGCTTTGATGAGAGCATTAGTGATATGCTCCGTGAAGGCGAGATTAAGTGTGCTAGTGTGGGGATCTCTAGACATCTTGTGAAGAAAACCAATAACTTCAGAAATGGTGCAATTATCAAAATCAAGGTCACTACTATCAAGTAAAGTGGTAGTGGTGTCCTTTAGGCTCACTTGTTTGGTAGCTTCTATGGTTATAGGAGTTTCTTCTTCTACGGTTGAGGTCATAGCATCACCATTAATAGGTCCAATGGGACTAGGAGTGCATTGGGTGCTAAGAGTTTGGATATCCTCAACAACTTGGATAGTAGCAACAGCGTGGTGGGTAGGAAGGCTCTTAATTCTATCTTCTTCCTCCTTTTCTCTAGCCCATCTCTCTTTAAGTTTAGCCATCATCCTAATGTTTTCATTAATTTGCACTTGAATAGCATTCATAGGAGTGGTCTTCCTCTCCTCAAGAGGAGAAGTTCTAATTTTAAGCAACTCTACCTCATGGGCTAAATTGTCTACCTTCTAAGAGAGATTATCTAGTTTGTCTAGTTTTTCTTCTACACTCTTATTGAAGGCCTTTTGGGTAGTGATGAAGTCTTTAAGCATAATCTCTAGTTCAGAAGTGGAGTTCTTGGTGCTAGGATAAGCATTGTTATTGAAATTGTTTCTAGAGATAAAGTTCACATCTACTTGATCTTGAGCAATCAAAGAATTTAAAGGAACATCATGAGGATCAATTGAAGATTGCTTGGAAAGTAGAGACATGATCAAGTCAACTTTTTCATTTAGGGAGGAAATCTCTTCGACAGAGTTTACCTTCCTACCTGTTGGAGCGCGTTCGGTGTGCCATTGGGAATAATTGGTCATCATCTCGTCGAGAAGCTTCATGGCAGCACCAAGTGTAGTTGACATAAAGGTTCCCCCCGCGGCCGAATCTAACAAGTTCCGCAAGGTAAAGTTCAAGCCTGCATAAAAAGTTTGGATAACCATCCAAGTAGTCAAACCATGAGTAGGGCGGTTCTTGACAAGAGATTTCATGCGTTCCCAAGCTTGGGCAACGTGTTCATTATCCAATTGTTTAAAATTCATTATGTTACTCCTTAGTTGGATAATTTTAGCAGAGGGATATTACTTCCCAATAAAGGCATCCTTGCACTTGTCCCAAGAATCTATACTATTCCTAGGCAAGGATTGAAACCAGATTTTAGCTCCTCCTCTCAAGGAGAAAGGAAAAAGCTTAAGCTTAACAATATCACCATCTACTTCTTTGTACTTTTGCATATCACAGAGCTTAACAAAATTATTTAAGTGCAAAGCAGCATCATCTCCAGCACCGGAGAATTGATCTTTCATAACTAGGTTCAGCAGAGCAGGTTTAATCTCATAAGAAGGTGCTGAAGTGGCAGGTGTAGCAATAGGCGTGCAGATAAAGTCACTGTTGTTATGACTAGTGAAGTCACACAACTTGGTGTTCTCGGTGGAACCAATAGCAGCAGCAAGCAAGATAACTATTTTTGTGATTTTTGGTAAGGGACACTAAAGCAAAAACTGAAAGGTAAACTAACAAGACTAAAAAGCAAAGGTAAAAGATAGCGTGCAACTCCCCTATCTTGAAGAGTGGAGTCCCCGGCAACGGCGCCAGAAACTTGCTTGATGGCTTCTCGCCCCTTGTTGGTTACCCGAAGTGGAAGGTTGAGATGTAGCGTAGCGGCAAATTTCCCTTAGCAAAGGTACCAAGGATCGAATCCCGTGAGACTCCGAGGGTCGACAAGTAGGTGTCAATGGCGCCAGAAACTTAGCGGTTGACGGGACCTGCACACAGATACAGATAACTTTGCTCCCAACGAGTACAGAGAGGTTGTCAATCCCTCCGGCCTTGTTGTTTACAAAGGATCAAACACAAGAGATAATAATGATAGCTAAGACTGCAACTAGGAAATAAAAACAGGAAGTAAATAGAAGGTGCGATCAGCGGTGGTAATATGGACCGGGGTCCCGTGATGTTCACTAGTGATGTCTCTCTCCCAAAAGACGATAAAACAACAAAGCGAGGTAAACAAATTACAGCTGGGCAATTGACAGGATTATGTGCGCAAACCAATGCTAACTATGCTACAAAGAAAGGTAGAGGCTCAAAAGCATGGGCGGTACGCCAAGGAAAGTAGACCGAAATCCATCTGCATCTACTACTAATCATCCACCTTGAGATATCTATCCAGAACATCTCGCTGGTATTAAGTTGCGAATCCCACCCAAAGTGTAAACTCAAAGCAACAGACAACTACATTAAAAGAACTTTGCGTAAAGTAAACAATCCTTGCACCCGCAAGTACAAGCACCATTGTTTTCTCCCTTGTGGCAACAGCACATCCCCTAGACTCATGTTTCTGTCACTCAAGCTAGTCATCAGGGGGCATGAACCCACAATCAAGCATAACGCTCCCTCTTGGAGTTACTACCTACTACTTGGCCAAAGCAATAAACAGCAACGGAGAACATGCAAGAATTACTCAAGAACAAAGATATAAAAGAGGTGAATCAAATATATTACTCAAACACAATCTGAACATAGTCTCATAATCCATCAGATCCCAGCAAACTCAGCAAAGCAACAGCAGAAAGATTACATATGTACCTCGATCATGTAGGGCAGCTCACGAGGTCTAAACCATGAAGAGCAAAGAGGGGAGGAGAACATCACATAGCTACTGATCATGGACCCATGGTCCAAGGTGGACTACTCACGACTCATCCGGGAAGCGTCCATGGTGGTGGAGAAGCTCCCGGTGGTGGTTCTCCCCTCCGGCAGGGTGCCGGGAAGAGTTCTCCTGATGCTCCCGATCTTGGAAGCGCTGCGGCGGCAGAACAGAGGCGAGATCGCGAAAAAGGGTTCTGTCCTCGAGGGTTTCGGGATGAGAGGGATATATAGGCGAAGGGGGCAGCCAAAGGCGGAGCAGGGGCCCCAGGCGCCCCCCTGACGCGGCCAGGGGTGGGGCCGCGCCAGGTGGCCACCTGGGCCTCCCCTGGCACCCCTCTGGCCCATCTTTGGTTCTTCGCGAAGCTTCCTGTACACTGATTTTTCCTATATTTTCCTGGAATTTTTGGAGCACTTTTAATATGGGGGAAACCTGAAATAGAAAAACAGCAGAAAACAGGAACTGGCACTGTGGTGCACTGAGTTAATAGGTTAGTCCAAATATGATCAAAAGTGTATGGAAGTGCATCGATATCATAGCAATATCACACAAAAGAAGCATGGAGCAAGCAGAAATTATAGATACGTTTTGGACGTATCACTTGCCGATCATCGGGCAAGTCAACCAAAGTCCACACTTTGTTCTCATACATGGATCCCATCTCAGATTTCATGGCCTCAAGCCATTTTGCGGAATCTGGGCTCATCATCGCTTCCTCATAGTTCATTGGTTCATCATGGTCTAGTAACATGACTTCCAGAACCGGGTTACCGTACCACTCTGGCGCGGAACGTACTCTGGTTGACCTATGAGGTTCAGTCGTAACTTGATCTGAAGTTTCATGATCATCATCATTAGCTTCCTCACTAATTGGTGTAGGAATCACTGAACTAGCTTGCGTGATGAACTACTTTCCAACTCGGGAGGAGGTACAATTACCTCATCAAGTTCTACTTTCCTCCCACTCACTTCTTTCGAGAGAAACTCCTTCTCTAGAAAGGATCCATTCTAAGCAACAAATATATTGCCTTCGGATCTGTGATAGAAGGTGTACCCAACAGTTTCCTTTGGGTATCCTATGAAGACACATTTTTCTCAGACTTGGGTTCAAGCTTATCAGGTTAAAGGTTTTTCACATAAGCATCACAACCCCAAACTTTAAGAAATGACAACTTGGTTTCTTGCCAAACCACTGTTCATAAGGCGTCGTCTCAACGGATTTAGATGGTGCCCTATTGAACGTGAATGCAGCTGTCTGTAAAGCATAACCCCAAAACAATAGTGGTAAATCGATAAGAGACATCATAGATCGCACCATATCTAATAAAGTACTGTTACAACGTTCGGACACACCATTACGCTGTGGTGTTCCAGGTGGCGTGAGATGTGAAACTATTCCACATTATTTCAAATGAAGACTAAACTCGTAACTCAAATATTCGCCTCCGTGATCAAATCGTAGAAACTTTATTTTCTTGTTACGATGATTCTCTACTTCAATCTGAAATTCTTTGAACTTTTCAAATATTTCAAACTTGTGCTTCATCAAGTAGATATACCCACATCTACTCAAATCATTTGTGAAGGTCAGAAAATAACGATACCCACCACGAGCCTCAACACTCATTGGTCCGCATACATCATTATGTGTGATTTTCAACAAGTCAGTTGCTCGCTCCATTGTTCCGGAGAACGGAGTTTCAGTCATCTTGCCCATGAGGCATGGTTCACAAGCACCAAGTGATTCATAATCAAGTGATTGCAAAAGTCCATCACAATGGTGTTGGGAAACATAGTATTTCAAAAAAAAAATCCTACGATCACGCAAGATCTATCTACTAGATGCATAGCAACGAGAGGGGAGAGTGTGTCTACGTAACCTCGTAGACCGGAAGCGGAAGTGTAAATCTATGCGGTTGATGTAGTCGTACACCTTCACGATCCATCCCGATCTAGTACCGAACATACGGCACCTTCACGTTCAGCACATGTTCAGCTCGATGACATCCTCGCCTTCTTGATCCAGCAAGACGGGCAAAGTAGTAGATGAGTTCCGGCAGCACGACGGCATGGTGACGGTTGTTGATGAAGAACAATCTCTGCAGGGCTTCACCAAGCACTACATAAACTAGATGGTGGATAAACTAGAGGGTCAGGGTTGCCGGCACACGGCTTGGTGTATCTTGATGTGTCTTGGGTGCTAGCCCTACCCCTCTATTTATATGTTGAGCCTTGGGGTCGAAACTTGGAGTAAAAGCCTTCACAAAGTCGGTTTCACCCAAAAGGCAAGAGTTCTTCTCGGACTCCAGGGCCAGACGCCAGGGTTCCCGGCCTCTGGACCCAGACGCCAGGGACCCTGGCGTTTGGCCCCTGGAGTCAGCAAAACTTCCTTTTGTGCTTTCAAAAAACCTTGTGTGCTTTCTCTTTTGGCCCAAATAAAGTGTTCTCGTACCCAAACATTTCGGGAAACATTCGGAACCCCTTCCGGCGAATTCCGGAACCCTTCCGGAGGTCAAACACAATTATACCATATATTAATCTTTATCTCTGGACCATTCCAGAGTTCCTCGTCATGTCCGTGATCACATCCGGGACTCCGAATAACATTCGGTCACCAACATACATAACTCATTAAATACTATATCGTCAACGAACGTTTAAGCGTGCGAACCCTACGTGTTTGAGAAGTATGTAGACATGACCGAGACATCTCTCCGGTCAATAACCAATAGCGGAACCTGGATGCCCATATTGGCTCCTACATATTCTACGAAGATCTTTATCGTTCGAACCGCATAACAACATATGTTGTTCCCTTTGTCATCAGTATGTTACTTGCCCGAGATTCGGTCGTCGGTATCATCATACCTAGTTCAATCTTGTTACCGGCAAGTCTCTTTACTCGTTCCGTAATACATCATATCGTGACTAACTCATTAGTCATTTGCTTGCAAGGCTTATTATGATGTGCATTACCAAGAGGCCCCAGAGATACCTCTCCGACACTCGGAGTGACAAATCCAATTCTTGATGTATGCCAACACCACGAACACCTTCGGAGACACCTGTAGAGCATCTTTATAATCACCCAGTTACATTGTGATGTTTGATAGCACACAAGGTGTTCCTCCGGTATTCGGGAGTTGCATAATCTCATAGTCATAGGAACATGTATAAGTCATGAAGAAAGCAATAGCGTAAAACTAAACGATCAAGTTGCTAAGCTAACGGACGGGTCTTGTCCATCACATCATTCTCCTAATGATGTGATCTCGTTAATCAAATGAAAACACATGCCTATGGTCAGGAAACATAACCATCTTTGATCAACGAGCTAGTCAAGTAGAGGCATACCAGGGATACTCTGTTTTGTCTATGTATTCACACATGTACTAAGTCTCCGGTTAATACAATTCTAGCATGAATAATAAACATTTATCATGATATAAGGAAATATAAATAACAACTTTATTATTGCCTCTAGGGCATATTCCTTCAGTCTCCCACTTGCACTAGAGTCAATAGTCTAGTTCACACCGCCATGTGATTTAACATCGATAGTTCACATAGTCATGAGATTAACACCCATAGTTCACATCGCTATGTGACCAACACCCAAAGAGTTTACTAGTCAATAATCTAGTTCACATCGCTATGTGATTAACACCCAAAGAGTACTAAGGTGTGATCATGTTTTGCTTCGTGAGAGAAGTTTAGTCAACGGGTCTGTCACATTCAGATCCGTATGTATTTTGCAAGTTTCTATGTCTACAATGCTCTGCATGGAGCTACTTTAGCTAATTTCTCCCACTTTCAATATGTATCCAGATCGAGACTCAGAGTCATCCAGATCGGTGTTAAAGCTTGCATCGATGTAACTCTTTACGACGAACTCTTTATCACCTCCATAACCGAGAAATATTTCCTTAGTCCTCTAAGGATAATTTTGACCGCTGTCCAGTGATCTACTCCTAGATAAAAAATTGTACTCCCTTGCCAAAATCAGGGCAGGGCATACAATAGGTCTGGTATACAGCATGGCATACTTTATAGAACCTATGGCTGAAGCATAGGGAATGACTTTCATTCTATCTTCTGCAGTGGTCGGGAATTGAGTCTTACTCAACTTCACACCTTGCAACACAGGCAAGAACTCTTTCTTTGACTGTTCCATTTTTAACTACTTCAAAATCTTGTCAAGGTATGTACTCATTGAAAAAACTTATCAAGCGTCTTGATCTATCTCTATAGATCTTGATGCTCAATGTGTAAGCAGCTTTACCGAGGTTTTTCTTTGAAAAAACTCCTTTATGCTTTCCAGAAAATTCTACATCATTTCTGATCGACAATATGTCATTCACATATACTTATCAGAAAGGCTGTAGTGCTCCCACTCACTTTCTTGTAAATACATGCTTCACCGCATGTCTGTATAAAACTATATGTTTTGATCAACTTATCAAAGCTTATATTCCAACTCTGAGATGCTTGCACCAGTCCATACATGGATCGCTGGAGCTTGTACACTTTGTTAGCACCTTTAGGATTGACAAAACCTTCTGATTGCATCATATACAACTCTTCGTTAATAAATCTATTAAGGAATGCAGTTTTGTTATCCATTTGCCAGATTTCATAAAATGCGGCAATTGCTAACATGATTCAGACAGACTTAAGCATCGCTACGAGTGAGAAAAAACTCATCGTAGTCAACACCTTGAACTTGTTGAAAAACACTTTTTGCGACAAGTCGAGCTTTGTAGATAGTAACACTACCATCAGCGTCCGTCTTCCTCTTGAAAATCCATTTATTCTCAATGGCTTGCCGATCATCGGGCAAGTCAACCAAAGTCCACACTTTGTTCTCATACATGGATCCCATCTCAGATTTCATGGCTCAAGCCATTTTGCGGAATCTGGGCTCATCATCGCTTCCTCATAGTTCGTAGGTTCATCATGGTCTAGTAACAAGACTTCCAGAACTGGGTTACCATACCACTCTGGTGCGGAACGTACTCTGGTTGACCTACGAGGTTCAGTAGTAACTTGATCTGAAGTTTCATGATCATCATCATCAACTTCCTCGCTGATTGGTGTAGGAATCATTGGAACTAGTTTCTGTGATGTACTACTTTCCAATTCGAGAGAAGGTACAATTACCTCATCAAGTTCTACTTTCCTCCCACTCACTTCTTTCGAGAGAAACTCCTTCTCTAGAAAGGATCCATTCTTAGCAACAAATATCTTGCCTTCGGATCTGTGATAGAAGGTGTACCCAACAATCTCCTTTGGGTACCTATGAAGATACATTTCTCTGACTTGGGTTCGAGCTTATCAGGTTGAAGCTTTTTCACATAAGCATCGCAACCCCAAACTTTAAGAAACAACAACTTTGGTTTCTTGCCAAACCACAGTTCATAAGGCGTCGTCTCAACGGATTTAGATGGTGCCCTTATTTAAGCTGAATGCAGCTGTCTCTAATGTATAACCCAAAACGATAGTGGTAAATCGGTAAGAGACATCATAGATCGCACCATATCTAATAAAGTACGGTTACGACGTTCGGACACACCATTACGCTGTGGTGTTCCGGGTGGCGTGAGCTGTGAAACTATTCCACATTGTTTTAAATGAAGACCAAACTCGTAACTCAAATATTCGCCTCTGCGATTAGATCGTAGAAACTTTATTTTCTTGTTACGATGATTCTCTACTTCACTCTGAAATTCTTTGAACTTTTCAAATGTTTCAGACTTGTGTTTCATTAAGTAGATATACCCATATCTGCTCAAATCATCAGTGAAGGTCAGAAAATAACGATACTCGCCGCGAGCCTCAACACTCATTGGTCCACATACATCAATATGTATGATTTCCAACAAATCAGTTGCTCGTTCCATTGTTCCGGAGAACGGAGTTTTAGTCATCTTGCTCATGAGGCATGGTTCGCAAGCACCAAGTGATTCATAATCAAGTGATTCCAAAAGTCCATCACTATGGAGTTTCTTCATGCGCTTTACACCAAGATGACCTAAACGGCAGTGCCACAAATAAGTTGCACTATCATTATTAACCTGGCATCTTTTGGCTTCAATATTGTAAGTATGTGTATCACTACGATCGAGATCCAACAAACTATTTTCATTGGGTGTATGACCATCGAAGGCTTTATTCATGTAAACAGAATAACAATTATTCTATGACTTCAAATGAATAACGTATTGCAACAAACATGATCAAATCATATTCATGCTCAACGCAAATGCCAAATAACATTTATTGAGGTTCTACACTAATCCCAAAAGTATAGGGATGATGACCCACAAGTGTAGGGGATCTATCGTAGTCCTTTCAATAGGCATGACCCGTGGGTAGAGGATACTTCTTTGCGAGAAAAGTTCCCTGTCTTATTCAGTATTTGTCAGGAGCAGGGTGGGACTATTGCCGATTTTGCGGCTAAAAATTACAAAATGGGCTTCAGGCGTAGGCTGTTTGGGGAGGTTAATGATTAGTGGGAATGGGTGGTTTCTGAGGCTAAGAAGATCACCTTAAATACACTACCTGATAGAGTTTTCTGGAATTTCAATAAGAGTAAAAAAATTACCACCAAGTCTGTATATAGGTGGTTGGAGAGAAATCTAGCTGGTCCTAATTTTAAATGGATCTGGAAAGCTAGCATTCCATTGAAGATTAAGATCTTTCTTTGGCAGCTATTTCAAAATAATGTGCTCACGAGGGACAATCTGCGAAAAAGGAATTGGACAGGGGATCCTATGTGTTCTTTTTGTAAGAATATAGAGAATGCACACCATCTATTTTTTACCTGTCTGCTAGCTAGAACGATCTGGGGAACTTTAAGCATTACAGCTGGGCCTCTTGCTGTCCTCGGTCTCTGTGGCAATGCTGGGCATGGTTGTACAAAATTTTCCACTTGGATGTAAGTTTTCATGATCTATTACTGTTGACATTACCCTTGAGGTAAAAGGTTGGGAGGCAACACCATAAGCCCCTATCTTTCTCTGTGTCCGATTAAAACTCCATAAACATAAGTATTGCGTGAGTGTGAGCAATTGTGAAAGGCTATATGATAGTTGAGTATGTAGGCTTGCTGAAAAGCTCTTATATTGACTCTTTCCGATGTTACGATAAATTGCAATTGCTTCAATGACCGAGATCAAAGTTTGTTAGTTTCCAATGAAGTTTATGATTCATACTTGATATTGTGGATGAATTGTTACTTTAGCATAAGAATCATATGACAGAATATATAT
>LR738709.1:501846454-501905797 GCA_902687465.1 Secale cereale | reverse complement strand
ATATATATATATATATATATATATATATATATATATATATATATATATATATGTTACTGTTATGATAATGATCATGATGCCCTCATGTCCGTATTTTGTTTTTATCGACACCTCTATCTCTAAACATGTGGGCATATTTTTCGGTATCGGCTTTCGCTCGAGGACAAGCGAGGTCTAAGCTTGGGGGAGTTGATACGTCCATTTTGCATCATGCTTATATGTTGATACTTATTGCATTATGGGTTGTTATTATATGTTTTCTCACAATACTTATGCCTTTTCTCTCTTATTTTACAAGGTTTACATGAAGAGGGGGAATGTCGGCAGCTGGAATTCTGGGCTGGAAAAGGAGCAAACTCTAGAAACCTATTCTGCACAACTCCAAAAGCCTTGAAACTCAACAGAACTTCGTTTCAGAAAATATAAAAAATATCTGGCGAAAGAAGTCCACGAGAGGGGCCACCGGCTGTCCACGAGGGTAGGGGGCGCGTCCCCCTTCCTAGGGCGCGCGCCCCCTGCCTCGTGGACCAGTCGGAAGGCCCCTGATGCCCATCTTCTCCTATATGAGGTGTTTTGACCTGGAAAAAATCATAAGGAGGCTTTCAGGACCAGACGCCGCCGTCTCGATGCGGAAACCAATCTAGGGCTCCGGCAGAGCTGCTCTGCCGGGGATACTTCCCTCCGGGAGGGGGAAATCGTCATCCCCGTCATCACCAACAACTCTCCCATATTGGGGAGGGCTATCTTCATCAACATCTTCACCAACACAAACTCCTCTCAAACCCTAGTTCATCTCTTGTATCCAATCTTTGTACCCAAACCTCAGATTGGTACCCGTGGGTTGCTAGTAGTGTTGATTACTCCTTCTAGTTGATGCTAGTTGGTTTATTTGGTGGAAGATCATATGTTCAGATCCATTATGCATATTAATACCCCTCTGAACATGAACAATATTATATCTTGTGAGTAGTTACTTTTGTTCCTGAGGACATGGGAGAAGTCTTGCTATTAGTAGTCATGTGAATTTGGTCTTCGTTCGATATTTTGATGAGATGTATGTTGTCTCTCCTCTAGTGGTATCATGTGAACGTCGACTACATGACACATCACCATTATTTGGGCCTAGAGGAAGGCATTGGGAAGTAATAAGTAGATGATGGGTTGCTAGAGTGACAGAAGCTTAAACCATAGTTTATGCGTTGCTTTGTAAGGGGCTGATTTGGATCCATATGTTTCAAGCTATGGTTAGGTTTACCTCAATACTTCTTTTGTAGTTGCGGGGTCTTGCATTAGAGGTTAATCATAAGTGGGAGGCTTGTATAAGTACGGACAGTACCCAAGCACCGGTCCACCCACATACCAAATTATCAAAGTACCGAACGCGAATCAGATGATCGTGATGGAAACTAGCTTGACGATAATTCCCATGTGTCCTCGCGAACGCTTTCATTTATATAAGAGTTTGTCCAGGCTTGTCTTTTTCTACAAAAAGGATTGGGCCACCTTGCTGCACCTTATTTACTTTTGTCGTTTGTCACTTGCTACAAATTACTTTATCACAAAACTATCTGTTACTTATAATTTCAGTACTTGCAGAAAATACCTTACTGAAAACTGCCTATCATTTCCTTCTGCTCCTCGTTGGGTTCAATACTCTTACTTATCAAAAGGACTACGATAGATCCCCTACACTTGTGGGTAATCAGGTGGGACTAATGCCCTTAAGATCATCCAGAGTATATCCAATAGCAGCACGGTGCTTCTTCAGAGTTTTCAATAATTTTTCTTCTTCCTACTCTGAAAGGTTAGCACTAATAATAACAGGATATATCTTCTTTTCATCAAGATAAACATACTTAAGATTATCAGGTAAAGGTTTAAGTTCAAACACGGGATCACCCTTGGGTGGAGGAGGATCCCCCAGGATTTCAACAGGCAAATTGTTTTTCAATACGGGTCCCTGATTAAAGAATATTTCATCTATTTCCCTTCTCTCATTCATATGCATATCATTTTCATGGTCTAGCAAGTATTGTTCTAAAGGATCATTAGGAGGCACGATAATAGAAGCAAGACCAATAATTTCATCCGTACTAGGTAGTTCTTTTTCAAGGGGTTGTATACGGAATTTAGCAAAGTTAAAATCATGAGACATATCCCCTAACCCAACAGTAACAATATCTTTCACGCAGTCTATCTTAGCATTAATAGTATTCAAGAAGGGTCTACCAAATATAATGGGACAAAATTCATCTTGTGGGGAACTAAGAACAAGAAAATCAGCAGGGTATTTCACCTTCCCACACAACACCTCAACATCTCTAACAATCCCAACTGGTGAAATAGTGTCTCTATTACCAAGCTTGATAGTAACATCAATCCCTTCTAACTCAACAGGTGCAATATCATGCATAATTTCTCGATATAAGGTATGAGGGATAATACTCGCACTAGCACCCACGTCACATAGACCATGATAACAATGATCTCCTATCTTAACAGAGATGACATGCAAGCCTACAATAGGTCTATGTTTATTCCGAGCATTGGGTTTGGCTATTCTAGCAGACTCTTCTTGGAGGTAAATAACATGCCCGTCTAAATCTTCTACCAATAGATCTTTAACCATAGCAACACTAGGTTCAACTTTAATTTGCTCAGAGGGTGTAGGTGTTCTAGTATTACTCTTACGAACTACAGTTGAAGCTTTAGCATGATCCTTTATCCTAACAGGGAAAGGTGGTTTCTCTATATGAGCAGTAGGAATAATAGGATCAACATTTAAGAAATAGTCTTTTCTTCAACTTTGACGGGTTCAACTACTTTTACTTCAATAGGGGGATGGTATTTAAACCACTTCTCCTTGGGGAGGTCAACATGAGTAGCAAATGATTTACAGAAAGAAGCTGCTATCTCAGAGTCAAGATCATATTTAGTGCTAAACTCACGGAAAACATCGGTATCCATAAAGCTTTAACACAATCAAACTTAGGGGTCATACCGGACTCCTTACCTTCGTCGAGATCCCAATCTTCAGAGTTGCGTTTAATTCTTTCCAATAAATCGCATTTGAAGTCAATAGTCTACATCATAAAAGAGCCAGAACAAGAAGTATCGAGCATGGAGCGATTATTGAGAGAAAGCCGAGCATAATTTTTTGAATGATCATTTCTCTTGAGAGCTCATGATTGAGTGTAGCGACCACGATCCGAATGGACCGAAGTCTCTATGTTCCGTGTCATCCCTGGATCGGTAATGCTGACACACACAGTACTTGAAGGATTTATAACAGAGTGGCAATCACACACTTATTACATCGAATGTCTCCAATGAGAACTTATTACAAAAGTATATGGCTTAAGGCCATCTAACAAAATAACAGCGGAAGGCTTGGAAGCTAAGTGAGTCCATCAACTCCAACGGCATAGCTTAGTGCATGACAAACGACCTAACACGTCTTATTCCTCGTCTGAAAAGTCTGCAACGTAATATGTTGCAGCCCGAAAACAGGTCAGCACATGGAATATGGTGGCAAGATAACACAGAATATGCAAGTAACAGAATAAAGGCTATACTATATGCATATTTGCCTGGTGGAGGCTCTAAGGTTAAAGTTTTTGCGTAAAGCCAATTTTTCCCTACAACAAAGGAATGAATTTTATTTTTAACTATCATGGTGGTTGAAAATCATTGAGAAGGTACCTCCAACTCAATACCAAATTAAAGTTATCATTAACGCAACAAATTAAATTATAGAGTGATGAGATCAACCAATAATTCAAGTACCAGATACTCAAGATGTCCATAACCGGGGACACGGCTAATCATGACCAGTTTGTACACTCTGTAGAGGTTTGTGCACTTTCCCCACAAGACTCGATCGCCTCCGTTTGGTTTCTCGCACTGCATGGTGTTTGAGAAACGGATGATCGAGACACAGTCTTTCCCAAGAGGTCCACTTAACCGGATAGATAGGCCGGTACACCTACAATCCCTCTACATCTGCTAGCCCATCACGGAAAGGTTTCCCACAACTTACTCAACTATGCCAGAGCCCATATTGGCATGTGGCTGCACACGGAAGTTTCTAGCATGAATAGTTTTATGACCCCTTTGAGCCTGGGTGGCATTCCATAGGAAAAATCACACGGAACCCCGGGATTTCCTAGGACAACACTGGATTCTCCAGGTGCCCTGCAACCAATCCACCGAGATGTGTATTCAAGTAGACACCTGTAGACACCTTAAGTTGAATCCTTAATTAACAACTCACATCTGTCATGGATTTCACTCAAACCCAAACCACGTCTACGAGCATAGCATAGAAACATAAGCAAACGTAGAAGTAACTCCCAAGGGTTTGAAAATAATGCAGGTAATAGGTTCTACCACAATCTACTTTCCAGTCCCACAAATTAAGAGATCCTACTCATGCAATGTGTGAGGGTTTGATCTAATGCATAAAACTGGGTAATAAAAGTATGATCAAAGTGTCACTTGCCTTGCTGACGATTCGCAAAACCTAGAGACTCGTAGTAGCACGCTTCACAGTCTGGGTATTCTATCGCAAGCAAACAATATCATACATAAGCAAACAAGCAAAGAAGCACAAACAAAACTCCAAAAGATAAGATCTAACCAGAAAGTTCAACTTACGAACTCCGGTTTGCAAAAAGAATCAAATCGAAAGAAGCAACAAAACTCAAACTGCGAAAGAAACGAGCTCCGGTTACTAATTGGTCTAAAGTCAAATTTTACAATATCCAAAACTTTGTTCAAGTTGGTTAAACGGAAAGAGGGCGTCGAGATGAAGATCTGGGATTTTGAATCACCTGATTCCGACTCTCGAGCGAAAAGAAAAACGAAAAACAAGATCAGGCCAGAAATCGCGATCGAAATAATCGCGGATAAAAACCCCGAAAAAGAAAACCGACGAACAGGCTAACGAATGAACGTTCGCTGTCTGCGGCTACCGGACGAACAGCGTTCGTTAAAACGAACGTACGGATGAACGTCCGCTAAATAACTAAACCGAAGAAAACTGATCTAAACCTAAAAAACGGATCTAGGGTTTTCCTAAAAAAAACCGATCGGTTTCTAACGAAAAACTGACGCAACGGATAACTACCTCGACGGCGGCGGCGGCTCCGGTGAACGGCGGCGGCGGGGTCGGCGAGCGGCGGCGCGGCGGCGAGAGGCGACGGCGTGGGGCGGCGGGCGGCGACGCGGCGGCGACGGCGCGGCGGCGGCGAGGCGCAGCGGCGGTGGTGCGGCGCGGCTAGGGTTTCGGGGCGGCGGCGCGAGGCGGGCTGGGGCTCGAGGCGCGAGCGGGCCGGCGCTATATAAAGGCCAGAGTCCTGGCCTCTTACGGCCCGGAGTTGGTTCGCCCTTTTTTCTTTAGAAGAGTCCTGACGTAACAAAACTAACGAAAGAAATACTAAACGGACTCCAAAAATCTCGACATAAATTTTCACCATTCTCTAATAATATTTAGGACAAAGTGAACATTTTTCCTGGACCTAAATGCAATTTTGAAAAACGCGCATTTTCCTATGCAAATAAAATCGCAAATAAATCCAGAAAAATACCAAAAGTGATTTTAACATTTTCCTCCAATATTTCTGTTATTTTGGAGAAGTCATATTATCTCCGCTCATATATTGTACTTAAAATTTTTTTAGGAGAGAAAAATAATTAAAACCAACACCGTCCTCGTACCCGTATTCGAGTGAACTCAAATACAAAACGGTAGAATTCCCAACTCTCTCCGAAGGTCCTGGAGTTGCTTAGAATTTCGAGGATCGCCACGAACAAAGATGCAAATAAACATGCAATGCAGTATGATCTATGTATAACATTCCAAATTGAAAATTTGGGATGTTACAAATCTACCCCCCTTAGAATGAATCTCGCCCTCGAGATTCGACTTGGCTAGAGAACAGGTGTGGGTGGTCCTTGCGTAGATCATCTTCTGGTTGCCAGGTGGCTTCTTCCTTATTGTGGTGACTCCACTGAACTTTGCAAAACTTGATGACCTTACTGCGGGTGACTCTGCTCGAAAATTCGAGGATCTTAACAGGCTTCTCCTCGTAGGTCAGATCACTGTCCAACTGAATTGCTTCCAGGGGTACTGTGTCTCTAAGCGGAATATCGGCCATCTCCGCGTGGCACTTCTTAAGCTGCAAAATGTGAAACACGTCGTGCACTCCTGAAAGTCCTTCGGGCAATTCCAACTTATAGGCAACCTCTCCCATGCGTTCCAAAACACGGTAGGGTCCCACAAACCTCGGGGCTAGCTTTCCTTTAACTTCGAAATGTTTTACTCCTCTTAGAGGCGATACTCTCAGGTACGCTCTGTCTCCGATCTCATAGGTTATCTCCTTGCGCTTCGAGTCTGCATAACTCTTCTGCCTGGACTGAGCTACCTTCAATCTATCTCGAATCAACTTCACCTTCTCCTTAGACTCTTTGATCAAGTCTGGTCCAAACAACTGTCGGTCTCCAACTTCATCCCACATTAACGGTGTTCGGCATCTCCTTCCATACAGTGCCTTGAATTGTGCCATCTTCAAACTGGCCTGGTAACTGTTGTTGTACGAGAACTCCGCGTAGGGCAAATTATCATCCCAACTAGATCCATAATCTAACGCACAGGCTCTCAACATGTCCTCCAGGATCTGGTTGACTCTCTCGGTCTGTCCATCGGTCTGCGGATGAAAAGCGGTGCTGAATTCCAGCCTCGTTCCCAAAGTTTGGTGTAGCTGATGCCAAAACTTTGAGGTGAGCTGCGTTCCTCTATCTGATACAATGGTCCTCGGAACTCCGTGCAGACATACTATCCTAGTCTGGCCAACTTCGCACTGGTGTATGTGGTTTTCACGGGGATAAAATGGGCTACCTTCGTCAATCGATCTACCACTACCCATATTGAATCATATCCCGATTTGGTCCTGGGCAATCCGGTGATAAAATCCATGCCAAGCTCCTGCCACTTCCATTCGGGTATCGGCATAGGCTGCAGCAATCCTGCTAGCTTTTGATGCTCTGCCTTTACTCTCTGGCATACATCACATACAACTACATACTCGGCAATATCCTTCTTCATTCCCGTCCACCAGAAACGTTCCTTCAAATCCAAATACATCTTGGTGTTTCCGGCGTGTATCGAGTATGGCGAATCATGTGCTTCCTGCAGTATCAACTTCCTGATCTCCGGGTTGTTGGGCACATAGATTCGATCCTCAAACAACAAGGTGTCGTGTTCGTCCTCACGAAATCCCTTGGCTTTTCCTTCACTCATCCTTTTCCTTATCTCTGCAATTTCCTTATCATCCTTCTGGGCTTCACGTATCTTTCCCAGCAATGTCGACTGAACCCCCAACGTAGCAATGAAACCTCTAGGAACTATCTCCAAATGAAGGTCCCTAAGATGTTCTGCTAACTCTTGTGGCAATCCCCCTTTTACTAGGGTATTTGCATAACTCTTCCGGCTCAAAGCGTCTGCCACGACGTTGGCCTTTCCTGGGTGATAGTGCAGCTTCATATCATAATCCTTTATAAGCTCCAACCATCTCCTTTGTCTGAGGTTCAGCTCCTTCTGTGTGAAAATGTACTTCAAACTCTTGTGATCCGTGTACACATCACAACGATTTCCACTAAGGAAATGTCTCCAGGTTTTCAGTGCGTGCACTACAGCTACTAACTCCAGATCGTGCGTCGCATAATTCAACTCGTGCGGTCGCAGTTGACGGGATGCATAGGAAACAACTCTTCCATCCTGCATAAGTACTCCTCCAAGTCCTAAGCGTGAAGCATCGCAATACACTTGGAAATCCTTGCGTATATCTGGCAATATCAGCATTGGGGCTGTCGTCAACCACTTCTTCAACTCCTGGAAACTTTCTTCACACTCTTCAGTCCAATCAAACTTCGTCTCCTTCTTCAACAATGTCGTCATTGGCTTTGCAATCTTGGAGAAATTTTCTATGAACCTCCGGTAGTATCCAGCAAGTCCTAGAAAACTGCGGATCTCTCCAACTAAAGTGGGTGCCAACCACTCAGTGACTGCCTGCACTTTGACGGGGTCAACTGCTATACCTTCTCCCGATATAACATGCCCTAGGAATCCGACTTCCTTCAACCAAAACTCGCATTTGCTAAACTTGGCATATAACTGATGTTCTATGAGCTTCTCCAATACCAAACGCAAATTCTCTGCATGTTCCTCTTCATCCTTCGAGTACACCAGGATATCATCTATGAATACCATGACGAACTTATCCAACAACTCCATGAACACCTTGTTCATCATACTCATGAAGTAGGCAAGGGCGTTAGTCAATCCAAATGACATAACCGTATACTCATATAGCCTGTACCATGTGGTGAAGGCTGTCTTAGGTATATCCTTCTCTCGGATCTTCAATTGGTGGTATCCAGATCGTAGATCTATCTTGGAGAATACTTTCGCTCCCTGGAGTTGGTCGAACAAATCATTGATCATCGGCAGCGGGTACTTATTCTTAATAGTCACTTCATTCAGCGCACGATAATCAACGACCATTCTTAATGATCCATCCTTCTTCTCGACCAAAACAACTAGGGCTCCCCAAGGTGATGAACTTCGGCGAATAAATCCTTTCTCCAACAACTCCTTAATCTGCTTCTTGATATCCTCTAGATCATTCGCTGTCATCCGATACGGTCTCTTAGATATTGGTCCGGTGCCAGGCAACAACTCTATCAAAAACTCAATATCTCTATCCGGTGGCATGCCAGGTAACTCCTCTGGAAACACATCCGGATAATCCTTTACTACTGGCACTTCCTCCTGAACAACTCCCGTGAGAGAATGTACTTGCGTCCTTATAGGCGAATGCCTAGATACATACTTAATCCTTTTTCCCTCCGGGGTGGTGAGCAAAATAGACTTACTTGCACAATCGATGTTACCTCCATACTTCGATAGCCAATCCATACCTAATATCACATCCAATCCTTGTGACTCCAGAACAATTAGGTCGGAGGGGAAAGTATGGCGTCCTATGATCAATGGCGTCTGAAAACATCCTTGGTGTGCCATATACTCTGCTCCTGGTGAACTTACTAACATGGGGGTCTTAAGAACTCGGGTGGACATCCTATGTCTATTTACGAATCCCCTTGAAATGTATGAATGCGATGCACCAGTATCGTAAAGAACTATTGCGGTAAATGTCTTAACCAAAAACTTACCGACAACAACATCTGGTTGCTCTTCTACCTCCTCCACGGTCACGTGGTTCACTTGTCCTTTGTTGAACGGGTTAGGATTCTTCTCGACGCTTCCATTGCCGTTCCCATTCTTAGCTTCAGGGCAGTCCGTGGCATAATGTCCATTCTTCCCGCACTTGAAACAGGTGATATGGCTGAAATCCTTCTTAGCGGGTGTGGACGGGGTAGAGCGGCGCTGGTTACTACTTGCTCCATTCCCATTTCCATTCTTAGGGCCATTGTGGTTGTGGGGAATTCCATGGTTATGGGTATATCCTCCCGAATTCGGAGTGAATCGGGGCTTCTGCTGGGCTCCAGAATTATTCCTTCCTTGTCCATACTTCCTCTTGCGGCTTTCAATCTGCTGCTGCTTCCCTTCAATCATAAGAGCTTTATCTACCAACTTCTGGTAGTTGTTGAAAGTTGCCACCATCAACTGTACGCTCATCTCATCATTCAGCCCTTCCATAAATCTCTCATGCTTAGCGGCATCTGTGGCCACATCATCTGGGGCATAACGAGATAGGGTACTAAACTCATCCACGTACTGAGCTACAATACAGTTTCCTTGGCGCAAGTTGCGAAACTCCCGCTTCTTCATGCTCATAGCTCCAGTCGAGACATGGGCAGTACGGAAAGCTTGCTGAAACTGCTCCCAAGTGACATTGGCTATGGGGAAAGTGGCTGTGTAATTCTCCCACCATGTTGTGGCTGGTCCAGACAACTGGTGTGCGGCAAATCGCACCTTCTCAGCATCCGAGCAATTGGCGGTGGTCAAATCCCTTCCAATCTTGCGTAGCCAGTCATCAGCCACTATTGGTTCGATGCTGCTAGCAAACACTGGTGGTTGCAACCTTAAGAAACGTGTTAGGTTGTCCACGGGTGGTGGTGGTGGAGGGTTAGTGTTGTTGTTCTGGTTGTTCTGAGTGTTCTGGACAAGAAGTTGCATCAGGGTGTTCTGCTGCTGGATCAACTGGGTGAGCTCAGGGGGAAACTCAAATCTAGGCTCACGTCTTGGAGGCATCTGATGGGTGTAGACGGAAGAGATTAGAACGGAATTGAGGTCTAAGGGAAAATCACTACCCATATGCACATGAGACAAACACAATCATATCACACCAATCAATTTCAAGCAAGATCTTACAAATCTAACTAACATTACAAAGAGTGCTCTAAATACTACTGTGTGGGGGTAAACTACTAGTCATAGGGTGGTCATCTAAAAATTATTGATCGGTGGAAGATTCCATGATGTCTGCTCCAACTTCATATTCATAGTCTTCATCTTCACTAACATCGGGTTCTGAATCCGTGTCTTCGATGATAATGTAATCTTCAGGACAAATCTCCTTGGGTTCTTCTTCCTCTTCTTCACCTCCTTGTGCTGGATCTCCCATAAATACTCCTAGCTTCCTTGTCAAATCATCATTCTTCTCCACTAGTATCAACATCTCCTCCTCGTATCCGTCATGAGTAGACTTAAGTTCTTCTTCTAGCTCCAAATTCCTATTTAGTGCCTTCTTCAATTCTATCATCCCAGCGCACATCTGGTGCTCCTGTCGTCGAATGTGCTGGTTCAACTCCTGGATGAACGCGGCAATGGACCTATCCTTCCGGGTGCTGATCATATCCCAATGCTCATCTCGGCGTCCACAAATCTGGTAGATGGTGTCCTTCAGCTCCTGCTTGTAGACTTCTTCGATCCTTCCCATTGTGATGTGGGCGGCCATGCTCTTGCCTAGGCTCCAGGTTGGCGCGTCAACATAAAACTCTATTGGCTCGGTGGATGGTGAGAAGGTTCTTTCGGGAATTTGAACTTGAATGCTCCATCGCTCCTCCTCCGCTAAAGTGGCGGTGTAGGTCCCGGTAAAGCTTGGTATTCCTATGTTCAGGTACCTAGTGACTTCCTTCAAGTGTCGTCCAAATGGTGTATCTTCATCCGGTTGAGTGAACTTGTTCCTTGGGTCCACCATCCTAAAGAAGTAGAAAATGGAGAGAAGTCAGAAATGAGTAGAGAAGAGTGATCTAGGGTCCATCTTAGTGGTCGTGTCCTACAATCAGCGTGTGCTCTGATACCATCTTGTAGCGACCATGATCCGAATGAACCCAAGTCTTTGTGTTCTATGTCATCCCTGGATCGATAATGCTGACACACACACAATACTTGAAGGATTTATAACAGAGTGGCAATCACACACTTATTACATCGAATGTCTCCAATGAGAACTTATTACAAAAGTATATGGCTTAAGGCCATCTAACAAAATAACAGCGGAAGGCTTGGAAGATAAGTGAGTCCATCAACTCCAACGGAATAGCTGAGTGCATGACAAATGACCTAGCACGTCTTATTCCTCGTCTGAAAAGTCTGCAACGTAATATGTTGCAGCCCGAAAATGGGTCAGCACATGGAATATGCTGGCAAGTTAACACAGAAGATGCAAGTAACAGAATAAAGGCTATACTATATGCATATTTGGCTGGTGGAGGCTCTAAGGTTAAAGTTTTTGCGTAAAGCCAATTTTTCCATACAACAAAGGAATGAATTTTATTTTTAACTATCATGGTGGTTGAAAATCATTGAGAAGGTACCTCCAACTTAATCCCAAATTAAAGTTATCATTAACCCAACAATTTAAATTATAGAGTAATGAGATCAACCAATAACTCAAGTACCAGATACTCAAGATGTCCATAACCGGGGACACGGCTAATCATGATCAGTTTGTACACTCTGCAGAGGTTTGTGCACTTTTCCCCACAAGACTCGATCACCTCCATTTGATTTCTCGCACTGCATGGTGTTTGAGAAACGGATGATCGAGACACAGTCTTTCCCAAGAGGTCCCCTTAACCAGATAGATAGGTCGGTACACCTACAATCCCTCTACATCTGCTAGCCCATCACAGAAAGGTTTCCCACAACTTACTCAACTATGCCAGAGCCCATATTGGCATGTGGCTACACACGAAAGTTTCTAGCATGAATAGTTTTATGATCCCTTTGAGCCTGGGTGGCATTCCATAGGAAAAATCACATGGAACCCCGGGATTTCCTAGGACAACACTGGATTCTCCAGGTGCCCTGCAACCAATCCACCCAGATGTGTATTCAAGTAGCCACCTTAAGTTGAATCCTTAATTAACAACTCACATCTGTCATGGATTTCACTCAAACCCAAACCACGTCTACGAGCATAGCATAGCAACATAAGCAAACGTAGAAGTAACTCCCAAGGGTTTGAAAATAATGCAGGTAATAGGTTCGACCACAATCTACTTCCCAGTCCCACCAATTAAGAGATCCTACTCATGCAATGTGTGAGGGTTTGATCTAATGCATAAAACTGGGTAATAAAAGTATGATCAAAGTGTTACTTGCCTTGCTGACGATTCGCAAAACCTAGAGACTCGTAGTAGCACGCTTCACAGTCCAGGTATTCTATCGCAAGGAAACAATAGCATACATAAGCAAACAAGCAAAGAAGCACAAACAAAACTCCAAAAGATAAGATTTAACCAGAAAGTTCAACTTACGAACTCCGGTTTGCAAAAAGAATCAAATCGAAAGAAGCAACGAAACTCAAACTGCGAAAGAAACGAGCTCCGGTTACTAATTGGTCTAAAGTCAAATTTTACAGTAGCCAAAACTTTGTTCAAGTTGGTTAAACGGAGAGTGGGCATCGAGACGAAGATCTATGATTTTGAATCATCTGATTCCGACTCTCGAGCGAAAAGAAAAACGAAAAACAAGATCAGGGCAGAAATCGTGATCGAGATAATCGCGGATAAAAATCCTGAAAAAGAAAACTGACGAACAGGCTAACGAACGAACGTTCGCCGTCTGCGGCTACCAGATGAACAGCGTTCGTTAAAACAAACGTACGGACGAACATCCGCTAAATAACTAAACCGACGAAAACCGATCTAAACCTAAAAAAAAGGATCTAGGGTTTTCCTAAAAAAACTGATCGATTTGTAACGAAAAACCAACGCGGCGGATAACTACCTCGGCGGCGGCGGCTCCGGCAAACGGCGGCGGCGGGGTCGGCGAGCGGCGGCACGGCGGCGACGAGCGGCGACGGCGTGGGGCGGCGGGAGGCGACGCGGCAGCGGCGGCGGCGAGGGGGGCGAGGCGCGGCGGCGGCGGCGCAGGGCGGCGGCGCGAGGCGGGCTGGGGCTCGGGGCGCTAGCGGGCCGGTGCTATATAAAGGCCAGAGTCCTGGCCTCTTACGGCCCGGAGTCGATTCGCTCTTTTTTTTTAAAAAAAAAAGAGTCCTGGCGTAGCAAAAGTAACGAAAGAAATACTAAACGGACTCCAAAAATTCCGAAATAAATTTTCGCCGTCCTCTAATAATTTTTAGGACAAAGTGAACATTTTTCCCGGACCTAAATGCAATTTTTATAAACGTGCATTTTTCCTATGCAAATAAAATCGCAAATAAATCCAGAAAAATACCAAAAGTGATTTTAACATTTTTCCTCCAATATTTCTGTTATTTTGGAGAAGTCATATTATCTCCGCTCATATATTGTACTTAGAAATATTTTTAGGAGAGAAAAATAATTAAAACCAACACCGTCCACGTACCGGTATTCGAGTGAACTCAAATTCAAAACGGTAGAATTCCCAACTCTCTCCGAAGGTCCTTGAGTTGCTTAGAATTTCAAGGATCGCCACGAACAAAAATACAAATAAATATGCAATGCAGTATGATCTATGTATAACATTCCAAATTGAAAATTTGGGATGTTACATTGAGGCATGAATATAACATTGACTTAAGCCTCCCCCAAGCTTGAGCAATGTTTTCTCCTTCGCGAGGCCAAAAATTATAGATATAATTACGATCACGATGAACCTGGTGCATAGGGTAGAACTTTTGATTTAATTCCAACTTCATACGATTATAGTTCCATGATCCAATATCATCACATAGCCTAAACCATGTCAATGCATCTTCCTTCAAAGATAATGGGAAGACCTTCTTCTTGATAACATCGTCGGGCATACCTGCAAGCTTAAATAATCCAAAAACTTCATCCACATAGATCAGGTGTAAATCGGGATGTAGTGTTCCGTCTCGTGTAAAAGGATTTTCAAGCAGTTTCTCTATCATACCTGAAGGAATTTCAAAGCAAACATTTTCATTAGGTGCAGTAGGTTGAGGAGCAACTCTTTGCTCTTCTGGTCGGGGTGAAGATACCCCGAACAGGCCCCTCAAAGGATTATGAGCCATAGTAACAAGCGACAATAAATTTCAGCACACTATATAAATTTTTCCTTACCAAAGGCGCTTCACTCCCCGGCAACGGTGCCTGAAAAGAGTCTTGATGACCCACAAGTGTAGGGGATCTATCGTAGTCCTTTCGATAAGTAAGAGTGTTAAACCCAACGTGGAGCAGAAGGAAATGATAGGCAATTTTCAGTAAGGTATTTTCTGCAAGCACTGAAATTATAGGTAACATATAGTTTTGTGATAAGATAATTGGTAGCAAGTGACAAAAAGGTAAAAGTAAATAAGGTGCAGCAAGGTGGCCCAATCCCTTTTGTAGCAAAGGATAAGCCCGGACAAACTCTTATATAAAGGAAAGCGCTCCCGAGGACACATGGGAATTATCGTCAAGCTAGTTTTCATCACGATCATCTGATTCACGTTCGGTACTTTGATAATTTGGTATGTGGGTGGACCGGTGATTGGGTGCTGTCCTTACCTGGACAAGCCTCCCACTTATGATTAACCTCTATTGCAAGCATCCGCAACTACAAAAAAAGTATTAAGGTAAACCTAACCATAGCATGAAACATATGGATCCAAATCAGCCCCTTACGAAGCAACACATAAACTAGGGTTTAAGCTTCTATCACTCTAGCAACCCATCATCTACTTATTACTTCCCAATGCCTTACTCTAGGCCCAAAAAATGGTGAAGTGTCATGTAGTCGACGTTCACATGACACCACTAGAGGAGAGACAACATACATCTCATCAAAATATCGAGCGAAGACCAAATTCACATGACCACTTATAGCAAGACTTCTCCCATGTCCTCAGGAACAAAAGTAACTACTCACAAGACATAATATGGTTCACGATCAGAGGGGTATTAATATGCATAATGGATCTGAACATATGATCTTCCACCAAATAAACTACCTAGCATCAACTACAAGGAGTAATCAACACTACTAGCAACCCACAGGTACCAATCTGAGGTTTGGGTACAAAGATTGGATACAAGAGATGAACTAGGGTTTGAGAGGAGATGGTGTTGGTGAAGATGTTGATGAAGATAGCCCTCCCCATGATGGGAAAGTTGTTGGTGATGATGGCAGTGACGATTTCCCCCTCCCGGAGGGAAGTATCCCCAGCAGAACAGCTCTGCTGGAGCCCTAGATTGGTTTCCGCCTCGGTTCCGCCTCGAGACGGCGACGTCTGGTCCCGAAAGCCTCCTCTGATTTTTTCCAGGTCAAAACACCTCATATAGGAGAAGATGGGCATCGGCAGGCCGTCCGTGGGCCCATGAGACAGGGGGCGCGCTCAGAGAGGGGGGCACGCCCCCCACCCTCGTGGACAGCAGGTGGCCCCCCTCGTGATCTTCTATCGCCAGATATTTTTTATATTTTCTGAAATGGAGTTCTGTGGAGTTTCGGGGCTTTTGGAGTTGTGCAGAATAGGTTTCCAGAGTTTGCTCCTTTTCCTGCCCAGAATTCCAGCTGCCAGCTTTCTCCCTCTTCATGTAAACATTGTAAAATAAGAGAGAAAAGGCATAAGTATTGTGACATAACGCGTAATAACATTCCATAATGCAATAAATATCAACATATAAGCATGATGCAAAATGGACGTATCAAGGGAGTGTGCGATGATGATCATATCAATCTTGGACCACTTCCAACACACATCGTCGCTTCACCTTTAACTAGGTTCTGTTGATTCTGCAACTCTCGTTTCGAGATACTAATTTTAGCAACTGAACTGGTATCAAATACCCAGGGGTTGCTATGAACACTAGTAAAATACACATCAATAATATGTATATCAAATATACCTTTTTTCACTTTGCCATCCTTCTTATCCGCCAAGTATCTAGGGCAGTTCCACTTCAAGTGACCATTTCCTTTGAAGTAGAAGCACTTAGTTTCAGGCTTGAGTTTAGCTTTGGGTTTCTTCACGGGAGTGACAACTTGCTTGTCATTCTTCTTGAAGTTCCCCTTCTATCCCTTTTCCCTTTACTTGAAACAAGTGGTCCTCTTAACCATCAACACTTGATGCTCTTTCTTGATTTCTACCTTCGCCGGTTTCAGCATCACGAAGAGCTCGGGAATTAATTTCGTCATCCCTTGCATATTATAGTTCATCACGAAGTTCTACTAACTTGGTGATAGTGACTAGAGAACTTTGTCAATTACTATCTTATCTGGAAGATTAACTCCCACTTGCTTCAAGTAATTGTAGTAACCAGACAATCTGAGCACATGCTCACTGGTTGAGCTATTCTCCTCCATCTTGTAGGCAAAGTACTGTCAGTGGTCTTATACCTCTCGACACGGGCATGAGTATGAAATACTAATTTCAACTCTTGGAACATCTCATATGCTCCGTGGCGTTCAAAATGTTTTACGAAGTCCCGGTTATAATCCGTAAATCATGCCGCACTAAACTATCAAGTAGTCATCATACCGAGCTTGTCAAACGTTCATAATGTCTATATCTGCTCCTACAATAGATATGTCATCTAGCGGTGCATCAATGACATAATACTTCTGTGCAGCAATGAGGAAAATCCTCAGATCACGGAACAAGTCCGCATCATTGCTACTAACATCTTTTAACTTAGTTTTCTCTAGGAACATATCAAAAATCATAGGGGAGCTATAACGCGAGCTATTGATCTACAACATAATTTGCAAATACTATCAGGACTAAGTTCATGATAAATTAAAGTTCAATTTAATCATATTACTTAAGAACTCCCACTTAGATTGACATCCCTCTAATCATCTAAGTGATCACGTGATCCATACCAACTAAACCATGCCCGATCATCACATGAGATGGAGTAGTTTTCAATGGTGACCATCTTATGTTGATCATATCTACTATATGATTCACGCTCGACCTTTCGGTCTACAGTGTTTCGAGGCCATATGTAATGCCCAGGATGGGACTGTACCTCCTACGTGTCGAGGCACGACTTAAAGGTATAAGCCCATTCTGGAATGATCTCAAGTTTGGTATCTTTGCACGACTCATGTAAAAATAGGGATGAAATTGCAAAAGGATAGTTGGCTTACACTCGCCACGTCACACAATTCATTACATAAGCAAATCATCATCCAAAACATCACAACCCGACTACGGGCGAAGATCCAAAAAGAAAGATACCAAATACATAAAGCCACAGGTCCGAATCGCCCCTAGTAGAAACCACTACTGATCGTCGAAAACGTCACAAGCTTACGGCCACTCTCTTCATCGAGCTCCCAGTGAAGTACTTGAACCAGCTCCTGCATCATTCTCGGCTGAACCTGCATCTGGTGTTGTAGTATCTGTGAGCCACGAGGACTCAACAATCCCATAACCATGGGTATCAAGACTAGCAAAGCTTTATGGGTATGGAGAAGGGTAGTGGTGAGGTTGCAGCAACGGCTAAGCATAATACGGTGGCTAACTTACGAGTACAAGAATAAGATGAGCATCTACGCAAACGGTCGCAAACTAGTAGTGATCGGTAAAGATCCTGAACTACCTACGAGTCAAACATAACCCCACCGTGTTCTCTTCTCAAGGTGAAAAGAGACAGTCACGGTTTCTCACACGGTTGTGTGTTTTACTTCGGATCCTTTGTCAAGTTTTCTACAACCGGACATTAACAAATTCCAATCTGCCACATAACTGCGGGCACGGCTTTCAAAAGATCATAACCCTGCAGGGGTGTCCCAACTTAGCCCATCACAAGCTCTCACGATCAGCTGAAGTGATAAATATAATATCATCACCCCTTATCTTAGGGAAATCCGATCAGGCTCAGTATCCCGGTGCACAAGACATTCGACAATGGTAAAACAAGTCCAGCAAGACCACCCGGCGTGCCGACACCCTGATAGTAGCCGCGCATATCTCGTCTCAGGCCACGTCCGGATGGGTGATGCTACAGGTAAAATCAGCCCTCGAGTTTCCACGAGGTGGCCCCGCAGGCTCCCCGTTTGGGACCAACACCATCAGCACTGGCCCCCCTGTTATGTAGAATTAAGAACCCGGGGACATGACCCCTATGCAATTAATTAATTAATTAAGTTGTTATTATGAGCAAATTAAAACCAATGTTGGGCCTTGCTGGAGGAGTTTTATTCAAAGACGAAGTGTCAAGGGGTCCCCATATACCCAACCGTGTAAGGAACGCAAAATCAAGGAACATAATGCCGGTTTATCGGCGCCTAAGGTGGCATGAGTGGAACAAAACACGGAGCAAAAGGCCAAGCCTTCCACCCATGCCCAATATATAGGTGTGTTAATAATAATAATAGATATTATGATATTCCAACAACAAGTTCCCTCCTGGAACGATCGTCATCTTCACCTGCAACTAACAACGCTTTAAGAGGGGCTGAGCAAGCGGGTAACATAGCCAAACAATGGTTTGCTAGGAAAGGTGTCAAAGGTTAGGGGTTTCATGGCGATAAGGAGAGGGGCTGACAATAAGATGGGTAGCGCGACATGTAACAATAGCATCGAGACTACTAAGCATGGCAATGATAGTAAAGGTATCCAAGGGTATGATCATCTTGCCTGAGATCCCGCAAGGAAGAAGAACGGATCCGTGAAGAAGATGAAGAAGAAGCCTTGAAGAAGAACCACGGGTAGACGAACGAATCCTCACGAACGCAACGGAACAAGCACTAACAAGAAGAAGCAAGCAACACGGTAAACACACCACACGAGACATGTCAATATGCTCAACCAAGTATGATGCAAGACAGTTCTATATAGGATGCACTACAAGTCTATACAGGAAGCACAACATGGCAAGGTAGGAAGCACAGTAAAACAACACAAGTCTATATATGATGCAATACATGGCAAGGTATGATGCATGACAAGTCTATACAGGAAGCAATACATGGCAAGGTAGGAAGCACAGAAAAACAACACAACATATATATGATGCAATACATGGCAAGGTATGATGCATGACAAGTCTATACAGGAAGCAATGCATGACAAGGTAGGAAGCACAGGAAAACAACACAAGAAACATGACAATATGCTCAAGCAAGTATGATGCAAGACAAGTCTATATATGATGCAAGGGGTGAAGCAAAAGTAAACTAACTATTTAGACAAGTTTAAATGAGGCCGGAACAACAAACAACAATTCCGGAAAATCCCCATGTGCATATTATGAATTTGGTACTGTTCTGCCTAGAACCACATTTTATTATTGTTAAACAGGAAAATAAAGTGCACCATGTTATTCTACACATTTTTCTACCCCATTTACATATAAAGTTTATTAAAAACCGAGCTACGGTTATTTAGTTATGAAATAAACCATTTTAGCATGTTATTTAAGCAAACAAATGAAAAAAGCAAGTTAAACATTTTTAACAGGGGTGAAAGTGGAATATTATGAATCTACACAAAATTCTAAGCATTTTACATATATAAAGTTTTTACATACGATGCACTGTTTGTGAGTTACTAAATGCATGAAGTAGAGGGACTTTACTGTAAAACAGTAAAACATTGGATAAAGACTAAAATCGCAACAGGAAAAAAAAACCATCGGGCCGAAACTGGAGAGCGCTGGATCTGGGCTGCTCACCTAGCGGCCAGATCTGGCTAGGCCGGACGCGGAAGAAGCCCGTAGGCGGGGCAGAGGTGAACTGGGCCTGGCCCGCCTGGCACCGCACGCAGCTGGCCAGCGCGGCTGGGCCGGGCGATCGGGCGCGGTCAACGCGGGTAGGACCCGGTCGATCGAGGCGCTCGTCCTCTGTACGACAGGGAGCAACGACGACAGCAAGGAGGTGGAGGCTGGCCTGCGCAGCGGGAGATGCAGGCCGGCGACGCGGATCCAAGGCGGCGGGGGAGGCCACGGCGAGAAGGAAGGAGGTCCGGCGGTGGCACGACAGCTCCTGGCGAGGCGGATGACGACTTGGTGATACGTCCAAAACGTATCTATAATTTCTGCTCGCTCCATGCCTCTTTTGGGTGATATTGCTATGATATTTATACACTTCCATACACTTTTGATCATATTTGGACTAACCTATTAACTCAGTGCACCCCAGTGCCAGTTTCTGTTTTCGGCTGTTTTTGTATTTCAGGTTTTCCCATTACGAGAACTGCCAGAAAAATCCCGGAAAAATTATATAAAAAATCAGCGTTCCAGAAGTTACCAGGCACCCGTAGTACAGCCGGAGGGGGGCCACCAGAGCTCCAGGCGCCCTGGTGGCACGACCCCCCTGGCCGCGCCGGGGGGCGCCTGGGCCCCCCGAGCCTCGTCTGATGCCCCCCTTTGGCATATATTTATATCGTTTCCCGAAACCCTCGAGACGGGAACCCTTTTTCGCGATCTCATCTCTGTTCCGCCGCCGCTTCCAAGATCGGGAGCACCAGGAGAACTCTTCCCGGCACCCTGCCGGAGGGGAGGATCACCACCGGGAGCTTCTCCACCACCATGGACGCCTCCCGGATGAGTTGTGAGTAGTCTCCCTTGGACCATGGGTCCATGACCAGTAGCAATGTGATATTCTCCTCCCGTTCTTGTGCTTCACTAATTAGTCCTCGTGAGCTGCCCTACATGATCGAGGCACATATGTAATCCTTATGTTGTTGCTATGATGAGTTTGCCGGGATCTGATGGATTGTGAGATTATGTTTAGATTGTGTTTGAGTAATATATTTGATTCACCTCTTTTATATTTATGTTCGTAAGTAATTCTTGCATGTTCTCCGTTATTATTTATTGCTTTGGCCAAGTAGTAGGTAGTGACTCCAAGAGGGAACATTATGCTTGATTGTGGGTTCATGCCCCTCGATGACTAGCTTGAGTGACAGAAACATGAGTCTAGGGGATGTGCTGTTGCCACAAGGGGGAAAACAACGGTGCTTGTGCCCGCAGGTGCAAGGATTGTTTACTTTACGCAAAGTTCTTTTAATGCAGTTGTCTGTTGCTTTGAGTTTACACTATGGGTGGGACTCGCAACTTAATACCAGCGAGATGTTTTGGATAGATATCTGAAGGTGGATGATTAGTAGTAGATGCAGATGGATTTCGGTCTACTTGCCTTGGCGTACCGCCCATGCTTTGAACCTCTACCTTTCTTGCAACATAGTTAGCATAGGTCTGCGCACATAATTCTGTCAATTGCCCAGCTGTAATTCGTTTACCTCACATAGCTGTTTTATCGTCTTTTGGGAGAGAGACATCACTAGTGAACATCATGGGACTCCGGTCCATATTTCCATCATTGATCACATCCGCTATTTACTTCCCGCTTTTTACTTACTATTGCAGCAATACCTATCACTATTATCACTTGCGTTTGATCCTTTGTAAACGACAAGGCCGGAGGGATTGACAACCTCTCTGTACTCGTTGGGAGCAAAGTTATTTGTATCTGTGTGCAGGTCCACGTTGATTGCTAATATCTGGCGCCGTTAGCAGTTGACACCTTCTTGTTGAAACTGGGAGTCTCAGGGAAATCAATCCTTGGTATCTTTGCCAAGGGAAAACTTCCGCTACACTTCATCTCAAACCTTCCACTTGGGGTAACCAACGAGGGGCAAGAAGCCATCAAGCAAAGTTTTCCGGCGCCGTTGCCGGGGACTCCACTCTTCAAGATAGGGGAGTTGCACGCTATCTTTTATCTTTGCTTTTTAGTCTTGTTAGTTTACCTTTCAGTTTTCTTTATGTCTTTTCACTAGTTTTGCTTAATGGAAAACAACAAAAATATGAGAGAGCTTTATAAGCTCTACCTTGCTTTGGGACATGATGTGTTTGAAGAGAAAATTAAAAAACCTATGGAACTTTATTATTTGCATAACAATCATGATGGTGGTGATGTTATTAGTATGCTTTCTTTGAATGTCAATATTGCTAATGACATGGAAAGCTCTAAGCTTGGGGATGACACGTTTGATGAACATGATATTTTTAATCCCCCAACTTTTGAAGAATTTTTTACTTTGATGATACTTTGCTTCCTATATATGATTACAATGATGAATATGATGTTTTCAGTCCACCTACTATTGAGGATAAAATTTATTATGATTATGATATGCCTCCTAAATACAATGATTACCATGATGGTTATGATTGCTTTACTCTCACTATTCCTAATAAGAAAGATTTTGCTTATATGAAGAGTAATGATACCTTTTTGCATGTGGATCATGGTAACAATGCTTTATGTGATGCTTATATTGTTGAGTTTATTCGTGATCCCACTGAAAATTATTATGAGAAGGGAACATATGCTTATAGATATTTCAATAATATCAAGTTCCCTCTCTTTATGTTGAAGGTTTTGAAGCTGCACTTGTTTTGTCTTCCTATGCTTATTGCTTTGTGCTTCAATGAATTATTGTATTGCAATATTCCTATGCATAGGAAGCATGTTAGGCTTAAATGTGTTTGGTATTTGCTTCTTGATGCTCTCTTTTGTTCTTCAACTCTTATTCCTACGAGAGCATCATTAAAGTCTTAAGCCTATCTTTATGGCTATAAAGAAAGAGCTCTAGGGAGACAACCCTTGTTATCTTTGCTTTCAGTTTGTTCTTTCAGTTTTTAGTGGTCTTGATGTTTCTTAATACTGTAGCAACATCATTGTATCTTTTCTTTTCAGCTTTGTGCCAAGTTTAGCCTCCGATTGCAAGAAAGTTCAAAAGTTGTGACGTGCTGTCCAGGAAACAGATTCTGTCTTTGGATAGAAAAATTCGTATAAAATCACCAGATCATCTTTTTGGTCTGAAGTTTTTCGAAAGCGTGCTTTATATAATTATCTTTCGTGCTTCTGTTTTGAGTTTTTTAATTAGAGTTGCAGAAGTGCCCCGAAAAAATCATTTACTACCTGCTGTTCTGTTTTTCACAGATTCTGTCCTGTTTTGCCTTTCCTTCATTTTGCAAACCTTGAGCTTGCTTTTTCTTTGCAAAAACCTTTTGGCAATCTTGAGAAACAGTAGACCTTCAAGAATATCCTTATTTCCAGCAAGGAACAATTATTTTATTAAGGGTACTAACCTCGCTAATCAGATTATGATGAGTTATGTATGAAGGGAGTTTTCAAGTGTGCGAGGGAAGATGATAAAAAGATTCAGGAGTGTCAAACGCTCAAGCTTGGGGATGCCCCCGTGCACCCCCAAGATATATTCAAGGAGACTCAAGCGTCTAAGCTTGGGGATGCCCCCGTGCATCCCCTTCTCCATCAACATTATCAGTTCATCTTTCGTTCCACTATATTTTTATCACTTCATGTGTTATGTGCTATGCTTGGAGCGTCTTGCTTTTAGTTTTCCTTTTTAGTTTTCTTTAGCTTTTCATAACGGGTCGGAACTCAGCTTTCTTTATGTGGGAGAGAAACACGCTCCACTTCTACCTAGAACATAACATAGAATTTTCATGTCTATCTTTGCTGTGTGTGTTCTTTGACTTTCAATAGCTACTTCAGCTCTTAGTATTCATGCTTATCTTTTTAAAGAGCTTTTGTTTAGTTGGTTGCTTGAACTCTCTTTAGTTATCATGCTTATCTTATTAAGAGAGTTTGCTTCAGTTGCATTGGTTGATATGTCTATGATAAAAATGCTACGTGCATAATGGTGCTTAGTAGTTCATGTTTTCTTATGGTTAGTCTCAAATAGCTGGGGGGTTCCCAATGTGTTATTGGAATACCAACATGATTTGTTTGCCTATGATGTGGTATGGTTTAGTAATATCTTCCTTCGAGAATTTACTTTGATTGACTTGGCGTATGCTTACACATATTTAAGACTGTAAAGAAAGTTTGTCAAGCCTTGATGATCTTTTGTTTCTGAGTAGCGATATAACTTCCATGCCTGATTCAATGTTGCTTTGTCGCTCTGCATGATTATGACCGTCACTGCTCTCTTAGTTGGTCGCTCCCAGTCTTTTGCTAACCTCCACCTGTACTAAGCGGACTGACTGCTTCTGCATCCAAATTCTTTTAAACCAGTTATGCCATATGAGTCCACCATACCTTCCTACATGGTATTTACCTGCCATTCCTAACGGAGACTTGCATGTGCCATCTCGAAATTATTCAAAGAAAATGCATTCCTATTTTGTGCCTCTGTTTTAAGTTCATGAGGAAGTAGTGGTTAATTCATAATCTTTTTAAGTTGGACAAGCTTCACCCCGGGATTACATGTATAATGTGCAAACCCATAATACGAGAAGGAACTGGCATTGAGTGCGCCCGGCTCAAAAATAATATAACAAACAAACCCTCCTTCACGCTTTGTTCATGAGAAATCAGAAAACTTTGGCAGTGATAAACAAAGGAGATTAAGAGGATGTGATCGTCCTCATTCGGGAGCCGTTCCTCGAAACTTGTCCATCTCAAGAAGTGATTGAGTTGTCTGCTAGCATTCGTTGACGAAACATGCATAATCTAAAAGAAAAAAAATTATTATTACCTCTGTTTTTAAAACCAAGAGCTCTGGTACATGTTTTGTCTTTGTTTCCGACTACGGGTTTTCAACCTTGCCAACAAAAGCCACGGTTCGAGAGTCTCCACCTTCTTTTAAAAGCACCAACTACTGAGGGCATGATTGTCATTCTGAGTGTAATGTGCATTGTCCCAAAGTAGCATTGTCTTTTGCATGATTGTGATATTGTTTATTCTGAAATCATTGTATCTAGTCATCACTTAAACCTTGGAGGTGCCCCTGCATTTATGTTTTGCTTTACTAAAGGGGGCAAGCGAGATATCACTTTATCATATTTGCACACCATGCTCATTACAAATCTATTTGATGTTTCAGTATCATATTGTAAAACTTTCAGTTCTTTGTGATTTTCTCATGAGGCAACTTAATTACTATAGATTCATTGTCTCAGTAAGCTTTTGTCATGTGACTATGAAAAAGTCCTATATGGTTAATAGCATGTCACCACAGAAATTATTCTTGTTATCATTTACCTACTCGAGGACGAGCAGGAATTAAGCTTGGGGATGTTGATACGTCCAAAACGTATCTATAATTTCTGCTCGCTCCATGCCTCTTTTGGGTGATATTGCTATGATATTTATACACTTCCATACACTTTTGATCATATTTGGACTAACCTATTAACTCAGTGCACCCCAGTGCCAGTTTCTGTTTTCGGCTGTTTTTGTATTTCAGGTTTTCCCATTACGAGAACTACCAGAAAAATCCCGGAAAAATTATATAAAAAATTAGCGTTCCAGAAGCTACCAGGCACCCGAAGTACAGCCGGAGGGGGGCCACCAGGGCTCCAGGCGCCCTGGTGGCGCGCCCCCTGGCCACGCCGGGGGGGCGCCTGGGCCCCCCGAGCCTCGTCTGATGCCCCCCTTTGGCATATATTTATATCGTTTCCCGAAACCCTCGAGACGGGAACCCTTTTTCGCGATCTCATCTCTGTTCCGCCGCCGCCGCCGCTTCCAAGATCGGGAGCACCAGGAGAACTCTTCCCGGCACCCTGCCGGAGGGGAGGATCACCACCGGGAACTTCTCCATCACCGTGGACGCCTCCCGGATGAGTTGTGAGTAGTCTCCCTTGGACCATGGGTCCATGACCAGTAGCTATGTGATGTTCTCCTCCCGTTCTTGTGCTTCACTAATTAGTCCTCGTGAGCTGCCCTACATGATCGAGGCACATATGTAATCCTTATGCTGTTGCTATGATGAGTTTGCTGGGATCCGATGGATTGTGAGATTATGTTCAGATTGTGTTTGAGTAATATATTTGATTCACCTCTTTTATATTTATGTTCGTAAGTAATTCTTGCATGTTCGCCGTTGTTATTTATTGCTTTGGCCAAGTAGTAGGTAGTGACTCCAAGAGGGAACGTTATGCTTGATTGTGGGTTCATGCCCCTCGATGACTAGCTTGAGTGACAGAAACATGAGTCTAGCGGATGTGCTGTTGCCACAAGGGGGAAAACAACGGTGCTTGTGCCCGCGGGTGCAAGGATTGTTTACTTTACGCAAAGTTCTTTTAATGGAGTTGTCTGTTGCTTTGAGTTTACACTATGGGTGGGACTCGCAACTTAATACCAGCGAGATGTTTTGGATAGATATCTGAAGGTGGATGATTAGTAGTAGATGCAGATGGATTTCGGTCTACTTGCCTTGGCGTACCACCCATGCTTTGAACCTCTACCTTTCTTGCAACATAGTTAGCATTGGTTTGCGCACATAATTCTGTCAATTGCCCAGCTGTAATTCGTTTACCTCACATAGCTGTTTTATCGTCTTTTGGGAGAGAGACATCACTAGTGAACATCATGGGACTCCGGTCCATATTACCATCATTGATCACATCTGCTATTTACTTCCCGCTTTTTACTTACTATTGCAGCAATACCTATCACTATTATCACTTGCGTTTGATCCTTTGTAAACGACAAGGCCGGAGGGATTGACAACCTCTCTGTACTCGTTGGGAGCAAAGTTATTTGTATCTGTGTGCAGGTCCACGTTGATTGCTAATATCTGGCGCCGTTAGCAGTTGACACCTTCTTGTTGAAACTGGGAGTCTCAGGGAAATCGATCCTTGGTATCTTTGCCAAGGGAAAACTTCCGCTACACTTCATCTCAAACCTTCCACTTGGGGTAACCAACGAGGGGCGAGAAGCCATCACTTGGCCGATGCAAATCCAGCGACGGGCAGCGGTGGAACATGGCAGCAGGGCGGCGTCGCTCCTCGTGGCGGCCGACGGGGTGCGGGACTTGGGCTCGTAGACCCGTCCACTCAGGCGGGTGCTCGGCGTGCAGGGAGGTGCGGTTGTGAAGCTCCAAGCGGAGGCTCCATAGTTCCCTGTGAGAGAAACACGACGAGGGAGGGTCAGGGAGAGCATTCAACAAAGAAGAGGAAGGGAAAAGAGTAGGGATGACGAGGACGGCCTGCTGGTTCGGGCGAGGAACAGAGCAGCTCCAGCGGGAGAAGTGGCTCGGGGTCAAGGACGAGCTCCTGGCTCGAGACATGGAAGGATGGGGTGAGATCGAGGGGAGTTTCTGGTTGGGGGATTGGTGAAAACGAGATGGAATAAGATTGCGGCGGCGGAGGCGATGTGATGGATGGGACAGACTACCTAAAATCTAGGGTTAGGCTGGATATAAAGTGAGTGGGTTAGGTTAGGCTATCTGGTCCCTCCGATCATAATCGGACGTCCGAAATAAATAGGCTAGGTGAGTCCAACAAAGAGCCGATGATATTTTAGGGATGTTTGGGGATGATCCGGACCCATCGGTCATGACTGCCCGGGGTCGGGTTCGGGGCAGTTTTGGATAAGCAATCGAGGGGAGGAAAATGGGCTGTGTAGAAGGCATCGGACTGAGACGAGAGAAGAGAGAGAGAGATGGCAGCCTGGCAACAGGTTTCGGAGCACTGAAACGTCCGATGAATAAACCGGCTATAGTGCCGCTATATGTTTAACGGTTGGGCTATCAAACGAACTCCGAATGCGACGAAATTTGACAGACGGACTACCTATGCTATAATAAGACCGCACACCAAGTTTCAACCCATTCCGAGAACATTTTCCGGCCACTTATAAAATAAACATTCGGAGGTGCCATGGGCGCGTGAGAGTGTGTCTGGACTCAGAACGGACAACAGAGAGAACTAGGGAGCCAGAACGAATGCAAGTTTTGAAAACATGCTAATGAAATGCACATGATGACATGACAAAGTGCAACACGCAAGAAAATGACATGGCAACGATGACGAATAACTGGCTGACACCTGGCGCATCGGTCTCGGGGCGTCACACCATATCTGCATATGCTAGGCTCGTCAAGTTTATCCCGAGTATTCTGCGTGTGCAAAACTGGCTTGCACCCGTTGTATATTGCTACTTCTTGAGCTTGCGGTGTATTCCCTCGAAGAGGAAAGGGTGATGCAACACAGTAGCGTAAGTATTTCCCTCGGTTTTTGAGAACCAAGGTATCAATCCAGTAGGAGACCACGCACGAGTCCCTCGCACCAGCACAAACAAATAAGAACTTCGCAGGCAACGCGATAAGGGGTTGTCAATCCCTTTACGGCCACTTACAAAAGTGAGATCTGATAGAGATGATAGTTTGATATTTTTGGTATTTTTGGATATAAGAACAGAAAGTAAAAGCGGAAAAGTAAAGTAGATTGTAGATTGATATGTTGAGAATAGACCTAGGGACCATAGTTTTCTCTAGTGGCTTCTCTATTGATAGCGGTATTCTACGGCGGGTAAACAAATTACTGTCGAGCAATTGATAGAAAAGCGAAAAATTATGAGACTATCTAGGCGTGATCATTATATATAGGCATCACGTCCGAGACAAGTAGACCGAAACGATTCTGCATCTACTACTATTACTCCACACATCGACCGCTATCCAGCATGCATCTAGAGTATTAAGTTCATAAGAACAAAGTACAGCCTTAAGCAAGATGACATGATGTAGAGGGATAAACTCAAACATAGTGATATAAACCCAATCTTTTTATCCTCGATGGCAACAATACAATACGTGCCTTGCTGCCCCTACTGTCACTGGGAAAGGACACCGCAAGATTGAACCCAAATCCAAGCACTTCTCCCATTGCAAGAACTATAGATCTAGTAGGCCAAACCAAACCAATAATTCGAAGACACTTGCAAGGATATTATAATCATACATAAAGAGTTCAGAAAAGAACCAAATACTTATCATAAATAATCGTGATCATAAACCTACAATTCATTGGATCTCGACAAGCACACCGCAAAAAGAGATTACATCGAATAGATCTCCTCGAAGATCGAGGAGAACTTGGTATTGAGATCCAAAGAGAGAGAAAAAGCCATCTAGATACTAGCTATGGACCCGAAGGTCTGTGGTAAACTACTCACAACTCATGGTGAGGCGATGATGATGATGTAGAAGCACTCCGTGGAAGATCCCCCCTCCGGCGGAGCTCCGGAATAGGCCCAAGATGGGATCTCACGGGAGCAGAAGGTTGCGGCGGTGGAACTAGGTTTTTTTTCTGTTGTTCTGATGGTTTCGGGGTACATAGATATATATAGGAAGAAGGAGGGCACCGGGGACCAGACGTGGGGCCCACGAGGCAGGGGGCGCGCCCTGTAGGGAGGGGGGCGCCCCCACCCTCGTGGACGCCACGTAAGCCCTATCCCGTGGTTCTCAAGTCTCCCGTGCGTATTTTTCTCCAAAAATATCTCTCCCGAAGTTTCATTCCGTTTGGACTCCGTTTGATATTCCTTTTCTTTAAAACCATGAAATAGGCAAAAAACAGCAATCTGGACTGGGCCTTTGGGTTAATAGGTTAGTCCCAAAAATAATATAAAAGTGTATAACAAAGCCCATTAAACATCCAAAACATCATAAATAATAGCATGGAACAATAAAAAATTATAGATACATTGGAGACGTATCAAGCATCCCCAAGCTTAATTCCTGCTCGTCCTCGAGTAGGTAAATGATAAAAACAGAATTTTTGATGTGGAATGCTAACCAACATAATTTTCAATGTAGTTCTCTTAATTGTGGCATGAATGTTCAGATATGAAAGATTCAAGACAAAAGTCTATATTGACATAAGAAATAATAATACTTCAAGCTTACTAACAAAGCAATCATGTCTTCTCAAAATACTATGGCTAAAGAAAGTTATCCCTACAAAATCATATAGTCTGGCTATGCTCCCTCTTCATCACACAAAATACTCATATCATGCACAACCCCGGTTTTAGCCAAGCACTTGTTTTCATACTCTATTCTTTCAAACCTTTCAACTTTCACGCAATACATGAGCGTGAGCCATGGACATAGCAATATGGGTGGAATAGAGTGGTGGTTGTGGAGAAGACAAAAAGGAGGGAGATAGTCTCACATCGACTAGGCATATTAACGGGCTATGGAGATGCCCATCAATAGATATCAATGTGAGTGAGTAGGGATTGCCATGTGACGGATGCACTAGAGCTAAAAATGTATGAAAGCTCAACAAAAGAAACTAAGTGGGTGTGCATCCAACTTGCTTGCTCACGAAGACCTAGGGAATTTGAGGAAGCCCATCGTTGGAATATAGAAGCCAAGTTCTATAATGAAAATTCCCACTAGTATATGAAAGTGACTAAACATGAGACTCTCTATCATGAAGAACATGGTGCTACTTCGAAGCACAAGTGTGGAAAAAGGTAGTAGCAATTGTCCGTTTTTTCCTTTCACTTTTTTTTGGGCCTTTCTTTTTTTCTTTGGCCTTTCCGTCTTTTTTTCTTTTCTTTCGGAGGGGCTTTCTTTATTTAGCCTTTCCTCACATGGGACAATGCTCTAATAATGATGATCATCACACTTATATTGATTTACAACTCGATATTACAACTCGATACTAGAACGAAGTATGAGTCTATATGAATGCCTCCGACAGTGTACTGGGATATGCAATGAATCAAGAGTGACATGTATGAAAAATTATGCATGGTGGCTTTGCCACAAATACGATGTCAACTACATGATCATGCATGGCAATATGACAATATGAAGCGTGTCATATGAACGGAACTGTGGAAAGTTGCATGGCAATATATCTTGGAATGGCTATGGAAATGCCATGATAGGTAGGTATGGTGGCTGTTTTGAGGAAGATATATGGTGGTTGTTTTGAGGAAGGATATATAGTGGGTGTATGGTACCGGCGAAAGTTGCGCGGTACAAGAGAGGCTAGCAATGGTGGAAGGGTGAGAGTGCGTATAATCCATGGACTCAACATTAGTCAAAAGAACTCATATACTTATTGCAAAAATTTATGAGTCATCAAAACAAAGCAATCAACGCATTCTCCTAGGGGGGAGGTTGGTAGGAGTTAACCATCGCGCGCCCCCGACCTCCGCTCAAAGGATGACACTCTACAAATACCTCATGCTCTAACTTCGTCACATAGCGGTTCACCATACCTGCATGCTACGGGAATCAGTAACTTTAACACAAGTATTTCTCAATTTCATAATAACTCCACTAGCATGACTCTAATATCACTATCCTCATGTCTCAAAACAATTATCAAGCATCCAACTTCTCATCATATTCAATGCACTTAGTATGAAAGTTTTTACTACGTTCATCTTGGATGCCTATCATGTGAAGGCTAATTTTATAGCGAAAGTACATTACCATGCTGTTTTAATAGACTCTCTAAAGGATATAAGTGAAGCATGAGAGATCAACAATTTCTTCAAAATAAAATTACCACCGTGCTCTAAAAGATATAAGTGAAGCACTAGAGCAAAAACTATTCAACTCAAAAGATATAAGTGAAGCACATAGAGTGTTCTAACAATTCCTAGGCCATATTTATCTCTCTCAAGAAGGTGTGTCCAGAAAGGATGATTGTGGCAAACTAACAAGCAAATACTCAAATAATACATGACGCTCCAAGTAAAACACATATCATGTGGTGAAGGAAAATATAGCTCCGAGTATAGTTACCAATAGATGAAGACGAAAGAGGGGATGCCTTCCCGGGGCATCCCCAAGCATAGGCTTTTGGTTGTCCTTGAATTTTACCTTGGGGTGCCTTGGGCATCCTCAAGATTATGCTCTTGCCACTCTTTGTTCCATAGTCCATCAAAGAAATACTCAAAACTTGAAAACTTCACAACACAAAACTTAGACAAAAATCTCGTGAGCTCCGTTAGTATAAGAAAACAAACCACTACTCAAAGGTACTGTAATGAACTCATTCTTTGTTTATATTGGTGTTAAACCTACTGTATTCCAACTTCTCTATGATTCATATCCTCCAATACTACTCATAGATTCATCAAAATAAGCAAATAACACACGAAAAACAGAATCTATCAAAAACAGAACAGTCTGTAGTAATCTGTAACTTTCGCATACTTCTGTAACTCCCAAAAAATTGAAATAAATTGGTAAACGTGATGAATTTGTCTATTAATCATCTGCAAAAATAATAAACTAAATAGCACGCTCCAGTAAAATCTGGTGACCATTCTAGCGAGCGCTAACGATTCTGTTTTTCACAGCACGATCATATAAACTTCACACAAGTCTTCCAAAAGGTTCTACTTGGCACACACACTAATTAAAACACAAAACCACATCTAAACATAAGCTAGATGCAATATTTATTCCTAAACAGAAGCAAAAAAAAACAAAAAAAAATTGGGTTGCCTCCCAACAAGCGCTATCGTTTTACGCCCCTGGCTAGGCAAGATACATGGATAGATCTTGGTATTGCCATCTTTGGAAGGAAATCCATAAGTGGCTCTCATAGTATATTCATATGGTAATTTGATTTTCTTTCTAGTAAAGTCTTCCATGCCTTTCCTTAACGGAAATTGGAATCTAATATTTCCTTCCTTCATATCAATAATTGCACCAATCGTTCTAAGGAAAGGTCTACCAACAATAATAGGACATGAAGGATTGCAATCTATATCAAGAACAATGAAATCTACGGGCACAAAATTCGTATTGGCAACAATAAGAACATCATTAATCTTTCCCATAGGTTTCTTAATAGTGGAATCCGCAAGATGCGAATTTAAAGAACAATCATCAAGCTCATGGAACCCTAGCAAATCACACAAAGTTTTTGGGATAGTGGAGACACTAGCACCCAAATCATACAAAGCAAAGCACTCATGATCTTTAATTTTAATTTTAATAGTAGGTTCCCACTCATCATAAAGCTTTCTAGGGATAGAAACTTCCAATTCAAGTTTTTCTTCATAAGATTGCATCAAATCATCAACTATGTGTTTGGTAAAAGCTTTATTTTGACTATAAGCATGCGGAGAGTTTAGTACGGATTGCAACAAAGAAATACAATCAATCAAAGAGAAATTATCATAATTGAATCCCTTGAAATCCAAAGTAGTGGGTTCATCACTATGCAAAGTTTTAATCTCTTCACTCCCACTTTTAACAATTTTAGCATCAAGATCTAAAAACTCCGAATCATTGGGACACCTTTTAGTTAAAGTAGACTCATCTCCAATCCCATCTTTACCAAGATTCATACTAGAAAACAAGGATCTAATAGGAGACGCATCAATAACTTTCAGATCTTCATCTTTATTTTCATGATAACTAGAAGAACACACTTTTATATAATTCTCCCTTTTAGCACGCATCCTAGCGGTCCTTTCTTTGCATTCATCAATGGAAATTCTCATAGCTTTGAGAGACTCATTGATATCATTCTTAGGTGGGATAGATCTAAGTTTCAAAGAATCAACATCAAGAGTAATTCTATCCACACTTCTAGCCAATTCATCAATCTTAAGCAATTTTTCTTCAATCAAAGCATTGAAATTCTTTCGCGAATTCATAAACTCCTTAACACTAGTTTCAAATTCAGAAGGCATCTTTCCATAAGAGTTGTTGTAGGAATTACCATAATTATTAGAGGAATTACTAGGAAAAGGCCTAGGATTAAAGTTTCCTCTATAAGCATTGTTACCAAAATTATTCCTACCAACAAAATTCACATCCAAAGATTCATTATTATTTTGAATCAACATGGTTAAAGGCATATCATTAGTGTCAAAAGAAGCACTCTTAGCAGCAAATAATTTCATAAGTTCATCCATCTTTCCACTCAAAACACTAATCTCTTCAATAGCATGTACCTTTTTACTAGTAGATCTTTCGGTGTGCCATTGAGAATAATTAACCATAATATTATCTAGGAGTTTGGTAGCTTCTCCTAAGGTAGTTTCCATGAAAGTGCCTCCTGCTAAAAGATTTCTAGAAGCAAATTTCAAGCCAGCATAAAAGTTTGAATAATGATCCATAAGTTCAAACCATGTGTTGGGCAATTACGTATCATTAATTTCATTCTCTCCCAAGCTTGTGCAACATGCTCATGATCTAGTTGCTTAAAATTCATAATATCGTTTCTAAGAGAGATGATCTTAGCAGGAGGGAAATACTTAGAGATAAAAGCATCTTTGCACTTATTCCACGAATCAATATTATTTCTAGGCAAAGAGGAAAACCAAGTTTTAGCACGATCTCTAAGTGAAAACGGAAATAACTTCAATTTAACAATATCGTTATCCGTATCCCTTTTCTTTTGCATATCACACAAATCAACAAAGTTGTTTAGATGGGTAGCGGCATCTTCACTACGAAGGCCGGAAAATAGATCTTTCATGACAAGATTCAACAGAGCAGCCTTGATCTCACAAGATTCAGCATCGGTAATAGGAGCAATCGAAATGCTAATAAAATCATTATTGTTGGTATTGGAGAAGTCACACAATTTGGTATTGTTCTAAGCCATAGTGACTAGCAAGCAATCCAACACACAAGCAAACAAGAAGCAAGCGAGCGGTAAACACACGACAAAAAGACGGGGAAATAATACAGTAAAGGGGGAGTGGGGGAGAGGAAAATGAGAGGCAAAAAATGATGCAGCATAGTAGCGTAAGTATTTCCCTCGGTTTTTGAGAACCAAGGTATCAATCCAGTAGGAGACCACGCGCGAGTCCCTCGTACCTGCACAAACAAATAAGAACTTCGCAGCCAACGCGATAAGGGGTTGTCAATCCCTTTATGGTCACTTACGAAAGTGAGATCTGATAGAGATGATAGTTTGATATTTTTGGTATTTTAGGATATAAGAACAAAAAGTAAAAGCGGAAAAGTAAAGTAGATTGTAGATTGATCTGTTGAGAATAGACCCGGGGGCCATAGTTTTCTCTAGTGGCTTCTCTCATGATAGCGGTATTCTATGACAGGTAAACAAATTGCTATCGAGCAATTGATAGAAAAGCGAATAATTATGAGACTATCTAGGCATGATCATTATACACAGGCATCACGTCCGAGACAAGTAGACCGAAAGGATTCTGCATCTACTACTATTACTCCACACATTGACCGCTATCCAGCATGCATCTAGAGTATTAAGTTCATAAGAACAGAGTAACGCCTTAAGCAAGATGGCATGATGTAGAGGGATAAACTCAAACATAGTGATATAAACCCCATCTTTTTATCCTCGATGGCAACAATACAATATGTGCCTTGCTGCCCCTACTGTCACTGGGAAAGGACACCGCAAGATTGAACCCAAAGCCAAGCACTTCTCCCATTGCAAGAACTATAGGTCTAGTAGGCCAAACCAAACCAATAATTCGAAGAGACTTGCAAGGATATTATAATTATAAATAAAGAGTTCAGAAAAGAACCAAATACTTCTCATAAATAATCTTGATCATAAACCCACAATTCATCGCATCTGGACAAACACACCGCAAAATGAGATTACATCGAATAGATCTCCTCGAAGACCGAGGAGAACTTGGTATTGAAATCCAAAGAGAGAGAAGAAGCCATCTAGATACTAGCTATGGACCCGAAGGTCTATGGTAAACTACTCACAACTCATGGTGAGGCGATGATGATGATGTAGAAGCACTCCGTGGAAGATCCCCCCTCCGGCGGAGCTTCGGAACAGGCCCCAAGATGGGATCTCACGGGAACAGAAGGTTGCGGCGGTGGAACTAGGGTTTTTTCTGTTGTTCTGATGGTTTCGGGGTACGTAGATATATATAGGAAGAAGGAGGGCACCGGGGGCCAGACGTGGGGCCCACGAGGTAGGGGGCGCGCCCTGTAGGGGGGCCCACTCTCGTGGACGCCACGTAAGCCCTATCCCGTGGTTCTCAAGTCTCCCGTGCGTATTTTGCTCCAAAAATATATCTCTCGAAGTTTCATTCCGTTTGGACTCCGTTTGATATTCCTTTTCTGTAAAACCCTGAAATAGGCAAAAAACAGCAATCTGGACTGGGCCTTTGGGTTAATAGGTTAGTCCCAAAAATAATATATAAGTGTATAACAAATCCCATTAAACATCCAAAACATCATAAATAATAGCATGGAACAATCAAAAATTATAGATACGTTGGAGACGTATCATATTTGAACGTAGAGCTTATCACACCCGATCATCACGTGGTGTCTCGGCACGATGAACTTTCGCAACGGTGCATACTCAGGGAGAACACTTGTACCTTCAAATTTGTAAGGGATCATCTTATAATGCTATCGCAGTACTAAGCAAAATAAGAAGCATAATAAGATAAACATCACATGCAATCAAAATATGTGACATGATATGGCGATCATCATCTTGTGCTTTTGATCTCCATCTCCAAAGCACCGTCATGATCATCGTCGTCACCGGCGCGACACCTTGATCTCCATCGTAGCATCATTGTCGTCTCGCCAACTATTGCTTCTACGACTATCGCTACCGCTTAGTGATAAAGTAAAACAATTACATGGCGATTGTATTTCATACAATAAAGCGACAACCATATGGCTCCTGCTAGTTGCCGATAACTTTATAAAACATGATCATCTCATACAATAACGTATAACTCATCACGTCTTGACCATATCACATCACAACATGCCCCGCAAAAACAAGTTAGACGTCCTCTACTTTGTTGTTGCAAGTTTTACGTGGCTGCTATGGGCTTAGCAAGAACCGTTCTTACCTACGCATACAAAACCACAACAATTTTTTGTCAAGTATGTGATGTTTTAACCTTCACAAGGACCGGGCGTAGCCAGACTCGATTCAACTAAAGTTGGAGAAACTGACACCCGCCAGCCACCTGTGTGCGAAGCACGTCGGTAGAACCAGTCTCGCGTAAGCGTACGCGTAATGTCGGTTTGGGCCGCTTCATCCAACAATACCGCCGAATCAAAGTATGACATGCTGGTAAGCAGTATGACTTGTATCGTACACAACTCACTTGTGTTCTACTCGTGCATATCATCTACGCATAGACTTGGCTCATGATGCCACTGTTGGGAAACGTAGTATTTCAAAAAAATCCTATGATCACGCAAGATCTATCTACTAGATGCATAGCAACGAGAGGGGAGAGTGTGTCTACATACCCTCGTAGACCGAAAGCGGAAGCGTTTATCAACGCGGTTGATGTAGTCGTACACCTTCATGATCCGTCCCGATCTAGTACCGAACGTACGGCACCTCCGCATTCAGCACACGTTCAGCTCGATGACGTCCTCCCCTTCTTGATCTAGCAAGACGGGCGAAGTAGTAGATGAGTTCCAGTAGCACGATGACTTGGTGATGGTTGTTGATGAAGAACAATCTCTGCAGGGCTTCACCAAGCACTACAGAAACTAGACAGAGGATAAACTAGAGGGCCGGGGTTACCGGCACACGGCTTGGTGTATCTTGATGTGTCTTGGGTTCTAGCACTACCCCTCTATTTATATGTTGAGCCTTGGGGTCGAAAATTGGAGTAAAAGCCTTCACATAGTCGGTTTCACCCGAAAGGCAAGAGTCCTTCTCGGACTCCAGGGCCAGACGCCAGGGTTCCCGGCGTCTGGACCCAGACGCCATGGACCCTGGCGTCTAGCCCCTGGACTCCGCAAATCTTCCTTTTGCGCTTTCCAAAAACCTTGTGTGCTTTCCCCTTTGGCCCAAATAAAGTGTTCTCGTACCCAAATATTTCGGGAAACATCCGGAACCCCTTTCGTTGAATTCCGGAACCCTTCCGGAGGTCAAACACTATTATCCCATATATTAATCTTTATCTCCGAACCATTCCAGAGTTCCTCGTCATGTCCGTAATCACATCCGGGACTCCGAATAACATTCGGTCACCAACATACATAACTCATTAAACACTATATCGTCAACGAACGTTTATGCGCGCGGACCCTACGGGTTCGAGAACTATGTAGACATGACCGAGACATCTCTCCGGTCAATAACCAATAGCAGAACCTGGATGCCCATATTGGCTCCTACATATTCTACGAAGATCTTTATCGGTCGAACCGCATAACAACATACATTGTTCCCTTTGTCATCGGTATGTTACTTGCCCGGGATTCGATCGTCGGTATCATCATACCTAGTTCAATCTCGTTACCGGCAAGTCTCTTTACTCGTTCCGTAATACATCATCTCGTGACTAACTCATTAGTCATTTGCTTGCAAGGCTTATTATGATGTGCATTATCGAGAGGGCCCAGAGATACCTCTCCGACACTCGGAGTGACAAATCCTATTCTTGATCTATGCCAACACCACGAACACCTTCGGAGACACATGTAGAGCATCTTTATAATCACCCAGTTACGTTGTGATGTTTGATAGCACACAAGGTGTTCCTCCGGTATTCGGGAGTTGCATAATCTCATAGTCATAGGAACATGTATAAGTCATGACGAAGGCAATAGCGTAAAACTAAACGATCAAGTTGCTAAGCTAATGGATGGGTCTTGTCCATCACATCATTCTCCTTATGATGTGATCTCGTTAATCAAATGACAACACATGTCTATGGTGAGGAAACATAACCATCTTTGATCAACGAGCTAGTCAAGTAGAGGCATACTAGGGATACTCTGTTTTGTCTATGTATTCACACATGTACTAAGTTTCCGGTTAATACAATTCTAGCATGAATAATAAACATTTATCATGGTATAAGGAAATATAAATAACAACTTTATTATTGCCTCTAGGGCATATTTCCTTCACATGGAGCTTCTTCATGCGCTTTACACAAATATGACCCAAACGACAGTGCCACAAATAAGTTGTACTATCATTATCAACTTTGCATCTTTTGGCTTCAATATTATGAATATGTGTATCACTACGGTCGAGATCCAACAAAAATAGACCATTCATCAAGGGTGCATGACCATAAAAGATATTATTCATATAAATAGAACAATAATTATTCTCTGATTTAAATGAATAACCGTCTCGCAACAAACAAGATCCAGATATAATGTTCATGCTCAACGCTGGCACCAAATAACAATTATTTAGGTTTAAAACTAACCCCGAAGGTAGATGTAGAGGTAGCGTGCCGACGGCGATCACATCGACTTTGGAACCATTTTCCACACGCATCGTCACCTCGTCCTTAGCTAAGCTTCGTTTAATCCGTAGCCCCAGTTTCGAGTTACAAATATTAGCAACCGAACCAGTATCAAATACCCAGGTGCTACTACGAACATTAGTAAGGTACACATCAATAACATATATATCAAAAATACCTTTGTTCACCTTGCCATCCTTCTTATCTGCCAAATACTTGGGGCAGTTCTGCTTCCAGTGTCCAGTCCCTTTGCAGTAGAAGCACTCAGTTTCAGGCTTGGCTCCAGACTTAGGTTTCTTCGCGGGAGTAGCAACTGTCTTGCTATTCTTCTTGAAGTTCCCCTTCTTTCCCTTGCCCTTTTTCTTGAAACTAGTGGTCTTGTTAACCATCAACACTTGATGCTCCTTTTTGTTATCTACCTCCGCAGCTTTGAGCATAGCGAAGAGCTCGGGAATAGTCTTCTGCATCCCTTGCATATTATAGTTCATCACGAAGCCTCTATAGCTTGATTGCAGTGATTGAAGAACTCTATCAATAACACTATATTCATCAACTTTGCAACCAAGTTGAGTCATGTGATTGTAGTACCCCAAACATTCTGAGTAAGTGTTCACATAGAACTATTCTCCTCCATCTTGTAGCTATAGAACTTATTGGAGACTTCATATCTCTCAATTCGGGCATTTGCTTGAAATATTAACTTCAACTCTTGGAACATGTCATATGCTCCATGACGTTCAAAACGTCTTTGATGTCCCGATTCTAAGCCGTAAAGCATGGCACACTGAACTATCGAGTAGTCATCAGAACAAGCTTGCCAGACGTTCATAATGTCAGGAGTTGCTCCTGCAGCAGGCCTGTCACCTAGCGGTGCTTCAAGGACATAATTCTTCTGTGCAGCAATGAGGATAATCCTCAAGTTACGGACCCAGTCCGTGTAGTTGCTACCATCATCTTTCAACTTAGCTTTCTCTAGGAACACATTAAAATTCAAGGGAACAGTAGCATGGGCCATTGATCTACAACAACATAGATATGCAAAAAATATCAGGACTAAGTTCATGATAAATTAAAGTTCAATTAATCATATTACTAAAGAACTCCCACTTAGATAGACATCCCTCTAGTCATCTAAATGATCATGCGATCCAAATCAACTAAACCATGTCCGATCGTCACGTGAGATGGTTAGTTTTCAATGGTGAATATCTTATGTTGATCATATCTACTATATGATTCATGCTCGACCTTTCGGTCTCCAGTGTTCCGAGGCCATGTCTGTACATGGTAGGCTCGTCAAGTTTAACCCCGTGTATTTTGCATGTGCAAAACTGTCTTACACCCGTTGTATTTGAACGTAGAGCTTATCACACCCGATCATCACGTGGTGTCTCGGCACGACGAACTTCCGCAATGGTGCATACTCAGGGAGAACAGTTGTACCTTGAAATTTTATAAGGGATCATCTTATAATGCTACCGCCGTACTAATCAAAATAAGAAGCATAATAATATAAACATCACATGCAATCAAAATATGTGACATGATATGGCCATCATCATCTTGTGCTTTTGATCTCCATCTCCAAAGCATCGTCATGATCTCCATCGTCAGCGGCTTGACACCATGATCTTCATCGTAGCGTCGTGGTCGTCTCACCAACTATTGCTACTACTACTATCGCTAACTCACAGTGATAAAGTAAAGCAATTACATGGCTTTCACAATTCATACAATAAAGAGACAACCATAATGCTCCTGCCGGTTGCTGATAATTTACAAAACATGATCATCTCATACAATAACGTATAATTCATCACGTCTGTCGTGGAATTAGCACGGCAGATGTCCGGTTTAATGGACTTAGTTGAGGAACCATCGCACGGGTTAGCTTGAAGGGGTTAAAAGCACACAAAAGACACAGAGGGTTTATACTAGTTCGGCCCCTTCGATGAAGGTAAAAGCCTACGTCTAGTTTGGTTTGATATTGCTTGGGCGTCAATGAACAGGGAGCAGGTTGCTTGCCTGTCTCTCGACGGATTGTTGCCTGCCTTGAACCATCGCCGGATCGTCCCCTTATATAGAGGCGACGCCCGGTCCGGTTTACAGAGTCCCGAGGCCGGCTCATATTTGTGTCCGCCTCGGTCTCTGCTCTTTCTTCCTTGTCTCTCAAGTTTACATGACAGGACGGTTTTCAAACCGTAAACTTTACATATGGGCCCTAAACCTTCATGGGCCGTAACTTCTACTGAGCTTACAACTATTCAACTATATTATCATAATCCGGTTTACCCTAGCCGGTTTACACATGCTAGTAATATCCCTGACATTAGGCCCCAGAATGATTTGAACTTGTTCATGTCAGTCTTCTAAATCTTGCATAACCTTCTTTCTTGTATCTTCTCGGTTTTCGTAAACCGGCAATGACGTCATCCCTGGAAATCATTTGATTCGATCATGACATCACTTCCGCATTTATCGCGCACAGCTGTTTATTATCTTTGTTTAAAGGCCATCCCAAAAATCGAGGCGACATGAGAATCTTTATCCAATCTCTGACTTCCTCAAATCCCGCGCTTGCCGTTTCGTCTCTCAACCCTTTATAAATACGGCCGCGCCCTTACTTTTCTTCCTTCCGCTCATCTTCCTCCTCCGTCGCCCGAAGCTTTCTCCGCCGTTCTCGAGCTCGTCGCCGTCGTCGACCAGGCCGCTGCGTCAACCTGAACCGCGTCCAGATTACTCCGCCGCCGTCTCTTCCATTCTCAGGTATTCTTTTTCCCTCGCCGCAGATCTGTAACTTAGGGTTTCTCCATTGTTTCTGCTATGAGACCTCAAAGCTCTGACTGTTCATCCTTTAGGCTATTTCTGCGGTAGACTCAACCTTAGATTATCTTCGAAACTTGCTCCTGCTCCGTAGCTTTATACTTAGATCTATATTTCTCAGTTCGCCCTTAGATGCATTTGCTCTGTAGAAAGACCTCCGCAGTTTCTCTGTAACAGATCCGCGTAAATTTCATCTTTTTCTATACCGGTCAGATCTATTTTACCTCAGCCTCTTGCAGAAACCTGTTTCTTTGCCTCTGATAAATTTACAATTTACTTGCCGGTTTAATCGGCCATATATTGATCCTGCAATGCATCAACCATAGAACCGACGGTTTTGCTTCTTCTTTTTTGTTATCATAAACCGGTAGCAGTTTGACTCCATCTGCTCCCGGGTTATTAATGCCATTAGTCCCTTGTCTAAACCGTCGATATAATTTTGATAATATGGTCTGGTTTACGCTTCGGTACTTGAATAATCCGGATTTTATACTTCACTTTTTCAGCACTTTCCTTTTGCTCACATGTCTGCCAAGCAGTTTGTCTCCTGCAACTGGGTCCCTTCCATCATTACGGAAGAGGACTTAGCTAATGCCGCTGCAATTGGCACTCTGGGTCCCCAGGCAGTTCTGAAATGGCGGGCCCCTGGAAATTAATGCCCCCCTACTCCCAAGGAAGGGGAAGTTATTGTTTTCTTTGATCATATAGCCCGGGGCTTTAGTCCTCCCGGTTCAAAGTTCTTCCGGGACGTGCTTGCCGCTTTTTAGCTTCATCCTCAGGATATAGGTCCAAATTCCGTATCAAACATTTGCAACTTCCAAGTTTTTTCCGAGGTGTACCTTCAAGAGGAGCCATCAGTCGACTTGTTCCGGGATTTCTTCCACTTAAACCGGCGGACAGAGTTTACTGCCGGACCTCATCAAGAACTGGGTGGGGTTAGTATTCAAAAGAGAAGAGATGCGGTCTTTCCTCACGCTGCTCTCCATACACACCCTAAGGATTGGAACCAATCTTGGTTCTATTGCCAAGATACTTCGCTTGAAGGTGAGAACCCACTGCCGGGTTATCGCGAACATCGTCTTCCTGAAGATCATCCACTGCCGCAGCGTCTGAGCTCCTCGGAACGGCCCCTGTTCGCCCCTCAGCTTGCCAAACTCAAAGCCTTTATGGCCAACGGATTGATTGGGGTTGACTTCGTACGTTGTTGGCTCGCTTGGAGTATCCTTCCTCTGAGCCGGCGCTCAAGTTTGATGTGTCAATATACCGGTAAACCGGATGATCCTCAGTGCTTTACCTACATAGTGCTTCCTGAGAAGGAAGTTATTGAATCTGCTAAGAAGATGCTCAATATTTCTTTGGAGGAATGTAGCCAAACCGGATTGGCTCCATACTATAAGAAGAACAGACTGCCAGCAGTAAGCCTTAATCTCTTCTGTTTGCTTCTAATCCGTCTATTTAAATTGTCTTCCACTTATCTTTCATCTTCTATACAGGCCGACGATCCTTTTTGGAAAAGGAAACCTCAGGATAAGTCAGGCAAACAGCCACGCCGGAAAACCTGCGCTGTTAAGAAGAAAAAGGCAGCTGCTGGCTGCGGTTCACATGTTGAGGAGGATGATCCGGATTCTGAGGTATGAGTTAATCCGGATATGATTTGTTCTCTTTTATCTTGATTTATGTTAACAGTATCTTTTCATAGGATTTGGCTGAAGCTGATAAAGCGGCCGAAACTGAGGTAATCACTCTTTCATCAGATTCCGAACCGTCGGTGCCCCAGATTCGTAAGGCATCTCGGAAGTACCACTTTTCTCATCCTTACGCTCAACTGGACCCCCATTTTCTTTTGAAGAAGCAGCAACACGAAGCCCGCCGGACTACACGCCATAGTGGCCATGTAGTCGAGTCCTCCGGAATATCTCTCACTCCGGCCGGGAGGCGCCGCTCTGAGGTTTTACTTTCTCCAACTCTTCTTCATCCCAAGGCCGGACTTATACGCAAACCACTTAAACCGTCTGATCCTAATTATCAGGAGACACCTTTATCATCTTCCGGCGAATCAACCGCAACACAGGTCCCAACTCTAAAGACTGTCCCTGGGTAAGTCCTTTATCCCATTCGGGTTACCTTTGTATTTGCTTTTGTGACTCTGATTTCTTTTCTAATTCCTTTCAGCAAGCCTAAGCCTAGCAAAAAGGCAAAGGCCAGTAAAATGGCTGCTGAAACTGCTACTACTGATCCGGCGGCTGATCCACACGAGGTCATCCCTCCGGAAAATGAACCTACAATTCAGCTTGACGATCCTGCTCGCATGGATCATGATTACACTGCTGCTCCTGAAGGTGCAAATACTGAAGATGTTCTTGAACCGGCAAATCCTGTCCGGGCTAGCCCTCCTCGGAATAGCCCGGCTCCTGCTAGTCCGGTTCATACTGCTGCCCCTTCACAGCCAAATACTGCTTCTCCGGACGTTCAAATAACCGGGACAGGTTTTACCGCTCCTGCTGAGCCTATCGTCTTAGCTAAGCATACTGCTAAAACGGAGAAGCTCCAGCAGGAGAAGGGCAAGTGGAACACAGACTTGTCCAATTATGCCGAGCTGAGTGTCCAAGAGCTTTATTCCGGATATTTGAACCGGCTTCATACCAGTCGGGACTATGAAGCGGGCTTGGTCAATATGATGAAAGACAAATACGAGGTATCTTACTTGTTTTTTGCTTTTGCCTTCTTTGTATTTCTTCTATAGCATGGTAGCCCCCAATTTCCAGTTTAGCTTTGTTGGAAGGTGAACCGGAACTTCCACATGTGAGCAAATAATCTTACATTAGCCCCCAAGTGCCAGGGGCATAACTCATTTTATGTGCCTGGGACTTGTCTGAATCGTTCTTTCGATGCTTCAACTGCCCATTAGCCCCCAAGTGTCAAGTAGATAACTTGCTTTATGTGCTTGAGACTTTGTCTTTAATTGTCACCCTTTGATACTTCAACGGCCCATTAGCCCCCAAGTGTCAAGTAGATAACTTGCTTGTGTGCTTGAGACTTGTCTGAATCATCAATTATTTCACTTGATTTTCTTGCAGGATGACTTGACCCGGAGGGCTGAAGAAATAACTGAACTCCGGAACAGACTTGCTGAGACTGAAACTTCTGCTGCCAAGGCCAAAAAAGACCTTGCGTTGAGCTTAACCACTGCTGAGCAATTGAAGAAATATTTTGAAGCGGAACGGACCACTTGGGAAGTGCAGAGGAATGCTCTGGAAAAAAGAGCAAAGGATGCTGAAGAGGCCCTCAACCCGATGACTCAAGAATTGACCAGTTTAAAGCAGCAGATAGAGCTTATGACCTCTGCCGTCTTTGGTAAATACTTAACTTGCACGTGCTTTCATCTCTGCAGTCTTTATTCCGCTCCGGTTTAATTGTGATAATCATATGCAGGGCGCCGCGTCACCCATCTTGGGGATGATCTGCGGAAGAAACTCAAGGCCTCTTATACTCTTGTTGAGCAGCTGTATTCCGGCGCTCAAAGGATTATAAGTGTGATGTCTTTTAATAAACCGGCCCCCACCACTATCCAAGGCACTTTGGATAAGCTTTCTATCTTGCCTGTACGCTTGGAAGAGGTGAAGAAATCTGCTGCCCGGGCTGGTTCTCTTGTAGCGCTAACCAGAGCCAAGGCATGGGTTCCAGACTTTGATCCGGAAGAAGCCATGAACAGGTATCCCAGCACCAAGGAAGACGGATCGGCCTTCTCTAGAAAAGATCTTCATGCTTTGACTAAGGAGATGCGTCCGCTTGCCAGCAAGCTTGCTGATGAATCGGATTTGTCCAGGTATCATCCGGCATACGACTTAAAGAATGAGCGGGTGGATCGGCCGGTTTATGATACCGAAAATCTAATCCCACCAGTACGCCCCCATACTTTCGCCCCAGATGTTGATCCGTCAGATCTCATTACTGAAGAGATGTACTTCCGTGCCTTATCCAAGATCGATTGGCGCGCCCCTGATTTTCAGCCGCTTCAAGAGGATGAAGAAGCTCCGGAACAAGTTGATCCTTAGCCTTCGCAGCAGGAAGAAGCATAAGCCACTCAGTTTATCTTTTAGCTGCTGTATTACTTTGTCCAGAAATACTTTAATCTGTTTAGGCTTGCTATGCCTTGTAATAGGATAGCTTGAAATATTGTCTGTCTTGATCCGGATATCAGATGTTTGATTGGGCCTTTTACAAATCTCAATTGCTTGTCTGCTAAGGTTGATCTTTATATTATATGTATCTGCATAGATAACACTTAAAAGATGTCCTAGCGGTTTACTGCCGGACCGATTAAAGCACTCTCATAAAATATATCAAACAAGTGTCTGTTTGATACCAGAAATAACTTCATACCTGTGATTAAGTATGCTTGATATTCTTAATCCGGCGAACATTGTTGTTTCTGAGGAATCTCTTGGCTCCGTTGGGGTGTACCCAATTATTCCGGGCTTATAAGAACTACCAGTTTAAATGATGCTGGAGCTCTGTGTCCAGACTTTTGAAGATATGTGGTCAACTTTGAAGTTGGCCCACTCCGGATAAAAAAACCATGAAAACACAAGAAAAAATCACAAATACCAAAAGCACAGGTTTGCAAATAAGACCATGTAGTCGAGGCTTTTTACGAGCTGCCAGGCTCCCTACGTGCCAATCAGAGGGTGCGACCCAAAAAGCTATAACTAACAGTACTCCTAGGGACAAGAACTTTGCCGTCAAAGGATGTACTCTTTTGCTATCAAAGGACGTGCTCCAATGGACAGGAATATTACATCTGCCATCAAAGGATGGATTCCTAGGGACAAGAATTTTTCTTTTGCCATCAAAGGACGTGCTCCAAGGGACAGGAATATTACATCTGCCATCAAAGGATGGATTCCTAGGGACAAGAATTTTTCTTTTGCCATCAAAGGACGTGCTCCAAGGGATAGGAATATTACATCTGCCATCAAAGGATGGATTCCTAGAGACAAGAATTTTTCTTTTGCCATCAAAGGACGTGCTCCAAGGGACAGGAATATTACATCTGCCATCAAATGATGGATTCCTAGGGACAAGAATTTTTCTTTTGCCATCAAAGGGTATGTATCTTCCAAGGGACAGGAATATTACATCTGCCATCAAAGGAAGTACCCTAGGGACAAGATCATATTTTCTTTTGCCATCAAAGGGAATGATCAACCAAGGGACATGAATATTACATCTGCCATCAAAGGAAGGTTCCCTAGGGACAAGAACTTTTCTTTTGTCATCAAAGGGATTTGGCCCACCAAGGGACATGAATGTTACATCTGCCATCAAAGGTGGATCCCTAAGGACAAGAACATTGTGTAGACCGGACCAGAGAAGACTTTATTGAGGATTCATATGTGATCCGTAGCTCGCTAGTTTGGCCCCTTTTGCATAAAATAATTTGCTCAAAATATCTGAAATAATTTCACAGGACGTATACGTAGAAGAAAAAAGACTAAGCCCTCGGTTCACCGAGGGTGCCGGTTTATTCATTAATCATGATATATACATAGGATACAGCAGAGCTCATGGCTCAGGTGTAGTAGGGCCGCAGGAGAGCGATGTTCCACGACCTCTTTGTCTCTTCTTCTGATGTCCGTGAGTCCTTGTGCTCTCGAACATCCACCAGGTAATATGAACCGTTGTGTAGATTCTTGCTGACCACAAAGGGTCCTTACCAAGGTGGGGATAGCTTGCGCATATCTGTTTGGTCTTGGATGAGCCGAAGTACCAAATCTCCCTCCTGGAACGTCCTGGTTTTGACCCGGCGGCTGTGATATGTGCGTAAGTCCTGCTGATAAATCGCGGATCGTATTGCTACTATGTCACGCTCTTCATCTAGCCGGTCCAAACTGTCCTGTCTTGCCTGCTCATTGGCCGCTTCAACATAAGCCGTCACCCGTGGTGAATCATGGCGGATATCGCTTGGAAGAACCGCTTCAGCACCGTACACCATGAAGAAAGGTGTATAACCTGTGGACCGGTTCGGCGTAGTATTGATGCTCCAGAGGACAGAGGGTAACTCCTCAACCCAGCACCCTGGTGTTCTTTGCAAAGGAGTCATAAGCCGGGGCTTGATACCTCGCAAAATCTCTTGATTGGCCCTTTCAGCTTGACCATTGGATTGAGGGTGAGCTACAGAAGACACATCTAGGCGAATATGCTCTCGTTGACAAAATTCTTCCATCTCTCCTCTAGATAAATTGGTGCCATTGTCTGTGATGATGCTGTGTGGAAAGCCAAACCGGAAAATTACCTTTTTGATGAATTTAACCGCTGTTGCCGCATCACACTTGCTCACAGGCTCTGCCTCAATCCACTTTGTAAACTTATCCACAGCAACCAGCAGATGAGTTTTTTGATCTTGGGATCGTTTAAAAGGCCCAACCATATCAAGCCCCCAAGTCGCAAACGGCCAAGTAATTTGTATCATCCGCAGCTCCTGTGCCGGAACAAGAGCACGTCGTGTAAATTTCTGGCACGCATCACACTTCCGAACTAGATCCTCCGCATCAGCATGGGCGTCAGCCAATAAAACCCATGTCGAAAAGCTTTAGCCACCAAGGATTTTGAACCGGCATGATGACCGCAATCCCCTTCATGAATCTCTCAAAGGTTATCGCAACCTTCCTCGGATGATACACACCGCTGAAATGCTCCAGAAACACTGTGGTGGTGAAGTTCTCCGTTTACAATTGTCATGGATTTTGATCGCCGGATTATCTGTCTTGCTTCAATCTCATCATCTGGCAACTCTCCACGGCTTAGGTATACCAAGTAAGGGAGTGTCCAATCCGGAATAACATGAAGTGCCGCAACTAGCTGTGCTTCCGGATCAGGAACGGCCAGGTCTTCCTCCGACGGTATCTGAACTGATGGACTGTGTAGCTCATCCAAAAAAGTATTCGGTGGCACCGGTTTACGCTGAGAACCCAGCCGGCTTAGAGCATCGGCCGCTTCATTTCTTCGCCGGTCTATGTGATCCACCTGATACCCTTTGAAATATCCTGCAACTGCTTCAACTTCTCGTCTGTAAGCTGCCATAAGAGGGTCTTTAGAATCCCACTTGCCGGATACTTGCTGTTCCACTAAATCTGAATCGCCAAAACACTTGACCCGGCTCAAGCTCATCTCCTTAGCCATCCGCAGGCCATGAAGCAATGCCTCATATTCTGCTGCATTGTTAGTGCAAGGAAACATTAGGCGGAGGACATAACAAAACTTTTCTCCTCGCGGGGAAGTTAACACAACTCCAGCCCCCGAGCCCTCTAATTGTCTTGAACCGTCAAAGTGAGTAGTCCAGTATGTATGATCCGGCTTCTCCTCTGGTGCTTGCAATTCTGTCCAATCATTGATGAAATCTACCAATGCTTGGGACTTAATTGCGGTGCGTGGCACATATTTCAATCCGTGTGGGCTAAGCTCAATAGCCCACTTCGCCACCTTGCCAGTGGCTTCCCTGTTCTGGATTATATCCCCCAACGGAGCTGAACTGACAACAGTTATTGGGTGGCCTTGGAAATAATGCTTCAACTTTCGGTTTGCCATGAACACGCCGTATACTAGCTTTTGCCAATGTGGGTACCTTTGTTTGGATTCAATGAGAACCTCACTGACATAATAAACCGGACGTTGAACCGGATACTCCTTTCCCGCTTCCTTGCGCTCAACCACGATTGCCGTGCTGACTGTCCGTGCATTAGCAGCCACGTATAACAGCAACGACTCCTTATCAACGGGGGCAGCAAGGACCGGTGGCCCCGCTAGTTGCCGCTTCAAATCCTCAAACGTAGAATTTGCCTCATCACTCCATATAAACCGGTCTGTCTTTTTCAGCATCTGATAAAGCGGAATTGCCTTCTCTCCCAGACGACTGATGAACTGGCTCAACACTGTAATCCGGCCAGCGATACGCTAAACATCATTGATGCAAGCTGGTTTAGTCAAAGACGTGATTGCCTTGATCTTCTATAGATTGGCTTCTATTCCTCTGTTTGACACCAAGAATCCAAGGAGCTTGCCCGCCGGAACACCGAAAGCACACTTCTCCGGATTAAGCATCATTTTATAGGACCGAAGGTTGTCAAAGGTCTCCTTGAGGTCCTCTATCAGTGTCTCCTCCTTCCTTGACTTTACCATGATATCATCCACATAGGCATGAACATTTCTCCCTATCTGCCCCTTAAGACAATTCTGTACACAACGTTGGTAGGTGGCTTGGGCACTCTTGAGCCAAAAAGGCATAGACACATAGCAAAAAGCATCGAAAGGAGTTATGAAGGCTGTCTTCTCCTGATCTTTAACTGCCATCTTGATCTGATGATGTCCTGAATACGCATCCAAAAAACTTAGCCACTCACATCCTGCTGTAGCATCAATGATCTGATCAATACGCGGAAGAGCAAAAGGATCGGTTGGACAAGCTTTGTTTAGGTCTGTGTAATCGACACACATTCTCCACTTTCCATTTTTCTTTAACACCAGCACCGGATTAGCCAACCACTTCGGGTGGAATACTTCAACTATGAACCCTGCAGCCAACAGCCTGGCCACTTCTTCACCTATAGCCTTGCGCCTTTCTTCGTTGAAGCGGCACAGATATTGATTGACTGGTTTAAACTTCGGATCAATGTTAAGACTGTGCTCAGCGAGTTCCCTCGGTATACCTGGCATGTCAGAAGGTTTCCATGCAAAGATATCCCGATTCTCACGGATGAACTCGATGAGCGCGCTTTCCTATTTAGGATTAAGGTTAGCGCTGCTAGTGAACAGCTTGGATGAATCTCCTGGCACAAAGTCAACTTGCTTGGTTTCCTCTGCAGATTTGAACTTCAATGCCGGATCATGCTCTGTAATTGGCTTCTTCAACGGGGACATATCTGCCGGATCAACATTGTTTTTGTAAAACTTCAACTCCTCCGTAGCACATACTGCCTCCGCATAAGCAGCGTCTCCTTTTTTGCACTCTAATGCAATTTTGCGACTTCCATGAATCGTGATGGTTCCCTTGTGACCCGGCATCTTGAGCTGCGCATAAACATAGCACGGCCTAGCCATAACCTTGGCGTAAACCGGCCGTCCAAACAGGGCATGATATGGGCTCCGGATCTTTACCACCTCAAAGGTTATCGTCTCTGACCTGGAATCCTGCTCATCTCCAAAGGTAACTTCTAGGTCAATTTTCCCAACCGGGTAAGCTGATTTACCTGGCACTACTCCATGAAACACCGTGTTTGACTGTCTTAGCTTCTTATCCGTCAGCTCCATGCGATGGAAGGTCTCATAATACAAGATATTGATGCTGCTGCCGCCGTCCATGAGAACCTTGGTGAATTTGTAGCCACCCACCTGTGGTGCTACCACTAAGGCCAATTGGCCCGGATTATCAACTCGAGGCGGGTGATCCTCTCTGCTCAACACAATAGGTTGCTCCGACCAGTGCAGGAATCGTGGTGTTGCCGGTTCAACCGCGTGGACCGCCCGCTTTAAGACTTTTTGATCCCGTTTGCACAAACTCGTAGTGAACACATGATACTGTCCACTACTCAGCTCCTTTGGATTACTCTGATATCCGGATTGCTGCTACTGTTGACGCTGCTGATTGCCTTGATTGTTGTTATTACCCTGGCCTTGCTGTTGGTTGTTTTGGCTATTGTAACCGCCCTGACCATACTGATGGTTGCCTTGGTTATTGTAACCGCCCTGACCATACTGATGATTGCCTTGGTTATTGTAGCCATTGTTTTTGCCATGATATCCTGATCCGGAGCCATTACCCTGATGACCCGGACCATGAAACCCAGGGCCTGAACCACCGCCTGGTGGCCCGTTGTTAGATCTGGCCCGGTTCATGGCCTCCATCATGGCCCGGCATTCTCCCCAGGTATGTTTAGCTGGATGTTCCTTTGTTCCATGTTTCGGGCAAGGCTCGTTCAATTGTCATTCCCAATTAATGAACCCCCCGCCGTTTTGTGAAGGCGGTTTACCCTTGTTGCGCTGAAAGCTCCCTTGAACTTGGGTATTGGCCACGAAATTAGAGCCACCCTCTGCCTTTCGCTTACCTAAGAAGCTTGTTTCGACCGGATTAGCGTGCGCCGGTTTACCGGGTTTATTTGCCTTTCCAGATTTATCTCCATCCGCTTCTGGGTACTTAGTGTTGTCGGAGTCCCCGTACTTTACCAAAGTGCTCATGAGAGTTCCCATGTCATTACAATCCCGTTTGAGCCGTCCCAGTTTCAACTTCAGAGACTCGAACCAGGAATTGTTTTCCAGCGTTACTATTGCCGTACTGGGACTGATACCGTTCAAAGAGTGCAAGATTTTTGACACTCGCCGCACCCATGCACTCGTAGGCTCCTGATCCCCTTGTATACATGCCGCTAGGTCCACCACTGACATCGGCTGCTTGCACATGTCCTTGAAATTTTTGATAAATTGGCGGCGTTACTCACCCCATGATCCGATGGAATTAGGTGGTAAGCCCTTTAACTAGGTCCGGGCTGTACCCTCAAGCATCATGGTAAAGTACTTCGTGTAAGCCGCTTCATCCACATCCAGCATCTCCATAGCCATCTCGTAACTCTCAATCCAAGCCTCTGGAGTCAAATCTGCTGTGTAATTAGGCACTTTACGTGGACCCTTGAAATCCTTGGGTAACTTCACGCTCCGTAAAGCGGGAATAAGACACTGCACTCCAAAAGAACTCGCCGTGACTCCCGTCTCTGCTGTGGTTGTGTGAACCGGCGTCGTTTGATGGATCTCCTCGCGGGCCGTAGGTCTAGCCCGGTTTATCGCCTCCTGGGCTTGTGCCTCTGCGCCCGCCAGATTGTCCTGTCTGTGACGGTGTCGCCTCCGTTCACTACTGGACACCTCCGGTTCATCCCAATGCCTAGTATAACTCCGGCTGTGGCGGGGTGTTGAATGAAGCCTCTCCCTGCTGTAGGAGTACGCCTGTTGCTGTGTCAATGCCGTGTCGAGCAGATCCTGGACCCTGCGTGCTTCCATTGCCACGGGGGATGTCCCCTCAATGGGTAAAGCGGCTAGGCGTGAAGCGGCAGCGACAATGTTATCCAGGGGGTTTGAGTAATGGCCCGGAGGAGTGGGGATGTGAGGCGTGGGCATAATCCGTCGATCTTGCTCCACAGTGGGCTGTTGAACCGGCTCACCCCTCACTGGGGCTGCCCTCCGGTTTACTCCGGATCATTGCTGGCTCCCGCTCCTAGCGTCCCGAAAAGATTCATCGCCTCATAGACTGGCGGTAGAAGAGACTGGTACCTTCGATTCCTTACTCCCTGCGCAGAGGCATGTTCCATCCTCAGCTGGAAGGCCTGAGAATCTAGCTCTGCCTGCCTTGTCGCTATCATAGCTTTCTCTGCATTCAGATCCTCTCTTGCTTGCTCGATCCGGCCCCTCAGCTGAAGGAGTTCTGCATCGTGTTGCGCCTTGTCTGCTGGAGCCACCACTGCTACTGCCCGGGTTGTCAACTCCTCTACCAAGGCGGATAGAGCGTCAGAAGGCGAGGGGGCATGGCCGCTCCCCCCTGTACCAGCTTCTGCTGCCCCGTTCACCGTGGCCTGCGGCGTAGGTTGTGATCCGGCCATAAAGACAGCCACCCGGTTTGGTAGATCAAAGGGGTCCGGAATACTGTCTCCATCGGACATACCCTCGGACCGGCCGTCCCGCAACAGATACAAGGATTCAGTCTCTCCGGATGAGGATTCATCGTCGGAATAGACAACTGTCGCGCCACCAGAATCCGATCTGTCCTTGGTTTGGACTCCGTGTATTGCTCCTGCGAAAACACGCTTCATGGCAGGCTGAATCCGGGCCGGTCTCGCACGCTGAGCCGGCTCGATAATGTCGGGGAAGATGTCCGGCTCAGGTCCCGGTTCACCAATCTTGCCGATGAAGACGTGGATGCCGCCGAAGGGAACCCGGTACCCGTATTCGATTGAATCGGCCTCCGGGCCCCAGCCGGCGTCGTCGATGTAGATCCGGCCACGACGACTCTTGGTCATCCGGCCGACCGCGTAGCCCTTGATTCCTTCAAAGCTGCCCTTCAAGAACTCAAAACCATCGTGTGGAGGCCCCACGGTGGGCGCCAACTGCCGTGGAATTAGCACGGCAGATGTCCGGTTTAACGGACTTAGTTGAGGAACCATCGCACGGGTTAGCTTGAAGGGGTTAAAAGCACACAAAAGACACAGAGGGTTTATACTAGTTCGGCCCCTTCGATGAAGGTAAAAGCCTACGTCCAGTTTGGTTTGGTATTGCTTGGGCGTCAATGAACAGGGAGCAGATTGCTTGCCTGTCTCTCGACGGATTGTTGCCTGCCTTGAACCGTTGCCGGGTCGTCCCCTTATATAGAGGCGACGCCCGGTCTGGTTTACAGAGTCCCGAGGTCGGCTCATATTTGTGTCCGCCTCGGTCTCTGCTCTTTCTTCCTTGTCTCTCAAGTTTACATGACAGGACGATTTTCAAACCGTAAACTTTACATATGGGCCCTAAACCTTCATGGGCCGTAACTTCTACTGAGCTTACAACTATTAAACTATATTATGATAATCCGGTTTACCCTAGCCGGTTTACACCTGCTAGTAATATCCCTGACAACGTCTCCACCATATCACATCACAACATGCCCTGCAAAAACAAGTTAGACGTCCTCTACTTTGTTGTTGCAAGTTTTACGTGGCTGCTACGGGCTTAGCAAGAACCGTTCTTACCTACGCATCGAAACCACAACAATTTTTCGTCAAGTGTGTTGTCTTAACCTTCACAAGGACGGGCGTAGTCACACTCGATTGAACTAAAGTGAGAGGGATAGACACCCGCCGGTCACCTTTAAGCAACGAGTGCTCGTAACGGTGAAACCAGTCTCGCGTAAGCGTACGCGTAATGTCGGTCTGGGCCGCTGCATCTCACAATACCGCCGAATCAAAGTATGACATGCTGGTAAGCAGTACGACTATTATCGCCCACAACTCATTGTGTTCTACTCATGCATATCATCTACGCATAGACCTGGCTCATGATGCCACTGTTGGGGAACGTAGTATTTCAAAAAAAATCCTACGATCAGACAAGATCTATCTAGGAGAAACATAGCAACGAGCTAGGAGAGTGTTTCCATGTACCCTCGTAGACCGAAAGCGGAAGCGTTTAGTAACACGGTTGATGTAGTCAAACGTCTTCGCGATCCAACCGATCAAGCACCGAGCGCACGACACCTCCGCGATCTGCACACGTTCAGCTCGGTGACGTCCCTCGAACACTTGATCCAGTTGAGGCCGAGGGAGAGTTTCGGCAGCACGACGGCGTGGTGACGGTGTTGCTGAAGTTACCGACGCAGGGCTTCGCCTAAGCACTGCGACAATATGACTGAGGTGTGTAACAGTGGAGGGGGGCTCCGCACACGGCTAAAACACTTGTCAACTTGTGTGTTCCAGGGTGCCCCCTGCTCCTCATATATAAAGGAGCAAGGGGAGGTCGGCCGGCCCCTATAGGAGCGCCCCAAGAGGGGGAGTCCTACTAGGAATGGTAATCCTATTCCTAGTTGGAGTTCACCAAGAGGGAGAGAGAGGGAAGGAAGGCGAGGGAGGGGGAGAAGGAAAGGGGGCGCCGCCCCCCCTTCCCTAGTCCAATTCGGACCCAAGAGGGAGGGGGCGAATGGCCTGCCCTAGACGCCCCTCTCTCTCTTCACTAAGGCCCATGTGGCCCATTAGTTCCCCCGGGGGGTTCCGGTAACCCTCCGGCACTCCGGTTTTATCTGAAACTTCTCTGGAACACTTCCGGTGTCCGAATATAGTCGTCCTATATATCAATCTTAATGTCTCCACCATTTCAAGACACCTCGTCAAGTTCGTAATCTCATCCGGGACTTCGAACAACCTTCGGTAAATCAAAACACATAAACTCTTAATAGCGATTGTCATCGAACGTTAAGCGTGCGGACCCTACGGGTTCGAGAACTATGTAGACATGACCAAGACTCGTCTCCGGTCAATAAACAATAGCGGAACCTGGATACTCATATTGGTTCCTACATATTCTGCGAAGATCTTTATCGGTCAAACTGCATAACAACATACGTTGTTCCCTTTGTCATCGGTATGTTACTTGCCCGTGATGTCTACTATGCAACCTTCTTCTTGTAGACGTTGTTGGGCCTCCAAGTGCATAGGTTTGTAGGACAGTAGCAAATTTCCCTCAAGTGGATGACCTAAGGTTTATCAATCTGTGGGAGGCATAGGATGAAGATGGTCTCTCTCAAACAACCCTGCAACCAAATAACAAAGAGTCTCTTGTGTGCCCAACACACCCAATACAATTGTAAATTGTATAGGTGCACTAGTTCCGCGAAGAGATGGTGATACAAGTGCAATATGGATGGTAGATATAGGTTTTTGTAATCTAAAAATATAAAAACAACAAGGTAACTAATGATAAAAGTGAGCACAAATGGTATTGCAATGCTTCGAAACAAGGCCTAGGGTTCATACTTTCAGTAGTGCAAGTTCTCTCAACAAGGATAACATAACTGGATCATATAATAATCCTTCAACGTGCAACAAAGAGTCACACCAAAGTCACTAATAGCGGAGAACAAACAAAGAGATTATTGTAGGGTACGAAACCACCTCAAAGTTATTCTTTCTGATCGATCTATTCAGGAGTCCGTAGTAAAATAACACGAAGTTATTCTTTCTGTTTGATCTATCTTAGAGTTCGTACTAGAATAACACCTTAAGATACAAATCAACCAAAACCCTAATGCCACCTAGATACTCCAATGTCACCACCAGTATCCCCGGGTATGATTATACGATATAAATCACACAATCTCAGATTCATCTATTCAACCAACACAAAGAACTTCAAAGAGTGCCCCAAAATTTCTACTGGAGAGTCAAGATGAAAACGTGTGCCAACCCCTATGCATAGATTCCCAAGGTCACAGAACCCGCAAGTTGATCACCAAAACATACATCGAGTGAATCAATAGAATACCCCACTATCACCACGGGTATCCCACGCAAGACATACATCAAGTGTTCTCAAATCCTTAAAGACTCAATCCGATAAGATAACTTCAAAGAGAAAACTCAATCCATTACAAGAAGGTAGAGGGGGAGAAACATCATAAGATCCAACTATAATAACAAAGCTCATGATACATCAAGATCGTGCCAAATCAAGACACGAGAGAGAGAGAGAGAGAGAGAGATCAAACACATAGCTACTGGTACATACCCTCAGCCCCGAAGGTGAACTACTCCCTCCTCATCACGGAGAGCGCCGGGATGATGAAGATGGCCATCGGTGATGGATCCCCACTCCGGCAAGGTGCCAGAACAGGGTCCTGATTGGTTTTTGGTGGCTACAGAGGCTTGCGGCGGAGGAACTCCCGATCTATGTTTCTTTTCGCGGTTTACGTATTTATAGGAATTTTTGGCGTCGGTCTCACGTCAGGGGGGTCTCTGAGTCGTCCACGAGATAGGGGTGCGAGCCAGGGGGTAGGGCAAACCCTCCACGCTCGTGGACGGCTCGGGGCCCTTCTGGCCCAACTCTTTTACTCCGGGGGCTTCTTTTGGTCCATTAAAAATCCACAAAAATTGGCAGTTCAATTGGACTCCGTTTGGTATTCCTTTTCTTTAAAACTCAAAAACAAGGAAAAAACAGAAACTGGCACTGGCACTGGGCTCTAGGTTAATAGGTTAGTCCCAAAAATCATATAAAATAGCATTTAAATCCATATAAAACATCCAAGATGGATAATATAATAGCATGGAACAATAAAAAATTATAGATAAGTTGGAGACGTATCAAGCATCCCCAAGATTAATTCCTACTCGTCCTCGAGTAGGTAAATGATAAAAACGGAATTTTTGATGTGGACTGCTACCTAACATATCTATAAATGTAATCTTCTCTATTGTGGCAAGAATATTCAGATCCATAAGATTCAAGACAAAAGTTTTAATATTGACATAAAAATAATAATACTTCAAGCATACTAACAAAGCAATCATGTATTCTCAAAATAACATGGCCAAAGAAAGTTCATCCCTACAAAATCATATAGTTTGGCTATGCTCCATCTTCGTCACACGAAATATTCAAATCATGCACAACCCCAGTTTCAGCCAAGCAATTGTTTCATACTTTAGTATTCTCAAACTTTTTCAACTTTCACGCAATACATGAGCGTGAGCCATGGACATAGCACTATAGGTGGAATAGAGTGGTGGTTGTGGAGAAGAAAAAAAGGAGAAAGATGGTCTCACATCAACTAGGCGTATTCATGAGCTATGGAGATGCCCATCAATAGATATCAATGCCAGTGAGTAGGGATTACCATGCAACGGATGCACTAGAGCTATAAATGTATGAAAGCTCAACAAAATAAACTAAGTGGGTGTGCATCCAACTTGCTAGCTCACGAAGACCTAGGGCATTTTGAGGAAGCCCATCGTTGGAATATACAAGCCAAGTTCTATAACGAAAATTCCCACTAGTATATGAAAGTGAAAAAATGAGAGACTCTCTATCATGAAGATCATGGTGCTACTTTGAAGCGCAAGTGTGGAAAAAGGATAGTAGCATTGCCCCTTCTCTCTTTTTCTCTTTTCTTTCATTGGCTTTTTTTGCCTTTCTTTTTTTCCCTTTTTTTCATTGGCTTCTTTGGCCTTTCCTTTTTTTTTCTTTTTTTTTCATTAGCTTCTTTGGCCTTTTTTTCCTCACACGGGACAATGCTCTAATAATGATGATCATCACACTTCTATTTTGTTACAACTCAAGGATTATAACTTGATACTTAGAACAAAATATGACTCTATATGAATGCCTCAGGCGGTTGATACGTCCAAAACGTATCTATAATTTTTGCTTGCTCCATGCCACTTTTGGGTGATATTGCTATGATATTCATACACTTCCATACATTTTTGATCATATTTGGACTAACTTACTAATCCAGTGCACCCCGGTGCCAGTTTCTGTTTTCGGCTGTTTTTGTATTTTAGGTTTTCACGTTTCGAGAACTGCCCAAAAAAATCCAGAAAAATGATATAAAAAATCAGCGTTCCGGAAACAACACTGCGTCCGAAGGGCAGCCGGGG
>LR738709.1:501835498-501846425 GCA_902687465.1 Secale cereale | reverse complement strand
GGCACAGGGGCTCCAGGCACCCTGTGGGCGCCCCCCCCTGGGCCGCGCTGGGGGGGGGGCGCCTAGGCCCCCCGAGGCTCCCCCGGTGCCCTACTTTGGCATATATTTAAAGGACTCTCCGAAACCCTCAGAACAGGACTTCTTTTCGCGATCCCATCTCTGTTCCGCCGCCGCCGCCGCTTCCAAGATCGGGAACACCAGGAGAACTCTTCCCGGCACCCTGCCTGAGGGGAGGATCACCACCGGGAGCTTCTCCACCACCATGGACGCCTCCCGGATGACTCGTGAGTAGTCTCCCTTGGACCATGAGTCCATGACCAGTAGCTATGTGATGTTCTCCTCCCGTTCTTGTGCTTCACTAATTAGTCCTCGTGAGCTGCCCTACATGATCGAGGCACCTATGTAATTCTTATGCTGTTGCTATGTTGAGTTTGCTGGGATCCGATGGATTATGAGATTATGTTCAGATTGATCTTGAGTAATATATTTGATTCACCTCTTTTATATTTTAGTTCATAAGTAATTCTTGCATGTTCTCCGTTGTTATTTATTGCTTTGGCCGAGTAGTAGGTAGTGACTCCAAGAGGGAACGTTATGCTCGATTGTGGGTTCATGCCCCTCGATGACTAGCTTGAGTGACAGAAACATGAGTCTAGGGGATGTGCTGTTGCCACAAGGGGGAAAACAACGGTGCTTGTGCCCGCGGGTGCAAGGATTGTTTACTTTACGCAAAGTTCTTTTAATGCAGTTGTCTGTTGCATTGAGTTTACACTATGGGTGGGAGTCGCAACTTAATACCAGCGAGATGTTCTGGATAGATATCTCAAGGTGGATGATTAGTAGTAGATATTGATGGATTTTGGTCTACTTACTTTGGCGTACCGCCCATGCTTTGAACCTCAACCTTTCTTGCAATGTAGTCAGCATTGGTTTGCGTTCGTGGTCCTGTCAATTGCCCAGCTGTAATTTGTTTACCTCACATAGCTGTTTTATCGTCTTTTGGGAGAGAGACATCACTAGTGAACATCACGAGACTCCGATCCATATTTCCATCATTGATCACATCCACTATTTACTTTTCGCTATTTACTTACTATTGCAAAAACTATCTATCACTACTATCATTGCTTTTAACCCTTTGTGAACTACAAGGCCGGAGAGATTGACAACCTCTCTGTACTCGTTGGGAGCAAAGTTATTTGTATCTGTGTGTAGGTCCACGTTGGTTGCTACTAATCTGGCGCCGTAGCAATTGACACCTACTTGTTGAACCTAGGAGTCTCTGGGGATTCGATCCTTGGCATCTTTGCTAGGGGAAAACACTTCTACTTACTGCATCTTACACCTTCCACTTGGGGTAACCAACGAGGGGTTCGAGGCCCATCAAGGAGTATTTTCTGGCGCCGTTGCCGGGGACTCCACTCTTCAGGATAGGGGAGTTGCATGCTATCTTTTACCTTTGCTTTTTAGTCTTGTTAGTTTACTTTTCATATTGCTGCTATTTGTCCTTATGGATAATCCTATTATTGGAGCATTGCTTGCGGGAAGACACCCCACACCTGTGGTGGTTGATCCTCCCCCTACTTAAATTGTGCCTTATAAAATACCAGCTGGCATTATCGATTATGTTTTGACTAATCGTTATGCAGGAGACAGACATCCCGATGAACACTTGCTGTATTTGTCACGACTATGTTCATTATTTAAGCTTGCAGGTGTATCGAGGGAGTTTGTCATGAGGAAATTGTTTGTCATATCCCTTATAGATAAAGCTTCAGATTGGTATGGGCTTCTCGATAGCTCACACTTGCTGGACTAGCAGGAGCTTATGTCTCTCTTTTATACTAAGTTTTATCCTCTTCATGATGCTTATGTGGAGAGTAAGAGTACCTTTTTGCATGTGGATCATGGTAACAATGCTTTATGTGATGCTTATATTGTTGAGTTTATTCGTGACCCCACTGAAAATTATTATGAGAAGGGAACATATGCTTATAGATATTTCAATAATATCAAGTTCCCTCTCTTTATGTTGAAGGTTTTGAAGCTGCACTTGTTTTATCTTCCTATGCTTATTGCTTTGTGCTTCAATGAATTATTCTATTGCAATATTCCTATGCATAGGAAGCATGTTAGGCTTAAATGTGTTTAGTATTTTCTTCTTGATGCTCTCTTTTGTTCTTCAATTCTTATTCCTACAAGTGCATCATTAAAGTCTTATGCCAAGCTTAAAGGCATAAAAGAAAGCGCTTTTGGGAGGCAGCCCACATGAATAAATTTTTTTCTTTTGTTGTGTCTTGATGTTGTTTACTGCTGTAGCATCATCATTGTATCTTTGCTTTTCATATTTGTGCCAAGTATAGCCTCTGATTGCTAGAAAGTTCAAAAGTTGTGAGGTGCTGTCCAGGAAACAGATTCTGTCCTTGGATAGAAAAATTCGTATAAAATCACCAGATCATCTTTTTGGTCTGAATTTTTTCGACAGCGTTATCTATATAATTGTCTTTCGTGCATCAGTTCTGAGTTTTTTGATTTGAGTTGCAGAAGTATCCCGAACAGGTCAATTACTGCCTGCTGTTCTGTTTTTCACAGATTCTGTCCTGTTTTGCCTTACCTTCACTTTGCAAATTAAGAACTTGCTTTTTCTTTGCAAAAACCTTTTGGCAATCTTGAGAAATAGTAGAACTTCAAGAATATCCTTATTTCCAGCAAGGTATAATTATTTTATTAAGGGTACTAACCTCGCTAATCAGATTATGATGAGTTGTGTATGAAGGGAGTTTTCAAGTGTGCGAGGGAAGATGATAAAAAGATTCAGGAGTGTCAAGCGCTCAAGCTTGGGGATGCCCCCGTGCACTCCCAAGAAATATTCAAGGAGACTCAAGCGTCTAAGCTTGGGGTTGCCCCCGTGCATCCCCTTCTCCATCAACATTATCAGTTCGTCTTTCGTTTCGCTATATTTTTATCACTTCATGTGTTATGTGCTATGCTTGGAGCGTCTTGCTTTTAGTTTTTCATAACGAGTCGGAACCCAGCATTCCTTTATGTGGGAGAGAAACACGCTCCACCTCTACCTAGAACATAACATAGAATTTTCATGTCTATCTATGCTGTGTGTGTTCTTTGTCTTTTAATAGCTACTATCGTGCTCTGCTCTTAGTATTCATGCTTATCTTTTCAAGAGCTTTTATTTAGTTGGTTGCTTGAACTCTCTTTAATTACCATTCTCACCTTATTAAGAGAGTTTGCTTCCGTTGCATGGCATAATGTGTCTATGATAAAGATGCTACTTTCATGATGGTGCTTAGTAGTTCAGGTTTTCTTATGGTTAATCTCAAATAGCTGGGGGGTTCCCAATGAGTTATTGGAGTACCAACTTGGTTTGTTTGCCTATGATGTGGTATGGTTTAGTAATATCTTCCTTCGAGAATTTATTTCGATTGACTTGGCGTATGCTCACACATATTCAAGACTGTAAAGAAAGTCTGTCAAGCCTTGATGATCTTTTATTTCTAAGTAGCGATATAACTACCATGCCTGATTCAATATTGCTTTGTCGCTCTGCATGATTATGACCGTCATTGCTTTCTTAGTTGGTCGCTCCCAGTCTTTTTGCTAACCTCCACCTGTACTAAGCAAACTAACCATGCAATACATAGCTCATGGGAAAGTATCCTAAAAACTATTGTGGTAAAGAATATGTTGCTTATGTATCTTATTTCTTATGAGTTGCTTGCTGAGCGGTAACCATGTTTCTGGGGACGCCATCAACTGTCACACTCTTGTTGAATATCATGTGAGTTGCTATGCATGTTCGTCTTGTCTGAAGTAAGGGTGATTTACCGTGGGTTGAATAACTATGCATATTGTTAGAGAAGAACATTGGGCCCCCAACCAAAGCCATGCATCTTGGTGGAAGTTTTAGCTTGGACCTTAATCCTCAATCTCTCATGAGAATATGCTTATGCATTAAAGAGGAGTCCATCATCTATTTTCTATGTTGTCCCGGTATGGATGTCCTCAAGTTGAGATCTATCAAAAACGAGAAATCAAATGCGATCTATCTCCTTGGACCTTTGTACAGGTGGCATAGAGGTACCCCTTTGTGACACTTGGTTAAAACATATGCAATGCAATGATAACCCATGGGGATCCGAGCTAATTAGGACAAGGAGCGAGCACTATTGGTATTCGATGCATGAGGCTTGCAACTTATAAGATGTTTTATGCATGACACATATGAAGTACTACTACCGTTGACACAATTGCTTCCATGTTTTCAAAATAAAAAGCTCTAGCACTTAACCTTTATTTTACCTTTATGTTGAAGCACCAACTACTGATAGCATGATTGTCATTCTGAGTGTAATGTGCATTGTCCCAAAGTAGCATTGTCTTTTGCATGATTGTGATATCGTTTATTCGGAAATGATTGTATCTAGTCATCACTTAAACCTTGAAGGTGCCCCTGCACTTATGTTTTGCATCACTAAAGGGGGCAAGCTAGATATCACTTTATCATATTTGCACATCATGTTCATTGCAAATCTTTTTGATGTTTCAGTTTCATGTTGTAAAACTTTCAGTCATTTGTGATTTTCCCTTGAGGCAACTTAATTACTATAGAATCATTGTCTCAGTAAGCCTTTGTCATATGACTATGAGAAAGTCCTATATGGTTAATAGCATGTCACCATAGAAATTATTCTTGTTATCATTTACCTACTCGAGGACGAGCAGGAATTAAGCTTGGGGATGTTGATACGTCCAAAACGTATCTATAATTTCTGCTTGCTCCATGCCACTTTTGGGTGATATTGCTATGATATTCATACACTTCCATACATTTTTGATCATATTTGGACTAACTTACTAATCCAGTGCACCCCAGTGCCAGTTTCTGTTTTCGGCTGTTTTTGTATTTCAGGTTTTCACGTTTCGAGAACTGCCCAGAAAAATCCAGAAAAATTATATAAAAAATCAGCGTTCCGGAAACAACACTGCGTCCGAAGGGTAGCCTGGGGGGCCATAGGGGCTCCAGGCGCCCTGTGGGCGCGCCCCCCCTGGGCCGTGCTGGGGGGGGGGGCGCCTGGGCCCCCCGAGGCTCCCCCGGTGCCCTACTTTGGCATATATTTAAAGGACTCTCCGAAACCCTCAGAACAGGACTTCTTTTCGCGATCCCATCTCTGTTCCGCCGCCGCCGCCGCTTCCAAGATCTGGAGCACCAGGAGAACTCTTCCCGGCACCCTGCCGGAGGGGAGGATCACCACCGGGAGCTTCTCCACCACCATGGACGCCTCCCGGATGACTCGTGAGTAGTCTCCCTTGGACCATGAGTCCATGACCAGTATCTATGTGATGTTCTCCTCCCGTTCTTGTGCTTCACTAATTAGTCCTCGTGAGCTGCCCTACATGATCGAGGCACCTATGTAATCCTTATGCTGTTGCTATGTTGAGTTTGCTGGGATCCGATGGATTATGAGATTATGTTCAGATTGATCTTGAGTAATATATTTGATTCACCTCTTTTATATTTTAGTTCATAAGTAATTCTTGCATGTTCTCCGTTGTTATTTATTGCTTTGGCCGAGTAGTAGGTAGTGACTCCAAGAGGGAACGTTATGCTCGATTGTGGGTTCATGCCCCTCGATGACTAGCTTGAGTGACAGAAACATGAGTCTAGGGGATGTGCTGTTGCCACAAGGGGGAAAACAACGGTGCTTGTGCCCGCGGGTGCAAGGATTGTTTACTTTACGCAAAGTTCTTTTAATGCAGTTGTCTGTTGCATTGAGTTTACACTATGGGTGGGAGTCGCAACTTAATACCAGCGAGATGTTCTGGATAGATATCTCAAGGTGGATGATTAGTAGTAGATATTGATGGATTTCGGTCTACTTACTTTGGCGTACCGCCCATGCTTTGAACCTCAACCTTTCTTGCAATGTAGTCAGCATTGGTTTGCGTTCGTGGTCCTGTCAATTGCCCAGCTGTAATTTGTTTACCTCACATAGCTGTTTTATCGTCTTTTGGGAGAGAGACATCACTAGTGAACATCATGAGATTCCGGTCCATATTACCATCATTGATCACATCCACTATTTACTTTTTGCTATTTACTTACTATTGCAAAAACTATCTATCACTACTATCATTGCTTTTAACCCTTTGTGAACTACAAGGCCGGAGAGATTGACAACCTCTCTGTACTCGTTGGGAGCAAAGTTATTTGTATCTGTGTGCAGGTCCACGTTGGTTGCTACTAATCTAGCGCCGTAGCAATTGACACCTACTTGTTGAACCTAGGAGTCTCTGGGGATTCGATCCTTGGCATCTTTGCTAGGGGAAAACACTTCTACTTACTGCATCTTACACCTTCCACTTGGGGTAACCAACGAGGGGTTCGAAGCCCATCAGCGGTGTACCGGGATGTGCAATGAATCGAGAGTGACATGTATGAAAAATTTATGCATGGTGGCTTTGCCACAAATATGATGTCAACTACATGATCATGCAAGGAAATATGACAATGATGGAGCGCGTCCTAATAAACGGAACGGTGGAAAGTTGCATGGAAATGCCATAATAGGTAGGTATGGTGGCTGTTTTGAGGAAGGTAAATGGTGGGTTTATGGCACCGGTGAAAGTTGCGCAGTACTAGAGAGGCTAGCAACGGTGGAAGGGTGAGAGTGCGTATAATCCATGGACTCAACATTAGTCATAAAGAACTCACATACTTATTTCAAAAATCTACAAGTCATCAAAACCCAAGCACTACATGCATGCTCCTAGGGGAAGGGTTGGTAGGAGTTAACCATCGCGCGATCCCGACCTCCACACAGAGGAAGACAATCAAAGAAATACCTCATGCTTCAAATTTGTTACACAACGGTTACCATATGTGCATGCTACGGGACTTGCAAACCTCAACACAAGTATTTCTCAAATTCACAATTACTCTACTAGTGTGACTCTAATATCACCATCCTCATATCTAAAAACAATCATAAGGAATCAAACTTCTCATCGTATTCAATGCAGTTTATATAAAAGTTTTTATTATGTCCCTCTTGGATGCCCATCATATTAGGACTAAATTGATAACCTAAGCAAATTACCATGCTGTTCTAAAAGACTCTCAAAATAATATAAGTGAAGCATGGGAGTTCATCTATTTCTTCAGAATAAAACCATCGTCGTGCACTAAAAAGATATAAGTGAAGCACTAGAGCAAACGACAAACTACTCCAAAAGATATATGTGAAGATCGATGAGTAGTTGATATGTAACTATGTGAAGACTCTCTAACATTTAATAATTTAAGATCTTGGGATATTATTCAAACAGCAAGCAAAGCAAAATAAAATAAATTGATGCTCCAAGCAAAACACATATCATGTGGTGAATAAAAATATAGCCTTAGTAAAGTTACCGATAGACGAAGACGAAAGAGGGGATGCGGGGCATCTCCAAGATTAGGCTTTTGGTTGTCCTTGAATTTTACCTTGGGGTGCCTTGGGCATCCCCAAGCTTAGGCGCTTGCCACTCCTTATTCCATAGTCCATCGAATCTTTACCCAAAACTTGAAAACTTCTCAACACAAAACTCAACAGAAAACTCGTAAGCTCCGTTAGTATAAGAAAATAAAACCACCACTTAAGTACTGTTGTGAACTCATTCTAAATTCATATTGGTGTTATATCTAGTGTATTACAACTTCTCTATGGTTCATACCCTCAGATACTACTCATAGATTCATCAAAATAAGCAAACAACACAATGGAAACAGAATCTACAAAAAACAGAACAATCTGCAGCAATCTATAACTTTCGAATACTTCTGTAACTCAAAAAATTCTGACATAAATTGGTGGACATGAGGAATTTGTCTATTAATCTTCTGCAAAAAGAATAAACTCAAAAGCACTCTTCTCTAAAAAATGGCAGCTAATCTCGTGAGCGCAAAGTTTCTTTTTTTTACAGCAAGATCACAACGACTTCACCCAAGTGTTCCCAAAGGTTCTACTTGGCACTTTATTGAAACAAAAGCTATAAAACAAGATTAATACAGTATCTTAATCATGTGAACACACAAAAACAGTAAGGGTAAATATTGGGTTGTCTCCCAACAAGCGTTTTTCTTTAATGCCTTTTTAGCTCGGCAGAATGATTTCAATGATGCTCACATAAATGATAAGAATTGAAACATAAACAGAGCAACATGAAGAATATTACTAACACATTTAAGTCTAACCCACTTCCTATGCATAGGTATTTTGTGAGCAAACAATTTATGGGAACAAGAATCAACTATCATAGGAAGGCAAAACAAGCATGACTTCAAGATTTTCAACAAAAAGAGAGGAAACTTGATATTATTGCAATACCTACAAGCATATGTTCCTGTCTCATTATAATTTTTAGTGGCCTCATGAATGAATTCAACAATATAACCATCACATAAAATATTATTTTCATGATCCACGAGCATAGAAATTTTACTACTCCCATCATAAGTAAAACTCTTCTCATTCATAGTAGTGGGAGGAGCAAATTCAACAAAATAACTATCATGAGATACTTGACCGACATAATCAAATTGAACATTAAAATCACGATGACAAGTTTCATGGTTATCATTATTCTTTATAGCATACATGTCATCATCATAATCATCATTGATAGGAGGCTTGCTACCATTATAACAAATTTGGACATCAAAACTTGGGGGACTAAAAATATCATCTTCATCAAACATAGCATCCCCAAGCTTGTAGCTTTGCATATCATTAGCATCATGGATATTCAAAGCATTCATACTAACAACATTGCAATCATGCTCATCATTCAAATATTTAGTGCCAAACATTTTATTGCATTCTTCTTCTAGCACTTGAGCACAATATTCCTTTCCATCATTTTCACGAAAGACATTAAAATGATGAAGTATATGAGGTAACCTTAATTCCATTTTTTTGTAGTTTTCTTTTATAAACTAAACAAGTGATAAAACAAGAAACTAAAGGATTTGATTGCAACATCTAAAGATATACCTTCAAGCACTCACCTCCCCGGCAACGGTGCCAGAAAAGAGCTTCGTTGACGGGATGTGAGTGCCGCTTACCTAGCCTCCCCGGCAATGGCGCCAGAAAAGAGCTTGATGTCTACTACGCAACCTTCTTCTTGTTGATGTTGTTGGGCCTCCAAGTGTAGAGGTTTGTAGGACAATAGCAAAGTTCCCTCAAGTGGATGACCTAAGGTTTATCAATCCGTGGGAGGCGTAGGATGAAGATGGTCTCTCTCAAACAACCCTGTAACCAAATAACAAAAAGTCTCTTGTGTCCCCAACACACCCAATACAATGGTAAATTGTATAGGTGCACTAGTTCGGCGAAGAGATGGTGATACAAGTGCAATATGGATGGTCGATACAGGTTTTTGTAATCTGAAAATATAAAAACAGCAAGGTAACTAATGATAAAAGTGAGCATAAATGGTATTGCAATGCTTTGAAATAAGGCCTAGGGTTCATACTTTCACTAGTGCAAGTTCTCTCAACAAGGATAACATAACTGGATCATATAACAATACCTCAACGTGCAACAAAGAGTCACTCCAAAGTCACTAATAGCGGAGAACAAACGAACAGATTATTGTAGGGTACAAAACCACCTCAAAGTTATTCTTTCTTATCGATCTATTCAGGAGTCCATAGTAAAATAACACGAAGCTATTCTTTCTGTTCGATCTATCTTAGAGTTCGTACTAGAATAACACCTTAAGATACAAATCAACCAAAACCCTAACGTCACCTAGATACTCCAATGTCACCACAAGTATCCTCGGGTATGATTATACGATATGCATCACACAATCTCAGATTCATCTATTCAACCAACACAAAGAACTTCAAACAGTGCCCCAAAGTTTCTACCGGAGAGTCAAGACGAAAACGTGTGCCATCCCCTATGCATAGATTCCCAAGGTCACGGAACCCGCAAGTTGATCACCAAAACATACATCAGGTGAATCAATAGAATACCACATTGTCACCACGGGTATCCCACGCAAGACATGCATCAAGTGTTCTCAAATCCTTAAAGACTCAATCTGATAAGATAACTTTAAAGAGAAAACTCAATCCATTACAAGAAGGTAGAGGGGGAGAAACATCATCAGATCCAACTATAATAGCAAAGCTCGTGATACATCAAGATCGTGCCAAATCAAGAACACGAGGGAGAGAGATCAAACACATAGCTACTGGTACATACCCTCAGCCCCGAGGGTGAACTACTCCCTCCTCGTCATGGAGAGCACCGGGATGATGAATGTGGCGACCGGTGATGGATCCCCACTCTGGCAGGGTGTCGGAACATGGTCCCGATTGGTTTTTGGTGGCTATAGAGGCTTGCGGGGGCGGAACTCCGGATCTAGGTTTCTTTTTGGGGGTTTCTGTATGTGACGCCCGGATAGTTAAGCTACATTAACCCTCTACTAATGATGACACGTCACCACAATTACTGTTGGTAATCTCGTGTTAGTTCGAAAATGATCCAAATTAAAATTTGAATTAAAAGAAAACACAAAAGTTCAAACATTAAAACTAAAATATTCGGGACGTATCAAATAAATCATAAGGAATTATGGTGGAGAATCCTTATTTTTATAACATATTTAAATGCACCAAAATGATTGAAACAGCAGACAAAACAATTAAGTAAATGCCTTTGGTATTTTATAAAATATTAAACTATTTTATTTTGTTGCCCAAACTTATGTGGGAGTGGCATACTTATTAACACTAAAATTGGAACTGCCTTCATAATTTACAAAACTAAAATAAATGGGGAACTAAAATAAACAGAAAAGAAATTGAAAAGAAAATAGAAAAATAAAGCAAATAATAATAATAATAAAAAAGAAGAAC
>LR738709.1:501777525-501827104 GCA_902687465.1 Secale cereale | reverse complement strand
GCCGCGGCGGCGCCACCGTGGCCGCACGCTGTGCCTCCCCTCGTCGCCTTGTTCGACGCTCGCCCCGCTGGCCGCGCCGACCGCGTTCGCCCCCCTGTCGTCGGCGCGTCGTCCGCCCCCCCTTCCGACCGCTCCAGCCCGCCACTGCGGTTACCTCGGGTCGCCGGCGCCCTTCGTCCGCTCGCCCGCGCCCACACCGGCAGTGCCATTGACGCCAGGGCCCCACCCCCCAGAACGAAAAAAAAGAAATTAATAAAAATAGATAATATAATAGTAGTTAATTAATTAATTAGTTGAACTTAATTAATTGTGATTAACTAACCTAATCAATTAACTGAACTAATTAAGTCTATTCTATTAGTCTTAGACAATGACAGTGGGACCCGCCCTTGTGAACGTTAAAATAAATAAATAAATAAATAAAAGGATAATAATAAATTAAGTACATAATTAATTAACTTAATTAATCTAATTTAACTAAACTTAATCCTATCTGTTAATTAAACTAGTTGCAGTTAATTAGTGAACAACCTATGACAGTGGGACCCACTTGTCATTTCGATCAGTCAACGGTCAGAGTTGACCGCTGACGTCACGATGACGTCATAAATGCAATTTTAGAATTAAATTAATTATATTAATTCTAGTAAATGATTAAATCCTTTTAAAATTAATATAAAATGAACCGTAGCTCGGATGGAGAAACTTTGAACATGAAAGTTGCTCAGAACGACGAGACGCATCCGACTACGCAACCCGTTCGTCCACTGCGCCTCCCTATCATACCGAACCCGCAACTTTCCCCCTTTGGCCCCTCTGTCCGAAAGCGCGAAACACCGGGAATACTTTCCCGGATGTTATTCCTCTTCGCCTGTATCACCGAGCACCGCGTTAGGTCACACGTAGCACCGCCTTTTGCCATGTTATGCTTTGTGATGCTATTGTTTGCTCTGTTATTTATTTGTTTCCCCTTCGTTGCTTATTTTCGGTAGACTCCGATACTGTGATAGACCCCGAGACCATTGATGCTTCGGTGTTCGACTACGGCTACGCTTCTGAAGATTCCTTTCGTCTGCGGGGCTTCCAGGCAAGCCCCCCCTTTGATCACCAGATATCGCCTATTCTTCTCTCTACTGCTTGCATTAGAGTAGTGTAGCATGTTACTGCTTTCGATAATCCTATTCTACTGCATAGCCTGTCATTGTTGCTACCACTGTTGATACTTTACCTGCAATCCTAAATGCTTAGAATAGGATGCTAGTATTCCATCAGTGGCCCTTCACCCTTGTCCGTCTGCCCTGCTATTCTATCGGGTCGTGATCACTTGGGGGTGATCACGGGTATATATTACATACACATATACATGATACTTGATGTGACTAAAGTCGGGTCGGCTCGTTGAGTACCCGCGGTTGATTCACGGATTGGGGGCTGAAAGGACATACTTTCCCGACGGCCCTCTGTGTGGATCTTTGTGGCGGAGCGACAGGGCAGGTTGAGACACCCAGTCGAGAGGTGGCCTGGCCCTGGTCGTTGTCCGCGGATATTTCATAATAACCCGCTTAACGAGTTTGGATATTTGATCTGAGTCTAGCCATTTGGTCTATACGCACTAACCATCTACGTGGGAATAGTTATGGGTACTCGACGTCGTGGTATCAGCCGAAGCCTTTTTGACATCAGCGACTTAGCGGCGCGCGCCGGATTGGACTGGAAAGCCTACTCTGGTATTAGGAGAGGCTAGGTCTGCTTACCGGCCGCGTACGCAACGTGCAGGTGTGCGTTGGGCGATCGGCCCGGACCCCTGCGCGCCTAGGACTTAGACCGGCATGCTGACCTCTCTGCTGTGCTTAGGTAGGGCTGCGACGTGTTGATCTTCCGAGGCCGGGCATGACCCTGGAAAGTGTGTCCGGCCAAATGGGATCAAGCGTGCTGGGTTATGTGGTGCACCCCTGCAGGGAAGTTAATCTATTCGAATAGCCGTGTCCCTCGGTAAAAGGACGACCTGGAGTTGTATTCCGACCTCATGACAACTAGAACCGGATACTTAATAAAACACACCCTTACAAGTGCCAGATATAACTCGGTGGTTGCTCTCTCACAAGGTGATGTGCGGGAGGATCGCCGGGTAGGATTATGCTATACGTTGTTACTTGGTGAACTTACCATCTACTCCCTTCTACTGCTGCAAGACGGAGGCTGCCAGAAGCCTTGACGCTTGTTACTATTCCATCTACTCTCTTCTACTGCTGCAAGATGGAGGTTGCCAGAAGCGTAGTCTTCGTTTGGGTTAGCTATCCCCCTCTTATTCTGGCATTCTGCAGTTCAGTCCACAGATATTACCCCCTTTACACAGATATCATTGCATATGTAGTGTAGATCCTTGCTTGCGAGTACTTTGGATGAGTACTCACGGTTGCTTTTCTCCCCCTTTTCCCCTCTTGTACCTTCTTCTCGGATGATGCAACCAGATTGATGGAGTCCAGGAGCCAGAAGATCCCGAGGATGTTTCTACGTGGAGTTCGGCTTCGAGGAGTAGTTTGGAGGTCCCAGGCAGGAGGCCTTGCCTTTTCGATCGTTGTTACTTTTGTGCTAGCCATCTTATGGCACCTTGTTTAACTTATGTCTGTACTCAGATATTATTGCTTCCGCTGACTCTTGTGTTTTCGAGCTTTTGTATTCGAGCCCTCGAGGCCCCTGGCTTGTAATATAAAGCTTGTATTATTTTAATTTGTGTCTAGAGTTGTGTTGTGATATCTTCCAGTGAGTCCTTGATCTTGGTCGTACACATTTGCGTGCATGATTAGTGTACGGTCAAATCGGGGGCGTCACACTGTATTTATAGGAATTTCTGGCATCGGTCTCACATCAGGGGGGGTCTCCGAGTCGTCCATGAGATAGGGGGGCGATCCCAGGGGGGTAGGGCACGCCCTCCACCCTCGTGGACGGCTCGGGACTCTTTTGGCCTAACTCTTTTACTCCGAGGGCTTCTTTTGGTCCATAAAAAATCCACAAAAATTGGCTGGTCAATTGGACTCCGTTTGGTATTTCTTTTGCTGTAAAACTCAAAAACAAGGAAAAAAACAGAAACTGGCACTAGGCTCTAGGTTAATAGGTTAGTCGCAAAAATCATATAAAATAGCATATAAAACATCCAAGATGGATAATATAATAGCATGGAACAATTAAAAATTATAGATACGTTGGAGACGTATCAGCCCGAGATTCGATCGTTGGTATCATCATACCTGGTTCAATCTCATTACCAGCAAGTCTCTTTACTTGTTCCGTAATACTTCATCTCTTGACTAACTCATTAGTCGTTCGCTTGCAAGGCTTATTACGATGTGTATTACCGAGAGGGCCCGGAGATACCTCTCCGACACTCGGAGTGACAAATCCTATTCTCGATCTATGCCAACACCACAAACACCTTCGGAGACACCTGTAGAGCATCTTTATAATCACCCAGTTACGTTGTGACGTTTGATAGCACACAAGGTGTTCCTCCGATATTCGGGAGTTGCATAATCTCATAGTGGGAGGAACATGTATAAGTCACGAAGAAAGCAATAGCAGTAAAAATAAACGATCATAGTGCTAAGCTTATAAATGGGTCTTTTCCATCACATCATTCTTCTAATGATGTGATCTCGTTGATCAATTGACAACACATGTCTATGGTTTGGAAACATAACCATATTTTATTAACGAGCTAGTCTAGTAGAGGCATAGTAGGGACACTCTGTTTTGTCTATGTATTCACACATGTATCAAGTTTCCGGCCAATACAATTCTAGCATGAATAAAAGACATTTATCATGAAATATAAGGAAATATAAACAACAACTTCATTATTGCCTTTAGGGCATATTTCCTTCACCCAGCGGTAGTACCTCTCCGACGACACTATTGGCTTGAGACCTCTGTGTCATTACACTTACTTTCTTGTCACTACCGCTTGGGCAGTAGTGCCGCTTGTATGCAGGATGCATAACGGTGGGATTTGTCCCTCTCTATATAAAGGGGGTCTTCTTCGCTAAGAAGATTCACCTCTTCCTCCCGAAACTCCATTGTTGCTCCAAAGCTCATTTTCACCCGATCTCTCTCCCTAGCCAATCAAACTTGTTGATTTTCTAGAGATTAGCTGAGACGGCCCCGATCTACACTTCCACCAAGATAAATTTAATTTCGTCCTCTAATCCCTTGCGGATCTTGTTACTCTTGGGTGTTTGAGCATCCTAGATGGTAGAGGTCACCTCGGAGCCACATTTCATTGTGGTGAAGCTTCATGGTGATGTCGGGAGCCTCCAATTCGGTTGTGGAGAGAACCCCAACCTTGTTTGTAAAGGTTCGGTTGCTTCCTTCAAGTGCACCACTAGCGGAATGATACGTCTCCAACGTATCTACTTTTCCAAACACTTTTGCCCTTGTTTTGGACTCTAACTTTCATGATTTGAATGGAACTAACCCGGACTGCCGCTGTTTTCAGTAGAATTTCCATGGTGTTATTTTTGTGCAGAAATAAAAGTTCTCGGAATGACCTGAAAATCCACGGAGAATATTTTTCAAATTTATAAAAATACTGGCGAAAGAATCAAGACCAGGGGGCCCACACCCTGTCCACGAGGGTGGGGGCGTGCCTGCCCTCTAAGGCGCGCCCCCCTGTCTCGTGGGGCCCCTCAGGCTCCACCGACCTCGACTCCAACTCCATATATTCACTTTCGGGGAGAAAAAAATCAGAGAGAAGGATTCATCACGTTTTACGATACGGAGCCGCCGCCAAGCCTTAATCTCTCTCGGGAGGGCTGATTTGGAGTCCGTTCGGGGCTCCGGAGAGGGGAATCCGTCATCGTCGTCATCATCAACCTTCCTCCATCACCAATTTCATGATGCTCACCTCCGTGCGTGAGTAATTCCATCGTAGGCTTGCTGGACGGTGATGGGTTGGATGAGATTTACCATGTAATCGAGTTAGTTTTGTTAGGGTTTGATCCCTAGTATCCATTATGTTCTAAGATTGATGTTGCTATGACTTTGCCATGCTTAATGCTTGTCACTAGGGCCCGAGTGCCATGATTTCAGATCTGAACCTATTATGTTTTCATGAATATATGTGAGTTCTTTATCCTATCTTGCAAGTCAATAGTCACCTACTATGTGTTATGATCCGGCAACCCCGAAGTGACAATAATCGGGACCACTCCCGGTGATGACCCTGGTTTGAGGAGTTCATGTATTCACTAAGTGTTAATGCTTTGGTCCGGTACTCTATTAAAAGGAGTCCTTAATATCCCTTAGTTTCCAATAGTACCGCACTGCCACGAAAGGGTAGGACAAAATATGTCATGCAAGTTCTTTTCCATAAGCACGTAGGACTATATTCAGAATACATGCATAGATTACATTGATGAACTGGAGCTAGTTCTATGTCACCCTATGTTATAACCGTTGCATGAGGAATCGCATCCGACATAATTATCCATCACTGATCCATTGCCTACGAGCTTTTCACATATTGATCTTTGCTTAGTTACTTTTCCTCCGCCACTGTTATAATTACTGCAAAACTGCTATTGTTACTTTTGCCACCATTACCGTTACTTCCATACTACTTTGCTACTAAATAATTTGCTGCAGATATTAAGTCTTTCAGGTGTGGTTGAATTGACAACTCAACTGCTAATACTTGAGAATATTCTTTGGCTCCCCTTGTGTCGAATCAATGAATTTGGGTTGAATACTCTACCCTCGAAAACTGTTGCGATCCCCTATACTTGTGGGTTATCAAGACTATTTTCTGGCACCGTTGCCGGGGAGCATAGCTATATTCGTTGAATCACTTTGGATTTATAAATGTTGGTCACTATGAAGAATTTGAGAGACGAAAAAACCAAGATTTTCCCTCAACTACGAGGGGAGGTAAGGAACTGCCATCTAGCTCCGCACTTGATTCACCTTCTGTTATGAGTAAATTTGCGACACCTACACCTGCTATTGAATCTGATATGTCGCATGTTATTGATGATGCCACTTTTGTTATGCATGATACTTATGATGAAGCCACTTCTATGTTTGATAATATCGTGCCACTAGGTGAATTTCTTGATGAACAACTTGCTAGGGCTAGAGAGAATGAAATTATTGAAACTGATAATATTGATGAAAGTGACGATGAAGATTCTCCCCCTAGATATGAATAGCCTATTGTGCGTGAGGGTTATGTTATGGATGAACAAACTGCTAGAGATCTTTTAGCTTGCAAAGATAGATATGATCTTAAGAAACTGTTAGCTAAGTTGAAAGAAAAGTCTTTGAATGCTAGAATGAAATACGACCCTACTTTTGCTACTTCACCTATCAATATTCTGATAAGGATTATGATTTCTCTGTCGATCCTGAGTCCATTACTTTGGTTGAATCTGATCCTTTCCATGGCTATGAATCTGAAACTGTTGTGGCACATCTTACTAAATTAAATGATATAGCCACCCTATTCACCAATGAGGAAAAATCATTACTACTATATCCTTAAGCTATTTCAGTTCCCCTTAAAGGGTGATGCTAAAGCATGGTTTAATTCTCTTGATCATGGTTGTGTGTGTAGTCCTCAGGATATGATTTATTACTTCTCTGCTAAATATTTTCCCGCTCATAAGAAACAAGCTTCTTTAAGGGAAATATATAATTTTGTGGAAATTGAAGAAGAGAGTCTCCCACAAGCTTGGGGGAGGCTTCTCTGATTACTTAATGCCTTGCCTGATCATCCTCTTAAGAAAAATGAAATACTTGATATCTTTTATAATGGACTAACCGATACTTCTAAACACCACCTGGATAGTTGTGCTGGTTGTGTTTTCAGGGAAAGAACTGTTGATCAAGCTGAATTGCTATTAAATAATATGTTGAGTAATGAAAATAATTGGACACTTCCTGGACCAAATCATAAGCCAACTTTGAAGAAAAGGGGTATTCTATTTCTCAGTCCTAAAGATATGCAAGAGGCAAAGAAATCCATGAAAGAAAAAGGTATTAAAGCTGAAGATGTTAAGAATTTACCACATATTGAAGAAATACATGGTCTTGATAACCCGAGACAGGTAGTAAAGGTAAATTCTCTCTATAGATTTGATGAAGGTGATATTCCTCGTAATAAGTCTGCTAGCCAATGCTTAGATGAGTTTGATAATTTTATTGTCAAACAAGAAAACTTCAATGGTTATGTTAGTAGACAATTGAAATGTAATGCTCATACTCCCTCCGTTTCTTTTTAGTCTGCATATAAGATTTGGTCAAAGTCAAACGTTGTAAAGTTTGACCAACATTATAGGAAACAATATCGACATCTACAATACTAAAGTTGTATAGTATGAAAATTAAGTTCATGATGCATATAACAATATTGATTTCATATTGTGAATCTTGATATATTATTCTATAAATTTAGTCAAAGTAAAGAAAGTTTGACTTTGACCAAATCTTATATGCAGACTAAAAAGAAACGAAGGGAGTATGATTGAACACTTGAGTGATTATATGTGTAGAGTTAAAGGTGAACTTATACTCATTAGTAAACATGCTTCTATGGTTACCACTCAAGTAGAACAAGTACTTAAAGCACAAAATGATTTGCTCAGTGAATTAAATAATAAGAAAAATGATAATGATGTTAGAGTTATAACTAGAGGAGGTAGAATGACTCATGAAGCTTTGTATCCTGAGGGACACCCTAAGAGAATTGAGCAAGATTCTCAGAGAACTAATGTTGATGCACCTAGTCCTTCTAAGAAGAAGAAAAAGAAAAATGATAGGACTTTGCAAGCTTCTAGTGAACCTGTTATTGACTGATACGTCTCCAACGTATCTATAATTTTTTTATTGTTCCATGCTATTATTTATGATGTTTTGGATGTTTAATGGGCTTTGTCATACACCTTTATATTATTTTTGGCACTAACCTACTAACCCAAAGGCCCAGTCCAGATTGATGGTTTTTTGCCTATTTCAGGGTTTTGCAGAAAAGGAATATCAAACGGAGTCCGAACGGAATGAATCCTTCGGGAGAGATATTTTTGGAGAAAATCACGCACGGGAGACTTGAGAACCACGAAGTAGGGGCCACGAGGTGCCCACGAGGGTGGGGGCGCCCCCCTAGGGCGCGCCCCCTGCCTCGTGGGTCCCACGTAAGGCCCCTTGTGCCCTCCTTCCTCCTATATAAGCCTACGTACCCCGAAACGATCAGAAGAACAGAGAAAACCCTAGTTCCACCGCCGTAACCTTCTGTTCCCGTGAGATCCCATCTTGGGGCCTGTTCCGGAGCTCCGCCGAAGGGGGGATCGATCTACCATGGAGTGCTTCTACATCATCATCATCGCCTCTCCATGAGTTGTGAGTAGTTCACCACAGACCTTCGGGTCCATAGCTAGTATCTAGATGGCTTCTTTTCTCTCTTTGAGTCCATGGATTATACGCACTCTCACCCTTCCACCATTGCTAGCCTCTCTTGTACCGCGCAACTTTCGTCGGTACCGTACACCCACTATATATCCTTCCTCAAAACAGCCACCATATTATTCCTAAAAATAGCCACCATACCTACCTATCATGGCATTTCCATAGCCATTCCGAGATATATTGCCATGCAACTTTCCACCGTTCCGTTCATATGACACGCTTCATATTGTCATATCGCCATGCATGATCATGTAGTTGACATCGTATTTGTGGCAAAGCCACCATGCATAATTTTTCATACATGTCACTCTTGATTCATTGCACATCCCGGTACACCGCCGGAGGCATTCATATAGAGTCATACTTGTTCTAGTATCGAGTTGTAATTCGATGAAAGTGTGATGATCATCATTATTAGAGCATTGTCCCATGTGAGGAAAGGCTAAATCAATAAAGCCCCTCCACAAAAAAGAGAGAGAAAAGGGACAATTGCTACTATCTTTTTCCACACTTGTGCTTCAAAGTAGCACCATGTTCTTCATGATAGAGAGTCTCATGTTTAGTCACTTCTTATACTAGTGGGAATTTTCATTATAGAACTTGGCTTGTATATTCCAACGATGGGCTTCCTCAAATGCCCTAGGTCTTCATGAGCAAGCAAGTTGGATGCACACCCACTAGTTTCTTTTGTTGAGCTTTCATACATATTTAGCTCTAGTGCATCCGTTGCATGGCAATCCCTACTCACTCACATTGATATCTATTGATGGGCATATCCAGAGCCCGTTGATACGCCTAGTCAATGTGGGACTATCTCCCTCCTTTTTTGTCTTCTACACAACCACCTCTCTATTCCACCCATAGTGCTATGTCCATGGCTCATGCTCATGTATTGCGTGAAAGTTGCAAGGTTTGAAAGAATAGAGTACGAAAACAAGTGCTTGGCTGAAATCGGGGTTGTGCATGATATGAATATTTTGTGTGATGAAGAGGGAGCATAGCCGGACTATATGATTTTGTAGGGATAACTTTCTTTAGCCATAGTATTTTGAGAAGACATGATTGCTTTGTTAGTATGCTTGAAGTATTATTATTTCTTATGTCAACATAGACTTTTGTCTTGAATCTTTCAGATCTGAATATTCATGCCACAATTAAGAGAATTACATTGAAAACTATGTTGGTTAGCATTCCACATCAAAAATTCTGTTTTTATCATTTACCTACTCGAGGACGAGCAGGAATTAAGCTTGGGGATGCTTGATACGTGTCCAACGTATCTATAATTTTTTTTGTTCCATGCTATTATTTATGATGTTTTGGATGTTTAATGGGCCTTGTCATACACTTTTATATTATTTTTGGGACTAACCTACTAACCCAAAGGCCCAGTCCAGATTGTTGTTTTTTGCCTGTTTCAGGGTTTTGCAGAAAAGTAATATCAAACGGAATCCAAACAGAATGAAACCTTTGGGGGAGATATTTTTGGAGAAAATCACGCACGGGAGACTTGAGAACCATGGAGTAGGGACCACGAGGTGCCCACGAGGGTGGGGAGCGCCCCCCCCCCCCAGGGCGCGCCCCCCTGCCTCGTGGGTCCCACGTAAGGACCCTGGTGCCCTCCTTCCTCCTATATAAGCCTACGTACCCCGAAACCATCAGAAGAACAGAGAAAACCCTAGTTCCACCGCCGTAACCTTCTGTTGCCGTGAGATCCCATCTTGGGGCATGTTCCGAAGCTCCGTCGGAGGGGGGATCTACCACGGAGTGCTTCTACATCATCATCATCACCTCACCATGAGTTGTGAGTAGTTTACCACAGACCTTCGGTTCCATAGCTAGTATCTAGATGGCTTATTTTCTCTCTTTGGATCTCAATACAAAGTTATCCTCGGTCTTCGAGGAGATCTATTCGATGTAAACTCTTTTTGCGGTGTGTTTGTCGAGATCCAATGAATTGTGGGTTTATGATCAAGATTATCTATGAGAAATATTTGGTTCTTTTCTGAACTCTTTATGTGTGCTCATAATATCCTTGCAAGTCTCTTCGAATTATTGGTTTGGTTTGGCCTACTAGATCTGTAGTTTTGCAATGGGAGAAGTGCTTGGCTTTGGGTTCAATCTTGCGGTGTCCTTTCCCAGTGATAGTAGGGGCATCAAGGCACGTATTGTATTGTTGCCATCGAGGATAAAAAGATGGGGTTTATATCATATTGCTTGAGTTTATCCCTCTACATCATGTCATCTTGCTTAATGCGTTACTATGTTCTTATGAACTCAATACACTAGATGCATGCTGGATAGCGGTCGATGTGTCGAGTAATAGTAGTAGATGCAGGCAGGAGTCAGTCTACTTGTCTCGGACTTGATGCCTATATATAATGATCATGCCTAGATAGTCTCATAATTATTCGCTTTTCTATCAGTTGCTCGACAGTAATTTGTTTACCCGCCGTAGAATATCTCTATCATGAGAGAAGCCACTAGGGAACACTATGGCCCCCGGGTCTATTCTCAACATATCAATCTACATCTACTTTACTTTTTCCGCTTTTACTTTCTGTTCTTATAATAAAAAATACCAAAAATATAAACTATCATCTCTATCCAATCTCACTTTCGTAAGTGACCGTAGAGGGATTGACAGCCCCTTATCGTGTTGGCTGCGAAGTTCTTATTTGTTTGTGCAGGTGCGAGGGACTCGCGCGTGGTCTCCTACTGGATTGATACCTTGGTTCTCAAAAACTGGGAAATACTTTCGCTAATGTGCTGCATCTCCCTTTCCTCTTCGAGGGAATACAACGCAAGCTCGAGAAGTAGCATTGACGAACCTGAGAATCCCAATGATATTTCTATTTCTAATGTTGAGACACAATCTGGTAATGAACATGAACCTGGTGAAAATGATAATTATGATGTTCATGATGATGCTCAACCTAGCAATAAAGATGATGTAGAGATTGAACCTGTTGTTGATCTTGATAACCCACAATCAAAGAATCAAAATTATGATAAAAGAGACTTCATTGCTAGGAAGCATGGTAAAGAAAGGTAACCATGGGTTCAGAAACCCATGCCTTTTCCTCCTAAAGCATCCAAGAAAAAGGATGATGATGATTTTGAGCGCGTTCCTGAAATGATTAGACCTATCTTTTTGCGTACGCGTTTGACTGATATGCTTAAAACAAATCCTTATGCTAAGTATATGAAAGATATTGTTACAAATAAAAGAAAGATACCAGAAGTTGAAATTTCCACCATGCTTGCCAATTATACTTTTAAAGGTGGAATACTAAAGAAACTAGGAGATCCAGAAGTACCAACTATACCTTGCTCCATTAAAAGAACCTATGTTAAAACTGCTTTATGTGATCTTGGAGCCGGTGTTAGTGTTATGCCTCTCTCTTTGTATCGTAGACATGATTTGAATAAGTTGACACCTACTGAAATATCTTTGCAAATGGCCAGTAAATCAACTGCTATACATGTCGGTTTTTGTGAGGATGTGCCTGTTGTGGTTGCAAACATTACTATTTTAACGGACTTTGTTATTCTTGATATTCCTGAGGACGATAGTATGTCGATTATCCTTGGTAGACCCTTTTTGAATACTACATGGGCTGTTATTGATTGCAACAAAGGCAATGTCACTTTTCATGTTAATGGTAATGCGCATACGGTACACTTTCGGAGGAAACAACCTCAAGTCCACAGTATCAATTCTATTGGAAAAATTTCAACGATCACTATTGGAGGTTTTGAATTCCCTCTTCCTACTGCCAAGAAGAAATATGATATTCTTATTGTTGGGGACATACATATCCCCGTTGAGGTAACCTAGTGTTATTCGAAAATTCTTCGGTTTCATGCTATTCGGAAAGAGTTTCCTAACAAGACTTGATCAACCTTGTTAATTGATTCCTTTTGATGAACATGAGATGGATGAAGTAATAAAGCACAACTCTCTGTACCCTCCTTTTACTTTCTATTATTTAGATTAAACAAAGCAAAAATAATATTTTCTGTCTGTTTTCTGAATTGTCCTTGCAATAAAAAAATACCCCGAAAATAAAAGTTCTCCAAATGTCACGAAAATGAAATATGATTTTTTGTAGAATATTTAAGAATATTTGGCACTGAGAACATACCAAGGGGCCACACCACCTGGCCACGAGGGTCCAGGGTGCGCCCCTGCCTCGTGGGCCCCACGTGGCCCCCCTCCACTTATTCCAGCACCCGCACACTTCATCTTCCTCCAGAAAAAATCCTCCCATAGCTCAAACCCATGTCCTGTCTCATCTTCCTTCCATTTTCGATCTCCTTGCTCAAAGCTCCTTTCACAAAACTGTTTGGGGAGATTGTTCTTCGGTATGTGACTCCTCCAATGGTCCAATTAGTTTTTGCTCTAGTGCTTTATTTATTGCAAATTTTAGCTGCTTAGGTGACCCTGTTCTTGAGCTTGCATGTCAAATTTATATGGTCCCAAGTAGTTCTAATGCATGATATAGTCTCTAGGCACTTGTGGGAGTAGTTGCTATCAATGTTGTTGAGTTTGGTTCACTTTTATTTTGAGTCACTAAAAATCTCAGAAATTTTTCAAAGGAAGAAAATGTTGAGGAGATTGTTGAGAGGCTCTTCGAGCCAAAGCTCGGAGGATAAGCGAAAGGAGGAGAATAAGAAGCCAAATACAATCTTCCTCGCATGGTGGAAGTTCGGCCATGTGAATGGCCTTGTGATGAGTTCTTGAGAGCTGCCGGTATTTATGAAGACTTCTATTACTTGGATGAGAATGCAGGCCTCACCAACTTCCTCCACGACCAGCGCGAACAATATCTCTTACTCACTAATATTTTCGTGCAATTTTTTTACTTCCATGCTAAGAAATCACCACCTTCAGTGGAGTTTCACTTATACGATGAGGTTAAGGAGATGTCACTTTATGATTTTTGTCAAGTCTGTAAGATACCCTTTGCGGGTAGCTTAGAGGAACCACTTCGTAAAGATGTGGAGGGGTTTATTGATACGACCGCTGTAGGGGAAACGAGGAAAGTTTCAGAGGCAAGAATTACTAGTATACATTTTCCTGTTCTACGCTACTCTGCGATATTTGCTAGTAGATGCTTAATTGGTCATGGGAACAGTGGAAATCTTAGTGCCCCTGATATTGTTATTTTGCACCATGCTTTGTTTCGCGATACCACCTTTAGCTTAGGCGCTGTTATTGCTAAACGATTAAGTCTGAATCGTACAAAGGGCCCCATCTTCAGAGGAATCTTTGCTTCTGCTTCATGCCTTGCTGAATACTTTAGGATACCTATTAGGCATTATGAGAAGGAGGAGAAGTTGCTGGCCCTTGCTTTTCTAGATTATAAGAGTATGATAGCACATGATTTTATTGTTAAAGATAAGAAGAAGTTGCTTCAATGTAAATTGATATTTGATAAAAAGTACTGTGAGATTGTTACCTTGCTTGCACCCTCTTTGTTTAACATACTTTCAGGCACGTACCTCGTGTTGCCAAAAGCCGTTTATGCGTAGTGGAGCCTGGCACAACTTCCAGAGCCTGAGCCGGAGCCACCACTAGACCCTTATTGGCAGTCGGTTTATCAGTGGGATCCGGAGGAGATTGCCAGCCAGTGGCACCAAGAGGACACTCCTCCATACAACGGAGAGAGTAGCTTTGATCTATGGCCATAGACCAACTTAGGCCAAAAGCCTAATCTTGGGGGAGTACATATTTCTCACCGGCATTACATTCATGTTCACACACTCATTCCAGTAGTTGGTGCTCATACTTTTTCATTGTACTATCCATGCTAGTTTATTTTCTTTTCTAAGCCTTCTTCCTGTGTGTCTGAAAAACCTTAAGAAAACCAAAAAAATTAGTTGTAGCTTTTAGCTAGTTTACTTTCCATGCATGTAGTAGTAATAATTGAAAGAAAACCCAAAAAGACTTCTCGTTCTTCTTTTGCTTGTTGGGAGTTTTCCCGTGTAAATAGTTTTATTTCTTTTCTTTTCTTTGGGGTCAAGAGGAGAAGACCATGATGAAAATGTTGAGTGGCTCTAATATGCATTATTGTTGATTTAACCAAGAGCCATATTACCTTGTCATCTCCCTTGTATTAAATGCTTGCAGATTCCAGCTTAGTCCAATGCATGTGCACTAATTATTATTATCCACACCGTTCGGTCATGCGAGTAAAAGGCAATAATGACGATATATGATGAACTGATTGAGACGAGAGAAGCTGGTATGAACTCGACCTATCTTGTTTTTGTAAATATGATGAGTTCATTGTTCCTGATTCAGCTTATTATGAATGAAACATGCTTGCAATGACAATTAGAGATTATAGTTGCTCATGCCATGCTTAATTAGCTAGGAATTTATAATGGTTTACCTTGCGTGCCAACATGCTATTTAAAATGGTTGTGATGTGGTATCATATGGTGGTATCCTCCTTTGAACGATTCGAGTGGCTTGACTTGGCACATGTTCACACATGTGGTTGAAACAAAATCAACATAGCCTCCACGATATTTATGTTCATGGTGATTTATATCCTACTCATGCTTGCACTCATTGTTGATTTATCTTAATGCATGTTCATGACTGTTGTTGCTCTCTAGTTGGTCACTTCCCAGTCTCTTTCTAGCCTTCACTTGTACTAAGCGGGAATGTTGCTTGTGCATCCACTTCCATAAACCCCAAAGTTACTCCATATGAGTCCACCATACCTTCGTATATGCGGTATTAACTGCCGTTCCAAGTAAATTTGTATGTGCCAAACTCTAAACCTTCAAATGAAATTCTGTTTTGTATGCTCGAACAGCTCATGTATCAACTAGGGTTGTATATATCTTCCATGTTAGGTGGGTTATTCTCACGATGAGTGGACTCCGCTCATCATTCATGAGAAAATGGCCGGTAACCGGGATGCCCAGTCCCATGCTCAAATCAATTTAAAATAATTAAACAAACCCCCCCCCCAGGACTGTTGTTGGTATGGACGGTGCCCGTCGTTTCGAGCTAGCCGTGGAGTGTGCTTGTTGGTGGTGGGGGGGTATAAACTTTACCATTCAGTTTGGGAACCACCTATAATGTGTGTAGCATGGAAGATATCGAGAACTCTTGGTTGTTATGTTGACAATGAAAGTATGCCACCCAAAATATTATTTATCTCTATTTCGAAATTCAAGCTCTGGCACCTCTGCAAATCCCTGCTTCCCTCTACGAAGGGCCTATCTATTTACTTTTATGTTGAGTCATTATCCTCTTATTAAAAGGCACCAGTTGGAGAGCACCGCTGTCATTTGCATGCATTGCTATTAATTTACATTGAGTATGACAGTGACCAGATCTATTTTACCATGAATTACAATGTCTAGTCAGTCCTTGATCTTGAGAGGTGCTCTGCATTTACGTTTTGCGGTCTCAGAAAGGGCCAGCGAGATACCATCTTGTTATATCATATTATGATTGTTTTGGGAAAGTGTTATCTGATGACCCACAAGTGTAGGGGATCTATCATAGTCCTTTTGATAAGTAAGAGTGTAAAACCCAACGAGGAGCAGAAGGAAATGATAGGCAGTTTTCAGTAAGGTATTATGTGCAAGCACTGAAATTATCGGTAAGAGATAGTTTTGTGATAAGGTAATTTGTAACGAGTAACAAATAGTAAAAGTAAATAAGGTGCAGCAATATGGCCCAATACTTTTTGTAGCAAAGGACAAGCCTGGACAAACTCTTATATAAAGGAAAGCGCTCCCGAGGACACATGGGAATTATCGTCAAGCTAGTTTTCATCACGCTCATATGATTCACGTCCGTTACTTTGATAATTTTGTATGTGGGTGGACCGGTTCTTGGGTACTGCCCTTACTTGGACAAGCATCCCACTTATGATTAACCTCTATTGCAAGGATCCGCAACTACAAACTAAGTATTAAGGTAAACCTAACCATAGGATGAAACATATGGATCCAAATCAGCCCCTTACGAAGCAACGCGTAAACTAGGGTTTAAGCTTCTGTCACTCTAGCAACCCATCATCTACTTATTACTTCCCAATGCCTTCCTATAGGCCCAAACAATGGTGAAGTGTCATGTAGTCAACGTTCACATAACACCACTAGAGGAAAGACAACATACATCTCATCAAAATATCGAACGAATACCAAATTCACATGACTACTAACAGCAAGACTTCTCCCATGTCCTCTGGAACAAACGTAATTACTCACAAATCATATTCATGTTCATAATCAGAGGGGTATTAATATGCATAAAGGATATGAACATATGATCTTTGATACGTCCAAAACGTATCTATAATTTCTGCTTGCTCCATGCCACTTTTGGGTGATATTGCTATGATATTCATACACTTCCATACACTTTTGATCATATTTGGACTAACTTACTAATCCAGTGCACCCAAGTGCCAGTTTCTGTTTTCGGCTGATTTTGTATTTCAGGTTTTCACGTTTCGAGAACTGCCCAGAAAAATCCAGAAAAATTATATAAAAAATCAGCGATCCGGGAACGACACTGCCTCCGAAGGGCAGCCTGGGGGAGCCACAGGGGCTCCAGGCGCCCTGTGGGTGCGCCCCCCCTGGGCCGCGCCGGGGGGGGGGGGGCGCCTGGGCCCCCCGAAGCCCGTCCGGTGCCCCCCTTTGGCATATATTTAGAGGGACCTCCGAAACCCTCAAAACAGGACTTCTTTTCGCGATCCCATCTCTGTTCCGCCGCCGCCGCCGCTTCCAAGATCGGGAGCACCAGGAGAACTCTTCCCGGCACCCTGCCGGAGGGGAGGATCACCACCGGGAGCTTCTCCACCACCATGGACGCCTCCCGGATGACTCGTGAGTAGTCTCCCTTGGACCATGAGTCCATGACCAGTAGCTATGTGATGTTCTCCTCCCGTTCTTGTGCTTCACTAATTAGTCCTCGTGAGCTGCCCTACATGATCGAGGCACCTATGTAATCCTTATGTTGTTGCTATGTTGAGTTTGCTGGGATCCGATGGATTATGAGATTATGTTCAGATTGATCTTGAGTAATATATTTGATTCACCTCTTTTATATTTTAGTTCATAAGTAATTCTTGCATGTTCTCCGTTGTTATTTATTGCTTTGGCCGAGTAATAGGTAGTGACTCCAAGAGGGAATGTTATGCTCAATTGTGGGTTCATGCCCCTCGATGACTAGCTTGAGTGACAGAAACATGAGTATAGGGGATGTGTTGTTGCCAGAAGGGGGAAAACAACGGTGCTTGTGCCCGCGGGTGCAAGGACTGTTTACTTTACGCAAAGTTCTTTTAATGCAGTTGTCTGTTGCATTGAGTTTACACTATGGGTGGGACTCGCAACTTAATACCAGCGAGATGTTCTGGATAGATATCTCAAGGTGGATGATTAGTAGTAGATATTGATGGATTTCGGTCTACTTACTTTGGCGTACCGCCCATGCTTTGAACCTCAACCTTTCTTGCAATGTAGTCAGCATTGGTTTGCGTTCCTGGTCCTGTCAATTGCCCAGCTGTAATTTGTTACCTCACATAGCTGTTTTATCGTCTTTTGGGAGAGAGACATCACTAGTGAACATCATGAGACTCCGGTCCATATTACCATCATTGATCACATCCACTATTTACTTTTCGCTATTTTATTTACTATTGCAAAACACTATCTATCACTACTATCATATTGCTTTTAACCCTTTGTGAACTACAAGGCCGGAGATATTGACAACCTATCTGTACTCGTTGGGAGCAAAGTTATTTGTATCTGTGTGCAGGTCCACGTTGATTGCTAATTGCGCCGTTAGCAGTTGACACCTACCTGTTGAACCTAGGAGTCTCTGGGATTCGATCCTTGGCATCTTTGCTAGGGGAAAACACTTCTACTTACTGCATCTTACACCTTCCACTTGGGGTAACCAACGAGGGGTTCGAGGCCCATCAAGGAGTATTTTCTGGCGCCGTTGCTGGGGACTCCACTCTTCAGGATAGGGGAGTTGCATGCTATCTTTTACCTTTGCTTTTTAGTCTTGTTAGTTTACTTTTCATATTTGCTTTAGTTCCTTTTATCGAAAATCACAAAAATAGTTATCTTGCTTGCTTGCTACTATGGGTTCCACCGAGAACACCAAGTTGTGTGACTTCACTAGTCACAACAACGATGACTTTATCAGCACACCTATCACTACACCTGCCACTTCAGCACCTTCATATGAAATTAAACCTGCTTTACTTAACTTAGTCATGAGAGAACAATTCTCCGGTGCTGGAGATGATGCTGCTTTACACTTGAACAACTTTGTTGAACTTTGTGATATGCAAAAGTACCAAGAAATAGATGGTAATATTGTTAAGCTTAAGCTTTTTCCTTTCTCTTTGAGAGGAGGATCTAAAATTTGGTTTAAGTCTTTGCCTAGAAATAGCATAGATTCTTGGGACAAGTGCAAAGATGCTTTTATTGGAAAATACTATCCACCTGCTAAAATTATCCAACTTAGAAGTAACATCATGAATTTTAAACAATTGGATAATGAACACGTTGCCCAAGCTTGGGAACGTATGAAGTCTCTTATCAAGAACTGCCCTACTCACGGTTTGACTACTTGGATGGTTATCCAAACTTTTTATGCAGGCTTGAACTTTACCTCGCGGAACCTGTTAGATTCGGCCGCGGGAGGAACTTTTATGTCAACTACCCTTGGTGCTGCCACAAAGCTTCTCGATGAGATGATGACCAACTATTCCCAATGGCACACCGAACGCGCTCCAACAGGTAGGAAGGTAAACTCTGTCGAGGAGATTTCCTCCCTCAATGAAAAAGTTGACTTGATCATGTCTCTACTTTCGAAGCAATCTACTGTTGATCCTCGTGATGTTCCTTTAAATTCTTTGATTGCTCAAGAACAAGTAGATGTTAACTTCATCTCTAGAAACAATTTTAACAACAATGCTTATAGGAGTAACTTTGGTAGTAATTCTAGAACGTTCCCCTCCAATTCCTATGGGAACAACAATGCTTATCCTAACATCAAGAACTCCTTCCAAAAAGATAGAAACTTGTCTGGCTATGAGAAACTGGTAGAAATAGAGGAGGCCACTAAGAACTACATGCACACCCAATATGAACAAAACGAAACCTTCTCGAGGCAATTAAATGAGCATACTGCTATCTTGCAAGACATTAGTAGACGATTAGAGAACATAAATATTGAGATTTCTAACCTCCAGACTAGACTCACTATCACTGAGACCCAAGTTTCCAATATGTCCCACACACAGGCCACTTTGATAAACCAAATGGCAGCTAAACCCGAAGTGGTCGCATCCCTAAGGGAGGAAGAGGAAAGAATTAAGAGCCTTCCTACCCACCACACTGTTGCTACTATCCAAGTTATTGAGAATGTTCACACTCTTAGCACCCAATGTACTCCTGGTCCCAATGGACCTATTAATGGTGATGCTATAGAAACTACCAACCAAGTGAACCTTAAGGACACCACAACTACTTTACTTGATGCTCGTGACCTTGGTTTTGATAATTGCACTCTTACAGAAGTTATTGATTTCCTTCACAAGATGTCTAGAGATCCCCGCACTAGCACGCTTAACCTTGCCTTCACAGAGCATATCACTAATGCTCTCATCAAAGCCAAGGAGGAGAAACTTAGAGTAGAAGCCTCCATACATAGAAAGCTAGAAGATGGTTGGGATCCTATGATAAAAATTAATTTGAATGACTTCTCTTGTTATGCATTATGTGATGTTGGTGCTAGTACCTCTGTTATGCCCAAAAGGATATATGATATGCTTAAATTGAAACCTTATGATTCTTGTTCTTTTGGAGATGTTCTCGTTGATTCTTCCATAAAGAAACCTTTGGGGAGGATCGACGATGTTCTTATTGTTGTCAATGATAATTATGTGCCTGTTGATTTTACTATTATGGATATTGAATGTGATCCTTCATGTCCAATTATTTTGGGACGTCCCTTTTTGCGCACCGTTGGTGCTGTCATTGACATGAAAGAGGGTAATATAAAATTTCAGTTCCCTCTCAAGAAAGGTATGGAACACTTCCCTCGAAAGAAAGTCAAGTTACCTTTTGAGTCCGTTGTACGGGCTAGCTATTCTTTTACTCTTGATAAAACTTGATCTTTGCATTATGCCTAGCTTAAAGGCATAAAAGAAAGCGCTTTTGGGAGGCAGCCCACATGAATAAATTTTTTGCTTTTGTTGTGTCTTGATGTTGTTTACTGCTGTAGCATCATCATTGTATCTTTGCTTTTCATATTTGTGCCAAGTATAGCCTCTGATTGCTAGAAAGTTCAAAAGTTGTGAGGTGCTGTCCAGGAAACAGATTCTGTCCTTGGATAGAAAAATTCGTATAAAATCACCAGATCATCTTTTTGGTCTGAATTGTTTCGACAGCGTTCTCTATATAATTGTCTTTCGTGCGTCAGTTTTGAGTTTTTTTATTTGAGTTGCAGAAGTATCCCGAACAGACCAATTACTGCCTGATGTTCTGTTTTTCACAGATTCTGTCCTGTTTTGCCTTACCTTCACTTTGCAAATTGAGAACTTGCTTTTTCTTTGCAAAAACCTTTTGGCAATCTTTAGAAACAGTAGAACTTCAAGAATATCCTTATTTCCAGTAAGGTATAATTATTTTATTAAGGGTACTAACCTCGCTAATCAGATTATGATGAGTTATGTATGAAGGGAGTTTTCAAGTGTGCGAGGGAAGATGATAAAAAGATTCAGGAGTGTCAAGTGCTCAAGCTTGGGGATGCCCCCGTGCACCCCCAAGAAATATTCAAGGAGACTCAAGCGTCTAAGCTTGGGGATGCCCCCCGTGCATCCCCTTCTCCATCAACATTATCAGTTCGTCTTTCGTTCCGCTATATTTTTATCACTTCATGTGTTATGTGCTATGCTTGGAGCGTCTTGCTTTTAGTTTTCTTTTTAGTTTTTCATAACGAGTCGGAACTCAGCATTCCTTTATGTGGGAGAGAAACACGCTCCACTTCTACCTAGAACATTACATAGAATTTTCATGTCTATCCATGCTGTGTGTGTTCTTTGTCTTTAAATAGCTACTATCATACTCCGCTCTTAGTATTCATGCTTATCTCTTCAAGAGCTTTTATTTAGTTGGTTGCTTGAACTCTCTTTAATTACCATGCTCACCTTATTAAGAGAGTTTGCTTCCGTTGCATGGGTTAATGTGTCTATGATAAAGATGCTACTTTCATGATGGTGCTTAGTAGTTCAGGTTTTCTTATGGTTAATCTCAAATAGCTGGGGGGTTCCCAATGTGTTATTGGAGTACCAACTTGGTTTGTTTGCCTATGATGTGGTATGGTTTAGTAATATCTTCCTTCGAGAATTTATTTTGATTGACTTGGCGTATGCTCACGCATATTTAAGACTGTAAAGAAAGTCTGTCAAGCCTTGATGATCTTTTATTTCTAAGTAGCGATATAACTACCATGCCTGATTCAATATTGCTTTGTCGCTCTGCATGATTATGACCGTCATTGCTCTCTTAGTTGGTCGCTCCCAGTCTTTTGCTAACCTCCACCTGTACTAAGCAAATTAACCATGCAATATATAGCTCATGGGAAAGTAGCCTAAAAACTATTATGGTAAAGAATATGTTGCTTATGTATCTTATTTCTTATGAGTTGCTTGCTGAGCGGTAACCATGTTTCTGGGGACGCCATCAACTGTCACACTTTTGTTGAATATCATGTGAGTTGCTATGCATGTTCGTCTTGTCTGAAGTAAGGGTGATTTACCTTGGGTTGAATAACTATGCATATTGTTAGAGAAGAACATTGGGCCGCCAACCAAAGCCATGCATCATGGTGGAAGTTTTAGCTTGGACCTTAATCCTCAATCTCTTATGAGAATATGCTTATGCATTAAAGAGGAGTCCATCATCTATTTTCTATGTTGTCCCGGTATGGATGTCCTCAAGTTGAGATCTATCAAAAACGAGAAATCAAATGTGATCTATCTCCTTGGACCTTTGTACAGGTGGCATAGAGGTACCCCTTTGTGACACTTGGTTAAAACATATGTAATGCAATGATAACCCATGGGGATCCGAGCTAATTAGGACAAGGAGCGAGCACTATTGGTATTCGATGCATGAGGCTTGCAACTTATAAGATGTTTTATGCATGACACATATGAAGTACTACTACCGTTGAAACAATTGCTTCCATGTTTCAAAATAAAAAGCTCTAGCACTTAACCTTTCTTTTACCTTTATGTTGAAGCACCAACTACTGAGAGCATGATTGTCATTCTGAGTGTAATGTGCATTGTTCCAAAGTAGCATTGTCTTGTGCATGATTGTGATATCGTTTATTCTGAAATGATTGTATCTAGTCATCACTTAAACCTTGAAGGGGCCCCTGCACTTATGTTTTGCATCACTAAAGGGGGAAAGCTAGATATCACTTTAACATATTTGCACATCATGTTCATTGCAAATCTTTTTGATGTTTCAGTTTCATATTGTAAAACTTTCAGTCATTTGTGATTTTCTCTTGAGACAACTTAATTACTTTAGAATCATTGTCTCAGTAAGCTTTTGTCATATGACTATGAGAAAGTCTTATATGGTTAATAGCATGTCACCACAGAAATTATTCTTGTTATCATTTACCTACTCGAGGACGAGCAGGAATTAAGCTTGGGGATGTTGATACGTCCAAAACGTATCTATAATTTATGCTTGCTCCATGCCACTTTTGGGTGATATTGCTATGATATTCATACACTTCCATACACTTTTGATCATATTTGGACTAACTTACTAATCCAGTGCACCCCAGTGCCAGTTTCTGTTTTCGGCTGATTTTGTATTTCAGGTTTTCACGTTTCGAGAACTGCCCAGAAAAATCCAGAAAAATTATATAAAAAATCAGCGATCCGGGAACGACACAGCCTCCGAAGGGCAGCCTGGGGGGGGGGGCGCAGGGGCTCCAGGCGCCCTGTGGGCGCGCCCCCCCTGGGCCGCACCGGGGGGGCGCCTGGGCCTCCCGAAGCCCGTACGGTGCCCCCCTTTGGCATATATTTAGAGGGACTTCCAAAACCCTCAAAACAGGACTTCTTTTCGCGATCCCATCTCTGTTCCGCCGCCGCCGCCGCTTCCAAGATCGGGAGCACCAGGAGAACTCTTCCCGGCACCCTGCCGGAGGGGAGGATCACCACCGGGAGCTTCTCCACCACCATGGACGCCTCCCGGATGATTCGTGAGTAGTCTCCCTTGGACCATGAGTCCATGACCAGTAGCTATGTGATGTTCTCCTCCCGTTCTTGTGCTTCACTAATTAGTCCTCGTGAGCTGCCCTACAGGATCGAGGCACCTATGTAATCCTTATGCTGTTGCTATGTTGAGTTTGCTGGGATCCGATGGATTATGAGATTATGTTCAGATTGATCTTGAGTAATATATTTGATTCACCTCTTTTATATTTTAGTTCATAAGTAATTCTTGCATGTTCTCCGTTGTTATTTATTGCTTTGGCCGAGTAATAGGTAGTGACTCCAAGAGGGAACATTATGCTCGATTGTGGGTTCATGCCCCTCGATGACTAGCTTGAGTGACAGAAACATGAGTCTAGGGGATGTGCTGTTGCCACAAGGGGGAAAACAACGGTGCTTGTGCCCGCGGGTGCAAGGATTGTTTACTTTACGCAAAGTTCTTTTAATGCAGTTGTCTGTTGCATTGAGTTTACACTATGGGTGGGACTCGCAACTTAATACCAGCGAGATGTTCTGGATAGATATCTCAAGGTGGATGATTAGTAGTAGATATTGATGGATTTCGGTCTACTTACTTTGGCGTACCGCCCATGCTTTGAACCTCAACCTTTCTTGCAATGTAGTCAGCATTGGTTTGCGTTCGTGGTCCTGTCAATTGCCCAGCTGTAATTTGTTACCTCACATAGCTGTTTTATTGTCTTTTGGGAGAGAGACATCACTAGTGAACATCATGAGACTCCGGTCCATATTACCATCATTGATCACATCCACTATTTACTTTTCGCTATTTTATTTACTATTGCAAAACACTATATATCACTACTATCATATTGCTTTTAACCCTTTGTGAACTACAAGGCCGGAGAGATTGACAACCTCTCTGTACTCGTTGGGAGCAAAGTTATTTGTATCTGTGTGCAGGTCCACGTTGATTGCTAATTGCGCCGTTAGAAGTTGACACCTACCTGTTGAACCTAGGAGTCTCTCGGGATTCGATCCTTGGCATCTTTGCTAGGGGAAAACACTTCTACTTACTGCATCTTACACCTTCCACTTGGGGTAACCAACGAGGGGTTCAAGGCCCATCAATCTTCCACCGGATAAACCAACTAGCATCAACTATAAGGAGTAATCAACACTACTAGCAACCCACAGGTACCAATCTAAGGTTTTGAGACAAAGATTGGATACAAGAGATGAACTAGGGTTTGAGTGGAGATGGTGTTGGTGAAGATGTTGATGGAGATTGACCCCCTCCCGATGAGAAAATCGATGGTGATGATTTCCCCCTCCCGGAGGGATGTTTCCCCGGCAGAACAGCTCCGCCAAAGCCCTGGATTGGTTCCGCCAAGGTTCCGCCTCGAGACGGCGGCGCTTCATCCCGAAAGCTTCCTTATGATTTTTTCTAGGGCAGAAGACACCTTATACCAGAAGATGGGCATTGGGGGCTGTCAGGTGGCCCATGAGGCAGGGTGGAACGCCCCCACCCTCGTGGACGGTGGGTGGCCCCCCTCTGGTGCTTTCTTCGCCCTATATTTTTTATATATTCCAAAATTAACTTTCATGGAGTTTCAAGACTTTTTGAGTTGTGCAGAATAGGTCTCCAATATCTGCTCCTTTTCCAGCCCAGAATTCCAGCTGCCGGCATTCTCGCTCTTCATGTAAACCTTGTAAAATAAGAGAGAAAAGGCATAAGTATTGTGGCATAATGTGTAAAAACAGCACATAATGCAATAAACATCAATATAAAAGCATGATGCAAAATGGACGTATCACTCCCTCAAGCTTAGACCTCGCTTGTCCTCAAGCGGAAGCCGATATCGAAAAATATGTCCACATGTTTAGAGATAGAGGTGTCGATTAAATAAAATACGGACAAGAGGGCATCATGATCATTCTTATAACAGCAACATATTTATTGTCATAAGATTTCTTATGCTAAAGTAACAATCTATTTACAATGTCAAGTATGAATCAGAAACCTTATTGAAAACTAACAAACTGCGATCTCGGTCATTGAAGCAATTGCAATTTATCATAACATCAGAAAGAGTCAATATAAAATCTTTTCAGCAAGTCCACATACTCAACTATCATTAAGTCTTTCACAATTGCTCACACTCATGCAATACTTAATGGTATGGAATTTTAATCGGACACAGAGAAAGATAGGGGTTTATAGTGTTGCCTCCCAACCTTTTACCTCAAGGGTAATGTCAACAATAATAGTTCATGAAAACTTACATCCAATTGGGTATATATGTCAGTATCTTTCCAAAACAATGTGCTTTCCAAAGGATAAAATGTAAAAAAGAAAGGTGAAGATCACCATGACTCTTGTATAAGGTATAAGGCAAGAATGAAAGATAGTCCCTTTGCAGAGAGAAGCAGAGGTTGTCATGTGCTTTTATGGTTGGATCTAAAAAATCTTAGCGCAAAAGAACATCACTTTATATTGCCAATTGTGATATGTACCTTTATTATGCAGTCCGTCGCTTTTATTGCTTCGATATCACAAGATCATATAAAGCTTATTTTCTCCACACTAATAGATCATACATATTTAGAGAGTTGCAACAATGACAACTTACTTGAAGGATCTTACTCAATCCATAGGTAGATATAGTGGACTCTCATGGCAAAACTGGGTTTAAGGATATTTGGAAGCACAAGTAGTATCTCTACTTGGTGCAAGGAGTTTGGCTAGCATGAGGGGGAAAGGCAAGCTCAACATGTTGGATGATCCATGACAATATACTTTATTTTGGATATAAGAAAACATAACCCATTATGTTGTCTTCCTTGTCCAACATCAACTTTTTAGCATGTCATATTTTAATGAGTGCTCACAATCATAAAAGATGTCCAAGATAGTATATTTATATGTGAAAACCTCTCTTTCTTTATTACTTCCTATTAATTGCAACGATGACCAAAACTATGTTTGTCAACTTTCAACAATTTTTATTCATCATACTCTTTATATGTGAAGTCATTACTCCCCGAAAGATCAATATGATATCTTTGATTATTTTTATTCTTTCTTTTATTCTCTCATGATCATAGTGAGATAATCAAGCCCTTGACTCAAAACTAATCTTTATATTATATAGCTCATGGACTCGAATACATAGATAAGGATCATAAAGCAAAGCTCACAACTAGATCATACTAAACATTATTCTACTAGATCAAGATATTACCAAAAGGATTGAACTAAGAAAAACGGTAAAGATAGGGGTGTGATGGTGATACGATACCGGGGCACCTTCCCCAAACTTGGCAGTTGCCAAGGGGAGTGCCCATACCCATGTGTTTATGTCTCTTTCTTCGGAGGTGGTGATGATGGAGTTGTTGATGATGTAGGCTTCTCGTCCATCTTCCAAGGCATAGGCTCACCCTCGTAGAAAGATGATCGAGTCTCCGGGATCCTCAAATCTGCAGCCAAACTCATCTTCTTGAATCCATATTCATACTCACAGTTTTGGTTTTGCAGGTCATAGATCTGGGCTTGGAGGTGCTCGATTTTCTCTTGAAGCTTGAAGATGGCCTCCCCAATGTTCTTGGCATCCAGCTTGTGGTTGTTGGTGAACTCCGCGATCATCATGTGGTTGGCGTTGAGTCCTCGTTCCACCATCCCCTGGCACTTGAAAACTTGTTGCTCCCTTGCTTCGAGTCTTGTCTCCACGCTTCCGGTCCTCCTTGGTCCCTCAACATCGCGGATGTGCAGCACCCCCTCACGCACCTCAATGGTTTGAGGGTGTTGCAGCACCTCTGCGAGGTAGGGGTTGATGACCTTCTCGAAAAACTTGTCCTTGGGGGCGCTTGAAGACGTCATGGTGATCTAGATCTGTCAGAAACACAGCTTGAAACAAAAGCAAAGGATTTTGTTGTGGTACCGTGGTCAAAACCTTCGGGAGATTATATATGAATTTTTACCGACCAAAACAAGTATCGTGTAAGAAAACGGAGTCCAGAGGGCACACGAGGTGTCCACGAGGCAGGGGGTCATGCCCTCCACCCTCGTGGATGCCTCGTGTCCCTTTCGGACTGCTTCTTATTTTCCTATTTTCTTCAATATTCCAAAACGGTTAAAATTGCCATTAGAACTGTTTTGGAGTCGGTTTACTTACCATACCACATACCTCTTCCTTTTAGGAGTCTGAATTGTTCTGAAAAGTGTCCCTTATGTATTCCTCCGGGGTTACGGTTTCAATGACATTAGTTTCAACATTTATGGGATTACCTGAGCTATAATGTTTGATTCTTTGGCCGTTCACCACCTTTGACTCGTGCCTTCGAAGTTGTTGATTATTATGGCACCGGAACGATAGACCTCCTCGATAACGTAAGTACCTTCCCATTTAGAGAGAAGTTTTCCTACAAAAAAATCTTAAACAAGAGTTGTATAGCAAAACATAATCACCTACATTAAACTCACGCTTTTGTATCCTTTTGTCATGCCATCTTTTAACTTTTTCTCTAAAAAATTGGCATTTTCATAGGCCTGGATTCTCCATTCATCAAGTGAGCTAATGTCAAATAACCTTTTATCACCGGCAAGTTTGAAATCATAATTGAGCTCTTTAATGGCCCAATATGCCTTATGTTCTAGTTCGAGAGGTAAGTGACATGCTTTTCCATAAACCATTTTATACGGAGACATACCCATAAGATTTTTATATGCAGTTCTATAGGCCTATAATGCATCATCAAGTTTCTTGGACCAATTCTTTCTAGATCTATTAACAGTCTTTTGCAAAATTAATTTCAGCTCTCTGTTACTTAGTTCTACTTGACTACTAGACTAAGGGTGGTATGGGGATGCAACACTATGATTAACATCATACTTAGCAATCATTTTACGGAAAGCACCATGAATAAAATGTGAACCACCATCAGTCATTAAGTATCTAGGGAATCCAAACCTTAGAAATATAACTTCTTTAAGCATCTGAATAGAGGTGTTATGATCAGCACTACTAGTTGGAACAGCTTCTACCCACTTAGTAACGTAATCAACAACAACTAAAATATGTGTATACCCATTAGAGGAAGGAAACGGTCCCATATAATCAAAGCCCCAAACATCAAGTGGTTCAATAACAAGTGAATAATTCATAGGCATTTCTTGACGTCTACAAATATTACCAATTCTTTGACATTCATCACAAGACAAGACAAACTTACGGGCATCCTTGAAGAGAATAGGCCAATAGAAACCAAATTGCAGTACCTTATGTGCAGTTCTATCTCCAGCATGGTGTCCTCCATAAGCCTCGGAGTGACACTTGTGTAGGATATGTTCCTATTCATGCTCAGGTACACAACGTCTAATAATACCATCTACTCCTTCTTTATAAAGGTGTGGGTCATCCCAGAAGTAATGTCTTAAATCATAGAAAAACTTTTTCTTTTGCTGGTATGTGAAACTAGGTGGTATAAATTTAGCAACAATGTAATTAGCATGATCAGCATACCATGGAGCAGTACAAGAAGCATTTATGGCAGCTAATTGTTCATCAGGAAAGCTATCATCAATAGGTAGTGGGTTATCAAGAATATTCTCTAACCTAGACAAGTTGTCTGCAACGGGGTTCTCAGCTCCCTTTCTATCAGTAATATGCAAATCGAACTCTTGTAGCAAGAGAACCCATCTAATAAGTCTAGGTTTAGCATCTTTCTTTTCCATAAGATATTTAATAGCAGCATGATCAGTGTGAACAGTTACTTTAGAATCAACAATATAAGGCCTGAACTTATCACAAGCAAATACAACTGCTAAAAATTCTTTTTCAGTAGCAGCATAATTTCTCTGGGCACTATCTAGAGTTTTACTAGCATATTGGATAACATTCAATTTCTTATCAACTCTTTGTCCTAGAACAACACCTACAACATAATCACTAGCATCGCACATAATTTCAAAGGGTAAATTCCAGTCAGGAGGCTGGACAATAGGTGCAGAAATCAATGCTTTCTTAAGTATTTCAAATGCTTCTACACAATCATCATCAAAGACAAAAGGAACATATTTTTGTAAGAGGTTAGTCAGAGGCCTAGAGATTTTTGAGAAGTCCTTAATGAACCTCCTATAAAAATCGGCATGACCAAGGAAACTTATTATACCTTTGATGTTCTTGGGACACGGCATCTTCTCAATAGCATCAACTTTAGCTTTATCGACTTTAATACCTCTTTCAGAAATTTTATGCCCCAAGACGATACCTTCATTAACCATAAAGTGGCACTTTTCCTAATTCAATACAAGATTAGTTTCTTCACATCTCTACAAAACTCGATCAAGGTTGCTTAAGCAATCATCAAAATAAGTTCCATAAATGGAATTATAATCCATGAAAACCTCAACAATCTTTTCACAAATATCAGAGAATATAGCCATCATGCATCTTTGAAAGGTAGCAGTTGCATTACATAAACCAAAAGGCATACGTCTATAAGCAAAGATATCTAAAGGGCAAGTAAAAGTGGTATTTTCTTGATCCTCTTTTGACACAGTTATTTGAGAGAAACCAGAATAGCCATCTAGAAAGCAAAAATGAGTATGTTTGGATAATCTTTCTAGCATTTGATCAATAAAAGGCAGAGGGTAATGATCCTTTTTAGTAGCTTTATTTAATTTGCGGAAATCAATTACCATTCTATAGCCTATAAAAATTCTTTGCGGGATCAATTCATCTTTATCATTAGGAACAACAGTAATACCTCTCTTCTTAGGGACACAATGGACAGGACTTACCCACTAACTATCAGCAACTGGATAAATTATACCTGCCTCTAGAAGCTTTAATATTTCTTTCCTTACCACTTCTTTCATCCTAGGATTTAACCATCGTTGGTGATCAACAACAAGTTTAGCGTCTTTCTCCAATTTTATTTTGTGTTGGCATAGAGTGGGACTAATGCCCTTAAGATCATCAAGAGTACATCCAATAGCAGCACGGTGCTTCTTCAGAGTTCTCAATAATTTCTCTTCTTCTTGCTCTGAAAGGTTAGCACTAATAATAACATGATATATCTTCTTTTCATCAAGCTAGGCATACTTAAGAGTATCAGGTAATGGTTTCAGCTCAAACACGGGATCACCCTTGGGTGGAGGAGGATCCCCTAGAATTTCAACAGGCAAGTTGTGTTTCAATAAACGTCCCTGTCTAAAGAATATTTCATCTATTTCCCATCTCTCAATCATATACATATCATTTTCATGGTCTAGCAGATATTTTTCTGAAGGGTCGTTAGGAGGCACGGCAATAGAAGCAAGACCAATAATTTGATCCTTACTAGGCAATTCTTTATCATGGGGTTGTCTACGAAATTTAGCAAAGTTAAAATCATGAGACATATCCCCTAAACCAATAGTAACAACATCCTTTTTGTAGTCTATCTTAGCATTAACAGTATTCAAGAAGGGTCTACCAAATATAATAGGGCAAAAGTCATCTTGTGGGGAACCAAGAACAAGAAAGTCAGTAGGGTATTTAACTTTCCCACACAAGACTTCAACATCTCTTTCAATCCCAACTGGTAAAATAGTATCTCTATTGGCAAGTTTAATAGTAACATCAATACCTTCTAGCTCAGCAGGTGCAATTTCGTGCATAATTTCTTCGTATAAGGAATGAGGTATTGCACTTGCACTAGCACCGATATCACATAAGCCATGATAGCAATGATCTCCTATTTTAACAGAAATAACATGCATGCCTACAATAGGTCTATGTTTATTTTTAGCATCGGGTCTAGAAATTCTAGCAGCTTCATCACAGAGGTAAATAACATGCCCATCAATATTATCAACCAAGATATTCTTAATCATAGCAACACTAGGTTCAACTTTAATTTGCTCAGAGCGTGTAGGTGTTCTAGTATTACTCTTACGAACCACAGTTGAAGCTTTAGCATGATCCTTTATTCTAACAGGGAAGGGTGGTTTCTCAATATAAGCGGTGGGAACAATAGGATCTACATTATAAGTAATAATCTTTTCTTCAACTTTAATAGGTTCAACTACTTTTACTTCAGTGGGAGAATGATATTTAAACCACTTCTCCTTAGGGAGATCAACATGAGTAGCAAATGATTCACATAAAGAAGCTACTATTTCAGAGTCAAGGTCATATTTAGTGCTAAATTCACGGAAAACATCAGTATCCATAAAAGATTTAACACAATCAAACTTAGGTGTTATACCTGACTCCTTACCTTCGTCGAGATCCCAATCCTCAGAGTTGCGTTTAATTATTTCCAATAAATCCCATTTGAATTCAATAGTCCTCATCATAAAAGAACTAGTGCAAGAAGTATCGAGCATGGAGCGATTATCGAGAGAAAGCCGAGCATAGAAATTTTGAATAATAATTTCTCTTGAGAACTCATCATTGGGGCATGAATATAACATTGTGTTGACGCTCAAAAGTGGCACAATCGTAAAAGTTGCTTTAATCTATGTCAAGATTACTTCAAACTTATGGTTGAAGTCACCATGAGATGGCTTTCTTTGAGAAGATCAAGATGGATATGAAAGTGGTCTAAAACGGAGTCCGGATGCAAAAGTTATGACAAGTTCAAAGATGCTCATGGTGACACCAGATTAAAGAATGGCTTGAAACCCAATTAAGATGACTTTAAATGGAAAAAGTTTAAGCAATAAAGTTGTGCATCTCGTCGAAACGGTCGATTTTGATATAAAAATCGTCCCAATCCGAGTTCGTATGCAAAAGTTACAGCCATCCGAACACAGCCCTGTCACATAACCATAAGTGGCGCGCCCCACCAGCCACGTGTCTGATGGGTAGCGCGAATAACAGCATGTATTGCGTGACCGTTTTGGCCCGTAAGATGGCTTCAAATCGAAAAACGTTCAACAAGAAAGTTGTTCGTCTCGTCGAAACGGTCAAGATTTCTTTTGGGCTCTTTTCCATCCGAGGTCGTTTACCACCTCAAAAATTACCCGCAAGGTACAGCCAGTTTAAACCGAACAGTTTTCGAATGTTCGGACAAAACCAATCCGAATTTGGCTAGGATTTTGGACGTGAATCCAAGCCTTTTCCTTGCACGAGAAGTCCAACCGCCTCTTATATACCTAAGGGGTGACGGCCGATTGAACAACACACAATCGATCAAATCATCTACCACTTTTTATCTTTTATCTTTTCTGCTTAACCCTAGTTCTTCTTCTTCCTCGTTCTTCGTTCGTTCTTCTTGTTGCAGGGCGACGAACCTCGAGGCCCTACGGGCGGTCAGGCCGGCCTAGGGCAGCCCATAGCCGCCGCGCGCCCCGACTGGGTCCCTCTTGGGCGTGTGGGGTTTCGGGTCCTCAAAAGCGCCCGCCGGATTCCTTGCGTACCGTGCTTCTGGACGGGTCTCCTTCGACGTGAGCTGTGGTGCATCACCCTTAGTGTCGAGGGTACACGGTGACATGTTCGTGTGCGAACACACTTTTTGGCGACTCCGCTGGGGACGAAGCTTTGAACGGTCTCCGGCCCGTTCTTGCTACGAAGAGATCGTCATCTAGGGTTTGCAATGTACAAAGGTAATATGAATATCCAATTCACATATGTAGATGCAAATAATACATATGTTGTTGCTAGATCATCTAATGAGCATAATGTATCGGCTAGCCCTAGCTTTATCAATCATGCATCTAATTATGTGCAAGGGCCGATGCAACAAAATGTCCATGATTCTACTTCATATAATTTTAGCAACATGCAACATATGTATCCCAACTCCCATGCATCGGCAACCCCACAAATCCATATGCCGATGAACAACATGATGAGTTCGGTTAATCAAGTTGAAACACCCCATGTAGGATCTTTCAATGGCATGCAACATAGTGTTTCATCTTTTTATTCATCCGCAACTAATTTGCAACATGTTAATCCAAACATGCTGGTGGATAGGGGAATTGGCCATGCTACTACTAGTTATTCGGCCAATTACCCTCAAACATCATATGCTACACCTCATGCTACTAGTTTTTTGGCACCATACGCAACTGTTGATGTCCATAATTCGGCTCCGCACCTTAATGGTGATGGCCGAATAAGTGAAACTTCTGCAGGAGCACAAATGCCTTCACCTACTACTGTGGCATATCATGTCCCCCCTACACAATTACAGAATTTCGGCAACATCTCATTGCCGAAAGAGTCTAAAAGCATTGGGGGGCAATCATATCTAGACTGGGTAATTGAGAACAAGCTTACATTCTCTTGGGATTTGTGCAACTCTATTCGCCATGAACTAATAGAAGGCGGGAAGCCTCATGATTTTGCTGCTGTAAAAGTTAGAGTTGTGCAAATGATGAAGTTGCCCAGTGCTGTACCATCCAGTGTACCACCTAAATAAACGCAAAGTTTCGGCACCTCATTGCCGAAAGAGTCTCAAAGTATTGGGGGGGGGGCAATCTCTTGACGAGTGGACGGAAATTGAGATAAAAAAGTTTAAAGCTCGCCAAGCTAAGATGTGGGCTAAAATTAGACGAGAGCGAGAAGCCTTGCAAATTCAAAAAGATAAAGTTGTTGATTCAGGTAACAAAGAAAATTCGGTTATTAGAAAAGCCGAATCAAGTAGTATATATTCTGTGTCCATCAAATCCAAAGAGGCAAGCATTATTGAGAAAGGGCATGGAAAGCATAGCAAAACAGTCATACTTGATTTTTCCGAAGTCAATGGAACCTACTTCCTGCCCTATGAGTTTCGTGCCATAGAAATTGACAAGCCTCAAGTACAAGAACAAGTAGCCGAACAAAGTTCAGCTGACATGGATCTTCAAAGCAATGATGCACGGAATCAAGAAAAAGATGATGAAAAGGTGTTGGGGAGCCATCCAAGGACGGAGCAAGATGTTCTTCAAGTGACACCACCATCATGTTCTCCCAACATATTTGAAGAGGTATTCATAGAGAGTAATTTACCTATTTTCAGATTTGGTCGCGACTTCATTATTGATGCATCTATAAGAAATATTCTCATAAGTAATTTTGAAAGACCAATGAAGAAGGGTAATTTACTTGTTAGCAATAAACTTGTTATGGAACATATCGGTCAACCCATTACGATTTTTATAAAGACCGATATTGACTTATTGTTACAGCCAAAGCTTTCCCGTTGCTTTATGTAAAGTTCATATCTAGTTGGGTAGCTTTGCTTATTTCTTACTTGGCTTGCACTTGGTCTCAACTGAGACATGTATGTTCTAAATATCTTCGTTTCAGAAATTTAAAGCCAAGGTTAAATTCTATTGAGAAAACTGATGCTAATATAATATCTTATCCAAAGACATCGGAGATAGAGTGGAAAAAACAATGCATAGCCAAATGGGGAGACTACAAATCTGAACCATTCGTTTGCTTATCTCCAAAGCCATTCAAACAGCAAGATCGGCTAGAGAATAAAAAGTTTACCTTCAATTCAAGTATGTGTGATCAAATATTTGATTTGTTGCTGAAAAATAATTACATAAGAATTCTTGGTCACCATGTCAATCTATCAATTCAAGGACGAATGTATTGTAGGTTGCATCATTCGTTCAAACATAATTTTGAGGATTGCAATATGTTTCGTCAAATAGTTAAATCGGGCATTGAAAAAGGACGATTGAAATTTGCTGAAACACCAAGAGATGACCAGTCTATTCCGATTGGTCCCGATGGCAGAAAGTTTTTGCATCGGCTGCTTCAAGCCGATCCATTTAAAGAGAAGATAAAAACTGCAGGTGATGGGATCAAGCTTTCAAGTAAAGAAGTTCTTGAAGAGCATAATGAACATAATCTTGAGGGTGAGAATTCCATCGAAGCTACAATGGAGATGCCAAGGACTGGGGGGGCAACAAGCAAATCCAATGATCGATGAAAGCAAACCAAAAGAAAGCAAAGGCCAAAATAAGCGCAAGTGTAAGAGATCAAAAATCACTTTCGCTGAACTATTGGATAAGTATCAAAAGAAGAGTGAAGATAAGAATGCTTATCGGCCAAACCATGCAAAGAAACCAAGATCACCCCCAAGGCGCAAGTATGAGGATCGGTATTGGCAAAGTGACGACTTTTATGCAACATATTCATATCCTTATTTTGGGCCGCCAATGCCTATGTCGTGGATGCCTCCCTATGCTCAAGTAGATCCATATCCATCATGGGACAGGTATGATACAAGGCCGCATTCTCCATCTTATTTTAGACCGTCTCACCAATATTATGCAGCTCCGAGAAGATCAACATTTGAACAAGCACATGTTAAAGACCGTTTCAATCATAAGGAATCGGTCCGGAGCTCAAGGAAGAAGAAAGAGGTGGTCAAGCAAGTTTACCGTGTTAAAAGAGATGGTCGTAAGAGTGCAACTTCATATTTGATCTCAAATGAAAAAGAGCCAATTAAAGTGTTGACATTGGCTACTAAAGGCAATGAGATGAAGCATCCAATTATTGAGAGTCAAAGTGCCAGATCTGAAGAAAAGAAGTTGAGAGTGCACAAGGCCAAAAAAGGATTGCCATTGGCCAAGATAAAATCGCAGCTGGGGTGCCCAGTCGGCTTATCATATTGGCAAAAGAAGAAATTACAAAAACTTAGTGCACAAGAACTTGAAGAAAGAAACATGGCATGGGTTCCCAAAGGAAGTGCTCAAAATAAGAATTATGTGCAAGCTTCCATTACAAGAAGTGCGGCAAAGGTGAAGAGGGAAAAGAGTGAAAACTATGAAGGACAAAGCCGAAGGTTTCAGCATCTTCGGTCTACACATTATCCATATTCTTCAACTATGCCATAAACGCCCATGTCATGGAATTCGTCATCAGGTATGATTGGTAACCCTCAATGGGCTTATTTTAATCCATGGATGCCATATAATTTCTTACATAATGAAAGGGTATTACCAAGTCACTATTCATTTGATTAGATACAAGTTTGTTGCTGATCCAAAGGGCCGAAATACTTAGTTTGTCATTTCATTTGTTTGTTTCGGCTATATGTGCTTTGAATGAAGTTTATATTGTAATGGCCAATATTTATCTATCGTCCTAAGAATATGTCAATGCATGGCCGGTGTAGTATTCTAGCATCGTCCTTAGTTTGAATGGAGAGCGAGACAAGGTATGTGCTCATGAAAATTCATATGTATGACTATATTATGATTGAATGGAGTTGAGACATCATTGAATATATGTTGCATAGACCAATTCATAATTGCATAATTGGCAAGTGGGCTTATACTTTGTTTGGATATGATTTGGCTTATGCATCTTTGAGATCTATAATAGGCCAAAGCATAGTTGATTTTATTACTGAACATCGGATTAATGACATGCATAATATTGATGTTAGCCTTGTCTCTCTAGTACTATGGAGATTATGTTTTGATGGTTCAGTTCGTAGCAATGGCCAAAGTGTTGGTGTTGTTTATATATCTCCTTGTGGTACTATTTTTGAAGCCTCATGCCGCTTAGAATATTTTTATGCACGATTAATCAAAGCCGAATATGCATTGTTATTTGGGTTGACTCTTTTACTTGCTATATGTGCTATACATATTGAGGCTTTCGGTGATTCGTTATGAGTAGTGCAACAAATATCCAAGGGCTATCAATGTTTTGACGAATCACTTATAGTTTATCTTGAGATATGTCTAGATGCAAAATTTACCTTGGATTGCTTTAAAATTGTTCTTATATTTAGACATGATAATTCAAAAGAGTTAGCACAGCAAGCATCCGGCTACTACGTTAATCATGGTGTATTGCATTTCTCTCAATAGCCAATGCTTCGTCTCGTCAACATAGGTAAGGCCGAACCGAAGTTCACAGCTTCGGCCACTAATGAATTTTGATGCAGGTGCTAGTAAGGATTGGAGAGAGTTTATTGTTAATTATCTACAAAATCCTAGCAAAAGGGGGAACAATATGGTTCGGAGGATGACCTTGAGATACATATCTATGGAACTTTATCATCGGATTGTTAATGAAGTTGAGAAGGTTTCGCCCAAGTTTGCATCAAGGGTTCAAGAACAATAATGGCCGATATATAATTATCGTCCTAAGCATATAAATGGCCGATGGGGTGTTGACATCGTCCTTAGAACCAACATGGTACAAATTATTTTTCGGCATGCTTGCTTTGCCGAAAAACGGGGAGGCATGTGTTGACGCTCAAAAGTGGCACAATCGTAAAAGTTGCTTTAATCCAATGTTGAGGAAATCGCTTCTCGTTATCGTATTGGTCAGTTGGGGATTAGAGATTAATCAAAAATCGGTCGATAAATCGATTATCGGTCGACTATTAATCGGCCATTTTTTCCAAATCCCAGGTTCCCAACACTAAAATATGCTATATTCAACACCAAAACAATATTGGACAGAAGTGTTACCTTCATTCCTAGCCTTTGAATTCTGGTATAATGAATAGAAAAATAGTACATATTGCGTAACAAGGTCCACAAAATGCAAATAAACTTAGTTTTTGCAAACATAGTCCTCTAATAGGCCCGATTTATTGGTATATTTCCCATAAATCGCTTGTCATAGCGATAAATCGGCCCAAATAATAAATGGTGAAGATAAGGCATAATCTTATCGTTCACCCCAAGAGTAGCGATAAATCGGAAGGTAAATCGCTGAATCGGAAGATTTCTTGAACAGTGCTTTAATATATGTCAAGATTACTTCAAACTTATGGTTGGAAGTCACCATGAGATGGCTTTCTTTGAGAAGATAAAGATGGATATGAAAGTGGTCTAAAACGGAGTCCGGATGCAAAAGTTATGACAAGTTCAGAGATGCTCATGGTGACACCAGATTAAAAAATGGCTTGAAACCCAATTAAGATGACTTCAATCAAATGGAAAAAGTTTCAACATCAAAGTTGTGCGTCTTGTCGAAACGGCCGATTTTGATAAAAAAAATCATCTCAATCCGAGTTAGTATGCAAAAGTTACAGCCATCCGAACACAGCCCTCTCACAGAGCCATAAGTGGCGCGCCCCACCAGCCACGTGTCTGATGGGTAGCGCGAATAACAGCCTGTATTGCGTGACTGTTTTGGCCTAGAAGATGGCTTCAAATCAAAAAACGTTCAACATAAAATTTGTTTGTCTCGTTGAAACGGTCAAGATTGCTTTTCGGCTCTTTTCCATCCGAGGTTGTTTACCACCTCAAAAATTACCCGCAAGGTACACCATGTTTAAACCCAACAATTTTGGAAAGTTCGGACAAAACCAATCCGAATTTGGCTAGGGTTTTGGATGTGAATCCCAGCCTTTTCCTTGCACGGGAAGTCCAGCCGCCTCTTATATACCTAAGGGGTGACGGCCGATTGAACAACGCACAATCAATCAATTCATCTACCACTTTTTATCTTTTATCTTTTCTCCTTAACCCTAGTTCTTCTTCTTCCTCGTTCTTCATTTGTTCTTCGTCATTGCAGGGCGGCGAACCTTGAGGCCCTAGGGGCGGTCATGCCGACCTAGGGCAGCCCATAGCCGCTGTGCGCCCTGACGGGTCCCTCCCGGGCGTGTGGGGTTTCGGGTCTACAAAAGTGCCCGCCGGATTGCTTGCGTACCGCGCGTCCGGACGGGTCTCCTTCGACGTGAGCTGCGGTGCATCACCCTCGGCGTTGGAGGTACACGGTGACGTGTTCGTGTCCGAACACACTGACTTAAGCCTCCCCCAAGCTTGAGCGATACTTTCTCCTTCGCGGGGCCAAAAATTATATATATAATTACAATCACGATGAACCTGATGCATAGGATCGCATAGCCTAAACCATTTCAATGCCTTTCCCTTCAAACATAAAGGGAAGACCTTCTTCTTGATAACATCCTCGGGCATACCTACAAGCTTAAATAATCCACAACTTCATTGATACGTCTCCAACGTATCTATAATTTTTGATTGTTCCATGCTATTATTTATGAAGTCTTAGATGTTTACTGGGCTTTATCATTCACTTGTATATCATTTTTGGGACTAACCTACTAACCCAAAGGCCCAGTCCAGATTGCTATTTTTTGCCTATTTCAGGGTTTTGCAGAAAGGAATATCAAACGGAGTCCAAACGGAATGAAACCTTCGCAGGAGATATTTTTGGAGAAAATCACGCGAGATAAACTTTGGGGACAAGCCAGAGGACAGGGGACCCACCCTCGAGGGTGGGGGGCGCGCCCCCTGCCTCGAGGGCAGCCCCTGTGGCCTCTGGTGCCCCTCTTCCTCCTATATATGCCTACGTACCCCAGAAACTCCATACGCAGAGAGAAAACCCTAATTCCACCACCGTAGCTGCTGTTCCCGTGGAGATCCCATCTTGGAGCCTGTTTCGGGAGGGGGATTCATCACGGAGGCCTTCATCATCATCATCATCGCCCTCACCATGAGTTGTGAGTAGTTTACCACAGACCTTCGGGTCCATAGCTAGTATCTAGATGGCTTCTGCTCTCTCTCCGGATCTCAGTACAAAGTTCTCCTCGGTCTTCGAGGAGATCTATTCGATGTAATCTCTTTTTGCGGTTTGTTTGTCGAGATCCGATGAATTGTGAGTTTATGATCAAGGTTATCTACGAAAGATATTTGGTTCTTCTCTGAACTTTTTATGTGTGCTCATAATATCCTTGCAAGTCTCTTCGAATTATTGGTTTGGTTTGGCCTACTAGATCTATAGTTCTTGCAATGGGAGAAGTGCTTGGATTTGGGTTCAATCTTACGGTGTCCTTTCCCAGTGACAGTTGGGGCAGCAAAGCACGTATTGTATTGTTTCCATCGAGGATAAAAGGATGGGGTTTTCATCATATTGCTTGAGTTTATCCCTCTACATCATGTCATCTTGCTTAAGGTGTTACTCTGTTCGTATGAACTCAATACACTAGATGCATGCTGGATAGCGGTCGATGTGTGGAGTAATAGTAGTAGATGCAGGCAGGAGTCGGTCTACTTGTCTCGGACGTGATGCCTATATACAATGATCATGCCTAGATAGTCTCATAATTATTCGCTTTTCTATCAATTGCTCGACAGTAATTTGCTTACCCGCCGTAGAATACCGCTAGCATGAGAAAAGCCACTAGAGAAAACTATGGCCCCCGGGTCTATCTCTATCATATTACTTTCCCGTCAACTAGCCAATTTATGCCGCCGTTATTTATTTGTTTTCTTCACTTTCTGTTTCTATACCAAAAATATAATTATCATCTCTATCAGATCTCACTATCATAAGTGACCGTAAAGGGATTGACAACACCTTATCGTGTTGGCTGCGAAGTTCTTATTTGCTTGTGCAGGTACGAGGGACTGGCGCGTGGTCTCCTACTGGATTGATACCTTGGTTCTCAAAAAATGAGGGAAATACTTACGCTACTGTGCTACATCTCCCTTTCCTCTTCGAGGGAATACAACACAAGCTCAAGAGGTAGCAAGAAGAATTTCTGGCGCCGTTGCCGGGGAGGCTTAGGCAAAAGTCATATACCAAGTACCTATCACAAACCCTTATCCTTCGCATTACATTTATTTGCCTCTCGTTTTCCTCTCCCCCACTTCACCCTTGCCGTTTTATTCGCCCTTCTTCCGTCGTGTGTTTCTCATTCGCTTGCTTCTTGTTTGCTTGTGTGTTGCTTGCTTGCTTGTCATTATGGCTAGCCCCTTATCCGCTCCTTCGTCTCCCGAGTTTGAAGTACTTCACTTCAAGCACAGGCAAGGATAAAACTTAAAAGATGCTTGGTTTAGAATGATGGAATCTTATCATAAGTGCACCTTAGAAGTGAATTTTAGAATCTTGCTTCGCAACTTATATGTTGGATTGAATATGTCTCATAGACAACTCTTGGATTGCGTTGCTAAAGGAAATTTTATTGAAGTTGATCCTAGTTTCGCACATGAAATCATAGAAGGAATAGTGGGAACACTACCTCCCTAAAAGGAGTCAACCCCGAAAGGGACGCAAGTTTTTGAGAAAATTTTCGAAGTGACAAAAATATTACAGAAATCCCTTGAACCCCTTAAGAGTGTTAGTGGGAATCTCCACCGCATGAATATGTTGATTACCCTTTGCAATAAGAGGTTGGATGCCTTAGATCTTAAGATTTCTGAATATGATGGGAAATGCATAGAACCTCCCGGATTCGATCTTGACACCGTTAAAAAGTCGAAGATCAAAGATTGCAATACCTAGATCTATCTTGTATCGTGCCTAGCTAGGGGAATAAAACGATAGCGCTTGTTGGGAGGCAACCCAATTTTATGTTTTTTGCTTTTGTTGCTGTCAGGTAATCAATATTGCATCTAGCCTCTGATTAGATGTGCTTTCATGTTTTGTTTAGTGTTTGTGCCAAGTAGAACCTTTGGTAAGACTTGCGTGAAGTTTATATGATCTTGCTGTCAAAAACAGAATCGTTAGCGCTCGCTAAAGTAGTCTTCGGATTTTACTGGAGCATGCTTTTTAGTTGATTATTTTTGATGCTGATTGGTAGACAAATTGCGCAAATGTACCAATTTATAGTTCCAACAGTGGCAGCTGCGGAATCTGCTATTGGATTAGCCATTTTCGTTATTACTTTTCGAGTCCGAGGGACTATTGCTGTCGAATTTATAAATTGCATTCAAGGTTAAACATAACTACAGGAGAGTTACCAAATACAAAGTTCTGTTCTCCTTTCGTTCTTTTGAAGTTTTTGGAGTTACAGAAGTAGGCGAACCCAGCAGATTACTACATACTGTTCTGTTTTTGACAGATTCTGTTTTTCGTGTGTTGTTTGCTTATTCTGATGCATCTATGAGTAATATTGGAGGATATGAACCATACAGAACTTGGAGTACAGTAGGTTTAACACCAATATAAACAATGAATGAATTCCTTGCTGTACCTTTGAGTGGTGGTTTGCTTTCTCTTACTAACGGAGCTCACGAGAATTTTTGTCTAAGTTTTATGTTGTGAAGTTTTCAAGTTTTGAGTATTGCTTTGATGGACTATGGAACAAGGAGTAGCAAGGGCCTAAGCTTGGGGATGCCCATGGAACCCCAAGTAAATTCAAGATAATCAAAAGCCTAAGCTTGGGGATGCCTCGGGAAGGCATCCCCTCTTTCGTCTTCATCCATCGGTAACTATAGTTGGAGCTATATTTTTATTCGCAACATGCTATGTGTTTTGCTTGGAGCGTCTTGTATAATTTGAGTCTTTGCTTGTTAGTTTGCCAAGATCATCCTTACTGGACACACCTATTTGAGAGAGTTAAATATGCCCTAGAAATTGTTAGAACACTCTGTATGCTTCACTTATATCTTTTGAGTTGAATAGTTTTGCTCTAGTGCTTCACTTATATCTTTTAGAGAACGGTGGTGGTAATATTTTGTAGAAATTGTTGTACTCTCATTCTTCACTTAGATCTATTTGAGAGTCTACTAAAACAGCATGGTAAAGTGTTTAGGCTAAAGGAACTAGTCTTCACATGATAAACATCCAATGTCAATGTAGTAAAAAAAATTGACATCAAGTGCATTGAGTAGAAAGAGATGTTGGATGCTTGATAAATGTTTTGAGACATGAGGATAGTGATATTAGAGTCATGCTAGTGGATTAATTATGAAATTGAGTAATATTTGTGTTAAGGTTAGTGAATCCCGTAGCATGCACGTATGGTGGACCGTTGTGTGACTAAGTTAAAGCATGAGGTATTTGTAGAGTGTCAACCTTTGTGTGGAGGTCGGGGGCGCGCGATGGTTAACTCCTACAAACCTACCCCCTAGGGCATGCGTTGATTGCTTTGTTTTGATGACTCGTAGATTTTTGCAATAAGTATATCGGTTCTTATGACTAATGTTGAGTCCATGGATTATACGCACTCTCAACCTTCCACCATTGCTAGCCTCTCTTGTACCGCGCAACTTTCGCCGGTGCCATAAACCCACTATATATCCTTCCTCAAAACAGCCACCATATTGTTCCTCAAAACAGCCACCATACCTACCTATCATGGCATTTCCATAGCCATTCCGAGATATATTGCCATGCAACTTTCCACCGTTCCGTTTATATGACACGCATCATATTGTCATATTGCCATTGCGTGATCATGTAGTTGACATCGTATTTGTGGCAAGGCCACCATGCATAATTTTTATACATGTCACTCTTGTTTCATTGCACATACCGGTACACCGCCGGAGGCATTCATATAGAGTCATACTTTGTTATTGTAGTATCGAGTTGTAATCTTGTGTTGTAATGAAAGTGTGATGATCATCATTTATAGAGCATTGTCCCTTGGGAGGAAAGGCTGAATCTATAAAGCCCCTCTGCAAAAAAAAAGAAAAAAACGAAAGGCCAAAGAAAAAAAAAGGCCCAAAAAAAGGAAAAAAGAAAAAAAGAAAAAGAAAAGAAAAAAATGGACAATTGCTACTATCTTTTTCCACACTTGTGCTTCAAAGTAGCACCATGTTCTTCATTGTAGAGAGTCTCATGCTTAGTCACTTTCATATACTAGTGGGAATTTTCGTTATTGAACTTGGCTTGTATATTCCAACGATGGGCTTCCTCAAATGCCCTAGGTCTTCGTGAGCAAGCAAGTTGGATGCACACCCACTAGTTTCTTTTGTTGAGCTTTCATTCATATTTAGCTCTAGTGCATCTGTTGCATGGCAATCCCTACTCACTCACATTGATATCTATTGATGGGCATCTCCATAGCCCGTTGATATGCCTAGTCGATGTGAGACTATCTCCCTCTTTTTGTCTTCTCCACAACCACCTCTATTCCACCCATAGTGCTATGTCCATGGCTCACGCTCATGTATTGCGTGAAAATTGAAATGTTTGAAAAGATAGAGCATGAAAATAAATGCTTGGCTGAAATCGGGGTTGTGCATGATATGAATATTTTGTGTGATAGCAAGGGAGCATAGCCAACACTATATGATTTTGTAGGGATAACTTTCTTTAGCCATAGTATTTTGAGAAGACGTGATTGCTTTGTTAGTATTGCTTGAAGTATTGTTATTTCATATGTCAATATAGACTTTTATCTTGAATCCTTCAGATCTGAACATTCATGCCACAATTAAGAGAATTACATTGAAAAACTATATTGGTTAGCATTCCACATCAAAAATTCTTTCTTTATCATTTACCTACTCGAGGACGAGCAGGAATTAAGCTTGGGGATGCTTGATACGTCTCCAACGTATCTATAATTTTTTTATTGTTCCATGCTATTATTTATGAAGTCTTAGATGTTTACTAGGCTTTATTATTCACTTTTATATCATTTGGGACTAACCTACTAACCCAAAGGCCCAGTCCAGATTGTTGTTTTTTGCCTATTTCAGGGTTTTGCAGAAAAGGAATATCAAACGGAGTCCAAACGGAATGAAACCTTCGCAGGAGATATTTTTGGAGAAAATCATGGGAGATAAACTTCAGGGCCAAGCCAGAGGCAGGGGACCCACCCTCAATGGTGGGGGCTGATACGTCCAAAACGTATCTATAATTTCTGCTCGCTCCATGCTTCTTTTGTGTGATATTGCTATGATATTGATGCACTTCCATACACTTTTGATCATATTTGGACTAACCTATTAACTCAGTGCACCACAGTGCCAGTTCCTGTTTTCTGCTGTTTTTCTATTTCAGGTTTCCCCCATATTAAAAGTGCTCCAAAAATTCCAGGAAAAATATAGGAAAAATCAGCGTACAGGAACCTTCGCGAAGAACCAAAGATGGGCCAGAGGGGAGCCAGGGGAGGCCCAGGCGGCCACCTGGCGCGGCCCCACCCCTGGCCGCGCCAGGGGGGCGCCTGGGGCCCCTACTCCGCCTCTGGCTGCCCCCCTTCGCCTATATATCACTCTCGTCCCGAAACCCTCGAGGACAGAACCCTTTTTCGCGATCTCGCCTCTGTTCCGCCGCCGCAGCGCTTCCAAGATCGGGAGCATTAGGAGAACTCTTCCCGGCACCCTGCTGGAGGGGAGAACCACCACCGGGAGCTTCTCCACCACCATGGACACTTCCCGGATGAGTCGTGAGTAGTCCACCTTGGACCATGGGTCCATGATCAGTAGCTATGTGATGTTCTACTCCCCTCTTTGCTCTTCATGGTTTAGACCTCGTGAGCTGCCCTACATGATCGAGGCACATATGTAATCTTTCTGTTGTTGCTTTGCTGAGTTTGCTGGGATCTGATGGATTATGAGACTATGTTCAGATTGTGTTTGAGTAATATATTTGATTCACCTCTTTTATATCTTTGTTCTTGAGTAATTCTTGCATGTTCTCCATTGCTGTTTATTGCTTTGGCCAAGTAGTAGGTAGTAACTCCAAGAGGGAGCGCTATGCTTGATTGTGGATTCATGCCCCCTGATGACTAGCTTGAGTGACAGAAACATGAGTCTAGGGGATGTGTTGTTGCCACAAGGGAGAAAACAACGGTGCTTGTACTTGCGGGTGCAAGGATTGTTTACTTTACGCAAAGTTCTTTTAATGCAGTTGCCTGTTGCTTTGGGTTTACACTTTGGGTGGGATTCGCAACTTAATACCAGCGAGATGTTCTGGATAGATATCTCAAGGTGGATGATTAGTAGTAGATGAAGATGGATTTCGGTCTACTTGCCTTGGCATATCGCCCATGCTTTTGAGCCTCTACCTTTTTTTGCAGCATAGTTAGCATTGGTTTGCGCACATAATCCCGTCAATTGCCCAGCTGTAATTTGTTTACCTCGCTTTGCTGTTTTATCGTCTTTTGGGAGAGAGACATCACTAGTGAACATCATGGGACCCGTGTCCATATTACCACCGCTGATCACACCATCTATTTACTTCCTGTTTTTATTTCCTAGTTGCAGTCATAGCTATCATTATCATCTCTTGTGTTTGATCCTTTGTAAACAACAAGGCCCGAGGGATTGACAACCTCTCTGTACTCGTTGGGAGCAAACTTATCTGTATCTGTGTGCAGGTCCCGTCAACCGCTAAGTTTCTGGCGCCGTTGACACCTACTTGTCGACCCTCGGAGTCTCACGGGATTCGATCCTTGGTATCTTTGCCAAGGGAAATTTGCCGCTATACTACATCTCAACCTTCCACTTGGGGTAACCAACGAGGGGCGAGAAGCCATCAAGCAAGTTTCTGGCGCCGTTGCCGGGAACTCCACTCTTCAAGATAGGGGAGTTGCACGCTGTCTTTTATCTTTGCTTTTTAGTCTTGTTAGTTTACCTTTCAGTTTTTGCTTTAGTGTCCTTTATCAAAAATCACAAAAAAAATTATTTTCTTTTCTGTTAGTAGTCCTTTCTGTTTAGTCAAGCATGTTAGGACTTGGTGCTTTGAGGGAATCAGAAGTTCTAGATTTCCATCAAAGGGATGGAGAAAATATGAAGAAGGCATGGGACAGAATTTCTGATGCACATAGGAGAATTATGCCTTGGATACCTATAAAAATTGTGCTTAGAAATTTTTGAAATGGTCTTTTTAAATGGTGTAAACACTCTCTTGATATTATAGCTGAAGGAGATTTCCTAGAGTGTGATGAAGCTAGAGCTCTCGAAATTATACATGGTCTATCTAGTTACTTTGTTTATGATCATAGTTTTGATACTGTCATAGATAGACTTGCTACTATTGAGACGAGAATGAATGCTCTAGACTTGATGAAGGTAGAGAAACCCAAACCCAAAAAGAGAGATATTTTGGAAATAGAGAATGATTGGGAGCCTTTTGTTAGGATTAGCATCTCTAATCAAGACTTCCTTGCTTATTGTGATATTGGATCTATGGTTTCTACTATGCCAAAAATTGTTCATGATTCTTTAAAATTTAACATGGACAAATTATCATCCTATCATGAACATGCTAATGGAGATATTTCTGAGATCCAGGGAAGAATAAAAGACGTACCAGTTACATTCCTTAAAGGGATTGCAATGGTTGATTTCTTCATCATGAAGCCAAACCAAGGAAATATAGTGCTTGGAAGGGACTTCCTCCGAGCCGTAAAAGGCTTCATCGATATAGGTAAGGGACAAATCCGCCTACGCGGGAAGGCAAAAGGTACGTACCCCTTTCCTAGAAGGAACAAGGATGAACTTGTTGAGGAACCATTTGAAGCAATTTATAACGCCGATTATTATGATGACTTTTGATTCCTCCTTTTTGCATCATGCCTAGCTTAAAGGCATAAAAGAAAGCACTTTTGGGAGGCAGCCCACAACGAATTAGGTTTTATTTTGCTTTTGTTGTGTCTTGATGTTTGTTACTACAGTCGCATCATCATTGTATCTTTTCTTTTCAGCTTTGTGCCAAGTTTAGCCTCCGATTGCAAGAAAGTTCAAAAGTTGTGACGTGTTGTCCAGAAAACAGATTCTGTCCTTGGACAAAAAAATTTGAATAAAATCACCAGATCATCTTTTTGATCTGAATTGTTTTGACAGCGTGCTCTATACAATTGGCTTTCGAGCGTCTGTTTTGAGTTTTTTTATTTTAGTTGCATAAGTGCCCCGAAAAAATTATTTACTACCTGCTGGTCTGTTTTTCACAGATTCTGTCTTGTTTTGCCTTTTCTTCGTTTTGCAAACCTTGAGCTTGCTTTTTCGTTGCAAAAACCTTTTGGTAACCTTGAGAAACAGTAGATATTAAAGATTATCTTTATTTCCAGTAGGGAAAAAATTATTTTATTGTGGGTACTAACCTCGCTAATCAGATTATGATGAGTTATGTATGAAGGGAGTTTTCAAGTGTGCGAGGGAAGATGATAAAAGAAGATTCAGGAGGGTCAAACGCTCAAGCTTGGGGATGCCCCCGTGCATCCCCAAGAAATATTCAAGAAGACTCAAGCGTCTAAGCTTGGGGATGCCCCCATGCATCCCCTTCTCCATCAACAATTATCAGTTCGTCTTCGTTTCACTATATTTTTTCACTTTATGCGTTATGTGCTATGCTTGGAGCGTCTTGCTCTTAGTTTCTTTTTTTAGTTTTCTTTAGCTTTGCTTGCTGTTCATAACAAGTTAGAACCCAGCTTTCTTTTTGTGGGAGAGAAACAAGCTCCACTTCAACCTAGAACACATCATAGGATTTTCATGCTTATCTTTGTTGTGTGTGTTCTTTGTCTTTCCATAGCTGCTGTCATGTTTAGCTCTTAGTTTTCATGCTTTTCTTTTTAAAGAGCTTTTGTTTAGTTGGTTGCTGAGCTCTCTTGAGTTTTCATGTTTATCTTGTTAAGAGAGTTTGCCTGTTGCACTGAGTTGTGTGTCTTAACTTAAAGTAGGTAATTGAGGTTGCTATTTAATTTTAGTAGTAACTTGCAATAGTTTTGAGGTATTGCCATGAGTAATGTCTGAACTTTTGGTGTCAAGAGCTTTAGCCTATTAGTGATAGATGTTGTATTTTGGGCAATCCGTGTTTATTTTTGAAAACCTACAAAATAGTTGAGAACTTTAGCTACTAGATGGATCACTAATCTTTGGAGGGATCGAATATTAGAGTACACTCACGTACCATGAGTCGGGGATGCGCAAGGATAACCAAACCCCCATACACTCCTCCTCGGGGTACTTGTCTCTTTGTGAACCTCCTAATTAGATTGAGAGTTACCGATAATAAGTGCATGAGTTCTTCGGACTAATGTGAGTATTCGAAAGTTGACACTTCCACCTAGCCATATTTTTCTAGCCTCTTCGGTACCGTGCATTGCCCTTTCTCACCTCGAGAGTTGGCGCATACTTCGCCGGTGCATCCAAATCCTTGGCACGATACGCTCTGTCATCATAAGCCTCATTATATCCTTCCTCAAAACAGCCACCATACCTACCTATCAAGGCATTTCCATAGCCTTTCCGAGATACATTGCCA
>LR738709.1:501696169-501772086 GCA_902687465.1 Secale cereale | reverse complement strand
ATAGTTTCATTTTCTTTATGTTGAGTACTTTTGTAAAGTGTGAAAGATCTTCTATACTTCTTGTAATATATAGAGTGTTGCCCCTAAAGTGAGGAAAATATCCCAAAGAGGACAAAATCAAAAGATCCCAAAGAGGACAAATGAGAGTTAAATAGAAAGAGCCATTGAGGCCACAAAAAATAAAAAAATAGAAAAAAGAGAAAAAGAAATAAAAAGAGAGAAGGGGGCACACTACTATTCCATTTGAGAGATGCGCACTCGTACTCCATCTTATACCTTGTACTCCATAGAGATTATCATTCATGCATATAGCTATGTGGGGACCTTCACACTATAGAACTTGGCTTGTATATTCCAATGATGAGCCTCCTCAAAAGAGCTCTAGGTCTTCTTGAGCGAGCAAGTTGGATGCACCCCCACTAGTTCCATTGGAGAGCTTACCTTAGCTCATATGTGCATTCGTTGCATGGCAATCCCTACTCCTCACATCATATCTAACATTTGGCTTTCTCTCGCCAATGATTGTCCTCATTGATGTGGGCCTTTCACACCTTTTTTGTCTCCCCCCTTCATCATTTTTCTCTCTTTGCCATCCTAAGTGTCAACTTTCTTGCTTACGCTCATCCATTGCATGAGTGCTCAAAATATCGAAAGGGAGTGGATCATTTTGACTTGTACCTGGCTAGTGGTCTGGGGATGAGTCAAGATAAGATTCCAAAGAAGACCAAGTGTGAAACTTTAGTAGATTAAGTTCTCAACAATACAAAAACTATGTTTTACTCTCTCGTATATCCCTATACCCTTTCTTGCACGCAAACACCATTTGGAGACATTCGAGTCACGGACAGCGAGAGCTCTTGCACCTTTATGTTCTTATGTTGCTTGTTACAATGCTAATATAGACTCTTGCTTGTTATGACTTGAATTGAATTACATGCCTTGATTGCTTTACTTAAAAGTTCTTATGTGGTTGATAGCATGTCACCACAGAAATTATGCTTGTTATCATTTACCTACTCGAGGACGAGCAGGAATTAAGCTTGGGGATGTTGATACGTCCAAAACGTATCTATAATTTCTGCTTGCTCCATGCTTCTTTTGTGTGATATTGCTATGATATTGATGCACTTCCATACACTTTTGATCATATTTGGACTAACCTATTAACTCAGTGCACCACAGTGCCAGTTCCTGTTTTCTGCTGTTTTTCTATTTCAGGTTTCCCCCATATTAAAAGTGCTCCAAAAATTCCAGGAAAAATATAGGAAAAATCAGCGTACAGGAAGCTTTGCGAAGAACCAAAGATGGGCCAGAGGGGAGCCAGGGGAGGCCCAGGCGGCCAACTGGCGCGGCCCCACCCCTGGCCACGCCAGGGGGGCGCCTGGGGCCCCTGCTCCGCCTCTGGCTGCCCCCCTTCGCCTATATATCCCTCTCGTCCCGAAACCCTCGAGGACAGAACCCTTTTTCGCGATCTCGCCTCTGTTCCGCCGCCGCAGCGCTTCCAAGATCGGGAGCATCAGGAGAACTCTTCCCGGCACCCTGCCGGAGGGGAGAACCACCACCGGGAGCTTCTCCACCACCATGGACGCTTCCCGGATGAGTCGTGAGTAGTCCACCTTGGACCATGGCTCCATGATCAGTAGCTATGTGATGTTCTCTTCCCTCTTTGCACTTCATGGTTTAGACCTCGTGAGCTGCCCTACATGATCGAGGCACATATGTAATCTTTCTGATGTTGCTTTGCTGAGTTTGCTGGGATCTGATGGATTATGAGACTATGTTCAGATTGTGTTTGAGTAATATATTTGATTCACCTCTTTTATATCTTTGTTCTTGAGTAATTCTTGCATGTTCTCCGTTGCTGTTTATTGCTTTGGCCAAGTAGTAGGTAGTAACTCCAAGAGGGAGCGCTATGCTTGATTGTGGGTTCATGCCCCATGATGACTAGCTTGAGTGACAGAAACATGAGTCTAGGGGATGTGATGTTGCCACAAGGGAGAAAACAACGGTGCTTGTACTTGCGGGTGCAAGGATTGTTTACTTTACGCAAAGTTCTTTTAATGCAGTTGTCTGTTGCTTTGAGTTTACACTTTGGGTGGGATTCGCAACTTAATACCAGCGAGATGTTCTGGATAGATATCTCAAGGTGGATGATTAGTAGTAGATGCAGATGGATTTCGGTCTACTTGCCTTGGCGTACCGCCCATGCTTTTGAGCCTCTACCTTTCTTTGCAGCATAGTTAGCATTGGTTTGCGCACATAATCCTGTCAATTGCCCGGCTGTAATTTGTTTACCTCGCTTTGCTGTTTTATCGTCTTTTGGGAGAGAGACATCACTAGTGAACATCATGGGACCCCGGTCCATATTACCACCGCTGATCACACCTTCTATTTACTTCCTGTTTTTATTTCCTAGTTGCAGTCATAGCTATCATTATCATCTCTTGTGTTTGATCCTTTGTAAACAACAAGGCCGGAGGGATTGACAACCTCTCTGTACTCGTTGGGAGCAAAGTTATCTGTATCTGTGTGCAGGTCCCGTCAACCGCTAAGTTTCTGGCGCCGTTGACACCTACTTGTCGACCCTCGGAGTCTCACAGGATTCGATCCTTGGTATCTTTGCCAAGGGAAATTTGCCGCTACGCTACATCTCAACCTTCCACTTGGGGTAACGAACGAGGGGCGAGAAGCCATCAGGGGTGCGCCCCCCTTCCCAGGGCGCGCCCCCCTGCCTCGAGGGCAGCCCCTGTGGCCCCTGGTTCCCCTCTTCCTCCTATATATGCCTACGTACCCCAGAAACTCCATACGCAGAGAGAAAACCCTAATTCAACCGCCGTAGCTGCTGTTCCCGTGGAGATCCCATCTTGGAGCCTGTTCCGGGTGGGGGATCCATCACGGAGGCCTTCATCATCATCATCATCGCCCTCACCATGAGTTGTGAGTAGTTTAGCACAGACCTTCGGGTCCATAGCTAGTATCAAGATGGCTTCTGCTCTCTCTCCGGATCTCAATACAAAGTTCTCCTTGGTCTTCGAGGAGATCTATTCGACGTAATCTCTTTTTGCGGTGTGTTTGTCGAGATCTAATGAATTGTGAGTTTATGATCAAGGTTATCTACGAAAGATATTTGGTTCTTCTCTGAAATTTTTATGTGTACTCATAATATCCTTGCAAGTCTCTTCGAATTATTGGTTTGGTTTGGCCTACTAGATCTATAGTTCTTGCAATGGGAGAAGTGCTTGGATTTGGGTTCAATCTTGCGGTGTCCTTTCCCAGTGACAGTTGGGGCAGTGATAGTAAATACCAAAAATACCAAAAATATAATTATCATCTCTACCAGATCTCACTATCGTAAGTGACCGTAATGGGATTGACAACCCCTTATCGTGTTGGCTGCGAAGTTCTTATTTGTTTGTGCAGGTACGAGGGACTGGTGCATGGTCTCCTACTGGATTCATACCTTGGTTCTCAAAAACTAAGTTAAATACTTACGCTAATGTGCTTCATCTCCCTTTCCTCTTCGAGGGAATACAACGCAAGCTCAAGAGGTAGCATTCATCCACATAGCTTAGGTGCAAATCGGTATGCAATATTCCATCTCCTGTAAAGGGATTAGCTAGCTATTTCTTTATCATACCCGAAGGAATTTGAAAGTAAACATTTTTAGTAGGTTAAGTAGGTTGAGGAGCAACTCTTTGCTCTACTGGTCGGGGTGAAGATACCCCGAACAAGCCCCTCAAAGGATTATGTTCCATAGTAACAAGTGATAGTAAATTTCAGCACACTATATAAATTTTTCCATACCAAAGGCGCTTCACTCCCCGGCAATGGCGCTAGAAAAGAGTCTTGATGACCACCAAGTGTAGGGGATCTATCGTAGTCCTTTCGATAAGTAAGAGTGTCGAACCCAGCGAGGAGCAGAAGGAAATGATAGGCAGTTTTCAGTAAGGTATTCTCTGCCAGCACTGAAATTGTCGGTAACAGATAGTTTTGTGACAAGGTAATTCGTAACGAGTAACAAGTAGTAAAAGTAAATAAGGTGCAGCAATATGGCCCAATCCTTTTTGTAGCAAAGTACTAGCCTGGACAAACTCTTATATAAAGGAAAGCGCTCCCGAGGACACATGGGAATTATTGTTAAGCTAGTTTTCATCACGCTCATATGATTCGCGTTCGTTACTTTGATAATTTGGTATGTGGGTGGACCGGTGCTTGGGTACTTCCCTTACTTGGACAAGCATCCCACTTATGATTAACCTCTATTGCAAGCATCCGCATCTACAAAATTAGTATAAGGTAAACCTAACCATAGCATGAAACATATGGATCCAAATCAACCCCTTACGAAGCAATGCATAAACTAGGGTTTAAGCTTCTGTCACTCTAGCAACCCATCATCTACTTATTACTTCCCAATGCCTTCCTCTAGGCCCAAACAATGGTGAAGTGTCATGTAGTCTACGTTTACATAACACCACTAGAGGAAAGACAACATACATCTAATCAAAATATCAAACGAATACCAAATTCACATGACTACTTATAGCAAGACTTCTGACATGTTCTCAGGAACAAACATAACTACTCACAAATCATATTCATGTTCATAATCAGAGGGGTATTAATATGCATAAAGGATCTGAAGATATGATCTTCCACGGGATAAACCAACTAGCATCAACTACAAGGAGTAATCAACACTACTAGCAACCCATAGGTACCAATCTAAGGTTTTGAGACAAAAATTGGATACAAGAGATGAACTAGGGTTTGAGAGGAGATGGTGCTGGTGAATATGTTGATGGAGATTGACCCCCTCCCGATGAGAGGATCGATGGTGATGACGATGGTGATGATTTCCCCCTCCCGGAGGGATGTTTCCCCAGCAGAACAGCTCCGCCGGAGCCCTAGATTGGTTCCACCAAGGTTCCGCCTCGAGACGGCGGCGCTTCGTCCCGAAAGCTTCTTTATGATTTTTTCCAGGACAGAAGACACCTTCTACCAGAAGATGGGCATCAGGGGGCTGACAGGTGGCCCACGAGGCAGGGGGCGCGCACAGGGGGGTAGGGCGTGCCCCCCACCCTCGTGGACAGTGGTTGGCCCCCCTCTGGTGCTTTCTTCGCCTGATATTTTTTATACATTCCAAATCTGACTTTCGTGGAGTTTCAGGACTTTTTGAGTTGTGCAAAGTAGGTCTAAAATATTTTCTCCTTTTCCAGCCCAGAATTCCAGCTGCCGGCATTCTCCCTCTTCATGTAGACCTTGTAAAATAAGAGAGAAAAGGCATAAGTATTGTGGCATAATGTGTAATAACAGCCCATAATGCAATAAACATCAATATAATAGCATGATGCAAAATGGACGTATCATTGTCATCCAAGGTTTATTATTATTGATCACTAGTTGATTATGCCATTGATATGAGTAAACATGAGACCTAAAAGTTATTGTGAATGTGGTTAGTTCATAATCTTTGCTGAAAACTTGAATGCTGGCTTTACATATTTGCAACAACAAGAGCAAACAGAGTTTGTCAAAGTTTTTCTTTATCACTTTCAGTTTGTCAACTGGATTGCTTGAGGACAAGCAAAGGATTAAGCTTGGGGGAGTTGATACGTCTCCAACGTATCTACTATTCCAAACACTTTTCCCCTTGTTTTGGACTCTAACTTGCATGATTTTAATGGAACTAACCCGGACTGACGTTGTTTTCAGCAGAATTGCCATGGTGTTATTTTTGTGCAGAAATAAAAGTTCTCGGAATGACCTGAAAATCCACGAAGAATATATTTGGAATTTATAAAAAATGCTGGTGAAAGAATCAAGACCAGGGGGGCCATACCCTATCCACGAGGGTGGGGGCGCGCCTGCCCCGCGTGGGTGCGCCCCCCTGTCTTGTGGGCCCCCTGAGGCTCCACCGACCTCGACTCCAACTCCATATATTCACTTTCGGGGAGAAAAAAAATCAGAGAGAAGGATTCATCGCGTTTTACGATACGGAGCCGCCGCCAAGCCCTAATCTCTCTTGGGAGGGCTGATCTGGAGTCCGTTCGGGGCTCCGGAGAGGGGAATCCATCGTCGTCATCATCATCAACCTTCCTCCATCACCAATTTCATGATGCTCACCGATGTGCATGAGTAATTCCATCATAGGCTTGCTGGACGATGATGGGTTGTATGAGATTTACCATGTAATCGAGTTAGTTTTGTTAGGGTTTGATCCCTAGTATCCATTATGTTCTAAGATTGATGTTGCTATGACTTTGCCATTCTTAATGCTTGTCACTAGGGCCCTAGTTCCATGATTTCAGATCTGGACCTATTATGTTTTCATGAATATATGTGAGTTCTTGATCCTAGCTTGCAAGTTGATAGGCACCTACTATGTGTTATGATCCGACAACCCCGAAGTGACAATAATCGGGACCACTCCCGGTGATGACCGTAGTTTGAGGAGTTCATGTATTCACTAAGTGTTAATGCTTTGGTCTGGTACTCTATTAAAAGGAGGCCTTAATATCCCTTAGTTTCCAATAGGACCCCGCTGCCATGGGAGGGTAGGACAAAAGATGTCATGCAAGTTCTTTTCCATAAGCACGTAGGACTATATTCGGAATACATGAGTACATTACATTGCTCAACTTGAGCTAGTTCTGTGTCACACTATGTTATAACAGTTGCATGAGGAATCGCATCCGACTTAATTATCCATCACTGATCCATTGCCTACGAGATTTTCACATATTGATCTTCGCCTAGTTACTTTTCCGTGCCACTGTTACAATTACTACAAAACTGCTACTGTTACTTTTGCCACCATTACCGTTACTTCCATACTACTTTGCTACTAAATACTTTGCTGCAAATATTAAGTCTTTCAGGTGTGGTTGAATTGACAACTCAACTGCTAATACTTGAGAATATTCTTTGGCTCCCCTTGTGTCGAATCAATAAATTTGGGTTGAATACTCTACCCTCGAAAACTGTTGCGATCCCCTATACTTGTGGGTTATCACAGAATCACGACATATTGCATTGTGCGTGGACATGAGGAGAATAAGGTGGCCCTAGTAGCTTCTTGGGGAGCATTGTGCGTCCACACAGCTCTAACGGAGACGTACTTCTCCTCAAAGGGAAGGAACTCTGGTAACACATCCACGTCTCCATCGGCTCCACTTGTGGTTACTTCTTACCTTTACTTTGTGCAAGCTATATTCGTGTCGTATCATTTGCTTGATTTTGTTGTTATTGTTGTTGCTAGCATCATATAGGTTGCTCACCTAGTTGAACTTCTAGACAACATATTTGTTGCTAAACCTAAATTGTTAAGAAAAGCTAAAAATTGGTTGTTGCCTATTCACCCCCCTCTAGTCAACCATATTGATCCTTCAATGGCCAACCCAAAATTGAGGCAAACCCCGAGCATTTGGAGCCAGTTGCACTGTTTTCGTGGCAAAAACCCCCTTTCTCAACCCTCACCTCTACCATCCCGCCACTCTTCGCCTCAATTTCCGCCCTTTTTTGTCCCCACCGCCGCATGGACACATACCAAAAGATTCCAAAGACGACGATGGTGCAGGATTCAGCCATCGTGTCTACCCAAAATATCAACTCGGCGACACGACAGGATCACCACCTTACACAGAAGGCAAAGGCATCATCATTAAAAAAGAACAAGGGCAACGACACGATGGTTGATGAGTGATATTTTTACACTCATTCACCTTTGTTTAAACTTAGATATTTCAATTAAAAAGAGACATTCGCTCTGATATTTACTAATGACTAATGAATGCAAATGATTCCACAAATCCTCTCTTTGATGTGTTTCCACAGGAAATGGGCTAGAAAGGCAAGAAATCACGTGTGAAAATGGAATGTAAGAAGAATGGAGCATGAAGGAATCATCATGAAGCATCTGCGAAGAAATAGAACAAAAACTCTTTGACAGTCAAATTATTTATCTCCATTCCAACCTCAGTTTTTCTCCACTTGGCAATCATAATGTGGTACGAAAATATTAGGACACATATATCTAGTTGTATGTAGGTGATCATAATTATTATTTTTGACATTATCCTTGAGATATATAAGTTGCGAGGTGAAATATAAAACTACCATCTTCCCTCGTGTTTGATGGGAATGTTTGTTGAAAAAATATGCTCTGGGTGTTAACAATCATAGAAGACTATATGATGGTAGAGAATGTGAAATTTGCCAAATCAAAAGCTCTTACATAGACTCTTCCTGAAATATGATACATTGTAATTGCTTTGATGGCTAAGAACATAGTTTGCTAGTTTTCAAGAAAGTTTATTTCTTATACTTTGGCATTTGTGGATGAATTATTACTTCACCATGAGAATTTTGCGATGATTTATTGTTGTTATAATAATGATCATGACGTTACCATGTCCGCATTTTGCTTTATCGTCGCCTCTCTCTATAAATATGTGGTCATGTTTATCGAGTTAATTATTCGCTTGAGGACAAGCGAGGTCTAAACGTGGGCGAGTTGATGCGTCCATTTTGCATCATTTTTTTCTAATGTTATTTGTAATGTTTTGGGTCAATATTTCACTTTATAATGCAATTCTAATGTCTTTTTCTTTTATTATGCAAGATTTATATGAAGAGAAAACTCTCGGCAGCTAGAATTCTGGATCTGAAAAGAGCTACAATAGTGGTAGCTATTCTCCGTAGATTCAAGCGATCTAAAAATTTATGGAGATTTATTTTTAAATTAATAAAAAATACTAGAAGGATCACCAGGAGGGTCCCCGCCAGTGAGCCACAAGCTCTAGGCGCGCCATGTGAGCTTGTGGTCCCATTTTGCATCATATTTTTGTTGGAAATATGCCCTAGAGGCAATAATAAATTGGTTATTATCATATTTCCTTGTTCATGATAATCCTTTATTATCCATGCTAAAATTGTATTGATCGGAAACTTAAATACATGTGTGGATACAAAGACAACAAGATGTCCCTAGTCAGGCTCTACGGGACTACTCGTTGATTAAAGATCTCTATGGTTTCGTAGCCATTGACATGAGTTGTCATTTGATAACGAGGTCACATCATTGGGAGAATGATGTGATGGACAAGACCCAAACTGTGAACATAGCATATGATTGTGTCAGTTTATTGCTATCGTTTTCTGCATGTCAAGTATATATGTTCCTATGACCATGAGATCATGCAACTCACTGACACCGGAGGAATACCTTGCGTGTACCAAACATCGCAACGTAACTTGGTGACTATAAAGGTGCTCTACAGGTATCTCCGAGGGTGTCCATTGAGTTGGCATGGATCAAGACTGGGATTTGTCACTTCGTATGACGGAGAGGTATCTCTTGGCCCTCTCGGTAATACAACATCACAAGAAGCTTGCAAGCAATGTGACTAAGGAGTTAGTTGCGGTATCTTGTATGATAGAACGAGTAAAGAGACTTGCCAGTAATGAGATTGAACTAGGTATGGAGATACCGACGATCGAATCTCGGGCAAGCAACATACCGATAGACAAAGGGAACTACATACGGGATTATCTGAATCCTTGGCATCGAGGTTCAACCGATGAGATCTTCGTAGAATATGTGGGAACCAATATGGGCATCTAGGTCCCGCTATTGGTTCTTGACCGTAGAGGTGTCTCGGTCATGTCTGCATAGTTCTCGAACCCACAGGGTCTACACACTTAACGTTTGGTGACGATATAAGTATAGTTGAGTCATTATGGTGGTCACCGAAGGTTGTTCGGAGTCCCGGATGAGATCCCGGACGTGACAGGGAACTCCGGAATGGTCCGGAGGTGAAGACCGATATATTGGACGAAGGGTATTGGAGTCTGGATGTGTTCTGGGGGTACCGGGTGATGGTCAGCATGACCGAAAGAGATTTCGGGGGCCCTACAAGTGTTGGGGGGGGCTCATGGGCCAAGGGGAGGGGGCAAATGTAATGCCCAGGATGGGACTATACCTCCTACGTGTCGAGGCACGAGTTGAAGGTATAAGCCCATTCTGGAATGATCTCAAGTTCGGTATCTTTGCACATCTCATGTAAAAATAGGGATGAAAAGGAAAAGAGATAGTTGGCTTACACTCGCCACGTCACACAATTCATTACATAGCCAAACATCATCCAAATAACATCACAACCCGACTAGGGGTGAAGATCCAAATGAAAGATACCAAAATACATAAAGCCACAGGTTCGGATCGCCCCTAGTAGAAACCACTACTGATCATCGGGATAGTGCACATAGTAACGGCTACGTTCTTCATCGTACTCCCAGTACAGCTCTGTGTCGTCACCTGAGTAGTTCACCATGGTACATGCATCTGGTGTGGTGTAGAATCTGTGAGCCACGGAGGACTCAGCAATCCCGTTCCCGGGTAGCAGAACTATCTAAGCCTTGGGTGTGGAACAAGGCTGAAGAAAGAATAAAATGCTGCAGCTGCACTAGCACTAGCTTACGTGATAAGAGAGAGAAGAGAAGTGCCACGAGCGATAAAGTGATCACAAATTGATCCTAACTAAGCACGTCAAACATAACCCCACCGTGTTCACTTCCCGAACCCCTTTTCGGAAAATGACCGTCACGGTACTCACGCTGGTAGTGTGTTCTGAACATGGTGTCAAGTTTTCTACAACCGGATATTAACAAATTCCCGTCTGCCACATAACCACGGGCACGGCTTTCAAAAGTTCAAACCCTGCAGGGGTGTTCCAACTTGGCCCATTACAAGCCCACGATCCGCGGAGTCGCAACTCCAAGGTGGGAAGGCCCGAGTATCCTCGGAATCCCGTGCTCAAGATAATCCGACTAAGGTAAGACTAATCCAGCAAATCCTCCCGGCGTGCCGACACCCTGATAGTAGCCGCGCGTATCTCGTCTCAGGCCATGACCGGATGGGCGTTCCTATAGTTTTTACCAGACCTCGGGTTCCCCCAAGGTGGCCCTGCAGGACCCCCAGTTTGGACCAACACTCATGTGGAGCACTGGCCCGGGTTATTGATTAAGAAGAGGGTTAATTACTCCCTATGCAAGTTTTTAGTTGTTAGGAAAATAGTACCAATGTTGGGACTTGCTGGAAAAGACTTAGCGCTAAGCGGTTTATTGAGGGGGTCCCATAACCCCAACCGTGTGAGGAACGCATAATCAAGGAACATAACACCGGTTTATACGGTTCGTAGGGCGGCATGAGTGGAACAAATCACCAAGCAAGAGGCTTAGCCTTCCACCCATTACCAATATATAGATGATTTCATTAAGAGTTTATATAGTGTGATATCCCAACAAGCTTCAACATGAAGCAAGAATCTTCAAATCTTCTCCTGCAACTAGCAATGCTATAAGAGGGGCTGAGCGAAGCCTACGTAGCCAAACAAAGGTTTGCATAGGTAGGGTAGTTAGACAGATTCATGGTTACAATAAGAGGCTGACAGACAAACATTGGGCATCGAGGCAATAAGCTAAAGAGCGAGAATTCTAGCAATAGGCAAAGATAGTAATGATATCTGAGTCCGGTCATCTTGCCTGTCGAGTCGTCGATGGGATCGTAAGACGGCTCCTCGTTCTCAACCTCGGTAGTAACCTCGCTCTCGTACTCGGTCTCGGCTTCCGGCTCTACTCAACACAAGAACACACGAGGCACGAAATCAAACAAGGTGCAATGCGCAAACTACAGGATGCATGTATGATGCACTTAGGATGCACTGCAGATGCACTTAGGATGCACAAGATGACAACATAGGAAGCACAGAGAAACAGCACAAGAACAAGACAATTTACTCAAGCAAGCAGGATGCAAGACAAGTCTATTTAGGATGCAAAACATGGCAAGGTAGGAAGCACAGAGAAACAACACAAGAAACAGCAGGTTTAAATGAGGCCGGAAACTACTTAAGACAAATCCGGTAAGCCCTCATGTGCATAGTTTGAAATTAGTCCAGATCTGAACAAACCTTAAGTTCAAGTTGTTAAACAGAAAGTTAAAATGCACCATGACAATCTACACGACATTCTAGTCAAGTTTCATATAAAGTTTGTTTAAAACGGAGCTACGGTCTAGAAGATATGATCAAAACAAGATAAGCATGGCAACGGTGCAGGATGCACCCAAACATCAAGCAAACCTACTCCAAACATGTAAACACGATGATATTATGAATCTACATGCAAAATCACACAAGTTTCATATAGGGCATGCTCAAAACGGAGCAACGGGCTAAAAGATACACCCGAAACAAGAAACAATGCAAAGCTGAAAATAACAGCCACATAGCAACTTGGAAGCAAGATATATATACTCTACAGCACTCAAACATGGTGACAAGAAGCATGGACATGAAGTAGACATATCCTACAGCAAACAACTCCATTGGAGCATCTCCATAGGAGGCATGGATCAATAGCAACAAGATACCATATTTTGATCATGACAATAAAAACCTGACAGCAATATTTTATAGCAACTTGGGAGCAAGAATTAAATATGCTACAGCAATCCAAATGAGCATGTGAGGGCATGGATGGATAGACAACAACATATACAACAAGTAATGATCAATGGCCACCCCAAAACTAACATGGATTTGCCTAGAGCATCAAGCAAACATGGCATCAGGATATTATAAATTCCAGACTTAGTGAAATTTCACTAAGTGTTAAAACAGTAACATTATCATGGCATGTTTGTGAGCATGTTTAAGTCACCTCAAAGCATATCATGGCAAGTGGTTTGCACCACAGCAAAGATCACATGATGGAGAAACTAAAACATATGAGCATGCGACATGGGGACAAACACAACAATAGCAACGAGCTCCTCAACTAGGCATCTCGTAACAAGTTACAAAACCTAACAGCCATATGCACTCTTGCAACAGAGATAAACATGGCAATATGAACTCTAACATGCATGCTATAGCAACTAACATGTAGAGCATCTCATGATGAACATTTTGACATATCATTTGCTTCATTTGGATAAACATGCACCAAGTTATCACATCTCAAACATGGAATGAAAATAACTAGTAGCAGCAGTTTATATCAAGTAGCACTCTTGTCATGAAGATTAAGACATCTAGATGGACTCAAACATGCATGACACAATGGAACAAAACATAGTACACATCACCACGATCATTTTCACATATAATATGCACAAAACGGACAAGCACAGTAAAAGCTATTGCCATCACAATAATGCATCAGACAACAAAAACAACAAAGGCTTAGAGGGAAAACGGGTCAACCTCACTGGTCAACGCGAGTCGCGGGTCAACCGGGTTGCGGTGCGGGTCGGGGACGAAACGGGTCCGCGGGCACCCGGTAGGGTTCGGCTGCAACACTGGATCGGGGCCGACCCGATCGAGCGGCGGCTGCGCCGGATCGGCGGCTGGCGGACGGAGCTCGGGCCTCCAGCGGCGGGCCGGCGGTGACATCCGCGGGACGGTGGCGGACGGCGCGGCCGGCGCCGGCGAGCGCGGCGGCCGGGAGCGGGGCGGCGCGGCGAAGACTGCGGGGCTCGGGCCGGCGACCTCGAGGAGAGCCCGACGGCGGAGGTTGCGGGGCTCCGGCCGCCTGCGGGTGGCGGGGCCTCGTGACGGCGGAGGACGGCGCTCCGGTCACCGGTGGGCGGCGGGCGCGGCGGCCGGCGACGGAGCCGAGGAGCGGAGGCGCGGGGGCGGACGGGCCCGTAGGCGGCGGCGGCGGGCCGGGAACGGGACCACGCGGCGGCGGTGGCGATGTGTCCGGTGGCGGGCGGACACGTCCGCCCGGCATGGTTTTCGAGGCGAAGCTGGAGGAGGAAGGAGATTAGGGTTTTTTGGACGAAAAAGGCAAGGGGGACGTTTTTATAGGCACAAGGAGCTAGGAGACTCTAAATGGGGAGCGGTTTTCGGCCACGCAATCACAAATCGACGACCGAGATGATGGGAAGGGTTGTGCTGGGTTGGTGGGCTGTTGTGGAGGGGGTCTTGGGCCTCAAAGAGGAGGTACTTTTAGCCCACTAGGTTAACTGTTAGAGTATCAAACGAACTCCAAACGCGATGAAACTTGACAGGCGGCCTACACGTACCAAAACAACATCGCACGACAAGTCTCACGTCATTCCGGAAAAGTTACACGGCCAAACACGAAATAAGGACTCGGGGATGCCACGGCACGTGTGAGAGCATCGGAACTCGAAACGGACAACGGGAAGAGACGAGTGGGACCGGATGCAAGTGACAACACAAATGCAATGCAATGCACATGATAACATAACATGGATGAAATGCACACACGCACACGACAAAACGACAAAACCCGAAAAGAAGAAGAACCCGGAAGGAAATGATGAAGCCAAAGTTATATATTGCCATATAGGGAAAGTGTTACATCCGAGGCATTACAAACTCTCCTCTACTACGAAAAGATCTCGTCCCGAGATCTAGGATTGGAAGAAGGAAGGATACTCGGGACGAAGGTGATCTTCTCGTTCCCACGTAGCTTCTCAGTCAGTATGGTGTGACCACTTAACTTTCAAGAACTTGATTGACTTGTTGCGGGTCTTGCGCTCGGTTTCTTCAAGAATAGCAACGGGGTGCTCTCGGTAAGACAAGTCTTGTTGAAGATCAATATCCTCAAACGGAATGGTGCGTTCAGGTGTCTTGAAGCACTTGCGTAGCTGAGACACGTGAAACACATCATGAACATTAGCGAAGTTGGGAGGGAGCTCAAGTTGATAGGCTAGATCGCCTCTTTTGCCAAGGATCTTGAAAGGGCCCACGTATCTAGGAGCAAGCTTGCCTTTGATACCGAATCTTTGGGTGCCTTTCATAGGAGAAACACGGAGATAGACATGATCCCCAATGTTGAAGGCCAAATCACGATGCTTGCCGTCATAGTAGCTCTTCTGACGCGACTGAGCAGCCTTGAGATTCTCACGTATGACTTTGCGCATCTCTTCGGCTTCTGAGATCAATTCATTGCCAAGAAGTTGACGTTCACCAGTCTCGGACCAGTTGAGAGGGGTACGGCACTTTCTGCCATAGAGGATTTCAAACGGAGCTTTGCCGGCACTTGCTTGGAAACTGTTGTTGTAAGAGAACTCGGCAAACGGAAGACAGTCTTCCCATTTCATACCAAAAGAGATGACACAAGCTCTGAGCATGTCTTCTAGGATCTGGTTCACTCTTTCGACTTGACCACTAGTCTGAGGGTGAAATGCAGTGCTGAAACGGATCTTAGTGCCCATGGCAGACTGAAAGGAGTCCCAGAACTTGGATGTGAACAAACTTCCACGGTCTGAGGAGATAACTTGAGGAATGCCATGTAAGGACACAATTCTGGAAGTGTACAACTCTGCCAGTTGAGCTGCATTGATGGATTCTTTGACTGGAAGGAAACTAGCTACTTTGGTAAGCTTGTCAATCACCACAAAGATAGAATCATTTCCCTTCTTGGACTTGGGAAACCCAGTGACGAAATCCATTTCAATGTGGTCGAATTTCCACTCGGGAATCGGAAGAGGTTGGAGAAGACCAGCTGGACGTTGATGCTCTGCTTTCACTCTTCTGCAGACATCACATTCATTCACGAATTGGGCAATCTCCCTTTTCATGCGAGTCCACCAGTAAGATTGCTTGAGGTCTTAGTACATCTTGGAACTTCTAGGATTAATCGAGAGGAGGGAGTCATGTGCTTCGTTCATTATGAGCTTCCTGAGATCACCCTTGGGAACCACAAGTCTGTCCTCAAAGAATAAGGTATCTCTCTCATCAACGCGATAGCACTTGTATTTGGGAGTACCCTTTGCAATACCATGTTTCACTTTCCGCACCATAGCATCACTGAGTTGGGCCTCACGGATCTGATCTTCCAAGGTAGGAGCAACTTGAAGATTTGCAAGAAAGCCTTGCGGAACAAATTGGAGGTTGAGCTTCCTGAATGCTTCACAAAGCTCAGGCTGAAACGGCTTGATAAGGAGACTGTTGCAATATGCCTTTCTGCTCAAGGCATCTGCAATGACATTGGCCTTGCCAGGTGTGTATTCGATGCTTGGATCATACTCTTGGATCATCTCAACCCAACGAGTCTGGCGAAGGTTCAGGTTCGGCTGTGTGAAGATGTACTTCAAGCTCTTGTGATCGGTGAAGATGTCGACTTTTCTGCCCAACAGAAGGTGTCTCCACGTGATCAAGGCGTGTACCACAGCTGCTAGCTCGAGATCATGTGTGGGGTAGTTCTTCTCACTTGGCTTCAATTGATGAGACGTGTATGCCACAATCTTCTTGTCTTGCATTAGAAGACCACCAAGTCCTTGAAGAGAAGCATCACAGAAAACTTCGTAGGGCTTGGACTCATCTGGAGGGGTAAGAACTGGAGCAGAGATGAGCTTTTCTTTGAGAGTTTTGAATGCCACATCACAATCCGGAGACCAGTTGTACTTGACATTCTTCTGCAGCAAGTTGGAGAGAGGCTTGGCAATCTTGGAGAATTTCTCAACGAACCTTCTGCAATAGCTAGCAAGACCAAGGAAGCTTCGAAGTTGCTTGACGTTCCGAGGAGGTTCCCAGTTGACAATCACTTCAACTTTCTTGGGGTTGACCGCAATACCATCAGCGGAGATGATATGGCCCGGATACAAGACCTTATCGAGCCAGAATTCGCACTTGGAGAACTTGGCATAAAACTTATGTTCACGGAGTCTGTCGAGAACCAGACAGAGGTGCTTTTCGTGATCCTCTTCATTCTTGGAGAATACCAAGATGTCATCCAGATACACAAGCACAAATTCGTTGGTGTAGGGGTTGAAAATGTAGTGCACCATTCTCGAGAAGGTGGGTGCAGCATTAGCGAGGCCAAAAGACATGACTGTATATTCATAGGAGCCGTAGCTCGTTCTGAAGGCAGTCTTGTGGATATCTTCTTCACGAATGCGAATTTGGTGGTAACCCATCCGGAGATCGAGCTTAGAGAACACTTTTGCTCCTTTGAGCTGCTCGAACAATTCATTGATGTTCGGGAGCGGATACTTGTTCTTTATTGTCTTCTTGTTCAATGGCCGGTCATCAACGCAAAGGCGCTCCGTGACATCCTTCTTCTTGACAAATAAGACACCACAGTCCCAAGGAGAAGTGCTAGGCCTGATCAGACCCATACGCTCTTGCTCATCGAGCTGTTTCTTCAACTCCTTCAACTCTTTAGGGGAGAGCTTGTACGGACGCCGGCATGCTGGCTCGGTACCTGGCTCGAGTTCAATGACGAATTCAACTTGACGATGCGGAGGCATGCCTGGAAGCTCTTCAGGGAAAACGTCTTCGTATTCGTTGACCACCGGAATTTGAGAGATGGCATTAATCTCGCCCTTGTCATTGAGAGAGAATAGCCTGATTGTGTTATCTCGAGAGGCAAAGATAATCACGTCTTCGTTAGGATGAGTAATCTTGACTTCCTTATTTGCACAATCAATGTGAGCATCATGCTGAGAAAGCCAATCCATCCCAAGAATAAGATCAATGTCGGAATTTCCGAGAACAACCGGAGAAGCTGGAAAGCGGTAATCACCCATGCGAATAGATACATCCGGAGCATACACACTAGAATGCATTCGTCTCCCCGGAGAAATAACTGATAACTCCCTTGCAAATTTTTGGTGACAACATCGTGCTTGGATGCAAATGGATATGACATGAAAGAACATGATACACCTGAATCAAACAACACTTTTGCAGGAATAGAGTTAACTGGAAGGTTACCAAGTATCACATCTGAAGAATTCTCTGCTTGAGCTGCATTCATCAGATTCACTCTTGCTGCCTTGGGATTGTGCTTGACAATAGCAGTGCTGACAAGTGGAGGAGGCAGAAGGCGCCTTGGGTTGGGGCACTTGTTAGAATAATGACCCTTCTGAGAGCACTTGTTGCAAACCACTTCTGAGAGAGGACGGTGATAAGGAGCACTTGACTTGGAAGCTTGAAAATGATTCTTGACTGGTTGCTTGGGTTGGGTGGGTGGGAGAAAGCACGGCCACCAGAGTTCTTGTTGTTGTTGTAGGGAGCTCGGATCACTGGAGGAGGTGGAAGCCAAAACTTCTATTGCTTTGCGACCACTTGAGAAGAAGAGGAGGAGTGAACAGCGTCTCTGATCCTCTTTTTGGAAGCTTCCATCTTGAGCTGGGCTGCCTCTTGCTTAAGTGCCATGTTATAGAATTGATCAAACTCATCAGGCTCGAACAGGGTGAGAGCTAGTTGGAGTTCATCCTTCAAACCACCTCGGAACTGATAGATCTTGCTCTTGGCAGCTGGGATGTCTTGCTTGGCATAGCGGGCAAGGTTCTGGAACTTGACATTATATTGATAGACAATCATTGAGCCTTGCTTCAGGTTGCGGAATTGCTCACGCATACCTTCGATGACACTTGTTGGAATGTGGTGAGAATGAAAATCCTTGCAGAAGTCATCCCAGGAGATTACACGCCCTGCTATGGAGTCTTTGTACTGCTGCCACCAATCAGCTGCTTGGTCCTTGAGTTGGAAGGCTGCAAACTTCACATAGTCCTCGGGCCTTACATTACTACACTCGAAATGCTTCTTGATATCTGTTATCCAGTTTCAGCATCTAGAGGGTCCACGCAGCAACTGAATGCCTTTGGTTGGTTTGCCAAGAACTGGTTGAGCGTAGCAAAGTGAGGTTGGTTGAAAAAATTGCCTTGGCCTTGGTTCCCATGAGCACCCTGATTTGCTTGATTTGCTTGAATGTTCTGCATCATTTGCATAAGCATCTGGGTGTTCTGGTTCGTCGCTTGCATAATTGCTCTCCAGGCCTTAGACGGAGGAGGAGGGGAAGGAGGACGATCAGGAACCTCTTCACCCTCTGGGTTATTGTTGGGAACCCTTTTAGGAGCCATCCTGAATGAGATGACAACTATTAGGCATTGATTGAGAGAAATATATAAGCTGAATCAACGGCTATAAATTGCAACATAGTCTTCACAAGTACATTCGAACAAGATGAACGAATGTAAATCTCAGTTTAATAGCAACAATAATCTTCACGAGAAGCCACTTGGGAGAACAAAAGGTAAATAAAAAAACAACAAGGAGCAGATAGAACAAATACAAGATAGAAGCTTCGTTCGACATATTCGTGTTGAAAGCTTATGGAATGTGTTACAAAAGGGTTTTGCAATCCCCGGATCAGCGTAGCCAAGGACCCTTTAAGATGCAACTCCCGATCGGAACAACGGCCATAAAACTACTTCACTCGATGTAGAACCCCGAACTCCATATCATGCATTCGTTGGAAGAGTGCCTACGAACTACAAGATGAACCCACCTATTAATTTTCGAAAGTTTCCAGTTATGAAATCAGGTGTTGGGGATACAGGGGAAGCATCGCGCACTCAACTCTAATCCTACATCCAGCTGTATCCATCCTTCAACACATAACCAGTTATTTCCGGAAACCATCTACCTCGGACCTTCGAAACGCATCTACTATACAAGCTATGGCAATACTCCCGAACTACCTCCCCAGTACTGGGTGACGTCGGGATTATCTTGCCACTAACCACATAGGAGAGTTTTTGATGTCGGCCGTCTTAAGTATTCCAGAACTGATGCGATATATTTGTGGCGACAACACCTCGGAGCTCAACTCCCCGGGACTCTGCCACAACCCCTAAATAATAGGAGGCGTCGAGAACAATGTTCTCGTCACAAAGACATCGGAACAATCCAAACAATACTCGCGAGATTCCTAAAAAAAATTGGTGAAATTTTGAGAGTAGAAGAGACAAGAGTAATCGTCAGGAGTCCTCACCAGAGTGAAAAGAGAAGAGGAGCAAAAGAAATCCTACTCTCCGATATATATAGGACTCAAAACATTTTAAGTGTGTGCCTAGACTCAACCGTCAACGATTCGATCAATCAATGGGGGCTTCTAGGTCGGAGAAGGCTCTGAATACCAACTTGTAATGCCCAGGATGGGACAATACCTCCTACGTGTCGAGGCACGACTAAAAGGTATAAGCCCATTCTGGAATGATCTCAAGTTCGGTATCTTTGCACATCTCATGTAAAAATGGGGATGAAAAGGAAAAGAGATAGTTGGCTTACACTCGCCACGTCACACAATTCATTACATAGCCAAACATCATCCAAATAACATCACAACCCGACTACGGGTGAAGATCCAAATGAAAGATACCAAAATACATAAAGCCACAGGTTCGGATCGCCCCTAGTAGAAACCACTACTGATCATCGGGATAGTGCACATAGTAACGGCTACGTTCTTCATCGTACTCCCCGTACAGCTCTGTGCCGTCACCTGAGTAGTTCACCATGGTACCTGCATCTGGTGTGGTGTAGAATCTGTGAGCCATGGAGGACTCAGCAATCCCGTTCCCGGGTAGCAGAACTATCTAAGCCTTGGGTGTGGAACAAGGCTGAAGAAAGAATAAAAGGCTGCAGCTGCACTAGCACTAGCTTACGTGATAAGAGCGAAAAGAGAAGTGCCACGAGCGATAAAGTGATCACGAAGTGATCCTAACTAAGCACGTCAAACATAACCCCACCGTGTTCACTTCCCGAACCCCTTTTCGGAAAATGACCATCACGGTACTCACGCTGGTAGTGTGTTCTGAACATGGTGTCAAGTTTTCTACAACCGAATATTAACAAATTCCCATCCGCCACATAACCGCAGGCACGGCTTTCGAAAGTTCAAACCCTGCAGGGGTGTTCCAACTTGGCACATTACAAGCCCACGATCCGCGGAGTCGCAACTCCAAGGTGGGAAGGCCCGAGTATCCTCGGAATCCCGTGCTCAAGATACTCCGACTAAGGTAAGACTAATCCAGCAAATCCTCCCGGTGTGCTGACACCCTGATAGTAGCCGCGCGTATCTCGTCTCAGGACACGATCGGATGGGCGTTGCTACAGGTTTTTACCAGACCTCGGGTTCCCCCAAGGTGGCCCTGCAGGACCCCCAGTTTTGACCAACACTCATGTGGAGCACTGGCCCGGGTTGTTGATTAAGAAGAGGGTTAATTACTCCCTATGCAAGTTTTTAGTTGTTAGGCAAATAGTACATGTCGTGGAATTAACACGGCAGATGTCCGGTTTAACGGACTTAGTTGAGGAACCATCTCACGGGTTAGCTTGAAGGGGTTAAAAGGACACAGAGGGTTTATACTAGTTCGGCCCCTTCGAGGAAGGTAAAAGCCTACGTCTAGTTTGGTTTGGTATTGCTTGGGCATCGATGAATAGGGAGCGGATTGCTTGCCTGTGTCTCGACGGTCTGTCTCTTGTCCTTGAACCGTCGCCCGGTCGTCCCTTTATATAGAGGCGACGCCCGGTCCGGTTTACAGAGTCCCGAGGCCGGCTCATACTTGTGTCCGCCTCGGTCTCTGCTCTTTCTTCCTTGTCTCTCAAGTTACATGATCAGGCGGTTTACAAATCGTAACTCTATACATGGGCCCTAAGCCTTCATGAGCCGTAACCTCTATTGGGTATTACAATTATACAACTATATTATCATAATCCGGTTTACACTAGCCAGTTATACATGCTAGTAATATCCCTGACATTAGGCCCCAGAATGATTTGAACTTGTTCACATCAGTCTTCCCAGTCTTGTATAATCTTTTTTGTTGTATCTTCTCAATTTTGTAAACCGGCGATGACGTCATCCTTGGAAATCACTTAATTCGACCGTGACATCACTTCTGCATTTAACGCGCGCAACTGTCTATTAATTTTGTTTAAAGGCCATCCCGAGAATCGAGGCGACAGGGAATCTTTATCCAATCTCTCACTTCCTCAAATCTCGCGCCTGCCGTTTCGTCTCTCCCCCTTTATAAATACCGCCGCATCTCTTCTCCATCTCCTTCCTATCGTCTTCTTCCTCTGTCGTCCGAGCTCAAACTTCCGCCGTCGTCCGTCAAGATCACCGTCGCCAGCAAGTCCGGCCGCCGCATCAACCTGAACGCGACCAGATAACTCCGTCGCCGCTTCCTGCTGCCTCAGGTATTCTTTCTCCCTTGTTGTAGATCTGTAGCCTTAGGGTTCTTCCTATGCCTCCGCCATTAGACCTAGAAAAAGCTTCATCTGTTCGTCCTAGACGCCATGTTCGAAGTAGTTTTCAACCTTTAAATTTTGTCTTCGAAATTTGCTTCCGCTCCGCTGCTTTATGCTCAGATTTTGGCATTAGATTCAACCCTTTAGATTCGTCCTGAACTGTATATGACCCCTGCAGTTCTTTCTGTAATAGACATGCATAAGTTTTCTCTTTTTCTTACCGCTCAGATCTATTTTACCTTAGCTTTCCGTAGAAACTTGTTTCTTCATCCTTATAGATATGTACTATATTCGCCGGTTTAGTCTGTGACGCCCGAGACCGACGTACCATAAGATTCCAGAAGATTCCCGAAGTTCCAGATGTTCCGGGTTGCCCGTGTTTCTTTTGCTTGTGTTATTTATTTTTTTGCATTGCATCATGTCATCATGCCATCATGTCATTTTAATTTTTGCATCTCAACCTAAATAAACCGTGTGGACCTTCGGTCCATTTAAATCGAGGGAAGAATGTCTTCTCTTTATAACATATAAAAGTCTCTCAATATTTAGGGAGCTATATTTATTAATTATTCCATTGCTTCGGAATCACCGTAACACACTTGCATATTTCCCCATGTCTTTTCCACTTCGAGCTTCTCTTTCCAAACCTTGCCTAATTCTTTTCAGTGTTTCGAGGTCCTTCCAAAAACCTCCTTCTATTTTATTTTAATTCCTGACATTTTTGCGGGTCCAGGGAATTTTACCTCTTGCCCTAACTCCTTTCCTAGCACCTCCCTTCTTTCTTCTTGTTGTTGTTTTCTGTTTTTTTTAGTAAAACAGCAGCAAGGTTAAAGGAAGAGCAGCAGCCCACCTCCCTCCAGGCCTCTTGGGCCCTCCTCTTCCCAGCCTCGGCCCCCCTTAGGTCGAGCCGGCCCAAGGCCCGCACCTCCTGGCCCCTTAGCCCCGGCCTCACCACCGAAACCCTAACTCCCTTCGCACCCTCTCCCCTCGTTTCCCTCTCAGCCGCCGCCACCTTCTCGCTCGGTCCCGCATCCCCCCGATTCCCTCCTTCTCTCCTTCGCTCTGCCCCGACAGCACCCCGTTCCCTCCGCGCAGGAGCCCCGCCTCCCTCCTTCGATCGACGCCGCCAGGACGAGCCTCCCCGAGCGCTCTCTCCCTCGCGAGCGCGCTCGTCCTCCCCGTCTCCACCAGGCCGGCCGCGGGGATCCCCTCCTCCCTCGCCTCACCCTCTGCCTCCTTCAGCGCCATGGCGCCCGACCCCGACGGCCCGATCCCATCCCGCTCCCTTCTCCCGCGAGGCCAGGAAGGAGCAGCGCCCGAGCCCTCTTCGGCCCCTGCCCCGCGAGCGCGTCGTCCTCCCGAGCGCCTTGGAGCAACCAGGCCGCGCAGCCGCGGCCAGAAGCCGCGACGTCCGAGCGCCCTCGTCGTCCCTCTGGCCGGATCCCGCAGCGCCGCGGCGGCCCCGAGCGCTGCATCCTGCCTCGCCGCGCCTTCTTCACAGCAGCCGCGGCCAAGAGGCCTCCTGCCGAGCGCCTCAGCGCGCCCCTTCCCCCCCGTCCTCGAGCTCCCTCTCGTCTCCGCTGCTCCGCCATGGCCGGTGCCGCCGCGACGCCCGAGCCCCGCGTCCGGCTACCAGATCCCGCTGCTGCTGCTGTGTTCTTCTCGCCGTGCTGCTGCCTGACCTCGCCGCTGTCCCGAGACCGTGCTGCAGTTTTTTTTTGTTGCTTGTGTTGTTAACCTGAACAGTGAACGCCTACACGACAAGACGGCAAGACCGTAACGACCAAGTACCCCTACTCGACGATGCGACAAGTACCCCTTCGATGCGCCGAGACCAAGTTCCACTACGTCCACGACGACCCGAACGACTACCGATGACCGTGAACAACTACCGCCGTCGTGGAACCGCCAAGACGAACGGAACAACTACTTCCCACTACGAACGTGTACCTCTACGTCGACGACGACCGCGACAAGTACCACTACCGTCGCAAACGGGAATCCCAAGTACCACGACGACCCGAACCGCTACGAACATGTACGACTCCGAAACGAGAACGACTACACGTGACGACGATGCGTCAAGTACAACTACCGCCACGTGAACGACTTCTTCCTCTTCGGCCGTGTACCACTACTTCCACTACTACGGCTACTTCCACTACGACCTCGAACCCCTCCGAGAACGATGGTTCCGAAGGTATAACCCCGTCGATGACCCGTGTGATGTTAATGCTTGTTGTGTTGTATGAAATGTTTCCCGTGTGAGCACCGTGTCCGTTTCGTCCCTTTTGTTGTTCCTCGGTTGCCTCGTCACCGACTCGTGGGAACCCGGCAACGGGATCGCCCACCTTTCATCTCGTTTGACTCGCTCACGCCGTCTATCTTTTGCATCGGACTCTCAACGAGTTACCGGTACCGATATGTTGCCGTGGCATCATTTTCGGAATCGTTGCCGTGGCACTCTTTCTTTCCACCACGGTGACAAACACTTCATGTCTTCCTCTTAAGTCAACCCTTTTAATAAAAATTGCATAAACTTAATCATGTCATCCGCATCATGTTAACAACCTTGAATGTGTAATTGTTGTTGCTTTAATAATTATTAAACATGCTCATGGGGATTTTCCGGATATGTTGTTGTTATTTCCGGCCTCATTTAAAATGCCTAAATAGTGTAGTTTCTTTATGCTTCACCTCTTGCCATGTTAAAAACAATTAATCTTGTCTTGTAAATAACGAGAGTCAACTAAATAATTAATATGTGGTGTTTCGTCAATATGCAACTCGTTGCATATTGATCTCCACTTAACTTGTAGTATTGTTTGTGCACTTTGCCATGCCATGCATAGTTAAACCGGACATGCATCATGCTTGCTTGTGCATTGTATGCCATGTTTTTGCTTGCGTGTTTACCGTGTTGTTTCTTTCTTTCCGGTTGCTTCTCTTGTTAGCTTCGGTTTCGTTCCGGAGTTGTGAGGCTTCTTCTTCGTCTACCTCTTGGACTTGTTCTTCTCCCTTGTGGAATTCCAGGCAAGATGACCGAACCCGGATATCATTACTATCTTTGCCTATTGCTAGAGTCTCGATCTATAGTATTTGCCTCGATGCCCATGTTTTTCCTGTCAGCCTCCTACTTGTAACCAATTGCCATGTTTATCCACCCTACCTATGCAAACCGTTGCTTGGCTAAGTACGCTTCGCTCAGCCCCTCTTATAGCATTGTTAGTTGCAGGTGAACACCGAAGATGTTAGCTTCATGTTGAAGTTTGGTTGGGTTATATCACACTATATAAATGCTTAAAAATGAAATCATCTATATACTGGCAAGGGTGGAAGGCTAAGCCTTTTCCTTGGTGATTTGTTCCACTCATGCCGTTAGGAACCGTATAAACCGGTGTTATGTTCCTTGATTATGCGTTCCTAACACGGTTGGGGTGTATGGGACCCCCTTGATAAACCGCTAAGTGCTAAGTCTTTTCCAGCAAGTCCCAACATTGGTACTATTTGCCTAATGACAAACTAATAAAACTTGCATAAGGGCCTTGCAAACCCTCTTTTATTTTAATTCCACAACCCCGGGCCAGTGCTCCACATGAGTGTTGGTCCGAAACGGGGAGTCTGCGGGGCCACCTCGAGGAAACTCAAGGTTTGGTAAAAACCTGTAGAATCGCCCATCCGGTCGTGTCCTGAGACCTAGATACGCGCGGCTACTATCAGGGTGTCGACACGCCGGGAGGATTTGCTGGATTAGCCTTACCTTAGTTCGGTTTAACTTGAGCACGGGATTCCGAGGATACTCGGGTCTTCCCACCTATGGAGTTGCGACTTCGCGGATCGTGGGCTTGTGATGGGCCAAGTTGGAACACCCCTGCAGGGTTTGAACTTTCGAAAGCCGTGCCCGCGGTTATGTGGCAGATGGGAGCTTGTTAATTCCGGTTGTAGATAACTTGAGACAATGTTTCAATACACTACCAGCGTGTGTACCGTGACTGTCAATTTCCGAATAGGGATTCGGGAGTTGAACACGGTGGGGTTATGTTTGACCGGCTTTAGCTAGGATCACTTCGTGATCATCTTTCGACCGATGCATTTTCTCTTCTCGCTCTCTATTACGTAAGTTAGTGCTAGTTGCTGCTGCAGACTCTTGTTGTTCCTTCACCTCTCGTTCTTTCTTCAGCCTTGTCCTCACCCAAGGCTTAAATAGTCTTGTTACCCGGGAACGGGATTGCTGAGTCCTCTGTGGCTCACAGTTACTTCACCACACCAGATGCAGGTCCAGCCAAGTTTGATGCAGGAGCGGGTTCAAGTTCTTCACTTGGAGTTCGTTGAAGTTGTGGCCGTTTGCTTGTGACGTTTCGACGATCAGTAGTGGTTTCTACTAGGACTCGATCCTGACCTGTGGCTTTATGTTGTTTTGGTATCTTTCTTTGGATCTTACCCGTAGTCGGGCTGTGATGTTTTGAATGATGTTATGCTTATGTAATGTATTGTGTGAAGTGGCGAGTGTAAGCCAACTATCTCCTTTTGCATTTTAATCCCTCTTTTACACGAGTCGTGCAAAGATACCAAACTTGAGATCATTCTAGGATGGGCTTATATCTTTAAGTCGTGCCTCGACACGTAGGAGATATAGTCCCATCCTGGGCATTACAAGTTGGTATTCAGAGCCTTCTCCGACCTAGAAGCCCCCACTGATTGATCGAATCGTTGACGGTTGAGTCTAGGCACACACTGAAAACTTTTTGAGTCCTATATATATATCGGAGAGTAGGATTTCTTTGCTTCTCATCCCCTTTCTCTCTGGTGAGGACTCCTGACGATTACTCTTATCTCTTCTACTTTCAAGAATTGCACCAAAAATTTTTTAGGATCCCGCGAGTATTCTGGGATTGTTTCGATGTTCTTGTGACAAGGATATTGTTCTCGATGCCTCCTGTTACCGAGGAGTTGAGCTTCGGGGTATCATTGTAACAAGCATATCGCGGCAGTACTAAATACTTAAGACGGCCGACATCGAAAATATCTCCTATACGGCCAGTGGCAAGATAACCCCGACATCACCCAGTACTGGGGAGGTAGTTCGAGAGTATTGCCATAGCTTGTTATAGTGGATGCTTTTCGAAGGTCCGAGGTAAACAGTTTCCGAGAAAGACTGGTTATGTATTGAAGGATGGATACACCTGGATGTAGGTTTAGAGTTGATTGCGCGGTGCTTCCCGTGTATCCCCAACACCTGATTGCATAACTGGAAACTTTCGGAAATCTATAGGTGGGTTCATCTAGTAGTTCTAGGCATTCTTCCAACGGATGCTCGATATGAAGTTTGGGGTTCTACATTGAGTGAAGTGGTTTTATGGACTTGTTCTGATCGGGAGTTGCATCTTAAAGGGTCCTTGGCTATGCTGATCCGGGGATTGCAAAACCCTTTTGTAACACGTTTCATGAGCTTTCAGCACGAAGATGTCGAACGAAACTTCTATCTTGTATTTGTTCTATCTGTTCCTTGTTCCTTTTTTATTTTCATTTTGTTCTCCAAGTGGATTCTCGTCTAGTTGATGTACCTGCGGAATTCATTCGTTCAAATTCTTTGCTCGGATGATATTGTGAAGATCATGTTGAATATCTATCCTTTGTTTTTGTTTTGATTCTGGTATTCGAGTTGCTTCGATGTCAAATGTTGACTACATACCTTTCCTAATTGGTGTTCCCATATTTCTATGGGAATGCAGGTCCTTCTTGATCATCGAGATATTCATGTTAATCCTTTCAACCGGTGTGCCTTCCCTTCAAGTTATTCCATACGGATGCCGTTGAGAAATCCGACGATTGTCTGTTTCACTCATCCCAAGTTGTCTTTGTTTTCCCCACCCTCCCACCCTTCTTCTTCTCAGAGCAAGAAATTCTCAGATGAAGTATCTATTTTTATTCATGTGATGTTTCTTCATTCTTTTCCTTCAATGTTCTTCTCCGGTGGATGTAATTCAAGAATTCGGTGTCGATCTTATCCTTTTCCTCTTTTCACAATGCTTTCTTATTCCGGTGCACCAATTAATCATTCTTTTCTTTCTATTCATATCCGGAGTGCTCAAGACTCATAATTCCATTCTTATTCATTTCAAGCTATTTTGAGCTTTGTCTTCTTATTCAAGCCTTTATAATTCAACCGATGCAATATTTCTTAAGCAATCTTTTCAACGGTGATTTCTTTGAGTGGGCCCTAACCCACAGGTCTTTCCAAGGATCTTACCTGACTCTTCTATTTTCTGGAGTTATTCTCAAATTCTTTCATACTGTGACGTAAGTATGATCCCCATCAGTCACATGCCTTCTCCAAGTCCGCTTTCAAATTTTTTTTTTCATCATTGGTTCAACCTTTTTAATTCTTCATTCCGGAGTGCTCAACAATTCTTATGGCATTTCTCGTCTTCATTCTCAGCATTTGGAGACCGGAGAAGTGTTTCTCTTAAACCTTGGCCGTCTTCTTGAAGATTTGTGGTTCTAGCTTCATGCCATCCTCAGTATTGTTCCGATTGTGAGGATTCTTTTCATACCCATCCGAAGCATTCTTGAGTTCTTCTCATTGTGATCCTCCGAAGGCCATCATTTCAGAAGATTTCTTCGTTCTCAGTTTTCAACTTCGTCCTCCAAATATTCTTCATTGATGTTTCTTCGTTCGTCTCCCTATTCTTACGGTGGTTCTTTCAAGTTTACCCTTCCGTTGTTATCATTTTAATTCATTTGTTCTTTTCATAATCCTACCGGTGCTTTGTTGAATACTTATCCAAGCTTGTGCTAGATCTCTCTTTAATTCTTTCCAACGAGAATAAGTAGTATGCCAAATCCTTTGGTTGTCATCAATTAAATTGGTGAAGGGTATGCATGACATAATTCTTATTCTTATTCCTTCAAGGTGTTTTAATCTCTGTTTTCCGGAGCTTGTTCATCATATCATATCCTTGGTTCTAAGTTGTTCATCTTGTTTTTCCGGAGCTTCAAGTTATTTCTATTATATCATTCCAAAGCTCAATCTATTCACCGCAGGCCTTGAATCTTATTCTTTTCATCTTTCACTTCTAATGCTTTCATTACCGGAGTTTTAATGGTGGTTCATCATCATTTAATTCATCCTCGAAGTCTTCATCAAGATTCTTGTTGGAGCTCAAGCATTCTTCTTCTTGCATTTCCAAGTGCAATCATTTCTACCTTATCTTTTCAGATGGTGTTATGTCATTCTTGACAATTCCTTCATGTTTCATGATTCACGGGTTATCAAGAATGAGATATTTAAAACCCATCATTTTCCTTGTTCAAGAGATCTTTCCACCCCTTCATTTATTCGTTGGAGTAATCTTGGGTTATAATTCACCTAAAAGCTTTCCTTGAGAATTGTTGCTATTATGGTGCTTATAAATGACCCAAGTTCTTCATTTATCATTCTGGTGAAATAAGTTCTTCGTCTCCTTGTTGATCTCAATCCAAGCTTTTCATTTCCGTTAGTGGCCGGTTGTCACCTCATAATTTTGAGATGTTTTCCATAAGCCCACTTCAAGCTTATTCTTCTCGTTGTTGAAATTCCAACAACTCTATTCCACCCTTCTTCGTAAGATGCTCTTTCAAATTTAATTTTGGGAGAAGTTGTCATTTTTCTTCTCCATTCATTCTTTCTTTGATCTATATTCCATTCTTTCATTCTGGAGGCTTTGTAATGTTGCTCTCTCCAAACCATCTTATCGTTTTATCGAGATCTTGTTCTTTCCCTTGATTATCATTTAACCGGAGTGTTGTTTCTTCATTCTAGTTCCCTCATCTTATCTAGTTTTACCTCTCTTTTCAACCGGAGTGTTGTCTGGATCTTTCTTACTCCTTGTGCCATTCTTTTAATTGTTTCGGAGGCAATGTGTTGTTGTTTTCATCAAGTATCATTCCATCTTCTCTAGTTCGTGCTCAATTCCTTCCATTTTCAGACGGAGTGCTGTCCAAATTCTGTCATTCTTATTCCCTGGCTATACCGTTGCAGTTTCATATTCTTTTGGTTCGTAAGCTCTTGCTTCATGTCTTTCAACCTACAAGGTTCTTGTTAGGTTCCTTGTTCCTCTTTTCTAACGGAGTTTTCATCTTCGTTCATCTCCGTTGCATTCTTTCTTTCAACTTGTTTAACCTCTCAAGGTTCTTTGGTTTCACTCGTCTGTCAAAGAAGCAACTTTGTTTTACCTCTTCCTCTTCCGTTTTACCCGGTGATATCTCTAGGATCTCGGGTCGAGATCCTCTGTTAGTGTGGGAGAGTTGTGACGCCCGAGACCGACGTACCAGAAGATTCCAGAAGATTCCCGAAGTTCCAGATGTTCCGGGTTGCCCGTGTTTCTTTTGCTTGTGTTATTTATTTTTTTGCATTGCATCATGTCATCATGCCATCATGTCATTTTAATTTTTGCATCTCAACCTAAATAAACCGTGTGGACCTTCGGTCCATTTAAATCGAGGGAAGAATGTCTTCTCTTTATAACATATAAAAGTCTCTCAATATTTAGGGAGCTATATTTATTAATTATTCCATTGCTTCGGAATCACCGTAACACACTTGCATATTTCCCCATGTCTTTTCCACTTCGAGCTTCTCTTTCCAAACCTTGCCTAATTCTTTTCAGTGTTTCGAGGTCCTTCCAAAAACCTCCTTCTATTTTATTTTAATTCCTGACATTTTTGCGGGTCCAGGGAATTTTACCTCTTGCCCTAACTCCTTTCCTAGCACCTCCCTTCTTTCTTCTTGTTGTTGTTTTCTGTTTTTTTTAGTAAAACAGCAGCAAGGTTAAAGGAAGAGCAGCAGCCCACCTCCCTCCAGGCCTCTTGGGCCCTCCTCTTCCCAGCCTCGGCCCCCCTTAGGTCGAGCCGGCCCAAGGCCCGCACCTCCTGGCCCCTTAGCCCCGGCCTCACCACCGAAACCCTAACTCCCTTCGCACCCTCTCCCCTCGTTTCCCTCTCAGCCGCCGCCACCTTCTCGCTCGGTCCCGCATCCCCCCGATTCCCTCCTTCTCTCCTTCGCTCTGCCCCGACAGCACCCCGTTCCCTCCGCGCAGGAGCCCCGCCTCCCTCCTTCGATCGACGCCGCCAGGACGAGCCTCCCCGAGCGCTCTCTCCCTCGCGAGCGCGCTCGTCCTCCCCGTCTCCACCAGGCCGGCCGCGGGGATCCCCTCCTCCCTCGCCTCGCCCTCTGCCTCCTTCAGCGCCATGGCGCCCGACCCCGACGGCCCGATCCCATCCCGCTCCCTTCTCCCGCGAGGCCAGGAAGGAGCAGCGCCCGAGCCCTCTTCGGCCCCTGCCCCGCGAGCGCGTCGTCCTCCCGAGCGCCTTGGAGCAACCAGGCCGCGCAGCCGCGGCCAGAAGCCGCGACGTCCAAGCGCCCTCGTCGTCCCTCTGGCCGGATCCCGCAGCACCGCGGCGGCCCCGAGCGCTGCATCCTGCCTCGCCGCGCCTTCTTCACAGCAGCCGCGGCCAAGAGGCCTCCTGCCGAGCGCCTCAGCGCGCCCCTTCCCCCCCGTCCTCGAGCTCCCTCTCGTCTCCGCTGCTCCGCCATGGCCGGTGCCGCCGCGACGCCCGAGCCCCGCGTCCGGCTACCAGATCCCGCTGCTGCTGCTGTGTTCTTCTCGCCGTGCTGCTGCCTGACCTCGCCGCTGTCCCGAGACCGTGCTGTAGTTTTTTTTTGTTGCTTGTGTTGTTAACCTGAACAGTGAACGCCTACACGACAAGACGGCAAGACCGTAACGACCAAGTACCCCTACTCGACGATGCGACAAGTACCCCTTCGATGCGCCGAGACCAAGTTCCACTACGTCCACGACGACCCGAACGACTACCGATGACCGTGAACAACTACCGCCGTCGTGGAACCGCCAAGACGAACGGAACAACTACTTCCCACTACGAACGTGTACCTCTACGTCGACGACGACCGCAACAAGTACCACTACCGTCGCAAACGGGAACCCCAAGTACCACGACGACCCGAACCGCTACGAACATGTACGACTCCGAAACGAGAACGACTACACGTGACGACGATGCGTCAAGTACAACTACCGCCACGTGAACGACTTCTTCCTCTTCGGCCGTGTACCACTACTTCCACTACTACGGCTACTTCCACTACGACCTCGAACCCCTCCGAGAACGATGGTTCCGAAGATATAACCCCGTCGATGACCCGTGTGATGTTAATGCTTGTTGTGTTGTATGAAATGTTTCCCGTGTGAGCACCGTGTCCGTTTCGTCCCTTTTGTTGTTCCTCGGTTGCCTCGTCACCGACTCGTGGGAACCCGGCAACGGGATCGCCCACCTTTCATCTCGTTTGACTCGCTCACGCCGTCTATCTTTTGCATCGGACTCTCAACGAGTTACCGGTACCGATATGTTGCCGTGGCATCATTTTCGGAATCGTTGCCGTGGCACTCTTTCTTTCCACCACGGTGACAAACACTTCATGTCTTCCTCTTAAGTCAACCCTTTTAATAAAAATTGCATAAACTTAATCATGTCATCCGCATCATGTTAACAACCTTGAATGTGTAATTGTTGTTGCTTTAATAATTATTAAACATGCTCATGGGGATTTTCCGGATATGTTGTTGTTATTTCCGGCCTCATTTAAAATGCCTAAATAGTGTAGTTTCTTTATGCTTCACCTCTTTCCATGTTAAAAACAATTAATCTTGTCTTGTAAATAACGAGAGTCAACTAAATAATTAATATGTGGTGTTTCGTCAATATGCAACTCGTTGCATATTGATCTCCACTTAACTTGTAGTATTGTTTGTGCACTTTGCCATGCCATGCATAGTTAAACCGGACATGCATCATGCTTGCTTGTGCATTGTATGCCATGTTTTTGCTTGCGTGTTTACCGTGTTGTTTCTTTCTTTCCGGTTGCTTCTCTTGTTAGCTTCGGTTTCGTTCCGGAGTTGTGAGGCTTCTTCTTCGTCTACCTCTTGGACTTGTTCTTCTCCCTTGTGGAATTCCAGGCAAGATGACCGAACCCGGATATCATTACTATCTTTGCCTATTGCTAGAGTCTCGATCTATAGTATTTGCCTCGATGCCCATGTTTTTCCTGTCAGCCTCCTACTTGTAACCAATTGCCATGTTTATCCACCCTACCTATGCAAACCGTTGCTTGGCTAAGTACGCTTCGCTCAGCCCCTCTTATAGCATTGTTAGTTGCAGGTGAAGACCGAAGATGTTTGCTTCATGTTGAAGTTTGGTTGGGTTATATCACACTATATAAATGCTTAAAAATGAAATCATCTATATACTGGCAAGGGTGGAAGGCTAAGCCTTTTGCTTGGTGATTTGTTCCACTCATGCCGTTAGGAACCGTATAAACCGGTGTTATGTTCCTTGATTATGCGTTCCTAACACGGTTGGGGTGTATGGGACCCCCTTGATAAACCGCTAAGTGCTAAGTCTTTTCCAGCAAGTCCCAACATTGGTACTATTTGCCTAATAACAAACTAATAAAACTTGCATAAGGGCCTTGCAAACCCTCTTTTATTTTAATTCCACAACCCCGGGCCAGTGCTCCACATGAGTGTTGGTCCGAAACGGGGAGTCTGCGGGGCCACCTCGAGGAAACTCAAGGTTTGGTAAAAACCTGTAGAATCGCCCATCCGGTCGTGTCCTGAGACCTAGATACGCGCGGCTACTATCAGGGTGTCGACACGCCGGGAGGATTTGCTGGATTAGCCTTACCTTAGTTCGGTTTAACTTGAGCACGGGATTCCGAGGATACTCGGGTCTTCCCACCTATGGAGTTGCGACTTCGCGGATCGTGGGCTTGTGATGGGCCAAGTTGGAACACCCCTGCAGGGTTTGAACTTTCGAAAGCCGTGCCCGCGGTTATGTGGCAGATGGGAGCTTGTTAATTCCGGTTGTAGATAACTTGAGACAATGTTTCAATACACTACCAGCGTGTGTACCGTGACTGTCAATTTCCGAATAGGGATTCGGGAGTTGAACACGGTGGGGTTATGTTTGACCGGCTTTAGCTAGGATCACTTCGTGATCATCTTTCGACCGATGCATTTTCTCTTCTCGCTCTCTATTACGTAAGTTAGTGCTAATTGCTGCTGCAGACTCTTGTTGTTCCTTCACCTCTCGTTCTTTCTTCAGCCTTGTCCTCACCCAAGGCTTAAATAGTCTTGTTACCCGGGAACGGGATTGCTGAGTCCTCTGTGGCTCACAGTTACTTCACCACACCAGATGCAGGTCCAGCCAAGTTTGATGCAGGAGCGGGTTCAAGTTCTTCACTTGGAGTTCGTTGAAGTTGTGGCCGTTTGCTTGTGACGTTTCGACGATCAGTAGTGGTTTCTACTAGGACTCGATCCTGACCTGTGGCTTTATGTTGTTTTGGTATCTTTCTTTGGATCTTACCCGTAGTCGGGCTGTGATGTTTTGAATGATGTTATGCTTATGTAATGTATTGTGTGAAGTGGCGAGTGTAAGCCAACTATCTCCTTTTGCATTTTAATCCCTCTTTTACATGAGTCGTGCAAAGATACCAAACTTGAGATCATTCTAGGATGGGCTTATATCTTTAAGTCGTGCCTCGACACGTAGGAGATATAGTCCCATCCTGGGCATTACATAGTCAGTCATATATTGCTTCTGGAATGCATCAACAATGAACGCGACGGTTTAGCTCCTCTCTTTTGTTATCATGAACCGGTAGTAGTGCTTTTCCTGCTTACTGTCGGGTTAGCAATGTCATTAGTCCCTTGTCTAAACCGTCGGTGTGACTTTGCATATGTGATCCTGTTTATACATCTGTACTTGAATAATCCGGATTTTATACTTCTTCCTTTCAGCACTTTCATTCTACTACTATGGCTGCCAAACAGTTTGTTGCTTGCGACTGGGTCCCTTCCGTCATTACGGAAGAAGCCCCAGGAAATGAATGTCCCCCTGCTCCAAAAGAAGGGGAGGTTATTGTCTTCTTTGATCACATGGCCCGAGGTTTTACTCCTCCCGGTTCAAAATTCTTCCGGGACGTGCTTGCCGCTTTTCAACTTCACCCTCAGGACATAGGTCCAAACTCTATTTCAAACATCTGCGATTTTCAAGTTTTCTCAGAGGTGTATCTGCAAGAAGAGCCATCAGTCGACTTGTTCCAGGATTTTTTCCATTTGAACCGGCGAACTGAGTTTACTGGCGGTCCTCATCAAGAATTGGGCGGGGTCAGCATCCAAAAGAGAAGAGATGCAGTCTTTCCTCATGCCGCTCTCCATACACACCCGAAAGAGTGGAACAAGTCTTGGTTCTATTGCCTTGACACTTCACCTGAAGGAGAAAACCCACTGCCGGGTTATCGCGAGCATCGTCTCCCTGAAGATCACCCTTTGCCGCAGCGTCTCAGCTCCTCAGAACGGCCCCGGTTTGCTTCTCAACTCGCCAAGCTCAAGGCCTTTATGGCCAACGGATTAACCGGAATTGATTTTATGCGCTGCTGGCTTAACTGGAGTATCCTCCCTCTGAGCCCACGCTCCAGTTTGATGTGTAAATATTCAAGAAAGCAGGATGATCCTCAGCGGTTTTCCAAAGTAACGCTTTCTGAATCGGAGGTCATTGAATCTGCCAAGAAGATGCTCAACGTCTCTTTGGAAGAATGTAGCAAAACCGGATTGGCTTACTACTATAAGAAGAACAAGCTGCCTGCAGTAAGTCTTACTCTCTTCCATATGTTTGTAATCCGTTCATTTAAATCGTTTTCCAATTATCTTTCATCTTTTGAACAGGCCGACGATCCTTTCTGGAAAAGGTAACCTCAGGAAAAGGCAGGCTAACAGCTACGCCGGAAAACTTACGTTATCAAGAAGAAAAAGGCGGTTGCTGGCTCCGGTTCACATGCTGAAGACGATGATCCGGACTCCGAGGTATGAATTAATCCGGCTATGATTTGTTTACTTTTATCCAGACTTGTGTTAACGGTGTCCTTTCACAGGATTTGGTTGAAGGAGATAAAGCGGCAAAAACTGAGGTAATCACTCTTTCTTTAGATTCATAACTGCCTCCACCAAAAATTCGTCGGGTAGTCCGGAAATATCAATTTTCTCATCCTTACGCTCAACTAGACCCCAATTTTCTTTTGAAGAAACAGCAACATGAAGCTCGCCGGGCTACACGCCATAGTGGCCTTGTAGTTGAATCGTCCGGAATATCTCTTACTCCGGCTCGGAGGCGCCGCTCTGAGGTTATACTCTCTCCAACTCTTCTTCATCCCAAGGCCGGGCTTATACGCAAAACGCTTAAACCGTCTGACCCTAATTATCAGGAGACTCCCTTATCTTCCTCTGGCGAATTCACTGCCACACAAGTCCCAGCTCTGAAGACTGTCCCTGGGTAAGTCCTTTGTCTTATCCGGTTTATCTTTGCATTTGCTTTATAGTTCTGACTTCTTTCCCAATTTCTTTCAGCAAGCCTAAGCCTAGCAAAAAGGCCAAGGCCAGCAAAACGGCTGCTGAGACTGCCACTAACGATCCGGCCGTTGATCCGGATACCACCGTCCCTCCGGAAGGTGAGCCCACAATTCAGCTTGAAGATCATGCTTCCATGGATCACACTTATACCACTGTTCCTGAGAATCCCAATACTGAAAATGTCCATGAACCGGCAAGTCCTGCCCGGGCCAACCCTCCTCGGACTAGCCCGGCTCCCGCTAGCCCGGTTCACACTGCTACTCCACCACCACCAGCTGCTCCTTCTCCGGATGTTCAAGTAACCGGTACAGCATGATGAAGGAAAAATACGAGGTATCTCCCTTGTCCTTTGTTTTTGCCTTTGTTGTGTTTCTGTCTATATCATGGTAGCCCCCAAGTTCCGGTTTAGCTGTGTTTAGAAGGTGAACCGGTACTTCCAATTCGAGCAAATGATCTTACATTAGCCCACAAGTGTCAAGTAGACAACTTGTTTGTGTGCTTGAGACTTGTTTTGAATTGCTACTGTTTGATGCTTCAACTGCCCATTAGCCCCCAAGTGTCAAGTGGATAACTTGGTTATGTGCTTGAGACTTGTCTGAATTTTGCCCTTATTCCATTTGATTTCCCTTGCAGGCTGATTTGAACCGGAGGGCTGAAGAAATCACTGAACTCCGGAACAGACTTGCTGAAACTGAATCTGCTGCTGCTAAGGCCAAGAAAGACTTGGCGCTGAGCTTAACTACTGCTGAACAGCTAAAGAAATATTTTGAAGAGGAGCGGACAGCCTTTGAAGTGCAAAAGAACGCGCTAGAGAAAAGAGCAAAAGATGCTGAAGAAGCTCTTAATTCGGTGACAGAAGAATTGTCTGGTTTAAAACGGCAAATCGAACTGATGACTTCTGCCGTCTTCGGTAAGTACTTAATCTGCACGCATGCTTTCATCCTTGCAATCTGTATTCCGGTCCGGTTTAATTGTAATGATCTTATGTAGGGCGCCGCGTTACCCATCTTGGGGATGATTTACGGAAGAAACTCAAGACGTCTTATACTCTAGTCGAGCAGCTGTATTCCGGCGCTCAAAGGATTATAAGCGCAATGTCTTTCAAGAAACCGGCCCCCACCACTATCCAAGGCACACTAGAGAAACTTTCTGTCTTGCCAGCACGCTTGGAGGAAGTGAAGAAGTCTGCTGCCCGAGCCGGTTCTCTCATAGCGCTCACCAGAGCAAAAGCGTGGGTTCCAGATTTTGATCCGGAAGAAGCCTTGAACGGGTACCCCAGCACTAAAGAAGACGGATCAGCTTTCACGGCCAAAGACCTGCACGCTTTGACTAAGGAGATGCGTCCTCTTGCTAGCAAGCTTGATGCCGAATGAGACTTGACCAGGTATCATCCGGGGTATGATTTACAGAACGAGCGGGTGGATCGGCCGGTTTATGATACCGTAAATCTAATCCCACCAGTGCGCCCCCATACTTTCGCCCCAGATGTTGATCCGTCTGAACTTATTACGTAAGAGATGTACTTCCGCGCTTTAACGAAAATCGATTGGTGCGTCCCTGACTTTCAGCCGCTTCAAGAAGAGGAAGAAGCTCCGGAACAAGTTGATCCTCAGCCGTCGCAGCAGGAGGAAGCCTAGGCCACATAGTTTATCTTTGTAATTGCAATCTCATTTTGCTGGAAAGACTTTAATCTGCTCAGGCCTGTTGTGCCTTGTAATAGGATAGATTAAAATATTGCCCATTTTGATCCGGACGTCCCAACTTTGCTTTGGTATCTGCCAAATTGAATCTTGTCTGATATGGTTTATCTTGCATATTATATGTTTCTGTGATTAAGTATGCTTGATATTCTTAATCCGGCGAACTTTGCAGTTTTCTGAGGGAGCCTTTGTGATAGACCTAATAATAATTCCGGTTTTATAGAAGCTACCGGTTTAGATCATGCCGGAGCTCTGTCCAGATTTTTGAAGATACGTGGTCAACTCTGGAGTTGTCCCACTCCGGATCAAAGAACCATAAAACACAAATACAAGAAATACAAGTTTGCAAATAAAACCATATAGTCGAGGCTTTTTGCGAGCTGCCAGGCTCCAAATCAAAACTTCTGATTCGAATACGATCAGTAAAACGGACCATAGGGGCTAAGCTAGGATTCGGATACGATCCTGCCCCCTACTGGCCTTGAAAATTTAGCCAAGCAATGGATTCGAATACGATCCATTGATCTTATGGTTCGAATACAACCATACAAACCGGACCATAGGGGCTAAGCTAGGATTCAGATACGATCCTGGCCCCTACTGGCCTTAGAAATTTAGCCAAGCAATGGATTCGAATACAATCCATTGAGCTTATGGTTCGAATACGACCATACAAACCGGACCATAGGGGCTAAGCTAGGATTCGAATACGATCCTGCCCCCTACTGGCCTTTGCCATGTTCTCTTTGGTTCGAATACGACCTATGTTTGAACAGAATGGCTATGTTCTCTTTGGTTCGAATATGACCTATGTTTGAACAGAATGGCTATGTTCTCTTTGGTTCGAATACGACCTATGTTTGAACAGAATGGCTATGTTCTCTTTGGTTCGAATACGACCTATGTTTGAATAGAATGGCTATGTTCTCTTTAGTTCGAATACGACCTATGTTTGAACAGGAAGCCCTTTAGTGATCACAGCTCCATAGTACATATACGGCAATTGTCCTGCACAACTAGATAGACCGATCCAAGCATTTTTAAAATATGACATATAATACGAAACATAAGCTGTAGATGGTTATCACCATAAGACACTTATATTGGAAAAAGGTTGATCCCCCGGTTTACCGAAGGTGTCGGTTTATTCATTAATCATAATATATACATAGGATACAGCAGAGCTCATGGCTCAGGTATAGTAGGGCCGCAAGAGGGCGATGTTCCACGGCCTCTTTGTCTCTTCTTCCGATGTCCATGAATCTTTGTGTTCTCGAACGTCCACCAGGTAATATGAACCGTTGTGCAGATTCTTGCTGACCACAAAGGGTCAATCCCAAGGCGGGGATAACTTGTGCATATCTGTTTGATCTTGGATGAGCCGGAGTACCAAATCTCCCTCCTGGAACGTCCTGGTCTTGATCCGGCGGCTGTGATATCTGCGCAAGTCCTGTTGATAAATTGCGGACCGTGCTGCTGCTATGTCACGTTCTTCATCCAGCCGGTCTAAACTGTCTTGTCTTGCCTGCTCATTGGCCGCTTCAACATAAGCCATCACCCATGGCGAGTCATGACGGATATCACTTGGAAGGACCGCTTCAGCACCATACACCATAAAGAAAGGTGTATAACCTGTGGACCGGTTTGGCGTAGTATTGATGCTCCAGAGGACAGAAGGTAACTCCTCAACCCAGCACCCTGGTGTTCTTTGCAGGTGAGTCATAAGCTGGGGCTTGATACCTCGCAAAATCTCCTGATTTGCTCTTTCAACTTGGCCATTGGATTGAGGATGAGCTACAGAACATACGTCTAGTCGAATATGCTCGCGTTGACAAAATTCTTCCATCTCTCCCTTAGATAAATTGGTGCCATTGTCTGTGATGATGCTGTGTGGAAAACCAAACCGGAAAATTACCTTTTTGATGAATTTAACCGCTGTTGCCGCATCACACTTGCTCACAGGCTCTGCCTCAATCCATTTTGTAAATTTGTCCACAGCAACCAGTAGATGAGTTTTTTTATCCTGGGATCGTTTGAAAGGCCCAACCATATCAAGCCCCCAAGTTGTAAACGGCCAAGTAATCGTTATCATCTGGAGCATCTGTGCCGGAACAAGAGCACGTCGTGAAAATTTCTGACAAGCATCGCACTTCCGGACTAGATCCGCTGCATCAGCATGGGCTGTCAGCCAATAAAACCCATGTCGAAAAGCTTTAGCCACCAAGGATTTTGAACCGGCATGATGACCACAATCCCCTTCATGGATCTCACGCAGAATATCACAACCTTCCTCAGATGACACACACCGTTGAAATGCTCCAGAAACACTGCGATGGTGAAGTTCTCCGTTTGCAAGTGTCATGGACTTGGAACGCCGGACTATCTGTCTTGCTTCAATCTCGTCGTCCGGTAACTCTCCCCGGCTTAAATACGCCAAATATGGCAGCGTCCAATCCGGAATAACATGAAGTGCTGCAACAAGCTGTGCCTCCGGATCAGGAACGGCCAGATCTTCCTCTGATGGTACCTGAACTGATGGACTGTGCAGCTCATCCAAAAAAGTATTCGGTGGCACCGGTTTACGTTGCGAACCCAGCTGGCTCAGAGCATCGGCCGCTTCATTCTTTCGCCGGTCTATGTGATCCACCTGATACCCTTTGAAATATCCTGCGACTGCTTCAACTTCTCGTCTGTAAGCTGCCATGAGAGGATCTCTTGAATCCCACTTGCCGGATACTTGCTGTGCCACTAAATCTGAATCGCCAAAACACTTGACCCGGCTCAAGTTCATCTCCTTGGCCATCCGTAAGCCATGAAGCAATGCTCCATACTCTGCTGCATTATTAGTACAAGGAAACAATAAACGGAGGACATAACAAAACTTGTCCCCTCGCGGGGAAGTTAAAACACCTCCAGCCCCCGAGCCTTCTAACTGCCTTGAACCGTCAAAGTGAATCGTCCAGTACGTAAGATCCGGCTTCTCCTCTGGCGTTTGCAGTTCTGTCCAATCATTGATAAAATCCACCAATGCTTGGGATTTGATAGCGGTGCGTGGCACATCTTCAATTCGTGTGGGCTAAGCTCAATGGCTCACTTCGCCACTCTGCCAGTAGCTTCCCTGTTCTGGATTATATCCCCCAATGGTGCTGAACCAACAACAGTTATTGGGTGGCCTTGGAAATAATGTTTCAACTTCCGGTTTGCCATGAACACACCATATACCAGCTTCTGCCAATGCGGGTACCTTTGCTTGGATTCAATGAGAACTTCACTGACATAATAGACTGGATGTTGAACCGGGTATTCCTTTCCTGCTTCTTTGCGCTCAACCACGATTGCCACGCTGACTGCCCGTGCATTGGCTGCGACATATAACAGCAATGGCTCATTATCAACAGGGGCAGCAAGGACCGGCGGCTGTGCCAGTTGCTGCTTAAAATCCTCAAACGCAGCATTTGCCTCATCACTCCACATAAACCGGTCCGTATTTTTCAGCATCTGATAAAGCAGAATCTCCTTCTCCCCCAGACGGCTGATGAACCGGCTCAATGCTGTGATCCGGCCGGCGATACGTTGAACATCATTAATGCAAGCCGGTTTAGTCAAAGATGTAATTGCCTTGATCTTCTCCGGATTGGCTTCTATTCCTCTGTTTGACACCAAAAATCCAAGGAGCTTGCCCGCCGAAACACCGAAAGCGCACTTCTCCGGATTAAGCATCATTTTATAGGCTCGAAGATTGTCAAAGGTCTCCTTGAGGTCCTCTATCAGCGTCTCCTCCTTCCTTGATTTCACCACAATATCATCCACATAGGCATGAACATTCCTCCCTATCTGCCCCTTAAGACAATTCTGTACGCAACGCTGATAAGTTGTTTGGGCACTCTTGAGCCCAAAGGGCATAGAAACATAGCAAAAAGCACCAAAAGGGGTTATGAAGGACGTCTTCTCCTGATATTTAACTGCCATCTTGATCTGGTGATACCCTGAATATGCATCCAAAAAACTTAGCCGCTCACATCCCGCTGTAGCATCAATGATCTGATCAATACGAGGGAGAGCAAAAGGATCGGTTGGACAAGCCTTGTTTAGGTCCGTGTAATCTACACACATTCTCCACTTTCCATTTTTCTTTAACACCAGCACCGGATTAGCCAACCACTCCGGGTGAAAAACTTCAACTATGAACCCTACGGTTAAAAGCCTGGCCACTTCTTCTCCTATAGCCTTGCGCCTTTCTTCGTTGAAGCGGCGCAGATACTGCTTGACCGGTTTAAACTTCAGATCAATGTTAAGACTGTGCTCAGCGAGTTCCCTTGGTATACCTGGCATGTCAGAAGGTTTCCATGCAAAGATATCCCGGTTCTCACGGATGAACTCGATGAGCGTGCCTTCCTATTTAGGATCAAGGTTAGCACTGATAGTGAACTGCTTGGATGAATCGCCTGGCACAAAGTCAACTTGCTTGGTCTCCTCTGCAGACTTAAACTTCAATGCCGGATCATGCTCGGTAGTTGGCTTCTTCAACGGGGACATATCTGCCGGATCAACATTGTCCTTGTAAAACTTCAACTCCTCCGTAGCGCATACTGCTTCCGCGTAAGCAGCGTCTCCTTCTTCACACTCCAATGCAATCTTGCGACTTCCATGAACCGTGATTGTTCCTTTGTGACCCGGCATCTTGAGCTGTAGATAAACATAACACGGCCTGGCCATAAACTTGGCATAAACCAATCTTCCAAACAGAGCATGATAGGGGCTCCGGATCTTGACAACTTCAAAGGTTATCATCTCCGACCTGGAATCCTGCTCATCTCCAAAGGTAACTTCTAGGTCAATTTTCCCAACTGGGTAAGCTGATTTACCTGGCACCACTCCATGAAACACCGTGTTTGACTGTCTTAGTTTCTTATCCATCAGCCCCATGCGACGGAAAGTCTCATAATATAAGATATTGATGCTGCTGCCACCGTCCATAAGGACCTTGGTGAATTTGTAACCACCCACCTGTGGTGCCACCACTAAGGCCAATTGGCCTGGATTATCAACTCGCGGCGGATGATCCTCTCGGCTCCACACAATAGGTTGCTCCGACCAGTGCAGAAACTGTGGTGTTGCCGGTTCAACCGCATGGACCGCTCGCTTTAAGATTTTCTGATCCCGTTTGCACAAACTCGTAGTGAACATGATAATGCCCGCTACTCAATTCCTTCGGATTACTCTGATATCCGGACTGCTGCTGCTGCTGACGCTGCTGATTACCCTGGTTGTTGTGGTTACCCTGGCCCTGCTGTTGGTTATTTGGGTTATGATAACCACCCTGACCATGCTACTGATTGCCTTGGTTATTGTAACTGCCTTGACCATACTGATTATTGCCTTGGTTATTATAACCACTGTTGTTGCCACGATACCCTGATCCGGAGCCGTTCCCCTGGTGACCCGGACCGTAAAACACAGGGCCTGATCCGCCGCCTGGTGGCCTGTTGTTAGATCTGAACCGGCTCATGGCTTCCATCATGGCCTTGCATTCTCCTATAGTGTGCTTAGCTGGACGTTCCTTTGATCCGTGTTTCGGGCAAGGCTCATTCAACTCTTGCTCCCAACTAGCGGCTCGATGACGTCCGACGAGCTCTTGATCCAGTTGAGCTTCACGGGAGAGTTTCGTCAGCACGACGGCGTGGTGACGGATATGATGTATTCACCGGCGCAGGGCTTTGCCTAAGTACTGCAACGGTATGACCGAGGTGTGTTTCTGTGGAGGGGGGCACCGCACACGGCTAAAACAATTCAACTTGTGTGTCTTTGGGTGCCCCCTGCCCCCGTATATAAAGGAGCAAGGGGGGAGGCCGGCGGGCCCTTGTTTGGTGCGGCTAGGGGTGGTCTGCCGGTTTGTAGAGGTGGTTTACCCTTATTGCGCCGAAAGCCCCCTTGAACCTGGGTATTGGCCACGAAATCGGAGCCACCCTCCGCTTTTCGCTTGCCTAAGAAGCTTGTTCCGACCGGATTAGCCTGTGCTGGTTTACCGGGCTTATTGGCTTTTCCTATCTTATCTCCATCCGCTTCTGGATACTTAGTGTTGTCAGAGTCCCCATACTTCACCAGAGCGCTCATGAGAGTTCCCATGTCATTACAATCCCGTTTGACCTGTCCTAGTTTTAACTTCAGAGACTCAAACCGGCAATTGTTTTCCAGCGTTACTATTGCCGTACTGGGATTGATACTGTTCGAAGAGTGCAAGATTTCTTATACTCGCCAAACCCATGCACTTACAGGCTCCTAGTCTCCTTGTATACAGGCCGCCAGATCCACCACTGACATTGGCTGCTTGCACGTATCCTTGAAATTTTTGATAAACTGGCGGCGTAACTCTCCCCATGATCCGATGGAATTAGGGGGTAAACCCTTTAGCCAGGTCCGGGCCGTACCCTCAAGCATCATGGTAAAGTATTTCGCGCAAGCCACTTCATCCACGTCTAGCATCTCCATGGCCATCTCATAACTCTCAACCCAAGCCTCCGGGGCCAAATCTGCTGTGTAATTAGGCACCTTACGTGGACCCTTAAAATCCTTGGGCAACTTCACGCTCCGTAAAGCGGGAACAAGACACTGCACCCCGAAAGAACTCGTCGTGATTCCTGTTTCTGTTGTGGTTGTGTGAACCGGCGTCGTTTGGCGGACCTCCTCGCGAGCTGCAGATCTAACCCGGTCCTGTGCCCCCTGAGCTTGTGCATCTGCGCCCGCCGGATTATCTTGTCTTTGACGGTGTCGCCTCCGTTCACTACTGGATACCTCTGGTTCCTCCCAATGCCTAGTATAGCTCCGGCTATGGCGGGGTGTTGAATGAAGCCTCTCCCTGCTATGAGAGTATGCTTGCTGCTGTGTTAACGCCGTGTTAAGCAGATCCTTAACCCTGCGTGCCTCCATCGCTACGGGGGATGTCCCCTCAATGGGTAAAGCGGCCAGACATGAAGCGGCAGCAACAATATTATCTAAAGGGTTTGAATAATGACCAAGAGGAGTGGGGATGTGAGGTGTGAGCGTAAACCGGCGATCTTGCTCCGCAGTGGGCTGTCGAACCGGTTCACCCCTCACTGGAGCCGTCCTCCGGTTTACCTCCGGATCATTGCTAGCCCCCGCTCCTGGCGTCCCGAAGAGATTCATCGCCTCATAGACCGGCGGTAAACGAGACTGGTGCCTTCTATCCCTCACTGCCTGCTGGAAAAGACTTAGCGCTAAGCGGTTTATCGAGGGGGTCCCATAACCCCAACCGTGTGAGGAACGCATAATCAAGGAACATAACACTGGTTTATACGGTTCCTAGGGCGGCATGAGTGGAACAAATCACCAAGCAAGAGGCTTAGCCTTCCACCCATTACCAATATATAGATGATTTCATTAAGAGTTTATATAGTGTGATATCCCAACAAGCTTCAACATGAAGCAAGAATCTTCAAATCTTCTCCTGCAACTAGCAATGCTATAAGAGGGGCTGAGCGAAGCCTACGTACCCAAACAAAGGTTTGCATAGGTAGGGTGGTTAGACAGATTCATGGTTACAATAAGAGGCTGACAAACAAACATTGGGCATCGAGGCAATAAGCTAAAGAGCGAGAATTCTAGCAATAGGCAAAGATAGTAATGATATCTGAGTCTGGTCATCTTGCCTATCGAGTCGTCGATGGGATCGTAAGACGGCTCCTCGTTCTCAACCTCGGTAGTAACCTCGCTCTCGTACTCGGTCTCGGCTTCCGGCTCTACTCAACACAAGAACACACGAGGCACGAAATCAAACAAGGTGCAATGCGCAAACTACAGAATGCATGTATGATGCACTTAGGATGCACTTAGGATGCACAACATGACAACATAGGAAGCACAGAGAAACAGCACAAGAACAAGACAATTTACTCAAGCAAGTAGGATGCAAGACAAGTCTATTTAGGATGCAAAACATGGCAAGGTAGGAAGCACAGAGAAACAACACAAGAAACAGCAGGTTTAAATGAGGCCGGAAACTACTTAAGACAAATCCGGTAAGCCCTCATGTGCATAGTTTGAAATTAGTCCAGATCTGAACAAACCTTAAGTTCAAGTTGTTAAACAGAAAGTTAAAATGCACCATGACAATCTACACGAAATTCTAGTCAAGTTTCATATAAAGTTTGTTTAAAACGGAGCTACGGTCTAGAAGATATGATCAAAACAAGATAAGCATTGCAACGGTGCAAGATGCACCCAAACATCAAGCAAACCTACTCCAAACATGTAAACACGATGATATTATGAATCTACATGCAAAATCACACAAGTTTCATATAGGGCATGCTCAAAACGGAGCAACGGGCTAAAAGATACACCCGAAACAAGAAACAATGCAAAGCTGAAAATAACAGCCACATAGCAACTTGGAAGCAAGATATATATACTCTACAGCACTCAAACATGGTGACAAGAAGCATGGACATGAAGTAGACATATCCTACAGCAAACAACTCCATTGGAGCATCTCCATAGGAGGCATGGATCAATAGCAACAAGCTACCACATTTTCATCATGACAATAAAAACCTGACAGCAATATTTTATAGCAACTTGGGAGCAAGAATTAAATATGCTACAGCAACCCAAATGAGCAAGTGAGGGCATGGATGGATATACAACAACATATACAACAAGTAATGATCAATGGCCACCCCAAAACTAACATGGATTTGCCTAGAGCATCAAGCAAACATGGCATCGGGATATTACTGATTCCAGACTTAGTGAAATTTCACTAAGTGTTAAAACAGTAACATTATCATGGCATGTTTGTGAGCATGTTTAAGTCACCTCAAAGCATATCATGGCAAGTGGTTTGCACCACAGCAAAGATCACATGATGGAGAAACTAAAACATATGAGCATACGACATGGGGACAAACACAACAATAGCAACGAGCTCCTCAACTAGGCATCTCGTAACAAGTTACAAAACCTAACAGCCATATGCACTTTTGCAACAGAGATAAACATGGCAATATGAACTCTAACATGCATGCTATAGCAACCAACATGTAGAGCATCTCATGATGAACATTTTGACATATCATTTGCTTCATTTGGATAAACATGCACCAAGTTATCACATCTCAAACATGGCATGAAAATAACTAGTAGCAGCAGTTTATATCAAGTAGCACTCTTGTCATGAAGATTAAGACATCTAGATGGACTCAAACATGCATGACACAATGGAACAAAACATAATACACATCACCACGATCATTTTGACATATAATATGCACAAAACGGACAAGCACAGTAAAAGTTATTGCCATCACAATAATGCATCAGACAACAAAAACAACAAAGGCTTAGAGGGAAAACGGGTCGACCTCACTAGTCAATGCGGGTCTATGCATAGATGACATCATGAGTAGAACATAAAGGAGTTTGTGGGTGTTGATATTCAGATTGCTTCCATCCCTAGTCTTATTTTGATTCAATGATATTGTGGGATGAAGTGGCTCGGACCAACCTTACATGTCCACGTACATGAGACCGGTTCCATCGACAGACATGCAACTTGTTGCATAAAGATGGCTGGCGGGTGTCTGTCTCTTCCACCTTAGTTGGATCGGATTCGACGAAAGTGGTCCTTGTAGAAGGTTGAATAGCAATTTGCATATCACCATTGTGGCTTTGCGTAGGTAAGAATCGTTCTTGCTAGATACCCATAGCAGCCACGTAAAACATGCAACAACAAATTAGAGGACGTCCAACTTGCTTTTGCAGGGTATGCTGTGATATGATATGGCCAAAGACATGATGAGATATATTTGATGTATGAGATGATCATGTTTTGTAATAGTTTATCACGACTTGCATGTCGATGAATACGGCAACCGGGAGGAGCCATAGGGTTGTCTTTAATTATTGTATTACTTGTGTGTCAATCATTAAACGCTTTGTAATGCTTTACTTTATCGCTAAGCGGTAGCAATAGTAGTAGAAGCATGGTTGGCGTGAAATCCGTGATGGCAGCACGATGATGGAGATCATGGTGTCATGCCGGTGACGATGGAGATCATGCCGGTGCTTTGGAGATGGAGATCAAAAGCACAAGATGATGGCCATATCATGTTGAAGGAAATATGCCCTAGAGGCAATAATAAAGTTGTTATTTATATTTCCTTATATCATGATAAATGTTTATTATTCATGCTAGAATTGTAGTAACCGGAAACTTAGTACATGTGTGAATACATAGACAAACAAAGTGTCACTAGTATGCCTCTTCTTGACTAGCTCGTTGAATCAAAGATGGTTAAGTTTCCTAGCCATAGACATGAGTTGTCATTTGATTAACGGGATCACATCATTAGTGAATGATGTGATTGACTTGACCCATCCATTAGCTTAGCAAATTGATCGTTTAGTTTTTACTGCTATTGCTTTCTTCATGACTTATACATGTTCCTATGACTATGAGATTATGCAACTCCCGAATACCGGAGGAACACCTTGTGTGCTATCAAACGTCACAACGTAACTGGGTGATTATAAAGATTCTGTACAGGTGTCTCCGAAGGTTTTTGTAGTGTTGGCATAGATCAAGAATAGTATTTGTCACTTCGAGAGTCGGAGAGGTATCTCTGGGCCCTCTTGGTAATGCACATCACTATAAACCTTGCAAGCAATGTAACTAATGAGTTAGTTACGGGATAGTGCATTACGGAATGAGTAACGAGACTTGCCGGTAACGAGATTGAACTAGGTATGATGATACCGATGATTGAATCTCGGGCAAGTAACATGACGATGACAAAGGGAACAATGTTGGTTGTTGTGCGGTTTGACCGATAAAGATCTTCATAGAATACGTAGGAACCAATATGAGTCTCTAGGTTCCGCTATTGGTTATTGACCGGAGATGAGTCTCGGTCATGTCTACATAGTTCTCGAACCCGTAGGGTCCGCACGCTTAACGTTCGGTGACGATCGGTATTATGAGTTTATGTGTTTTGATGTACCGAATGTAGTTCTGAGTCCCGGATATGATCACGGACATGAAGAGGAGTCTCGAAATGGTCGAGACATAAAGTTCGATTTATTGGATGACTATGTTTGGACTTCGGAAGTGTTCCGAGTGAGTTTGGACAAATACCGGAGTATCGGGGGGGTTATCGGAACCCCCCGGGGAGTGTAATGGGCCTCATGGGCCTTAGTGGAGAAGAGGAGGGGCGGCCAGGGCAGGCCGCGCGCCCCCTCCCCTTCTAGTCTGAATTGGACAAGGAAGGGGGGGCGCCCCCTTTTCCTTCCCCCTCTCTCCTCCTTCCTTCCCTCCTACTCCTACTCTTGGAAAGGTTGGAGTCCTACTCCTGGTGGGAGTAGGACTCCCCTTGGGGCGCGCCTAGGAGGCCGGCCTCCTCCCCCTCATCCACTTCTTTATATACGGGGGAGGGGGGCACCCCATAGACACACAAGTTGATCATTAATCTCTTAGCCGTGTGCGGTGCCCCCCTCCACCATAATCCACCTCGGTCATATTGTAGTGGTGCTTAGGCGAAGCCCTGCGTCGGTAACTTCATCATCACCGTCATCACACCGTTGTGCTGACGGAACTCTCCCTCGAAGCTCTACTGGATCGTGAGTTCGTGGGACGTCACCGAGCTGAACGTGTGCAGATCGCGGATGTGTCGTACGTTCGGTACTAGGATCGGTCGATCGTGAAGACATACGACTACATCAACCGCGTTGTCATAACGCTTCCGCTTACGGTCTAGGAGGGTACGTGGACGACACTCTCCCCTCTCGTTGCTATGCATCACCATGATCTTGCGTGTGCGTAGGAAATTTTTGAAATTACTACGTTCCCCAACACATGTCACTTATGATTTGCATGTGATGTTAATCCTTTTATGCATCTTATTTTCTTAGGATGACGGTAGCATTATAAGGTGATCCCTCACTAAAATTTCAAGATAAAATTGTGTTCTCCCCAAGTGTGAACCGTTGCGAAAGTTCGTCGTTTCGAGACACCACGTCATGATCGGGTGTGATAGACTCTACGTTCACATACGACGGGTGCAAGCCAGTTTTGCACATGCGGAACACTCGGGTTAAACTTGACGAGCCTAGCATGTACAGACATGGCCTCGGAACACTGGAGACCTCCGACAAGTTTCTTGCCTACAGGATGGAGGAGAATAGCTCAGCCAGTAAGCAAGTGCCCAGAATGTCTGGGTGCTATAATCACTTGAATCAAGTGGGAGTTGATCTTCTAGATAAGAGAGTGATTGACAGAGTTCTCCAGTCACTATCACAAAGCTGCTAGAACTTCGTGATGAACTATAACATGAAAGGGATGGAGATGATCCCAGAGTTGTTCGCGATAGGCCGCGGAGGCAGAAATCAAGAAGGAGCATCAAGCGTTGATGGTTAACAAGTCCACTAGTTTCAAGAAGGGCAAGGGCAAGAAGGGAACCTTCATGAATGGCAAGCCAGTTGCCGCTCCAGTGAAGAAACCCAAGGTTGAACCCAAACCCGAGACTAAGTGCTTCTATTGTAAGGGGAATGGTCACTGGTAGCGGAACTACCCCCAAATACTTGGTAGATAAGAAGGCTGGCAACTTCAACAATAGTGTATTTGATATGCGTCTTATTGATGTGTACCTTACTAGTACTCCTAGTAGCACCTGGGTATGAGATACCGGTTCAGTTGCTAATATTGGTAACTCGAAACAAAAGCTGCGGAATAAACGGAGACTAACTAAGGGCAAGGTGACGATGTGTGTTGGAAGTGTTTCCAAGGTTGATGTGATCACCATCGCACGCTCCCTCTACCTTCGAGATTAGTGTTGAGCCTAGATAAATTTTATCTGGTCCCTGCGTTGAGGCATGAACATGATTATATTATGTTTATTGCACTACGGTTATTCATTTAAGTCAGAGAATAATTGTTATTCTGTTGACATGAGTAATACCTTCTATGGTCATGCACCCAATGTGAATGGTTTGTTGAATCTCGATCGTAGTGATACACATGTTCATAATATTGATGCCAAAAGATGTAGAGTTGATAATGATAAGTACCACTTTCTTGTGGCACTGCCGCTTAGGTCATATTGGTGTAAAGCGCATGAAGAAACTCCATGCTGATGGACTTTTGGAGTCACTTGATTTTGAATCACTTGACACATGTGAACCATGCTTCATGGGCAAGATGACAAAACCCCCGTTTTCCAGAATAATGGAACAGGCAAGTGAGTTGTTGGAAATCATACATACTGATGTATGCGGTCCAATGAGTATAGACGCGCGCGGTGGATGCCATTATTTCCTCACCTTCACCAACGATTTGAGTAGATATGGGTATATTTACTTAATGAAGCATAAGTCTGAAACATTTGAAAAGTTAAAGCAATTTTAGAGTGAAGTTGAGAATCATCATAACAAGATGATGAAATTCCTACAATCCGATCGAGTGGGAGAATATCTGAGTTATGAGTTTGGCAATCGCTTAAGACAATGTGGAATTGTTTCACAGTTGACGCCACATGGAACACCACAGCGTGATGGTGTGTCCGAACGTCGTAATCGTACCTTATTGTATATGGTGCATTCTATGATGTCTCTTGCCTATCTGCCATTATCATTTTGGGGCTATGCATTAGAGACAACTGCATTCACTTTAAATAGGGAGCCATCTAAGTCCATAGACACGACACCGTATGAACTATGGTTTGGCAAGAAACCTAAGTTGTCGTTTCTCCAGGCTTAAGGCTTCAGTCGGAAAAGCTCGAACCCAAAAGCGGACAAATGCGTCTTCATATGATACCCAAAGTAGACAGTTGGGTATACCTTCTATCTCAGATCCGAGGGCAAAGTGTTTGTCGCTGTGAACGGGTCCTTTCTCGAGAAGGAGTTTCTCTCGAAAGAATTGAGTGGGAGGAAGATAGGACTTGATGAGGTTGTTGAGCCTTTACTTCAAACAGAAAGTAGCGCAGCACAGAAAGATATTTCTGTGGCACCTACATCAGTTAGACGAAATTAATGATGGTGATCATGAACTTTCAGATCAAGTTACTATTGAACCTCGTAGGTCGACAAGGATACGTTCTGCTCCCGAGTGGTACGGTAACCCTGTCTTAGAGGTCATGTTGTTGGACAACGATGAACCTGCGCGCTATGGAGAAGCGTTGGTGGGCCCGGATTCCAATAAATGGCTAGGAGCCATGAAATCCCAGATAGGATCCATGTATGAGAACAAAGTATGGACTTTGGTGGTCTTGCCCGATGATCGGCAAGCCATTGAGAATAAATGGATATTTAAGAAGAAGACAACTGCTAATGGTAATGTAACCATTTATAAAGCTCTACTTGTCGCAAAATGTTTCCGACAAAGTTCAAGGAGTTGACTATGATGAGACTTTCTCACCCGTAGCAATGCTTGAGTCCGTCAGAATTATGTTAGCAGTTGTTGCATTTTTTGATTACGAAATCTGGCAGATGGACGTCAAAACAGAGTTTCCTTAACGGTTTCCGTGAGGAAAGGTTGTATGTGATACAACCGGAAGGTTTTGTCGATCCTACGGATGCTAAATGGTATGCAAGCTCCAGCTATCCTTTTATGGATTGGAGCAAGCATCTCAGAGTTGGAATATATGCTTCGATGAGGTGATCAAAGCTTTTGGGTTTATACAAAGTTTGCAAGAAACTTGTATTTACAAGAAAGTGAGTGGGAGCACTACAACATTTCTGATAAGTATATGTGGATGACATATTGTTGATCGGAAATGATGTAGAATTTCTGGAAAACATAAAGGGTTGTTTGAAAGGAGTTTTTCAAAGGAAGACCTGGGTGAAACTGCTTACATATTGGGCATCAATATCTATAGAAATAGATCAAGACGTCTGATAAGACTTTCACAGAGCACATACCTTGATATGATTTTGAAGGAGATCAAAATGGATCAGTCAAATAAGGAGTTCTTGCCTAAGTGGTAAGGTGTGAAGTTGAGTGAGACTCAAAGCTCGACCACGGCAAAAGAAGAGGAAGGACGAAGGTCGTCCCCTAAGCCTTAGCCATAGGCTCTATATGGTATGCCATGCTGTGTACCGCACCTACGGTGTGCCTTGCCACGTGTCTAGCAAGGGGGTACAAAAGTGACACAGGAGTGGATCATTGGACAGCGGTCAAAATTGTCCTTTAAGAAATAAGGAAATATTTCTCAACTATGGAGGTGATAAAGAGTTCGGCGTAAAGGGTTACGTTGATGCAAGTTTTAACACCTATCCGGATGACTCTGAGTAGCAAATCGGATACGTACAAGTGGAGCAACCATTTGGAATAGCTCCAAGTGGAGCGTGGTAGTAGCATCTACAATGTGACATAGAGATTTGCGAAGTACATACGGACATGAATGTTGCAGGCCCGTTGACTAAAATCTCACTCACAAGCTAACATGATCAAACCCCAGAACACATTGAGTGTTAATCACATGATGATGTGAACTAGATTACTGACTCTAGTAAACTCTTTGGGTGTTAGTCACATGGCGATTTGAACTATGAGTGTTAATCACATGGCGATGTGAACTAGATTATTGACTCTAGTGCAAGTGGGAGACTGTTGGAAATATGCCCTAGAGGCAATAATAAATTGGTTATTATCATATTTCCTTGTTCATGATAATTGTTTATTGTCCATGCTAAAATTGTATTGATCGAAAACTCAAATACATGTGTGGATACATAGACAACAAGATGTCCCTGGTCAGCGTCTACCGGACTAGCTTGTTGATCAAAGATGGCTATGGTTTCCTAGCCATTAACATGAGTTGTCATTTGATAACGAGGACACATCATTGGGAGAATGATGTGATGGACAAGACCCAAACTGTGAACGTAGCATATGATCGTGTCAGTTTATTGCTATCGTTTTCTCCATGTCAAGTATATATGTTCCTATGACCATGAGATCATGCAACTCACTGACACCGGAGGAATACCTTGTGTGTACCAAATGTCGCAATGTAATTGGGTGACTATAAATGTGCTCTACAGGTATCTCCGAGGGTGTCTGTTGAGTTGGCATGGATCAAGACTGGGATTTGTCACTCCGTATGACGGAGAGGTATCTCTGGGCCCTCTTGGTAATACAACATCACAAGAAGCTTGCAAGTAATGTGACTAAGGAGTTAGTTGCGGGATCTTGTATTACGGAACGAGTAAAGAGACTTGCCGGTAATGAGATTGAACTAGGTATGGAGATACCGACGATCGAATCTCGGGCGAGTAACATACCGATAGACAAAGGGAACTACATACGGGATTATCTGAATCCTTGACATCGAGGTTCAACCGATGAGATCTTCGCAGAATATGTGGGAACCAATATGGGCATCCAGGTCCCGCTATTTGTTATTGACCGTAGAGGTGTCTCGGTCATGTCTGCATAGTTCTCGAACCCGCACGGTCTACACACTTAACGTTTGGTGACGATATAAGTATAGTTGAGTCATTATGGTGGTCACCGAAGGTTGTTCGGAGTCCCAAATGAGACCCCGGATGTGACGAGGAACTCTGGAATGGTCCGGAGGTGAAGATCGATATATTGGACGAAGGGTATTGGAGTCCAGATGTGTTCCGAGGGTACCGGGTGATGGCCAGCATGACCGAAAGAGGTTTCGGGGGGCCCGGCAAGTGTTGGGGGTCCTCATGGGCCAAGGGGAGGGGGCAAACCAGCCCACTAAGGGGTTGTTCCCTCCCCTCACCCCTTCCCACGTTGCTAGAGGAGGTGGGGGTGCCACCCCTAGGGTTCCCACCCCTTGGCTTGGGGGCCAAGTCTTCTAGGGAGGAAAACCCATCTAGGGTTTCCCCCTTGTGGCCACCGCCCCCTAGATTGGATCTAGGGGTGGCCCCTACTCTCCTCCCTTCCCCCTATATATATAGAGAGGTAGAGAGAGGGCAGCCGCACCCTAATACGGCACGGCGCTGCCCCTTCTCTCTCTCGTAACCTTCTTCCTCTCCGTAGCGCTTAGGGAAGCTCTACTGAGATTTCTCCACCACCACCGCCACCACGCCATCGTGCTGCCGGAGGACTTGAGCTACTACGTCACCATTGCTCTCTTGATCGAAGAGGTGAAGGCGTCATCAAGCCGTACGTGTGTTGAACGCAGAGGTGCCGTCCGTTCGGCACTAGATCGGAGTTCGCGGGACGGATCGTGATTGGATCGCGAAGACGTACCACTACATCAACCGCGTTCTTGAATGCTTCTGTCGGTGTACTAAGATAGGGGTACCTTAGTACCCCAACTTGTGCACGGGCAGTAGCAGCTTCCCGCGGCAGGGTCTACCGCGTGCTTGCCGGAAACCTTTCCGGTCCATATAAAGCCATTCAAAAACAAAGTATACAAGACAGAAGATCAAGGCCCCGGCAAGTGGAGCTTGCCGGGAAGGCCGTCCCAGGCTCAAGATTATCACATTGACGCAAGACCCTGGCAAGAGGAGCTTGCCAGGAAGACCAGAAGACTGCATCTCAGAAGACGTGCCTCGGTGCAGCATGCGCCCCGGCAGGGCCCGGGGAGCGACAAGCTTCAGGGCCCGGCAAGATCAAGACCCCGGCAAGGTGCTTGCCGGGGGAAGCCTGCGCTGTGTGCCCGCGCTCCAGCTCATCTGCCCACGCGTCGCCCTGGGACCCTTCCAGGGACGCGTGGCGGAAGGCTGTGCAGCATGGGGTACACGGTGGCGCTCCACGGCGACGAGGCTACCGCCGTGGCGAACGGAGACGCACGGGCGGGTGCTTTTGGGGTCGACGCTGACGGGCATTTAATGCCCTTGTCCCCCACTGTCAAAGTTAGGTGATGACCACTGTTCACGCACTATTCCCGCACTGTTACAACTACCACCAAAGTTACATTTTTACCCTCCTCTACGTTGACACCCGTCGGTGACCCCTTGAGCTATAAAAGGAGGCCCATGCACAACGTAGAGGGGGTTCGGAACCTAGACAGCTCTCTTGCTCGGTGTAGCTAGTCCTCCAAGCTCCCGAGCCCAAGAACTCAATACAATCTAAGCAGGAGTAGGGTTTTACGCATCCGTGCGGCCCGAACCTGGGTAAACTGCCTGCGTGTGCTCCTCGATCCGCTCTTTGTGCTTCATCCGCTCCCTCACCGCAACGTATAAGGGGCTCCGATCCCATAGGTGTTCGTGGTGGACAGTTTCCCCCGACATACCGGAGCCCCTTATACGTTGCGGTGAGGGAGCGGAGGAAGCACAAAGAGCGGATCGAGGAGCACACGCAGGCAGTTTACCCAGGTTCGGGCCGCACGGATGCGTAAAACCCTACTCCTGCTTAGATTGTATTGAGTTCTTGGGCTCGGGAGCTTGGAGGACTAGCTACACCGAGCAAGAGAGCTGTCTAGCTTCCGAACCCTCTCTACGTTGTGCATGGGCCTCCTTTTATAGCCCAAGGGGTCATCGACGGGTGCCAATGTAGAGGAGGGTAAAAATGTAACTTTGGTGGTAGTTGTAACAGTGCGGGAATAGTGCATGAACAGTGGTCATCACCTAACTTGACAGTGGGGGACAAGGGCATTAAATGCCCGTCACCGTCGACCCAAAAAGCACCCGCCCGTGCGTCTTCGTTCGCCACGGCGGTAGCCTCATCACCGTGGAGCGCCACCATGTACCCCATGCTGCACAGCCTTCCGCCACGCGTCCCTGGAAGGGTCCCAGGGCGACGCGTGGGCAGATGAGCTGGAGCGCGGGCACACAGCGCAGGCTTCCCCTGGCAAGCACCTTGCCGGGGTCTTGATCTTGCCGGGCCCTGAAGCTTGTCGCTCCCCGGGCCCTGCCGGGGCGCATGCTGCGCCGAGGCACGTCTTCTGAGATGCAGCCTTCTGGTCTTCCTGGCAAGCTCCTCTTGCCAGGGCCTTGCGTCAATGTGATAATCTTGAGCCTGGGACGGCCTTCCCGGCAAGCTCCACTTGCCGGGGCCTTGATCTTCTGTCTTGTATACTTTGTTTTTGAATGGCTTTATATGGACCGGAAAGGTCTCCGGCGAGCACGTGGTGAGCCCTGCCGCGGGAAGCTGCTACTGCCCGTGCACAAGTTGGGGTACTAAGGTACCCCTATCTTAGGCACCAAAGATGTCGGGGGAAACTGTCCACCATGAACACCTATGGGACCGGAGCCCCTTATACGTTGCGGTGAGGGAGCGGAGGAAGCACAAAGAGCGGATCGAGGAGCACACGCAGGCAGTTTACCCAGGTTCGGGCCGCACGGATGCGTAAAACCCTACTCCTGCTTAGATTGTATTGAGTTCTTGGGCTCGGGAGCTTGGAGGACTAGCTACACCGAGCAAGAGAGCTGTCTAGGTTCTGAACCCCCTCTACGTTGTGCATGGGCCTCCTTTTATAGCTCAAGGGGTCACCGACGGGTGTCAACGTAGAGGAGGGTAAAAATGTAACTTTGGTGGTAGTTGTAACAGTGCGGGAATAGTGCGTGAACAGTGGATGAACAGTGGTCATCACCTAACTTTGACAGTGGGGGACAAGGGCATTAAATGCCCGTCACCGTCGACCCCAAAAGCACCCGCCCGTGCGTCTCCGTTCGCCACGGCGGTAGCCTCGTCACCGTGGAGCGCCACCGTGTACCCCATGCTGCACAGCCTTCCGCCACGCGTCCCTGGAAGGGTCCCAGGGCGACGCGTGGGCAGATAAGCTGGAGCGCGGGCACACAGCGCAGGCTTCCCCCGGCAAGCACCTTGCCGGGGTCTTGATCTTGCCGGGCCCTGAAGCTTGTCGCTCCCCGGGCACTGCCGGGGCGCATGCTGCGCCGAGGCACGTCTTCTGAGATGCAGTCTTCTGGTCTTCCTGGCAAGCTCCTCTTGCCAGGGTCTTGCGTCAATGTGATAATCTTGAGCCTGGGACGGCCTTCCCGGCAAGCTCCACTTGCCGGGGCCTTGATCTTCTGTCTTGTATACTTTGTTTTTGAATGGCTTTATATGGACCGGAAAGGTTTCCGGCAAGCACGCGGTAGACCCTGCCGCGGGAAGCTGCTATTGCCCGTGCACAAGTTGGGGTACTAAGGTACCCCTATCTTAGTACACCGACAGGAGCCCCCGGGCCTGGGCCACACACGGTGCCGAGCGCTGTTGGGCCAGGCCCAAAACAGTGCACGGGCACGCGCGGCCCACGGCAAGCCGTAATTCCTCGGTTTCCGCAGCGGCGGTAGCTTCCTTCGCCTCCTTCAGGGCTCCGCCAAGAGCCTGCTCCCGGACAGTGAGCTCGTCGTCATGGGCGTCGAGCTCAACCTTCCGCTGGTTGAGCGCTCCTTCTCGCCGGGACAGCTCTTCGCCAACTAGTCGCTGCTGCTCCTCGGCCTCAGCTTTCTCCAGGAGGAACTCTTGGTGCTCTCCGGCAAGCCTTTCGCGCTCATCCGCCAAGTCGCGGAGGGCCGCCTGGTTGGCGGCGCGGAGCTCCGCGGCGCGCTTCTCCAAGTCCGCTCCAGCCTTGGCGGCGAGGGCTTCTCGGGAGTCCAGCTTCGCCTGCCTGGCCCGGTAAAGGGCCAGGAGCCGGCGAAGCAGCTTCTCCTCCTCGGGCTCGTCGTTTCCGCCAGGCGCTTCAACGATCTTCAATCCCGCGGAGGCGAGGACCTCTCCATCAAAGGTCTCTCCCTCCACGGGGGCTCGCGACGAGGACCCCCACGGCACTTGTATGAAGACGCCATTGGGGGCCTCAAGGTAAAAGCCCGGCCGCTCCTTGGCGGCGGAGGGATCGGCGGCTGGTGCAGCGCTTGATGCTCCTGCGGCCTCCGGGCCAGCAGTATGGCCGCCGTCCCCCTCCCCAGCCGCGGCGTCTGCGGCCGGGGCGTTCTCCTCAGCAGCGGTCTCGTCGGCTCAGGCCATGCCCTCAGTGGCAGTAGCGTTGCCGTCGCCGCTGTGCACCTCCTCCTCGACGGTGACCTCCGTCTCCATCCGCTCTGGGGGAGGAGGATCAAACAGAAGAAGAAGAAAAGAAACGATCAAGCAAATATCCAAAAAGACAAGTTCAAGAAGACGAAGCTACAAGACTCACCTTCGCGGACTTCGTCGACGACTGGCTCCCTCGCCGGGGAGTCCTCCCTTGGCGGAGGAGCGGTGGCCCCTGCTGGCGGAGGGCCGCCCGTGCCCTCCCTTGGCGGGGTGGTCGCCCTCGTCGGGCTGCTCGCCCTTGGCGGGGAGCCCGCCCTTGGCGGGGTGCCCATCCTCGTCGGAACATTATCCCTCGCCGGGGAGTCTACCCTTGGCGGGGAGGGCGGAACCTGTGGCTCGCCGGAGGCAGTCTCCGGGCGCTCCTGCAGCTGCGGCTCCATTTCTGCACAAGACAAACAAAACAAACAAGGCAACAAGATATCAGTACAAAGCAAAAACCTCAAGCGCGCTCGACAAGTAGGAAGCTCAAGACCAGACTTACGCTGGGGGCTGCAATGGGGGCTGCTCCTCGGAGCAGCGGTTGGGTCCGGCAAGTTCGTCGCCGGCGCGTCCCCTGTCGCCGCGACGGGCGAGTCGTCGTCGACCTTGACCACAGGGATCTTGGCCCGCTTCACCATCCGCTGGGCCAGGGGCCTGAAATCAAAGCAAGAACAAGATCAGAATCATGAAGGAAGAATCAAGACAGAATCGAAGAAGTTACAAATTACAAACACTTACTCCTCTTCCTCGTCGTCGTCGCTGAGGGCGGAGAAATCGAACTCCACCTGAGGCGCTCCCGCGCGAGGAGCAGGAGGAGAAGGCTCCCTCGGGCGCTTGGCGGTCTCCGGGGCTGGGGGCTGCGAAGACCCAGCCTCCGTTGGCGCCTAGGCCCGGGGAGCAGGCGGAGCAGCTGCTCCACTCTAGGAGGATCCCCCTCTGCTAGGTGCTGGTGCGCGAGGCGCCTCCGTCGCGGCTGGCGCGCGGGGCGCCTCCGCCGCGGCTGGTGCGCTGGGCGCCTCCGTCGCGCCTTGGCTCGCTCTGGTGGCCCGCGCCGCCCGGCGAGCAGGCTGCTGTCGGGGCGCCTGCGTCCTCGTCGCTGTAGGCGCCTTGCGGAGGCGCTTCCCCGGCGCTTGCTTGGGACTTGCCGGAGGTGGGGAGTTCTCCGACGACGAGGAGGCGTCGTCGTCGAGTCCTAGAGATCCGCCGGTGTCTTCATCGGCCTCGACGTCCTCCTCCTCCTCCCCAGCAGGCCCGCTGGGTCCAGCATCCTGCCCTGCGGCCCCGCTCCCTCCGGTGGCTCCGCTCCCTCCAGCACCTCTGCTCCCTCCGACAACCTCGCCTCTTGCGGCGGCCTCGCTCACAACCCCGGGGATCCCAGCATGCCTCAGGGAGGGAACCCCGGCAAGCTCGTCGGGCGGAAGCTTGAGCAGTCTGTGGATCTCTGCCTCCTCCGCTTGGCACGCCTCGTCCGCAGCCTGCGCCTCGTCGATGGTGAATCCGAAGTCTCCCGCCGCTACGGCTGCGGCGGCCTCTTCCATCCGGGAAGCGATATAGGCTATATCCCGCTCTGTGGTGGCCCGGGTGAGGCCTTTGTTATCCTCGGTGTTCTTCGGCACCTCGACCAAGTTGTCGAAGAAACTCAGAATCGCGTCCGGCGGAGGCTCTATCCAGGTGGGGTCGACGTCGTGAGAGTCACACGCGGACATCGCCGCGCGCAAGGAGTCCCGGGCAGTGCTGTTGCACAGCGGCACCACTCCCCGGGGAGATGCAAACCACTCTGGGTGGGCCGGGTCATGCTTGAAAAGCTCCCGGACCATCCCCTTCAGCTCCAAAGCCGTGAAGTTGAAGTTCAATCCCGGGCGCAGCCTCATAATGTCCGCCGCATTGCCAAACTCCCATGCTGGCCTTTTCCTCTCCTGTAAAGGGGCAATGCGGCAGCGGAGGAAATCTGCCCCTACCTCTCCAATGGTCAACTTGGCTACCCGGAGACGAAGTATCCGGATAAGGGCGATGTTGAGCTTGGTGTCCTCCGGGGCCAGTTCACTCCAGTCTCTCCCGCGCACTATGGCAGTAGTGCGCGGCGCGGTGAAGGGCTCCGGCTGGTCCTCCACTACCCAGCACCAGTCTGCACGCCATTCTTCCCACTTGCCGCGGAGTTCTCCTTTCATATATGAGTCCTTCTTGTTCAAGCGGAAGATCCAGGAGATACCGCCGGAGAGGGGAGCGCCAGCCTCTACTCTAGGCATGAAGAAATGGTGAAAGAGTGCTACGTTTGGATAGATCCCTATGTAGTTTTCGCACAGATAGGATGGCGTTGGGGGTGAAGTCTAGGAGGTGGAGGTTGTACGTGTTCATGATGTCACAGAAAAACTCCGAGAATGGAGGGCACAAGCCGCAGTGAAAGAAGACAACGAAGAAGAAATACCCGCCGGGAAGCAGATCTTTGGCGACGGCGGGGTAGACTCTGGTCCGGGGATGAGCTTTGGTCTCCTTGGCCCAGAAGAGGTAATACTTGTTCCAGAGCTCCCTCGCGCTGAGCCTCGGCGCGAAGACCACGTTCTTCTTCCGCAGGGCGGCGAGCTTCGCCGCCTACTCGGATTTCTCCCTCTTGGCCTTGTCCGCCTTCGCCTTCTCGGTCTTCGGGGCCATGGCGGAGGCGGCGAGGGAAGGGGTGAGGAACTCGACGGCGCCGCGGATGCGGAGGACGGCGGAGGAGGAGTGGAGGCGAGGAGCAACGGAGGTTTTCTGGAGGTTGAAGAAGCAATGAAAGCGAAGGGGGGAAAACTGCCCCTGCTTCCTCTGCTTTTAAGGGGGAAGTGGGGGACGCTCCGCATTTCCCATTAAAGAACGTGGCCACGATCTCTCCCACGACGCCGCAATCGACGCACAACATCTCCAGCTTCATCAGCAACAGCGACATGGCCCCGAAGAAGAAGGCTTCGGAGGTCGCAGGCCCGTCTGCGTCTGTTCCACCGCCACCCGAACCAACGGTGGGTGGAGGAGACGCCGGCGGAAGGGTGGTCACCGGCGAGGAAACTCACGGCGCCACCAAATCCAAGGACAAGACGGATGACCGAGCCTCGGTGTCCGTAGACGCGCCACGTCCATCTCAGCAGACGACAACCCAGCAGCGCCGTGGTACAGGAGGTACCATCCGCTTGCTGGGGCAAGGACAAACCGGAGGTTCGCAGGATGCTCCAGGCCACCGTCCTGGCACGAGCAAGGCGCGGTCGCGGGGGCGAGAGACTGCTCCTTCTAACCCTGTTAGAAGTCCGAGCATATCTCGCTCCTCGCACCGCTCGCCCCCGCTCCCCTCCTCTCCAGCAGAAGCACTCGCAAGAGCGCAACTGCTCCTCGATTTCCCTCCAGCGGCAGACAAAGCCGAAGACTGGAGGGCGACGATCCAAAGCCTCATCGCCTTCGCCAACAACGACACGCCGCAGCAGCCGGCAACATCGCGGCCACGGCAAGTCGAGAAGACGAAGGCCGATGGCGACAAGACCGCCGGGGGTGCGACCACCATGCACTCCCCGCCGCGGAAGCAGAAGACGCCTCCCCGCCGGATTAACATCGACGATGATTCCACGGCGTCGTCGGATCCGCGGGCTCGTCGGGACCAGCGCCAGGTCCTTGACGATCGGCGACAAGAGGACGCTCGGACGACAATCAAGCGCCGCCGAGAAGCCCGGCGACAATCAGATCATCGCGCTGCAGCCGCTGTCGACACGCACGCGCCCGGTGAACCAGGCGACTTGCCGTACGCGGCAGGTTGTCCTGCGTTCACCCATGAGCTGCGGCGCGTCCAGTGGCCCAGCATGAAAAACTTCAAGCCCGACGTACCGGAGAAGTACGACGGCAAGACGCACCCCTCGGAGTTCCTCAGCATCTACACCATCGCGGTGCAGGCTGTCGGGGGACGCGACGAGAAGATACTGGCGAACTACTTCCCACTGGTGCTTAAGCCAAACGTTCGTTCTTGGCTTATGCACTTGCCGGAAGGCTCTATTTCTTCGTGGGCAGATTTGTGCCATCAGTTTGTTGGCGCCTTCACAGGCGGCCACAAACCCCACGGCCAGGAGAGTGATCTCCACATCTTGGCCCAGAAGGAAGGAGAACCCCTGCGCAAGTACATTCAGCGATTCAGTCGGGTGCAGCACAACATTCCCGACGTCCACCCTGTTGCGGTTATCAGCGCGTTCCACCAGAACGTGCGTAACCGCCGCATGCGTGAAGAGATGGCCATGACCAAGATACGGGATGTCAGCGAGCTCTACGCTCTGGCTGCCAAGTGTGCGCGCGCCGAAGAGGGGAGGAGACTCCCCGGGGAGGATACTGGCGCAGGGGGGAGCGACAGCGACGACGCCGCCCCGGCAAAGAAGAGCCGGCGGCGGAACAACCGAAGGAAAAAGAGCAAGGAAGTGCTAGTCGTCGAGCAGTCCGGCAAGGAGGCTCCCGCCAAGAAGGCACAGGCTGGCGGCTCCGGCAAGGAGCCTGCCCCTGTAGCGGCAGCCGACAAGCAGGACGGCTCCGACAAGCAATATTGCAAGATCCACCGCACCAAGGGTCATGATCTTTCGAACTGCAAGCGCGTCGAGTACCTCGTAGAACAGCAGAAGGCTGAATACGAGCGGCGCGACAAGGAGAAGGCCCAAGGTGGCGGAGGAGAACAAAGCAAGAAGCGGCCGTTCAATGGCCGGGGAGGACGCCGAGGCAAGGCCAAGCAGCGGCAAGGAGATCGACCTCCCCGGGGCCGTGACAAGGATGAGGAAGAAGACGACGACGAAGACATGGAGGAAGGTGATAACAGCGAGCAGGAGTTCCAGAAGGCCACGGAAGTCCTGTGCGTCGACGGGGGCGCCTCTCTGCATACTTCCCACCGCCAACTCAAGCAGTGGGTGCGGGAAGTAAATGCAGCAGAGCCGCCCGTCGAGTCGCGCAGGCTCCTAAAGTGGTCCAGCACGCCCATCATTTTTGATCTTGAGGATCACCCTGACCGCACCACCGCGGTCGGGTGCTTGCCGATGTTGGTCTCACCAACTATCCGCAACCTCAAGGTCACCAAAATGTTGGTTGACGGCGGGGCCGGCCTGAACTTGATCTCCTCGGCTGTGATCAAGAGACTCCAGATCCCAGACGGCGAGCTCGAAGAAACCGGATCGTTCCAAGGAATAAACCCGGGAAGGAGCAAGCCCAAGGGGAAGATCACTCTGCCAGTGACCTTTGGCGGGGAACTTAATTTCAGGACGGAGAGGATAACCTTCGACGTGGCCGATATCCCATTGCCATACAATGGGATACTTGGACGTCCTGCCCTCGCCAAGTTCATGGCAGCTTCCCACCATGCCTACAATGTACTCAAGATGCCGGGGCCGATAAGCGTCATCTCTGTCCCTGGCGACAAGAAGGACGCGCTTATCTGCGCCGACAAGATATACCGGGACGCAGCAGCCGCAGCGGAGAGCAACACACTTGCCGCTGAAGCTCCCGGGGGGAAGAAGACCAAGACCAAGTCCGGCAAGTGCTCTGGGGCCCACTCCGGCAAACGCACCTCTTCGGAGTGCTGCGCTGCCGTCGAGGACGTCCCATCGAGCTCCACCGGCAAGTGCAAGAAGGGGATGGCCGCTCCACCGGCAACCAAGAAGGTGTCCGCCAAGGAGGACGGCACTGGTGGTACCTTCACCATCAGTGCTACACTTGACAATAAATAGGAAAGCGCGCTCGTTGCCTTCCTGCGGGCGAATGTCGATGTGTTTGCCTGGCAACCATCTGACATCCCCGGTGTTCCCAGGAAGGTAATTGAGCACAAGCTTGTTGTTTGTCCTCATGCGCGGCCCGTCAAGCAGAAGGTCAGGAAGCAAGCCGTGGAGCGCCAAGAATTCATTGCCGAAGAGATCAAGAAACTATAAGCAGCAGGCCTGGTTAGAGGCGTGATCCATCCCACGTGGTTAGCAAACCCAGTTGTCGTGCGTAAGGCCAACGGGAAGTGGAGACTGTGTATAGACTTCACTGATGTGAATAAAGCATGTCCCAAGGATCCATTTCCCTTGCCGCGTATTGACCAGATTGTTGACTCCACTGCTGGATGTGAGCTGCTTTCCTTCCTTGATGCATACTCAGGTTACCACCAGATATTCATGGCCAAGGAAGATGAAGAGAAGACTGCATTTATCACTCCATGCGGCACATATTGCTTCATACGCATGCCCTTTGGATTGAAGAATGCCGGCTCAACATTTGCAAGGGTGGTGCACACTGCTTTTGAGCCACAGATCCACAGAAATGTAGAAGCTTACATGGATGACATAGTGGTCAAGAGCAAGAGCAAAGATACACTGATACAAGATCTGGAAGAACAATTTGCAAATCTGCGCAAGATCCAGCTTAAGTTGAACCCCGAGAAGTGCATCTTTGGTGTCCCCTCCGGCAAGCTTCTCGGGTTCTTTGTGTCCCAGAGGGGGATTGAGGCCAATCCTGACAAGATAAAAGCCATCGAGCAGATCGAAGCCCCGAAGCGCGTCAAGGACGTAAGGAGACTTGCAGGTTGTGTGGTTGCCCTCAGTAGGTTCATTTCAAAGTCTGCAGAGCGCGCCCTGCCCTTCTTCAAAATCTTGAAGAAGGCAGGCCCTATGAAATGGACTCCGGAAGCGGAGGCAGCGCTGCAAGACTTGAAAGGATACCTATCCTCCACTCCAATACTTGTTGCACCTAGGCCACAAGAGAAGTTGCTGCTGTACCTAGCAGCAACCAATCAAGTGGTTAGTGCTGCGTTAGTAGCGGAGAGGAAGGCAGAGGAAGAGTCTACACCACCGGCAAGCGAATCCAGCGACAAGCAGGGGGCTTCCCCGACGAGCTCTGGCCCCGATAAGGACAACTCTGCGCAGGAGCAAGGAGAAGTGCGAAGGAAGATGGTGCAGCGCCCGGTGTATTTCGTGAGTTCCCTCTTGCAGGGGGCTAGATCAAGATACTCCGGGGTGTAGAAGTTGCTTTTCGGTCTCCTCATGGCCTCGAGAAAGCTGCGCCATTACTTCCAAGCACACGAGGTAACAGTGGTCACTCGCTTTCCGTTGAAGAGGATATTGCACAATCCAGAAGCAACAGGCAGGATCGTTGAGTAGGCACTGGAGCTGTCAAGCTTCGGTCTCAAGTTTGAGAGTACTTCAACTATCCAGAGCCGAGCTTTGGCAGAATTCATAGCTGAATGGACCCCAACGCCCGATGAAGAAGTTCCAGAGACAAGTGTTCCCGTACAAGAAGCGACAAGTGAATGGGTAATGTACTTTGATGGTGCCTTCTCGCTGCAAGGCGCCGGAGCCGGTGTGGTACTCATAGCACCCACCGGAGAGCACCTCAAGTATGTTATCCAAATGCACTTTCCCAGGGAGCAAGCGACAAACAATACTGCTGAGTATGAAGGTTTGCTTGCCGGCCTCAGGATAGCGGCCGAACTTGGGATCAAGAAGCTGATTGTGCGGGGAGACTCTCAGTTGGTGGTCCGACAAGTTAACAAGAGCTACCAGAGCCCTTTGATGGAAGCCTATGTTGATGAAGTGAGGAAGCTTGAAGAACACTTTGAAGGTCTGCAAATGGAGCACGTTCCAAGGGCTCAGAATGATATTGCAGACGGCCTTTCAAAGTGTGCTGCAATGAAGTTACCTGTGGAACCAGGGACCTTCCTACTCAAGCTAACTCAACCATCAGTTACACCATCAATTGGGCAAAGTAAGAAGAGAAAGTTGGTCTCCGGCAACTACTTGCCGGCGGATCTTCCCGAAGCCGCCGCCAAGGTTCCCAAGGTCAACGACCAGAACGCTGAGGAACAGTTTGCTCCTGCAGATCCAAGGGTCTGTACAGTTGAAGCAATCGTTCCCGACAAGCCTCGCCCCGGCGAGCTTGCCGGGGAACCATCTGCTCCGGCGGAGACGCAAGTTGCTGCCGTGGAAGCTGAGGTTCCCGCAGCGGCCCTCATGCCTTTAGTCCTTGCCGTTGAGCCTCGGGCTCCGGCATGGGCGCAGCAGATCGTCCGCTTTCTGCAAACTGGAGAACTTCCCGACGACCCAGAAGAGATAGAGAAGATAACCAGGCAGTCAAGTATGTACCAGTTCGTGGACAACGAACTGTACAGAAGAAGACTCAATGGTGTCAGGTTGAAGTGCATTTCCAGAGAAGATGGACAGAAGCTGTTGGCAGAGATACATGGAGGCATATGTGGCCACCACATTGGCGCAAGGGCACTTGCCGGGAAGGCGTTCCGGCAAGGGTTCTTCTGGCTAGAATCCCTCCAAGATGCAACTGCACAAGTAACCAAGTGTGAAGCGTGCCAGTTCCATGCCAAGCAAATTCATCAGCCAGCTCAATCTCTCCAGACGATCCCTTTGTCCTGGCCCTTCTCGGTCTGGGGGCTCGATATCCTCGGCCCCTTCCCCCGTGCTGTCGGGGGCTTTGAGTACTTGTACGTTGCAATCGACAAGTTCACAAAGTGGCCAGAAGTGGAACCAGTGAGAAAGGTGACGGCACAGTCAGCGGTCAGGTTCTTCAGGTCGATTGTTTGCCGTTTCGGAATCCCTAACAGGATCATCACCGATAACGGCACACAGTTCACCAGTCGCACCTTCATGCAGTACGTCGAAGACCTTGGCGCCAAGGTCTGCTTCGCTTCTGTTGCTCACCCGAGGAGCAATGGTCAAGCGGAGAGGGCAAATGCTGAAGTGCTGCGCGGACTCAAGACAAGGACCTTTGACAGGTTGCGCAAGTGCGGAAGAAACTGGATAGAGGAGTTGCCGGCGGCTCTTTGGTCAATCAGGACGACACCAAGTCGAGCCACCGGACAGACACCATTTGCTCTTGTCTATGGAGCAGAGGCAGTTCTCCCCACGGAACTCATATACGGGTCTCCTCGAGTGCTCGCTTATGATGAGCTCGAGCAAGAGCAACTGCGACAAGATGATGCATTGCTCCTTGAGGAGGAATGTCTCCGGGCTGCTGTACGAGTTGCTCGATACCAGCAAGCCTTGCGCCGCTATCGTAGCTGCAAGGTCAAGGCCAGGAGTCTCGAGGAAGGCGACCTTGTTCTTCGGCGTGTTCAGTCCGCCAAGAATTCCAACAAGTTGACGCCAAAGTGGGAAGGCCCTTATCGGGTGAGACAAGTCACAAGGCCCGGCGCTGTCCGCCTTGAGACCGAAGAAGGCTTACCGGTGAGCAACTCCTGGAACATAGAGCATCTTCGCAAGTTTCACCCATAAGGCGCGGTTGCCGTGATCCGCTCCGGCAACCACCTTTTGTACGAGTCTTGCCGCTGTTGCATGTAAACCTTTGTACAAAGCCGGGCGCAGATCCCGTGCATCAGTAAAGTTTCTGTGTTTTGCACTATTTGCCATTTTCCGTGCTTTTCTTTGGTTATTAGCATGCATTATTTGGCATTTTGTGCAACACACATCCCCGGTAAGCATTAGCACGCCGAAAGGCACTATGCTTGTTTTCCCTCTTCTTTTTCTTTCCCTCTTAAGCAGAAGGAATGTTCCTCGCGCACAAGTTTGCCGGGGGGAAGGAGATGGAGGATGAACCAAGTGCTGTTCAAGAAAGAGAGGCCTTGTCGGGGAAACAAGCAATATATGAAAGCTAAGTTACCAGAATTTGAGCAGTTCAAATTTCTAAATTTTAGTTATCTTCCTTGAACAACCACACTTTGTATGGTAAACCTGTGCGCGGAGGAACCTACCCATGGCTAGCCGCACCCTTACTTTGTTTTCGAGTACGCTCAACGACTTAAGTGAGCTGCGACAAGTGTCGCGCTCTTGCTTCGTTTTCGAGTTCGCTCAGCAAGCTAAGTGTGTTGCGACTAGCCGCGGCAAGGTTGCTTGCCGGTGAGTCCTTTGCCAGCAGGCTGCTAAGAGTCCAGCACTCAGCGCTCGCGGCAAGGGTCCCTTGCCGGCAAGTCCCCTAGAAGCGTAGGGTCGAAAGCATACAAAGTAAAGGACCAAAGCAAGGGAGATAACATTGCATCGATTGCTCAGAAATAAGATAATATATTACAGAGATAGCTTGTTGCAATGACTAATAGACTCATGTTCATGGCGCACTTTGCAGCAGTAAAGGAAATAGAAAGAAAGAGGCCTAATCTACGCGATCGCCTTCACGCCTGGAGATCTTGTTCACCTTGGCGATGATGTGGGCGACCTGCGCCTTCAGTGCCTCCTGATCTGCGTCGGCCGGCAAGCTGTGGAGAACGTTGACAAGATTAATACCAGGATTGCGGTAGACAATCTTGGTCAAGACGCGCTCCAAGGTACCCGCGCAGAGCTGGCGCGACTCCTCGGCCAGCTGCGCGGGGAGCTTCTCCTGCAGACGTGCGAGCGCCGGCGCGATCCCTGGGAAGAAAAGACTTAGCTTGGCGCTGTGGGGGAGATTCGGGTCCGGAGAGTACACGAGGTGCTCCACCCTCAGCGCCATTAGCTCCTTGTCGATGTTGGCGGCGGAAGTGACCAGCTCCTCCGTCCATTGCTCCACCACCTGGTTGAAGATGTTCGCGGAGGTGGCAGCGCTCTCCACCAGCTCCCGCTCCTTGCGAAGCTCCTCCTTCAGCTTGGTCTCGCGGTCCCGGGCGGCGTCAAGTGAATCTCTCAGAGTGGAGACCTTCAACTCCAAGTCAGCGATCGAATCCTTGGCGGCAATAAGCCCGTCGCCCTTCTTGGAGCGGCGTACCTGAAATTCTGAGTTGGTATGGGCGTCTTTCTCGCGCTCTATGTTGAGCGCGGTGACCCTGTCCTCGCTCGCCTTCAGGTACTGCTCCAGTTGCTGCACCTTGAGCTCCAAGTCCCTCTTGGCGGTTTCCGCGGCGGCGGTAGCTTCCTTCGCCTCCTTCAGGGCTCCACCAAGAGCCTGCTCCCGGACGGTGAGCTCGTCGTCATGGGTGTCGAGCTCAACCTTCCGCTGGTTGAGCGCTCCTTCTCGTCGGGACAGCTCTTCGCCAACTAGTCGCTGCTGCTCCTCGGCCTCAGCTTTCTCCAGGAGGAACTCTTGGTGCTCTCCGGCAAGCCTTTCGCGCTCATCCGCCAAGTCGCGGAGGGCCGCCTGGTTGGCGGCGCGGAGCTCCGCGGCGTGCTTCTCCAAGTCTGCTCCAGCCTTGGCGGCGAGGGCTTCTCGGGAGTCCAGCTTCGCCTGCCTGGCCCGGTAAAGGGCCAGGAGCCGGCGAAGCAGCTTCTCCTCCTCGGGCTCGTCGTTTCCGCCAGGCGCTTCAACGATCTTCAATCCCGCGGAGGCGAGGACCTCTCCATCAAAGGTCTCTCCCTCCACGGGGGCTCGCGACGAGGACCCCCACGGCACTTGTATGAAGACGCCATTGGGGGCCTCAAGGTAAAAGCCCGGCTGCTCCTTGGCGGCGGAGGGATAGGCGGCTGGTGCAGCGCTTGACGCTCCTGCGGCCTCCGGGCCAGCAGTATGGCCGCCGTCCCCCTCCCCAGCCGCGGCGCCTGCGGCCGGGGCGTTCTCCTCAGCAGCGGGCTCGTCGGCTCCGGCCATGCCCTCAGTGGCAGTAGCGTTGCCGTCGCCGCTGTGCACCTCCTCCTCGACGGTGACCTCCATCTCCATCCGCTCTGGGGGAGGAGGATCTAACAGAAGAAGAAGAAAAGAAACGATCAAGCAAATATCCAAAAAGACAAGTTCAAGAAGACGAAGCTACAAGACTCACCTTCGCGGACTTCGTCGACGACTGGCTCCCTCGCCGGGGAGTCCTCCCTTGGCGGAGGAGCAGTGGCCCCTGCTGGCGGAGGGCCGCCCGTGCCCTCCCTTGGCGGGGTGGCCGCCCTCGTCGGGCTGCTCGCCCTTGGCGGGGTGCCCGTCCTCGTCGGAACATTCTCCCTCGCCGGGGAGTCTACCCTTGGCGGGGAGGGAGGAACCTGTGGCTCGCCGGAGGCAGTCTCCGGGCGCTCCTGCAGCTGCGGCTCCATTTCTGCACAAGACAAACAAAACAAACAAGGCAACAAGATATCAGTACAAAGCAAAAACCTCAAGCGCGCTCGACAAGTAGGAAGCTCAAGACCAGACTTACGCTGGGGGCTGCGCTGGGGGCTGCTCCTCGGAGCAGCGGTTGGGTCCGGCAAGTTCGTCGCCGGCGCGTCCCCTGTTGCCGCGACGGGCGAGTCGTCGTCGACCTCGACCACAGGGATCTTGGCCCGCTTCGCCATCCGCTGGGCCAGGGGCCTGAAATCAAAGCAAGAACAAGATCAGAATCATGAAGGAAGAATCAAGACAGAATCGAAGAAGTTACAAATTACAAACACTTACTCCTCTTCCTCGTCGTCGTCGCTGAGGGCGGAGAAATCGAACTCCACCTGAGGCGCTACCGCGCGAGGAGCAGGAGGAGAAGGCTCCCTCGGGCGCTTGGCGGTCTCCGGGGCTGGGGGCTGCGAAGACCCAGCCTCCGTTGGCGCCGAGGCCCGGGGAGCAGGCGGAGCAGCAGCTCCACTCTGGGAGGATCCCCCTCCGCTAGGTGCTGGTGCGCGGGGCGCCTCCGTCGCGGCTGGCGCGCGGGGCGCCTCCGCCGCGGCTGGTGCGTTAGGCGCCTCCGTCGCGCCTTGGCTCGCTCTGGTGGCCCGCGCCGCCCGGCGAGCAGGCTGCTGTCGGGGCGCCTGCGTCCTCGTCGCTGTAGGCGCCTTGCGGAGGCGCTTCCCCGGCGCTTGCTTGGGACTTGCCGGAGGTGGGGAGTTCTCCGACGACGAGGAGGCGTCGTCGTCGAGTCCTAGAGATCCGCCGGTGTCTTCATCGGCCTCGACGTCCTCCTCCTCCTCCCCAGCAGGCCCGCTGGGTCCAGCATCCTGCCCTGCGGCCCCGCTCCCTCCGGTGGCTCCGCTCCCTCCGGCACCTCTGCTCCCTCCGACAACCTCGCCTCTTGCGGCGGCCTCGCTCACAACCCCGGGGATCCCAGCATGCCTCAGGGAGGGAACCCCGGCAAGCTCGTCGGGCGGAAGCTTGAGCAGTCTACGGATCTCTGCCTCCTCCGCTTGGCACGCCTCGTCCGCAGCCTGCGCCTCGTCGATGGTGAATCCGAAGTCTCCCGCCGCTGCGGCTGCGGCGGCCTCTTCCATCCGGGAAGCGATATAGGCTATATCCCGCTCTGTGGTGGCCCGGGTGAGGCCTTTGTTCTCCTCGGTGTTCTTCGGCACCTCGACCAAGTTGTCGAAGAAACTCAGAATCGCGTCCGGCGGAGGCTCTATCCAGGTGGGGTCGACGCCGTGAGAGTCACACGCGGGCATCGCCGCGCGCAAGGAGTCCCGGGCAGTGCTGTTGCACAGCGGCACCACTCCCCGGGGAGATGCAAACCACTCTGGGTGGGCCGGGTCGTGCTTGAAAAGCTCCCGGACCATCCCCTTCCGCTCCAAAGCCGTGAAGTTGAAGTTCAATCCCGGGCGCAGCCTCATAATGTCCGCCGCATTGCCAAACTCCCATGCTGGCCTTTTCCTCTCCTGTAAAGGGGCAATGCGGCAGCGGAGGAAATCTGCCCCTACCTCTCCAATGGTGTGACGCCCCCGATTTGTCCGTACACTAATCATGCACGCAATGTGTACGACCAAGATCAGGGACTCACTGGTAGATATCACAACACAACTCTAAAAGTAAAATAAGTCATACAAGCTTCATATTACAAGCCAGGGGCCTCGAGGGCTCGAATACAAGTGCTAGATCATAGACAAGTCAGCGGAAACAACAAATATCTGAGTACAGACATAAAGTTAAGCAAGGTGCCATAAGATGGCTAGCACAAACTGGGATACAGATCGAAAGAGGAGCAGGCCTCCTGCCTGGGATCCTCCTAACTACTCCTGGTCGTCGTCGGCAGACTGAACGTAGTAGTAGGCACCTCCGGTGTGGTAGGAGTCGTCGTAGGTGGCGTCTGGCTCCTGGGCTCCACCATCTGGTTGCATCATCCGAGAAGAAGGTACAGAAGGGGGAAAAGGGGGAGCAAAGCAACCGTGAGTACTCATCCAAAGTACTCGCAAGCAAGGATCTATACTACATATGCAATGGTAACAATGATATGGGTAATATCGGTGGACTGAACTGCAGAAAGCGGGAATAAGAGGGGGATAGCTAATCCGAACGAAGACTACGCTTCTGGCAGCCTCCATCTTGCAGCAGTAGGAGAGAATAGATGGTAAGTTCACCAAGTAACATCGAATAGCATAATCCTACTCGGCGATTCTCCCGCACATCACCCTGTGAGAGAGCAACCACCGAGATATATCTGGAACTCATCTGGGTGTGTTTTATCAAGTGTCCGGTTCTAGTTATCATGAGGTCGGAATACAACTCCGGGTCGTCCTTTTACCGAGGGACACGGCTATTCGAATAGATTAACTTCCCTGCAGGGGTGCACCACATAACCCAGCACGCTTGATCCCATTTGGCCGGACACACTTTCCAGGGTCATGCCCGGCCTCGGAAGATCAACACGTCGCAGCCCTACCTAAGCACAACAGAGAGGTCAGCACGCCGGTCTAAACCCTAAGCGCACGGGGGTCTGGGCCCATCGCCCAATGCACACCTGCACGTTGCGAGGGCGGCCGGTAAGCAGACCTAGCCTCTCCTAATACCAGAGTAGGCTTTCCAGTCCAATCCGGCGCGCGCCGCTAAGTCGCTGACGTCAAGAAGGCCTCGGCTGATACCACGACGTCGAGTGCCCATAACTGTTCCCACGCAGCTGGTTAGTGCGTATAGACCAAATGGCCAGACTCAGATCAAATATCCAAACTCGTTAAGCGTGTTATTGTGAAACAACCGCGGACAACGTCCAGGGCCAGGCCACCTGTCTCCTAGGTGTCTCAACCTGCCCTGTCGCTCCGCCACAAAGATCCACACAGAGGGCCGTCGGGAAAGTATGTCCTTTCAGCCCCCAATCCGTGAATCAACCGCGGGTACTCAACGAGCCGACCCGACTTTAGCCACATCAAGTATCATGTATATGTGTATGTAATATATACCCGTGATCACCCCCAAGTGATCACGTCCCGATAGAATAGCAGGGCAGACGGACAAGGGTGTAGGGCCACTGATGGAATACTAGCATCCTATACTAAGCATTTAGGATTACAGGTAAAGTATCAACAGTGATAGCAACAAAGACAGGCTATGCAGCAGAATAGGATTATCGAAAGCAGTAACATGCTACACTACTCTAATGCAAGCAGTAGAGAGAAGAGTAGGCGATATCTGGTGATCAAAGGGGGGGCTTGCCTGGAAGCTCGGCAGCCAAAGTGAGGTCGTCAGCACCGTAGTCGATCGGGGCAGCAGCAGTGTCGGTCTCGTAGTCTACCGGAGAGAAGAGGGGGAAGAAACAGTGAATACAATGCAAACAGATGCATGACGATGCATGACATGACATGTAACGGTGTTAAGTGTGCCCTAACGCAGTATCGGGTGATACTGACGAAGGGGGGAAACATCCGGGAAAGTATTCCCGGCGTTTCGCGTTTTCGGGCGGATGAAACGGAGGGGGAAAGTTGCGGGTTCGGTATGCTAGGGATGTGTGGTGGACGAACGGTCTGCGTATTCGGATGCGTCTCGAAATTCTGAGCAACTTTCATATATAGATTATTTTCATCCGAGTTACGGTTTAAAAGATATGATTTTCTAAAGGTTTTATTAATTTCTGGAATTTAGTATTAATTAAATTAATTCGAAAAATGATTTATGACATCAGCATGACATCATGCTGACGTCATCAGGGTTGACTGGTCAAACTGACCAGTGGGGCCCGTGTGTCATAGGCAGTAAACTAACTAACAGTTTAGTTAGATTAATTAGGTTTTAGTTAATTACATATTAGGTTAATTAATAGTTAGATTAATCTAAAGGTGATTAATTAACTTAATTAATTTTTTAATTAATTAATTAATTAATATATTTATTTATTTTTATTTTTATTATTATTATTATTATTATTATTATTATTATTATTTTTAAAACCCCTTTTTTTCTGGGGTGCAGGTCCACCCTAGCAGTGGCCCAGGGGCCTAAACGGGGCGGGTGTGCGGGTGCTAGTTCGGGCGTGGCGCCCGTGCTCGAGGCAGCACGGGCCCGAGCACGGCGGGGCGCCGGCGCTGGAAGCCGGAGTGGCAGGGCGAGGCCGCCGCGGTGCGGCCGGCCGGTGCGGCAGGCGGCCAGAGGAGGCGGGGAGGGGCCGCGGGTGCGGGGCTGCGGCGCGGTGGCGGAGGTGCCAGGCGAGCGACGAGGAGCGGGCGGCGGTGGGGTGAGGGCCGGCCGGCGAAGTCGGGGAAGGCGCGCGGGCGGGGCGGGAGGCCATGGCGTCCGGAGGTAGGGGGCGGCGGTCATGGCAGAAAGGGGGGGGCGCAGCAGGAGCGCCGGAGCGCCGGAGGTGGCCGCGGCGTGGCGTCTTCGCCGGCGCAGGGGGTTGCAGGAGCGGGGTGAGGCGTTGCAGTGCGGTGAGAGGCGAGGCCACGCGCGGGCCGGCAAGTGACGGACGCGGCGAGCACGCCACGGGCGTGGCCCGGTCGCGCGGTGCTCGCGACGGCCGCGGCGAGGTGTGGGACAGAGAGGGGAGGGGAGCTCACGAGGGGAGAGGAGAGGTCTTGGCAGCGGGGGAACGGGGCGGCGGTCGCGGACGACGACGACGTAGAGGGAGCAGTCCGGCGGCGTGGCTCCAGCGGCGGGGGACTCCGGGCGGCGGCGTTCAGCGGCGAGCGGCGAGCGGTGTCGGGGGCCGATGGGGTCTTCC